>OZ014432.1:3960212-5160212 GCA_963966015.1 Aphidecta obliterata
ACTAGGGCGTGTCTACTGTGTTTCGTAAAAAACTAACCTGTTCTTTCCCCAGGAGCTTAGGAATGGTGTAAAATTACTCCCAATTTTTCTGCTGGTAGCTTCTCTTTTCGGCCCGGTCGTTATCGTATTTTTGTTGACAGTTTCTAATTCCCTACCCTCTGCGATGATTTCGAGGGTGCACACTTTCTGATGTCTTCTTGCTGGCCTTTTCATCGTTACTTTCTTATCGGACATCTTTTTCAAAATATTCCACCTAGAAAAATACTGTTTGCGTATAAATTGCTGTAACAGTCCACCAGGAACGTATCATCAATTCATAAATTATTGCTATTCGGCTTTGATCCACCTAGTTTGAGAATCCAATCCATTAATTTAAAGCGCTAAAATCGAGGTATCGAATTGAAACAAAAATTATTGGGGAAAATCTAACCAACACAAAATTATGAACTTCGGAATATCGAGTATATTGGTACATATCATGATACGCCAAGCTATAACCGTAATAGTTCATGAGTTATGACATTTTTATTTTCCCTTTCTAGAAATTGACAATTTTTGGTTATTAAAGATTCGAGATATTTCTTGGAGTTTAGAGAGGAATAATAAAAAACAATTTTATTATTTTTTTTTTACAATTTTTGAGCGCTCGTACTACTTACACGAGGGCTATATCATTTCGTCACGATGTCTGTATTTTTCGAATTTTGAGCCGAAAATGGTCTGAATCGACTATGTTCGACTCACTGATGACGAATCCGTCGGAAAATTCGAGTCTGTCCGTCCGTAAGCACGATAACTCTCGAACGGAACAACCTAGAGACTTGAAATTGTCAGTGTGGGTTCAGTTCCCGAATGCCTCGGTTAAGTTCGTTAATGGGCCAAATTCCACTAGAGGTTCCGTAAATATGGCCGTTCAAAGTTTTGTTTCCCTGATTACTCGAAAACTACAGATTTGATCGAGATGAAATTTTGCACTCAAATCGAAAATGCTACATGTGAAATTTTGTCCAGATCGCATGACCAGAACCATAGAAACCATAGAAAATTGTAACTTTTGAACGGAAACGCCTAGGGACTTGAAATTTTCAGGATAGGTGTGGATCTCGAATGTCGTGATCACGTTCATCTATAAGCAACATTATACAAGGGGTTCCGTAAATACGGTCGTTTGAAATTTTGTTTTCTCGATAATTTCGAAACTACGGATTCGATCGAGATGAAGTTTTGTATTTTAATCGAGAATGATATATTAAAGCTATATTTTGTCCAGATCGCATGACCAGAACCATAGAAACCATAGAAAATTATAACTTTTGAACGGAAAGGCCTAGGGACTTGAAATTTTCAGGATAGGTGTGGATCTCGAATTTCGCATAAACGTTCATCAATAAGCGAAATTAGACTAGAGGTTCCGTAAATATCGCCGTTCAAAATATTTTTTTCCTGATAATTTAGAAACTACCCATTGGATTGGAATGAAATTTTGCACATAGATGAAGAATAATGTATTCAAACTACGTAGGGAATTTGGTCCAAGTCGCATTAACGAGACCATAGATACCGTAGAAAATTCTAGCGAATTATCGAAAAAAATTGTTCTCCTAGAGCACTCGGTTTGAAAATCTTTTGACAGCTGTCAAAAATTTTTTGAATTTGTTTCCCAAACTGTGGAATGCAAATCTACTTTCAAGATTGATGAACGAGCGCTCAAAAGCCCCTGACTTCACGGCAGTGCTTTTCATAATTTTCAGATTTACTTATCAACATCTGAATGGTGTTGTATTATTTTTGGGCCCCTGTATATAACCAGCGTTCTCATAATAACATACCCTTGTTGAATTGTCTGGGCGAGCTGAAAAGATGATATTTAACCAAATTGAATATCATAATAATATACTGAATTGAATATCAATTGATTCTTTGTGCTAAAAAACTGGTCGAAATAAATTTCCGTAACTTTTTCAGCCTCCAATTCCAGGACGAAATTAGTGGTTAATTTCCGACATAATTCAAGGTTTGGTGGAAATTGAATGGAAAGTCGAAAGACAAGTAACGTTAGAAAATGTTGCCAATGTATATTAAATGTGCGCCTCAGTTCCTGATTAAAACCATCGAATTGGGGTTCAGATAATTAACTACATTTGCAAAAAACGGCATTTCCATGTCTCCACCCTGCCTTTTTAATCCATCTTTCGTCACGATCGCTTTATATTCAGGCTTTCTGGCGCATTTTTCGTCACCCAAAAGTTTTATGGGCTTCCAGCAATTTACTCTTTGTTCTCTCTCTGAGGGACAATGTTCATTGCTGCTTTTCAGAGAGCTTTTTTAGAGCTTAGAACAATATTTTCGGGGAGTTTTTAGGCGGATCTTCACAAAGGGTGATTGTTCAGCATATATTTATCACTATACCTGACCCTCGACGAGAAGCATTTTTCTGAATAATTAAAACTTCGAGCTGTCCATCAATAATCAATTTCTCCTATTTTCATTCTACTCAGTCAAATTATTCTCGTGGAATTAAGCACTGAGGCCTATGGCTCTTTCACGAGTGTTGCCTTGCATCCACTGTTATTATTCAAACCTTATTGAAACCGTGCAAGAGGAACATTTTCATTTCGTTCCTTGCCCAAAAAAAAGTTGACGGATTTTGATCCAATGGATCAAATTTGCCTGCTTCCTGTTCAAAACGCTTTCCAAAGAAAAAAAATTAAGAATTATACAGTCCTATCTGGAAAATATTGAATGTTCTCTTAATGTTATTGACGATCTTCTATGCAATTCCTTTGTTTCCACGTTTCGGTCTGATTACTCGTACTGTCTCCGGGACATGCCTGATAAGGGCTTTTCGCTAGATTCATTTCATTACAAAATCCATTTGCCATAAGGTAAGTTTACATCTGAGATATTTTAGTCTGACACAGATTATTGTATATAGACCTCAACAATAGAATGAATATTGTCTTACACCCAATAACATAGTATGTACTGTTATGGAAATCAAAAATGGTCATATTCCTTAACGTTTCAAGAA
Source organism: Aphidecta obliterata (assembly GCA_963966015.1). Lineage (NCBI taxonomy): Eukaryota > Metazoa > Arthropoda > Insecta > Coleoptera > Coccinellidae > Aphidecta > Aphidecta obliterata. The sequence continues at coordinate 3,963,244 of OZ014432.1, forward strand.
ATTAACTCGAAAAATAAATTCAAATAATATCACCGAAAAGCCAAGAACCTTCAAACATCTCCAGTCAATTCAGTAAATTCGAACAATTTATATATTATTATATTATTATATTTTCAAAGAGGGTTCAGACTATTCAAAAATAAGAAAAATGTGAATTTGTTCTTCTTCTTCTTCCTCGTGTAATAGGACGGAGTCCTGTCATTTCTGTCATCTGCCCTCTTGCGACGTTGATGTCCAGCTGTCATACCAACGTTTTGGGGGCCTACCAACTGGTCTGGTTCCTGGTTTTTGCGTTTTGGACCATTTTGCAACTCGTTTCCGTGTATATGCGGCAAAACGTACGTGTCCGAGAGGAGCTTGCGGGATCATCAGAGGAAGTATTGTCGTGGCCCACCTAGGCAGAAGCTCCTGGAGAAAGATGCCCGATATGCGGCATGGATTACGGGTCCTACGCCTCCATGAGGCTCCATATGAGCCTTACTCATCCAGATGAATACAACCGAGATCTGAACGATGAGGTAGAATCAAGAAGATGTCGACAAAACTGGACAGAGGGCGAGCTGGAGATGATGGCTGAACTGGAGGTAGAGTATGAAGGAGATGAACTGCTCGATTATCTCGTCGAGAAGATTGGGAGACCCAAAGATGGCATAAGGAAGAAGAGGTATAATATGTCATACTAGAACATATTGGAGAGAATTAGACGGGAAAGAAGAGTGCGAGAGACAGCAAGAACACAAGAAGAATCTACATATGAAGAAAACGTACAGCCAGGAACATCAGGAGAAATACACGAGTTCTCGATATTACAACAGCCTGAGTCTATAGACGAACTGACAGAAATCGAAGCTATTGAACTGTAGAAGACCCAGTACTGAAACATCTAATGGAGCTATGTGTCGAGACTGAGAATGCTGCGCTGTTGACCATATGTCAGGCTGTTTGTATGAAAAACGATGGATACAAGAACGTATTGGATGCATGGGTTGGAGAGATTTGTACGGAATATGGGAAGACGATGATACCCCGAAGAACTGATAACACCAGGCCAGAAAGGAATTTGGGGAGAAGAACTGCCAGAGCAAAAAACGTACAAATATATGCAAGACCGCTTCAGTAAGGACAAAAAGGGGTTGGCCGAAGAAATTATTGACGACCCCACAAGATCTAAGAGCATTAAGCCCACTAACGAAGCGATAACAACAGCATACGAAGAAATTTTCGGGGGAGACATCTTAGAGGATGGAAGGCCAATTCGGGACACTGTTCAAGATAAGACTGTCATCTACCAACCCATCGACAGACCGACCATCATCAATGCTATCCGGAAGTTTGGAAAAACATCCGCTGGCATTGATGGTATTGGTTCCACCAGGCTTAAATCCATACCACCCGAGAAATTGGAATTTCTTTTGAATATGATGCTATTCTCCAAATACGTTCCACAATGTCTGAGGCGCAGTCGCACCGTACTCATCCCCGAAAAAAAGAACGATTTGGAAAAGGTCGAAAACTGGAGGCCTATAACAGTCTCATCCATCCTACTACGACTCCTCAATAAGATCATGACAACTCGTCTCTCATGCAGCGTCAAGCTGGATGAGTGTCAGAGGGGCTTTACCTCCATCGATGGCTGCTTCGTGAATAACATGACCCTCCAGACACTACTCAAAACACGGAGGAAGGAAGGCAGGCCACTGTCAGTTATATCACTTGACCTGAAAAGAGCCTTCGATAGCATACCCCATTCCACCATTAAAAGGGCGCTAAGACGATTCAGGATTGATAAGGACACCACAGAATACATCATGGCCAATTTTGATGACATATCCACCAAAATATTCTGTGAGGGTGAAGAGGTCAGCGAAATATGTATCCGAAGAGGGGTCAAACAAGGGGACCCCCTCTCTCCGATTCTCTTCAACATTGTGCTGGTCGAGGTAATCTCCTACTTGAAAAATCGAAAAGGAGTCAGAATCGGGGAAGCAAATATATCAGTGCTGGGATACGCAGATGATTTGCTGATAATGGCAGAAAACAACAAAGATTGCCAGCTCCTCTTGAAGTACGCCATTGCATTCTTCGAAGATCGTGGCCTAAAGTTAAACCCCAAGAAATGTGCTTCCTTGTCACTGGCAGTGGTCCCATCCAAGAAGAAGCTAAACCATCAGACGGCCCCAAAGTTTTATGCATATGGCGAGGCAATTCCCCCCCATCACCAACATGAACGATACCTTTGAATACCTAGGTTCCTATTTTTCTGCACGGGGTATAACAAGTTGCAGCATCGGAAACCTGGACGAACAAATAGGCAGAATTATGAGAGCACCCTTAAAACCACCACAAAAGTTTGATCTATTGAAACACCACCTCATACCCCGCTATATTCATGCACTTCAGTTACCATCGGTGAACAAAAAAATCTTAAAAAAGGCAGATCAATTGTTCAAAAAAGTGGCAAAGAAAATCCTGAAGCTCCCTACTCATATCATCGACGAGGCGCTTTATACCCCAACATCATTAGGTGGTCTTGGTTTATTCTCCATGGCCAGGAGAATACCTATCATCATGCGCGACAGAGTAGAGAGAGCAGCCTCCCCTCTCTTTGCCTCAGTGATGGACGTTGGAGTCCAGTGGTCGCAAAGAATCAGTAGAATGATTCACCCCGAGAAGAATACCAAAACGGCAGTAGATCGAGCCAATGGTGTGACACTGGAAAATTCCTACTACGGAGGTGGCACGCAGCAGGCCAGAAATGACAACGCGGCGAACTTCTTTATAAACAACCCACCGAAGTTCTGGAGTGTTCGTACATATCGGCAGTTAAACTAAGAACGAATACCCTGCCCACCAAGGGTCTTCCCTATGGAAGTCGTGAGTCCAAGATGTGTCGCTCCGGCTGTGGCAGAGTCGAGTCCCTAAGCCACGTACTCCAAAAATGTCCGCTAGGCCACACAAAGAGAATTGCGAGACATAACTCTGTCGCTAGACGTCTGTCGCAGATGGCGATGAGAAAGGGTTGGTGGGTGACGGAGTAGCCTCACATCCGGGACACTAGGGGATGTCTGAAAAAGCCGGATCTGCTATGTCTGAAAGGTGAAGATCTCGTGATAGCCGATATTGGAGTCTCTTGGGAATGCCCTAGGTCACTGAAAGAGACATACTTATTGAAACGGGCTACATACCAGCCCGAATTCCTACAGGCCCTTGGAGATCAGTATCCCGGGAAAAACATAAGTGTGCTGCCGTTCATCATTGGCGCCAGAAGACTGTGGTGTAGTGAGAGTACATCCCTCCTAGAACTGTTGGGAATAAATAACTTACACAACAGTAGAGACCTGGTGACTACCACGATGAGGGGAAGCTGGTCAATACATGCCGACGTATGCCGGAGAGTGTGGAGCTGATGGGTCCTGGTGCAGTTGGTGCTCGGTCTGAGGAGGTGCGCGGGCCCTGTCGTGCGGTCTGTGCGTGAAAAATTTTTCATAAAACGTCAACTACTTGAAGTTCGGTGTCGGGAGAGCAGGAGTGCGAGAAGATCGCGGGTATCGATTCCTGCCGTGTGTGTGGGCCATTAGTTCAGTGGCCAGTTACGTGAATTTGTTCAAATGATTAATTGTTAATAGTTAAGTTATGTTTATGAAGAATGAAATGTATCAAGAATGTTACCTAGGAAATGAGATATTGAATAATATGAATAGGAAAACCAGGCCAGTGAACAGTTGAGAGAGAAACGTCAAGGTAAAAGAGGAATAATTTTCAAAAAGTTTAGAGAAAGATTGGTTTTGTAAGAAGAAAGGTATAATGAATGGTATTTGGAACTTCGTCTAGATTGAGTTGTTGGAGTTGATTTGGCAAGAGAAGGAAAATTGAAATAAGAGATATTGAAACGGCGTGCTGCTTGGAAGAAGTGCACTTTCCAATCGAACGTTATTTAAGAGTTTAGAAATATTAGTTATAGGTTCTTTCGATAGTTGGTGTTGGTTTTTAGAATAAGATTGCTAATTATATGATTCTGTAAGAAAATTTCTTCTGTTTGTTCACCTTTAGAACCCTCCTTGAAAAAGAACCTCGGAAAAAAAATAATAATGAAAATATATAATCGAAACAAAATTTTTTTGATATTGTTAGTGGTTTCTCGTAAATTTCAAAATATAATATTATTAATATCTGGAACGAACCATATCAATATTGTTATTTTAGAGTTTAGAAATATTAGTTATAGGTTCTTTTGATAGTTGGGGTTTGTTTTCAAAATAAGATTGCTGATTATATAATTTTGTGAGAACACACGTCAAGTTGACAATTTGAGTATCAGTCACGTTAATTTATTTCGAAGAATTATTTCATTTTTGAGACTGAAGCGTCGAAGTGTAGCATCTGTCGAGATCGGTTATCATTTATCGTTTTACAACAGTGATTTCAATCATTTCATTTCAATCGAAATATAGTTATTTATATTAGCTATACTCAACATGATTTCGTCAAGCGACGGTGAATACACAGAGATGGAAATTGAAGAAGACGGACAATGGAAGAAAGCAAGATATAAACGGAAGAGAATTAATGATCCGAATTCCCCGACATATCTAAACCCAAACGTGAAACGTTTTTCTTCTGCAGGTGAATATTCTCAAAAATCAAGATTTCCACATTCCGCTCAACAGTTTCATCTGAGTTACCCCACTAATCATCAGTCATCTAGACGGAAACCTGTCCTCAATGATAATCAACATACGACGATCTCTCAAAGGAAGTCGTATACAAATACACCTCATAAACAAAACACTTTTCCCATCAGCTGCTTAACAAAATAAACAAATCATTTCAACAAGTATTCTATCTATCAACAAAGAAGGATATCTCGAGAATTGGCATGGCCGATCTCTGGACAAATCATTACCCACAAAATAAAGACATCATAATAAAAACATCAAAAGGATTTATCATCAAAAGCGACAAAGATAAAACAGCTCTATTAAAAACGTTAACAACATTGAAAAATGAAGGAGCAATCGATAGTTTTGAAGAAACTAGAGAGTCCATTAAACCCCCTTCCACTAAGAACAATTCCAATTCAAATTCATACTCAGTTGTTATTGGACAAGTTGATCAAGACATTACAGATCACGAAATCAGCGTTGAACTCAACAAAAATGATCTAGAACACCGTTTCTGCAAGCGCATTACTTCCAGAGCAACTGGGAAATCAACATCCCTAATTCGAATAATTACAGGTAATGTAACAGCTTTTGAATTTCTCCTCAAAGAAGGTTTTTACTATAAATGCAGACACTTCCCGGTATATTCCAACCTACCCCCACAGCCGGTACCAATTCCTTGCTCCAAGTGTTGCTTATTTACCCATACAACTGACAATTGCAACATGCCTGTTCAATGTGATAAATGCAAAGGAGCCCACAAAACCAGCCAGTGTTCATCCCCTCTACCACCTAAATGTAAATCTTGCGGCTCTGAAGAACATGAAGCCTGGTCGATGAAATGCCCAAACCGACCAACTCGACCAATTGCAGGGATTCCGAATGCGAGAATCAAATCTAACAATAAAAGATCATCTGAATTAAATAAAAAAATAACCAGGAATAGCAGAGTTCACAGTTCAATGACACTCCACGACTTTATCGTTGACACCTTCATCACTAAATTGAATAACCCCAATAATACTGATAGACAGACACTTATAACCAAACTCAAAAAAAGATTCATCGAAAGTCACAACATTGATACCACGGCTGTCTTCTCAGGAAACAGTGTATGTTCGACTTATCCAAAGAAAACTCTAACACTCCAACTGAACCGTAAATTGTACTCTATTCGTGGAAACCAAAACCAAGCCCAATCAGCCGTTAGGATTCAGAGACTGGACAATACTAAACAAATATGGTAATATTACAAATAACAACACTAGAGGAGGAAGCTTAATACAAGCTTGCAAGGAATTGAAACTAGGCAAAGCTAACCCACCTTCGATAAATAACCCACTAAATGAAGCCCTGCATTGCACATTTCCATTCTTGAACGATAAATTACATGTTTTCCTAGCATACATCCATCCAAACTCCATTATAGAAGAAAACATTTCTGTCAAAGCTTCTCAATACAAATATGCTCTCATAATAGGAGATTTCAATCCCAGTACAAGTAGAAAAAAGAAACAACTCCAACAATTCTTCCAAAACAGTAATTCCATACAGATTACCACGTCACCAACCTTTCTTATGGAAAATAACCCTGATTCAACCCCAGATATAGTTTTATGCACGAACAATCTGAAGAAACTCATAAGTGCTACGGTCATTCCGGATCTGACTTCGGATCATTTGGCAATCGAACTTATCATTGACATGACAACACCGGTTAATTCCATTCCAGATCCAATCATAAAAAACTTCAATCGATGTGATATTGAAAAAGTCAATATTGAACTTATCCGATACGTCCAACAAAATGAACCAATTACTGCCATCAGCATATCTGAATTCATGAGTACACTTTCACATTCTGTCGAAATTAATAGCCCAACGAGAAAACATAAATTCTACTTACACACGCTTCCTCCTTATATTCTTAGATTAATCAAGACCAAAAAGCAAATATTTAGAGAATTGAAACAGAACTCTGACATAAATCTCAAACAGAAGTTCAACAAATTAAACAAGTGCATACATTCAATGATACAGGAATATAGATCGCATCAATGGATTACAACATGCAAAAACATTAATGACAAAAAAGGTCGCAACTATTGGCAAGAAATTAAAAAACTTTCCAAATATAATCCAGCAAGAAAAATTTCAAATTTAACTGTAAACAATGTTTCTATCGATAAAGATCCAGAAATTGCTGAGGCCTTCAAATGTCAGTTCGAGAATATATACAGGGAAAACCTAAATTCCAACTTCGACCAACATTTCAGAAATGAAGTAGACCACTACATTACCGAAAATCTTAAAGACCAAACAAATTTCATGATGCCTGCGATTACTGACGAAGAATATACCGAGACCCTTTTCTCTGGAAAAAACACAGCTGGCGGATATGATAATTTACCCAGAAAAATATTCAAAGAACTTGACCCACTGATACACGACCACTTAATGAAAATATTCAATTACTGCCTGAAATTTGGGTACTTTCCTCCGGAATGGAAAATAGGTTCAATAATTCCGATTCCAAAACCAAACCTCAACCATCAACTCACTTCAAACTATCGGCCAATAACGCTCTTACCAGTTGCGGGCAAACTATTCGAAAAAATTATAGCTAAACGTTTAGAAGAAGAACTCAAACATGTGATTTCCGCTTACCAATTCGGTTTCAAACGTAAAAACTCTACTTTACATCCACTTATAGCTCTCACTTCGAATATTGAAAACAGCATGAAAAAAGGGGATAAATCTGCTGCAATTTTTATGGACATTACCAAAGCCTTCGATAGTGTTTGGCACAAAGGATTGCTATATAAGCTGATGAAATGTAAAACAACAGACTATCTCATAAAAATAATGCAAGGGTTCTTGAAAGACAGGAGGTTACAAATCAAGATAAATTCTTCACTATCTGATATGTTCTCACCACAACAAGGTCTACCTCAGGGCTCACCACTATCCCCCTTTCTTTACAACATTTTTTGTCATGATATGTATAACCACGACCTCGTTAACAAAGAAGAAGTAGATCCACTGCTATACACACTGCAATTCTGTGACGATACCGCACTTGTCTCACACAACAGAAATTTTATAAAAACGATTGAATGTCTCCAACAATTGACTGACAAAGTTGTAAATTGGATGAAAAAATGGCGTATCTCTCCCAACCCTAACAAAACCCAATTTATTTTATTTGGACATAAAATTACAGCCTCATCTCACCTACACCGACAGTTAAATACCTAGGAATAACACTTGACAACAAACTCAACTTCAAACATCACACACAAATCACGAAGAAAAAAATTATCTCACGTTCCAGACACTTCAGATCACTCACTTACAAACAGGAAGGTATCAACTATAAGACAGCAACAAACATCTATAAAATGATTTGCAGACCAATCATAGAATATGGTCACCAACTATGGATAAACGCAAGAAACCCTACATTGAAAAATATAGAAGTGGCAGAGAGAAGCAGCTTACGAATAATTACGAAAATGATGCATTCTAGAAATCCACTTCATAATCCATCAAATACATTTCTTTATGAAAAAACCAAAATTGAACCAATAGCGACAAGATTCCACAAACTGAATATAAAATTCGCAAACAACCGCAGCAACATGGAGATTCTTCAACCGGTGACGACAAACAATCACGCCCAAGACAACAGAAGAATTTATCCAGCGAAAATTCTCATTTCGGAATTGGAGGAACTCAGAACATGAATATTTATTTTTTTTTTTTTTCAATTGAACTTACTTTTTACTCTTCATATAGAATTATTATATTGTTAAATGTTGAATAATGTTAAGGGGCAGAAAGACCTCGGTCGATAGCCCTTTGGTTGATCCAATAAATATTTTATTATTATTATTAATTTTGTGAGGAAAATTCTTTTGTTGGTTCACCTTTAGAACCCTAAAATCTCGAAAAAAAAATAAATGAAAAAAAATTATTTAAACAAAATTTTTAAATATCGTTAGTGGTTTTTCGTAAATTTCAAAATTTAATATTATTAATATCTGGAACGAACCATAACAGTACATTATTGGTCATGAGCAATAAATTACTATCCTTCAATTGCATTGGATTATATTCTGTAAAACTTCCAATTTAAGGAAAACCAAACTACCTCCTCCTATTTGGATTAGATGGATGGCCGAGGAAACAAATCCAATGAAGAGATCTGAGAAAATTTGCTGCAGAAATGTGGAAATAGGTTCATTATGGATCTCTATACAAACTTCGGATACCAATTACATGAAATAAAACCATTTGTAGACTCATTTGTCCCTCCTTGAATCAATCAGAATAAGAAACCGCAACAAATCTGAAGAAAAAACCAATCCCGTATGCGATCACAAGTTTTCGAAGAAAAAAAATCGATAAACTTGAATGATATAACCAAACACAGAGGTGTAATTGCCCAGATAGATATTTTAAAACAACTCCATGTAGTTCTCTAATTGACCTGAATTCGGAAAATGGCGGATTAGAGAAAATAAAGTACATCCATCCACAATCCGACTGACTTACACTGAAATGAGCTTCTCTGAATCTTATGTTCTTCAATAATGAGACTTAGCAAGCAATCCAAGATATTCCGCAACGTTGAACTAGTGACCTCCATCTGAGCCAATTATTATAATTGAATTTCACGTATGACTTGATGCACTACACTGAACTTCATTAATGAATCCAGTCGAGAACTATTCAAAGCTCGCGAAGTAGCAATAATTGAATCCACCCAGGGGTGAGGTATTAATCATTACCTTGATTAATCGCTAGATTAATCAATTCTGTATAACTATTCAACATCACGAAAGATCAAAGCAATTATTTCATTTCAGGGTTACCATCGGTTCTTTGATGATGACAAGTGTATCGGAGTATCTCCTCAATTTTTCTCTTCTACATAGAACTTGTCTTGTTCCATATGTTTTTGTGCCTGGGGAGATCTGACTGTCCCACTTTCCGCAATCCCCAAGGGGAACGCCTATATTATAAAAATCGCGCAATGAATTACCGATGACTTCGGTTTTATTGAGTCCCAATAACTTCGTGACAACTTATCATCATAAAAAATAGCTAAATTCAACGCAAAAGACCCTGAGTTTAAACATGTGTGAAACACCATATTTTGTTCAAAACTCTTTCGAACATAGAGTTTTGTACATGTTCGATATACATTCTGAACAGAAAAAAAGCAGTGGCCTAGCGCAAAATTTGAGCCACCTCACCCTCCCCCAAGGGTTATAGTCGGGGGCCCCCTCCCTAGATCTCTGCCCTCAATTATAACATACCAAAAATAAGTTATATAAAATATTCACCAGGGCCGAGTATTTCGAAAGCAAAGTTACCCGTGGATCTGAGAAATTTCCAGCCCTTATCGGACTGAGGTTCGTATTGAGATCTAAATGTGTTTATAAACGCGGTCTGAGATGTCAGTTTACAGAAAATCATCTATGATGTGTATGATTGTTATAAGTTTTTCGATCTTAGCCCCTGTAATTTTTTCCTTTGGGATCATTTGAAAACATTAGTGTAAAAGTGACAGTGGTGTGAATAGTACAGCAAAACAAAGATTACGCATTGAAATTTACTTATGACGTGAGCAAAATGATGTGATAGTTGCTGCATGTATCCATTCGTTAGCACGTCGGGCAAGACTTTGGGCACATCGGAGAAATGGTGACCATTTCAAACAATTTCTGTGAACAATTTGTTTGAAAACTTCCTAATTTTTGAGCGCTCGTTCTACTTACACGAGGGCTATATCATTTCGTCACGATGTATTTTTCGAATTTTGAGCCGGAAATGGAATCAATCGACAAGTTTCGACTCACTGATGACGAATCCGTCGAAAAATTTGAGGCTGTCGGTCCATCCGGCCTGCCGACCGTATACACGATAACTCTCGAACGCAACGACCTAGACACTTGAAATTTTCAGGATATGTGTGGATCTTGGACGTCGCGGTCACGCATATCAATGAGCAAAATTAGATCAGGGGTTCCGTAAGTATGGCCGTTCAAATTTTTTTCCTGGTTATTTCGGCACTACCGATTGGATTGGAATGAAATGTTTCACATAGATGAAAAATAATGTATTCAAACTAAGTGCAAAATTTTGTCCAGAACGCATCACCAAGACCATAGATACCGTAGAAAATTCCAGCGAATTATCAAAAAAATTAGTTACTCAGCACTGAAGTGAAGTCTGGAGTATCACCTTAGTTTAAAATTTCTTCAAATGGTTTCTGAAACGGGAAAATGCGAATCTACATACAAGGTGTATAAACGAGCACTCGAAAGCTCCTGACTTCACGGCAGTCCTATTTATAATTTTGTATATAGGACCTTCTCAATCATTAATTTTCTTTTCCTTAGTTTGAACTTCAAGAATCATAATTTCCTTCAATTTATTTTCACGCGCAATAAATCTCGCATAAGAAATGTATTTCAGGATCTATGTATAGTAACGTCGCGATGAAGACGGGTGAAAACAATTTGTCAAATAAATATCCTTGTTTAATTGACTGTGATTTAGGAACTGACATTGTTATTAATAACATTAAATGTCGTTTTTTTTCTTATGGGTATGTAAGGTTCTGTTACTAGTTTACATGTGAAATAAACATTATGAATCTATTTTTATAGAGAAACTCAATGATGTTTGATTGACTGTGTCATTTAGATCACAGAAATTTGAGAAAATACGTTATATACCCTTCTGGAAAAGTCCCTCCTTATGAAACTTGAAAGAGAATACATATTTGTAATAAAATCTAGTGCCGCGAAAAGATCACATACATATGGCATGGAATGATTCATTACAGGTTATCACAGAGATAACACGATCCAGAGTCGTATTAATATATTGATGCCAAAGATTTTTTGCACTTTTTTCAAATTGAATATTTAATATGATCAATTGCGGCGAAATGATCTCTTCTAATGAGTTCTATCGCCTGTGAAAAAAAGCCTCATTCTAAAAAAACATCCTGTATATAGGACTATATCTGTGAAATGAATATAAATATTTGAATGGGGAATAGGTAATTTCGTATTTTGCGCCCTTTTTACCAAACTTCTCGTTCGTTATTGGTCTCATTACATCATACAAAACGGCGTTGTATGGATAAAATCATGGCAGATCTCGAGATCGACCGTCATGTTAGTCGTCGTAGAATCGCCCAGGAGCTGAACATCAATCATAAAACGGTTTTGAACCATTTGCAGAAGACTAGATTTTAAAAAATTACGAAAAGCACTGCCGTGAAGGCAGGAGCTTTCGAGCGCTCGTACATGCACCTTGTAGGTAGATTCGCATTTTCCAGTTTCAGAAATCAATTGAAGGAATTTTCGACAGCTGTCAAAAAAATTCTGAAACTTGGGCGAAACTCCAGACTTCATGTCAGTGCTTCAGCTGATCAATTTTTTTTCGATAATTCGCTAGAATTTTCTACGGTATCTATGGTCTTGGTGATGCGATCTGGACAAAATTTTGCACGTAGTTTGAATACATCATTCCTCAGGTAGGTGCAAAATTTCATCCCAATTCGATCAGTAGTTTCGAAACTATCAGGAAAAAAATATTTTGAACGGCCATATTTACGGAACCCCTAGGCTAATTTTTCTCATTGATGAACGCGATATTCGCGATCCGAATCCACCCTGAAAATTTCAAGTTCTTAGGCCTTTACGTTCAAAAGTTACAATGTTCTATGGTTTCTATGGTTCTGGTCATGCGATCTGAACAAAATATTGCTTTAATATATCATTCTCGATTAAAATACGAAATTTCACCTCGATCGAATCCGTAGTTTCGAAATTACCGAGGAAACAAACTTTCGAACGACCGTATTTACGGAACCTCTAGTATAATTCTGCTCATTGATGAACGTGAACGCGACATTTCAGATCCACACCTATCCTGAACATTTCAACTCCCTAGGCCTTTCCGTTCGAAAGTTAGGATTTTCTATGATTTCTATGGTTCTGGTCATGTGATCTGGAGAAATGTAGCTTGAATATTTCATTCTCCATTAGTATACAAAATTTCTTCACGATCGAATCTGTAGTTTTGAAATTATCAAGAAAACTTAATTTCCAACGACCATATTAACGGAACCCCTAGTATAATTTTGCTCATAGATAAACGTCATCACGACATTCCAGAACCTCACCTATCCTGAAAATTTCAAGTACCTAGGCATTTCCGTTCAAAAGTTACAATTTTCTATGGTTTCTATGGTTCTGGTCATGCGATCTGGACAGAATTTCACATGTAGCTTGAACACCTCATTCTCCATTTGAGTGCAAAGTTTCATCTCGATCGAATCTGTAGTTTCGAAGTATTCAGGAGAACAAAACTTTGAACGGCCATATTCACGGAACCCCTAGTGGAATTCTGCCCATTAACGAACTTAACCGAGGCAATTGGGATCTGAGCCTACACTGAAAGTTTCAAGTCTCTAGGTTGATCCGTTCGAGAGTTATCGTGCTTACGGACGGCCGGGCGGACAGACTCGAATTTTCCGACGGATTCGTCATCAGTGAGTCGAACATAGTCGATTGAGACCATTTTCGGCTCAAAATTCGAAAAATACAGACATCGTGACGAAATGATATAGCCCTCGTGTAAGTAGTACGAGCGCTCAAAAAGCTCGATGTTTGGGAGCTACACGAGCTGACGCAAAAAAACATCATAGGCCGAATTTCCATCTTCGAATCGCTGCTGAATCGCAACAAAATCGACCCATTTCTGAAGCGGATGGTGACTGGTGATGAAAAATGGGTTACTTATAACAATGTCAAGCGACAGAGATCGTGGTCGAAACCCAACGAAGTGGCTCACACCGTGACCAAACCAATCTTTACGGCCAGGAAGGTGTAACTGTGTCTTTGGTGGATAGGCATAGAGTGCTCTACTATGAGCTGCTCCCCTATGGTCAAACACTCAATTCTGCCTTCTACTGTGAACAAATCAACTGTTTGAAGCTGGTGCTCGAACTGAAGCGATCAGCATCGGTGAATAGGAACAGAATCGTGTTTCATCAGGACAACGCCAGGCCACACTCATCTTTGATGACGCGCCAGCAGCTCCGGGAGCTAGGATGGGAAGTTCTTATGCATCCACCATAGTCCAGACCTAACACCAAGTGACTACCACCTGTTCCTGTCCATGGCCATTTCGCTTAGAGGTAAAAATTTGGCCTCAATAGAAGCCTGTAAAAATTGGTTGTTTTAGTTTTTTGCCAATAGGGACAAGGGCTTCTGGGGGAGGGGCATAAGGAAGATAGATTCTCGTTGGCAACGAATTATCAAACAGAACGGCGCATATTTGACTGAAATTGGATGATTGTAACACTTTTTATATAGCATTGAAAAATAAGGAATTACTTTTTTCCCAACCTAATATAACTAAAAAATTATTCAAGAAGAATTCAATAGCCTTCTTTTATTTTCTTGTGCAAACATCTATTAGATTGTCGATATCTAAACTTCGGACCAGTTCTTGCTCAATGTAGGTTTAAGTCCGACTCGTTCAAGTAGAATTCCAAAGATAATTCTTGATTATTTTTAGTTTAGAAAAAGATTTTTCTACCCTCGCAACAGTGACAGGAATCGTTGAGAAAAATTTCAGGGATGTAGGCACACCTGGTACACAACTCCATAAAGATTTGTGTTTGAAAATTAACATTTGTGTCATGAGTAATATAAACGGAAAGAATCTGCAACTGCAATAGTTTCCCCCTTCTCGGTATACAATATCCTAATCGAAGAATTGAAACTAAATATCATTTTTATATTATCAGGAAAGCCGCCTGAATAATTCCACATCTCGATTGATAAACCGACCAGTTTGATGAGTTAAATCGTAAAAAGTTGGTGAGAATAGGGTAGCGCAGGGAATGACATATTTATGATTTGCGGTATTTAAATAATCTGTGCCTAATCGTACTGTCATTGCCTGCTATTGAATATGTTTTGTTCATCAACAGACGACAATCGCGAAATGGAAGTATAATAAAATAAAAATATCGGGGCCCAATTTTTTCTCTTTCTTTAGGCTTGGGGGCCCCTTAAGTGCCAGCCCTCTCCCGGAGTCTGCGGGGGCCTCTCCTACGCCACTGCGGAAAAGGCCAGGAACTGATATAAATACGGAGATATGAAAATTATAAGGTAATGTAAATATGTCGAATCTTTGTATCGAGTTGTGAGGTTTTTGGTCTTTTCAAGGAATTCCCGAAATGAAAGGGTATGAAGATGAGGAACACAGATTCAATAACAAAGCGATGAGTACTTAATTTCATCAGGGAATGAGAGGGGATCAATAATAATTCAATGACCACCATAAATTGTAAAATACATTTGTTCATTCGAATTCCTCAGCAATCAGTAACACTTGAAGCTGTCCAAAATCGTGCATACGATTTTTATTATTCGAATTATCATCCGATGATTGCAATACTCGATTTTCGATAATCCGACTATTCCGAACACTGATATTTTCAATGAAAGATTCCCACAATTGATGATTTACCTATCTCACCGCGGTGATACCACTATCTGTGTGAATCGAAAATTGAAATCTATTAATGTTCGGCACAGTCGGATGTTCGAGAATCGACTATTTCAAAAATCGGTTGATTATTCGAATGATTAAAATCGAATGCATAAAGTTCTGCGAAGCATAGTTTTTTTGAGACTGTTATTGAAATCATGTTTTTGAGCGCTCGTACTACTTACACGAGGGCTATATCATTTCGTCACGATGTCTGTATTTTTCGAATTTTGAGCCGAAAATGGTCTCAATCGACTATGTTCGACTCACTGATGACGAATCCGTCGGAGAATTTGAGTCTGTCCGTCCGGCCGTAAGCACGATAACTCTCGAACGGAACAACCTAGAGACTCTCAGTGTAGGTTCAGTTCCCGAATGCCTCGGTTAAGTTCGTTAATGGGCCAAATTACACCAGGGGTTCCGTAAATATGGCCGTTCAAAGTTTTGTTCCCCTGTTTACTCGAAAACTACAGATTTGATTGAGATGAAATTTTGCACTCAAATGAAGAATGAGGTGTTCAAGCTACATGTGAAATTTTGTCCAGATCGCATGACCAGAACCATAGAAACCATAGAAAATTGTTACATTTGAACGGAAACGCCTAGGCACTCGAAATTTTCAGGATAGGTGTGGATCTCGAATGTCGTGATCGCGTTCATCTATGAGCGAAATTATAATAGGGATTCTGTAAATATGGTCGTTTGAAATTTAGTTTTCTTGATAATTTCAAAACTACAGATTCGATCGTGACGAAATTTTGTATACTAATGGAGAATGATATATTCAAGCTACATTTCTCCAGATCACATGACCAGAACCATAGAAATCATAACTTTCGAACGGAAAGGCCTAGGATTTTCTGGATAGGTGTGGATCTGAAATGTCGCGCTCACGTTTATCAATGAGCAGAATTATACTAGGGGTTCCGTAAATACGGTCGTTTGAAATTTTGGTTTCTCGATAATTTCGAAACTACGGATTCGATCGAGATGAAATTCTGTATTTTAATCGAGAATGATATATTAAAACAATATTTTGTCCAGATCGCATGAACAGAACCATAGAAACCATAGAAAATTGTAACTTTTGAACGGAGAGGCCTAGGAACTTGGAATTTTCAGAGTGGGTTTGGATCGCGAATATCGCGGCCACGTTCATCAATGAGCAAAATCAGACTAGGGTTTCCGTAAATATGGCTGTTCAAAATATTTTTTTCTTGATTTTTTCGAAACTACTGATTGGATTGGGATGAAATTTTGCACTTAGCTTAGGAATAATGAATTCAAACTACTAATTTTGTCCAGATCGCACCACCAAGACCATAGATACCGTAGAAAATTCTAGCGAATTATCGAAAAAAAATTGGTCACCTAAAGCACTGACATGAAGTCTGAAGTTTCGCCTAAGTTTCAGAATTTTTGTGACAGCTGTCGAAAATTCCTTCAATTGATTTCTTAAACTGGAAAATGCGAATCTACTTACAAGGTGCATGTACGAGCGCTCAAAAGCTCCTGCCTTCACGGCAGTGCTTTTCACAATTTTATAGCGCTCGTACTACTTACACGAGGGCTATATCATTTCGTCACGATTTCTGTATTTTTCGAATTTTGAGCCGAAAAGCGTCCCAATCGATAGAGTTCGACTCACTGATGACGAATTCGTTGGAAAATTCGAGTCTGTCCGTCCGTAAGCACGATAACTCTCGAACGGAACAACCTAGATTCTTGAAATTTTCAGTGTGGGTTCAGTTCCCGAATGCCTCGGTTAAGTTCGTTAATGGGCCAAATTCCATCAGGGGTTCCGTGAATATGGCCGTTCAAAGTTTTGTTTCCCTGATTACTCGAAAACTACAGATTTTATCGAGATGAAATTTTGCACTCAAATGGAAAATGAGATGTTCAAGCTACATGTAGAATTTTGTCCAGATCGCATGACCAGAACCATAGAAACCATAGAAAATTGTAACTTTGCACGGAAACGCCTAGGGACTTGAAATTTTCAGGATAGGTGTGGATCGCGAATGTCGTGATCACGTTCATCTATGAGCAACATTTTACAAGGGGTTCCGTAAATACGGTCGTTTGAAATTTTGTTTTCTCGATAAATTCGAAACTACGGATTCGATCGAGATGAAATTTTGTATTTTAATCGAGAATGATATATTGAAGCAATATTTTGTCCAGATCGCATGACCAGAACCATAGAAACTATAGAAAATTGTAACTTTTGAACGGAAAGGCCTAGGAACCTGCAATTTTCAGGGTGGGTTTGGATCGCGAATATCGCGGTCACGTTCATCAGTGAGCAAAATAAGACTAGGGGTTTCGTAAATATGGCCGTTCAAAATATTTTTTTTCTGATAGTTTCGAAACTACTGATCGGATCGGAATGAAATCATGCACCTAGCTGAGGAATAATGTATTCAAACTACGTGCAAAACTTTGTCCAGATCGCATCACCAAGACCATAGATACCGTAGAAAATTCTAGCGAATTATCGAAGAAAAATTGATCAGCTGAAGCACTGACATGAAGTCGGGAGTTTCGCTTAAGTTTAAAAATTTTTTTGACAGCTGTCAAAAATTCCTTCAATTGATTTCTAAAACTGGAAAATGCGAATCTACCTACAAGGTGCATGTACGAGCGCTCAAAAGCTCCTGCCTTCACGGCAGTGCTTTTCGTAATTTTTTTGTTTGAAATAGTTTCAATTCAACTCATCAGAAACCCAGGTTGAAACAATTCGAAACTGTTTAGAACACTGTTTTTCGATTTTTTCTTTTACAATAAAAAAAAACTTGTTTTTTTTAAGCCCTGATAGAAATATACGACACAGTTCGAAAGACCGATAAATTTTTATGCATTTTTTTGGGTTAGAAACCCCCCTGTGCGAACACAATAGAACCCATCAAAATTTCAGCACAATCGGAACAATTGTTCAGAAACCCATAGAAGGAAAACGTTTATTTTTCCGCGCTTGTTCCTGTGAGAGTTATCATTTTGTCCAAACGTCTCTAATTTTCGAATTTTGATCCGAGGTTGGATTTGGACGAATAGGTTGGACTTGCGGATGAAGAATTCATGGTCAAATTGAAATAAACGAACTTCATCATCTCGAAAACTATTTTCCATATTCTGTTG
The DNA here is from genome assembly GCA_963966015.1 of Aphidecta obliterata. NCBI lineage: Eukaryota > Metazoa > Arthropoda > Insecta > Coleoptera > Coccinellidae > Aphidecta > Aphidecta obliterata. Next base: position 3,981,633 of record OZ014432.1, read on the forward strand.
AAATTGTGTGTGCATATAAGGCACGGATGGAGTTATGTAGATATTCAGATATTCAGCAGTTCCGCGTGGGAAGAAAATGGAGTTTTTCTGATCGGGTATTGAGAAATTTGTCAATCTGACACTGTGAAGGCCGGTTTGGTTCACATAAACCAGTGAAGTATATCTCATCGATAACACCACAGTGTCTATTTGGACCATGACAATGAAACACGAAAGAAATATTATTATTCATCCAAATTCATTGTATCGTCTTCGTAGTAGGCCCCGTCTGAAATATTACACTAACAATTCGCCAATGAAGAATTATTCATCATCAAAGCACTTTATTACCGCATTCTAAGGAATCGACTTCAGTGCTGCTATACGGCAGTTGTGTTTTATTTTATGAAAAGGATATTATATGTCACATTGACGGACGGTTTTTGGTTACTTTAAAAAGGTTATATTCGCGAAGTGAATCCACGCGTCTTGATGAAATGGTTGATCAAAATGATTGTTCGCAAATTAAATCCGCTGCAATCAAATCTATTTTGCAGTTGTCGAACGATAGGTCTGTCACGAACTCATAGAATTTCCATTCGAAATTTTCCCGATTTTTCAGGTGTTCCTAAGGATTTTGTCTGATTTTCTTTTTTTCTGAACCTTCCCTGAATCAAGCTAAACAGAACAAAAAAAAATTATGGAAGCACTGCCGTGAAGTCAGGAGCTTTTGAGCGCTCGTACATCCACCTTGTAGGTAGATTCGCATTTTACAGTTCTAGAAATCAATTGAAGGAATCTTCGACAGCTGTCAAAAAAATTCTCAAACTTATGCGAAACTCCAGACTTCAGCTGACCAATTTTTTTTCGATAATTCGCTAGAATTTTCTGCGGTTTTGGTGATGCGATCTGGACAAAATTTCGCACGTAGTTTGAATACATTATTCTTCAGCTAGTTGTAAAATTTCATTTCAATCAGATCAGTAGTCTCGAAATCATCAGGAAAAAATATTTTGAACGGCCATATTTACGGAACCCTGAGTCTAATTTTGCTCATTGATGAACGTGACCGCGACATTCGCGATCCAAACCCACCCTGAAAATTTCAAGTTCCTAGGCCTTTCCCTTCGGAATTTATAATTTTCTATGGTTTCTATGGTTCTGGTCATGCGATTTGGACAAAATGTTGCTTTAAAATATCACACTCGATTAAAATACAAAATTTTATCTCGATCGAATCCGCAGTTTCGAAATTATCGAGAAAACAAAATTTCAAACGACCGTATTTACGGAACCACTAGTATAATTTTGCTCATTGATAAACGTGACATTTTGGATCCACACCTATCCTGAAAATTTTCTAGTCCCTAGGCCTTTTCGTTCGAAAGTAATGATTCTTTGTGGTTTCTATGGTTCTGGTCATGCGATCTGGAGAAATAAAGCTTGAATATATCATTCTCCATTAGTATACAAAATTTTGTCACGATCGAATCTGTAGTTTTGAAATTATCAAGAAAACTGAATTTCAAACAACCATATTTACGGAACCCCTAATAGAATTTTGCTCATATATAAACACCTATTCTGAAAATTTCAAGTCCCTAGGCGTTTCCGCTCAAAAGTTACAATTTTCTATGGTTTCTATGGCTCTGCTCATGCGATCTGGACCAAATTTCACATGTAGCTTGAACACCTCATTCTCCATTTGAGTGCAAAATTTCATCTAGATCAAATTCGTAGTTTCCATGTAATCAGGAGAACAAAACTTTGAACGGCCATACTTACGGAACCCCTGGTGGAATTTGGCCCATTAAAGAACTCAACCGAGGCATCCAGGAACTGAACCCACACTGAAAATTTCAAGTTTTCAGGTTGTTCTGTTCGAGAGTTATCGTTCTCGAATTTTCCGACAGATTCGTCATCAGTGTGTCGAACTCTATCGATTGATACCATTTTCGGCTCAAAATTCGAAAAATACAGACTTCGTGGCGAAATGATATAGCCTTCGTGTAAGTAGTACGAGCGCTCATAAAGATTATACCAAAAATCGTTTATATAAATATTCACCAAAGCGAGTATTTCGAAATCAAAGTTACCCGTGAATCTGTGAAATTCTTAGCCCAGACCTGGTTCGTATTGATATCTTTATGTGTAGAATTACCAGCTGTCCAATTTCAGTATACCGTGAATCACCTATGATGCATATGGTTTGTGTAAGTTTCAGATCTCAACCCCTGTGATTTAGTCCTTTGTGGTCATTTGAAAACATAAGTTTAGTACGGTGAGGTGAATAGTGCGAAATAAATAAGCATTGAAAATGCTTGTGACATTATTCCGTGAGCAAACTGATGTGTGTTGCTACATGTAAAACGAATGCTACATGCAGCAACTATCACATCATGACGCCGGGCAAGATTTTGTGCACATCAAACGAATGGTGACCATTTCGAACAATTTCTGTAAACACTTTGGATCAATTTTATTGGTGAATTTTTTTCATGGGACCTTTTCAATTAGTAATTTTTCCTTTCCTTAGTTAGAACTTGAAGAATCATACCGTTCAGGAAAAATCGCCTAATAAATGTTGAAAGAGAACGAATTTGCGATAAAATCCCTTCATTTACTGGCTGGAATGCATATGGCACCGTGATTCATGGCAGATCTCCTGAAAGAGAGATAACACGTTCCAGAGTGGTCTTAAAATCTTTTTGCTCAAGATTTTTTGCACTTTTTTAAATCACCTTAAAAAACTCCCTGTATATGAGAAGGGGATCAGACAGTCATGGTTTCTGTTTTTAGTATGTTAACTCAATGTTATTCTGATTGGTTCTATTCAATCAGAAGAGCTGATAAAAGCTAATATCATTGGATTTTTGACGCAAAAAACTTTTTAACAAATGAACCAAAACGAACCGACTACAGAAAAACTTCCGCTGAATTGAAAAAGTAGTTAGTTCATAAGATTCAGACGAGGAATTTTGAATAATTCGATTATATTATCTCGCTCTTCATTACACCCTGAAAATTCGTCAATAACCCTCGCAATTCTCGATAAATACCTATTCATATTAAAAATCTTCGCTGCAGGTTGCTTCCTTTGAATACTCGGGGGAAGAAGAAATGAATGAATGCCATTGGCGTGCTCAATGATCTGAAAGGAACATTGCCGTGTTCTCCATTGGCTAAATGCGATGAAAAGGACCCCGTTTTAAGGTTCCTGTACTTTCTATTCAACTATTCATTGGATTGCATAATGGATGAAACAAATGTGCCATCTTGATTTCCCGTCTGGTAGGTACATTGTGTGCTGGTTTGAATGCAGAAATGCTCCATGAGGGAATCAAGAAAGGTTGTGAGGCTATGTTAAATTATGCACGACGTTGACGAAATATTCAAAGGAACTAACGGCTTCAAAGAAATTAACATCAAATTCGCTCCAAAAGGGTTGTGGAAAATGTAGTATATTTATGAACCCCGTTCAGTTCAATTTTAGTGATTTTATAGTTAGTTATTCAAGCTTCTCTGCATCAAAGCAACTTCTTCCCTAACTCTATTATTGTTTATGGAAGTTGGAAAGTTCCCTGAACTGAGCGATGCAGATAGATGGAATAAGAAGTTATTTATTATTCGCTTTTTCTGCAAGGGAAATTTATGTTATACGGGGATCAACACAGTTCCCATAAGGCTATATACGAGTTCATTGCAGTGCGCTATACGACTCGACCAGATATAATTTTTTTTTTTCGTTAATGGGAAAGAGTCTAACCGGATATAATACATAATAGGGCTTCACGGAAACATCATGATTGAGGTCATTGATGAACACTTATATGATAAATAATATCTACGTTGGCAAATCATCAGAGATATACTCGAATCAAGAATTTATTACATCGAAATAGACCTTGAACGTCCAGTCGAGGCTTTATTTCTGGTTCCAAAAAATAACTGATCAATTTCATCATAGAATAAAACATAAATATGACCTATAAAAGTGTTGAGTATATTCTTCAAAGCAAATTACTCTAGAGTTTTGAGCTTGCAAAAATGTTTTTAAATCTCACATACGATGGTAGAAACCATTTTAGTTTAATCATTGTTGTATTGACGAATATTCAAACTCACGATCAATTGTGAAGTGGCATACAGCCGGAATATTTGAGTGCAGTTCAAACATGGAAATTGAGGTTTGATGACGCAAAAACATCGTAGAATGTTTTCACATTAAATTTATAAACTTTCGAGGAAGTCCAATGTTGAGATATCATTCATCATCATCATCACAAGTCAGCCATCTGATATTGGAGATCATTGAAATTTATATTCCTCATAATCTTTATGGTTAGTGAAAATTCTGCAAAATTCTGACTATATAACTTCAAACTGTGATATAAAAACTGGTCAGACAAACAGAAAAAACTTTTTGATACTTCAAGCGTATGGCCAAATGAATGGATTGGAAAAAACGTAATATATAGGGTATCCCGAAGGTAATTGTCCATGCTCATATCGGAGGTAGAGAAGGACTTGGTGAGTACGGATTGACAGTAAAAAATTAATTTCTGGCTTTCCTCAGAAATCTACAGGGTGATTTTTCGAATTCATGGAAATACTGATACCATATATGGAGTTAGCAAAGAACTCATCTATTTTTTCTCAGTGTAGGTATGCAATATGTGTTTTTTTTCTTTCTTTCTTTTTACGACTTGTCCTATACATTTGTAAATGTCCAAAAGGATGAATGAACTATCTATCTATCTTCTATGTATTTCATTGAAACCATACGGAATTTCCTGAGTTTCAATAAATTCTGGAATAATACACTAACCATACACCAATGAATGATAATTCATGCATCAAAACATTTTTTAACCGCATTTTCGGGAATCTACTTTAGCCCTACGTGTGCCTTGTAGTATATCAGGGAAATGTACTGGTTAGATTCGTTGAATTTTCGACCAGAAGATTCTTCACAATGATAACCTTCTCAGACGGTACGTTATCGTGTTACAAATTATTACAAGTTTCTTTTCAAAAAAATTTGTTTCGACGAATTGCTCTCTAAAACGCTCAGATAATATTTTTTATTTATTTTACTTACAATTTCAATGGTAACTTTAAGAGGAATCCTTCGTGCGATATTTTACCTATTGCCAAAATCGCAATTGTTGCTCTTAAATACACCATTGGAAACAAACTGAACAATCTCGACTTTCGACAATCCCTTCAAGTAGTCTTTTTGAACGACCCTCTCCCGGTATTTTCTTGATAGTATGCATACCAGCACACCTTTCGAATTTCATGATTCTATGATAGATACATTTCCCTCGACGTTTGTTCCCAAATTTCATCATTCGAGTTTTTGCCTTTAAGATTCATAGATTGTGTTCTTGAGCTGGGAGAATCAATGCCGGTTGGCAACTGACGAAATTAGCTCTTATTGGTTCCGAGAAAATCTCTGGACGGATGTTTTTTCAATTCTCTCTTAAGATTCTACACTACCCAAAACATAAACTGTGAAAATTTCAGGGGGTTTGGAATTCATTTTTACCGATTCCGAAGGTTAATCATTCCTTAGAAGGAAAAAGCGAAATACGAAGAAATCTAACTTATTATTTGCAATAAAAAACCTTCGGAATCGTTGAAGGAGAAATATCTGAGCCGCTCTCAAATTTTTGTTATCACTATTTGGGTAATAAAGAATGCGAAAATGTATTGCTCATAAACTATTGCATGAAATGTGTTACTATCATCGATCCACATAGTCACAGAGCCCGTTCCATCGAAAACAAAGCATAATAGTAATTAAAAGTTTATATATAGTGAAATTAATTGTGGTCCAACATACAATCATTATGAAATTCGAACGACAAATCAATGTGATGGCATTCAATTGAATATTCTTCATTGCATATTCACTTACTGTTCATGAGTTTGAAATTGCGAATATTATATCAGAATAATTGACCACTGAAAAAATTGAACACATAAATATTTGTCACACTGACGGCCGGTTTAGTTCACAGAATCTGTGGTAGATTTTATAATCTTCTCTCTATCACTTCATGTAGAATCAAAATGATTGGCGGGTGACTGCTTTCCTGAAATGAAGAATGGTGGGTACACTCCAAAAACTTGAAAAGCACTGCCGTGAAGGCAGGAGCTTTTGAGCGCTCGTTCTTCCACCTTGTAGGTAGATTCGCATTTTCCAGTATTAGAAACAAATTAAAAATTTTTTTACAGTTGTCAAAATAATTCTGAAACTAAGGCGAAACTCCAGACTTCACGTCAGTGCTTTAGCTGTCCATTTTTTTTCGATAATTCGCTAGAATTTTTTATGTTATCTATGGTCTTGGAGATGCGATCTGGATCAAATTCTCCAGGTAGTTTGAATACATTATTCTTCATCTATGTTCAGAATTTCATTTCAATCCAATGAGTAATTTCGAAATTTTCAGGAAAAAAATATTTTGAACAGCCATATTTACCTAATTTTGATAATTGATTAACGTGACCGCGAAATTCGCGATTCAAACCTACTCTAAAAATTTCAAGTCCCTAGGCCTTTCCGTTCGAAATTTATATTTTTTTATGGTTTCTATGGTTCTGGTCATGCGATCTGGAAAAAATGTAGCTTGAATATATCATTCTCCATTAAAATACCTAATTTCGAAATGATCAAGAAAACTAGCTTTCAAACGACAATATTTACGGAACTCCTAGTCTAATTTTGCTCATTGATAAACGTGACCGCTACATTCGAGAGAACCAAGTTATAATATTCTATGGTTTCTATGGTTCTGGTCATGCGATCTGGACAAAACCATGTAGCCTGAACACGTCATTTTCCATCTGAGTGCAAAATTTTACCTTTATCGAATCAGTAGTTTCGAAGTGATCAGTAGAACAAAATTTCAAACAGCTATATTTACGGAACTCCTGGTCGAATTTTGCCCAATAACGAACTCAACCGCGGATGTATTTCATAGAAACCTCAAGGCTAACATGAATTTTCCTGCAAACCACACCACACAGATCGAACAATGAAACAGAAATTCTATCATGGATAGTCCGGAGAGTTATTAGCGATATTCATGTGATCAATTAGTGATCAATTAATTGATCAGAACTGTGATGATTATGTTGGTTTTAATACTGTGGTTTAAATGAATTGGGTAGGAGTGGTGACTAAAAATAATCCTACGTGTATTTTATGATGGTTTTACATAGTAAACAATTTCCTGAATTCACTTATTCTATTCTTGAAATAATGTGGATATAATATGTACCTACTATTCTATAATAAAAAAAAATTACGAAAAGCACTGCCGTGAAGTCAGGAGCTTTTGAGCGCTCGTACATCCACCTTTTAGGTAGATTCCCATTCTCCAGTTTTAGAAAACAATTGGAAAGATTTTGACAGCTGTCAAAGAAAATTTCAAACAAAGGCGAAAATTAAGTCTTCACGTCAGTGCTCTAGGTAACCAATTTTTTTTCGATGATTCGCTAGAATTTTTTACGGTATCTATGGTCTCGGTAATGCCATCTGGACAAAATTTCCCACGTACATAGTTTGAATACATTATTCTTCATCTATGTGCGAAATTTCATTGCAATCCAATAGGTTGTTTCGAAATTATCAGGAAAAAAATTGTTTGAATTTACGGAACCCCTAGTCTAATTTTGCTCATTGATGAACGTGACCCTGAAATTTGCGATCCGAACCTAGCCTGAAAATTTCAAGGCCCTAGGCCTTTCTGTTCGAAAGTTATGATTTTCTATGGTTTCTATGGTTCTGATCATGTGATCTGAAAAAATTCAGCTCCAATATATCATTCTCAATATAAATACAGAATTTCGTCACGATCAAATCCATATTTTTTAAATTATCAAGAAAACTAAATTTCAAACGACAATATTTACGGAACCCCTAGGTTAATTCTGCTCATTGATGAAAGTGACCGCAACATTGAACATCCAAACCTATCCTGAAAATTTCAAGTCCCTAGGCCTTTCCATTACAAAGTTATAATTTTCTATGGTTTCTATGGTTCTGGTCATGCGAGCTGGACCAAATTTTGCATGTAGCTTTAACACAAAATTCTCCACCTGATTGCAAAATTTCGATCGAATTTGTAGTTTCAAAGTAATCAGGAAAACAACATTTCGAGCGGCCATATTAACGGAACCCCTTGGCGAATTCTGCCCAATAACGAACTCAACCGCGGCATTTGAGATTCGAACCTACCCTGAAATTTTCAAGTTTCTAGAACATTCCGTTCGAGAGTTATCGTGTATACGAACGGACAGACGACCTGACGGACGTACGGCCGGACAGACTCGAATTTTTCGACGGATTCGTCATCAGTGAGTCGAACACAGTCGATTGAGACCATTTTCGGCTCAAAATTCTAAAAATACAGACATCGTGACGAAATGATATAGCCCTCGTGTAAGTTGTACGAGCGCTCAAAAATGAAATGGGTTCCTACTCAGAAACAAATTTGTTAGCAGGTATACCAGTATATCTTTCAAACTTGTGACAAGTTTGGAATAACCAATATACTTTATTGTTATGTAGACTAACATCATCATATCTACAGACACAAAGGTTGAGAATCATCTGCAGTGACTTGGAGACTCAATGAACCAAGGAATAACGATCCACCAACCAGAATTTTCTCTCGAATCATTATCAACCAATGAAGTCGCATCTTATAATTTTCCCGATTTTTGAGAGCTCGTACTACTTACACGAGGGCTATATCATTTCGTCACGATGTCTGTATTTTTCGAATTTTGAGCCGAAAATGATCTCAAACGACAATGTTCGACTCACTGATGACGAATCCGTTGCAAAATTCGATTCTGTTCGTCCGTCCGACCGTATACACGATAACTTTTGAACGGAATGTCCTAGGAAATTGAAATTTTCAGGGCAGGTTCGAATCTCGAATGCAGCGGTTAAGTTCGTCATTGGGCAAAATTCGCTTAGGGGTTCCGTAAATATGGCCGCTCGAAATTTTATTCTCCTGATTACTTCGAAACTACAGATTTGATCGAGGTGAAATTTTGCACTTATAACGTGTTCAAGCTACATGAAAGGCCTAGGGACTTGAAATTTTAAGGATAGGTTTTTGGATCGCGAATCTCGCGATCACTTTCATCAATGAGCAAAATTAGACAAGGGGTTCCGTAAATATGGTCGTTTGAAATTCGGTTTTCTTGATAATTTGAAAACAATGTATTTGATCGTGACGAAATTTTGTATTTAAATTGAGAATAATATATTCGAGTTCAATTTTTTCCAGATCGCATGATAAAAACCATAGAAACCATAGAAAATCATAACTTTCGAACGAAAAGGCCTAAAGACTTGAAATTTTCAGGATAGGTTCGGATCGCGAATTTCGCGTTCGCGTTCATCAATGAGCTGAATTAGACTGGGGGTTCCGTAAATATAGCCGTTTAAACTATTTTTTTCCTGATAATTCCGAAACTACTTATTGAATTGGAATGAAATTCCGCACATAGATGAAGAATAACATATTCGAACTACGTGGCAAATTTTGTCCAGATCGCATCACCAAGACCATAGATACCGTAGAAAATTCTAGCGAATTATCGAAAAAAAAATTAGTCACCTAAAGCACCGACTTAAAGTCTGAATTTCCGCCTAACTTTGAAAATTTGTTTGACAGCTGTCAAGAATTTCCTCAATTGGTTTCCAAAACTGGAAAATGCGAATCTACCTACAAGGTGCATGTACGAGCGCTCAAAAGGTCCTGCCTTCACGGCAGTGCTTTTCGTAATTTTTTAATATGATGTCCGATATCCAACCAATAAAATCAATTAATTAGATAAGTTAATCATCGCTGTTTTGCGAACAAAGGAAGTCGATGCTTCAGACAGAATCCTGTGGCAATTTCATCGGATACTTTATACTCCTCGATATAGGCAACGATGTAGCATAAAAGTTTCATTGAATCGGCTATAGGGGCCGCTCGGAGAACAGAATTCTTCTGGTCTCTTTCGTGCGAAGGGAGAGAGAGACTGCTTTCACAGTATGGACGCTAGATGTCGCAGATATTGAGATTCACGTTCAGATATCGCCTGAGCATATCAACAGGAAGAAGGTTTGTTAATGTTTAGTTTACGTACATACAATACAATTTTTATTGTAAATAACATTCAATATATGTCGTCATCGAACCCAAATGTAGAATTATTAGAGGTGTTTACGAAATGTTATATATAGGTATCATTCAGTGGCGCTCCCAGAGATTGAGTCTGGGGGGGGTAGTGACCGTATACTGGAATTAAGAAGGAAGTAAAGTATGTATTGAGTGCTGAAAATACGGTCCTGGGGGGGTAATTACCCCCAGAAACCCCCCCCTGGGAGCGCGCCTGGTATCATTTCCTATGAAAAAATTAATATTCATTTTACTTGACTGCACAAACATAGCAATCGTCAGCATGGTTTGATGATTCTCCCTAAACCATAGGTACACCAAACTGGAGGGGTTTTTTCTTTCCATTGTTCCATACAAATCTCACAAAGAACATGTGGAGCCCACTTTTTACCTTGGTCCCCAACTCTTACGCCAAAGTAAGCTAGATAGGCTTTTCATTACGAAGTCGTAAATGGCTCGCCACAGAAATAGCAAAACACATCAGGGTGATTGACACAACGCCTTCTACTTGAAGCCATTCCACCAAAGCAAAATACACAATAAATTCGAAGTTATTTTTCAGGAAAATCTTGACCGCGGAGAAGACTGAGAAAGAGTAACAAACCGAACTGTGAAACCCCATGATAACGCCGTCTTCCTCTTCTTTCCTTTTCTTCTTCAGCATCTATTTTGAAAGCTGGGCACATAACAAAAATCGAGTCAACAAATAAGTTAGGTAGGTAGGTACCCACCACCGAAATGTTTTTTGGATATTCCGCTCCCATGATTGATTAGCAACAAACCTTCCTTGGATCCAATTTGTTTTTTGTTACTCATGAATTTAATTAATTCTTGAACCAAATGAAACTATTTTTTCATTGAATTCAAACGTACCTGATATCAGGTTTCAGTATACTTCTAAATTCCGTCCGAAATATATATTTTTTTAAGAAACTGAGACCAAGTGCACACTGGTCAGGAGAAGACGACGCGATAGCGATTCCGTTAGATTGAACTAGTACAAACTATAGTTGCTGGAAGCATGACACAAGTCACCTGTGCCTTGTATGCCTTATGTATGTTTTGAACGCATAAATCTGGCTATACAGGGTGTCCCAAAATGGATGGATAATCCTGTAACACTGTATGGAAAGCTATTGGACTCTCTGAATAAATACAAAAAAAACCTATCCCCACTAGAAGTATTTTTTTTCTGAAAAAATGATTTCTTGTACTTCACGTAGCTTTTCTGTGTAACACATTCACAAATTAATCAAATCAATCAGTTTCTTTATGGTACAATATTCTCCAATGAAATACCATTAGATATACAGAAAACCATAAGAATATATGTTGTAACTTTTCGGAGAAAAAATAAACAACTTCAAATTAGAACACCATTTTTTTATTGCAGAAATAGATTCCTTAGAAAATTTCAAGTTATTTTGATGTAACATTTTTCAGTTTTGGTTGGAAAATTCTCTCTGAGCGGGAAAATTCGAAAAAAAAATCGAAAATAGAGCTCCGCTGAAACAAGAATAACTTCGAGGTTTTTAGATGGAAAATTTTCATTTTTGGGATTTTTCAAGATGTAAGATTGATGTATCCACTTTAAAAATCGAAATCGCGATTCATAAAGGGGGTGAAAAAATCGCTTTCAAAGTTAGGGATGACAAAATCGTGAAAAATCAATTTTTTCAAATTAGAACCCCATTTTTTTATGGCAGATATTGAATCTACGTTAAAAAATAATGTGAGTGTATGCATCACACCCTTGCCCTAAAATGGATATTTTCTGAGTTATTCACAAAAAACTGTTTTTCGTCTTGAATTTTCAGCTATTTCTTTTCCCTTCACGCCAAAAAGATGAAATTTTCAGGAACTGTTACTTAAACCATGTTTTAGAATTTACTACCCTAATATGCGAGAGAAAAAAGTTACAGGTTGTTCCTAAATAGATGGCGAATTTGGATTCGAATTTGTATCGGAAACCTCTTTATTTCAACTAATCGGCCATCGGTTTTCTCTCCAGTGATAAATAAATAATTCCTTATGAACCATATGCAAAAACTTACCATGTTTTACATTCTTTTTTTTTTAATGATAGATATCATTAATTACATCTGCCAAATTCCTCTTTATTCAGTAGCATTTTGTGTTTACTATTAATTTGGTGATAATTCGTATTAAGTTATAAAATCGATCACTATGCCTAATTTTACCAATGAAGATTATTTAAATCTCATTCTACTTCATGGAGAATGTAATAAAGTTGTAGATAGAACGATTCGACTGTTCATTGAGAGGTTTCCTGACCGACCCAGACCAACGAGAGATACCATTAACAGAACCATGAGAAACTTGAGAAATGTCGGATCTTTCGTTGAGAAAACTATACACAGAGAAAAAAGTGTAGTAGAAGATGAGAACATCGAAATTACAGTTCTTGCATATTTTCGTGTGAATCCTCAAAATTCTCTCAAAAATGCCGAGATTGATCTGGGATTATCTCAATCGAGTGTTTGGAGAATATTAAAAAAACATAAAATGCACCCATATAAATTCAATAGGGTACAGCATTTGAAGGAAACTGATTTCGTCAGGAGAACAGAGTTTTGCGAAGCTATGATGATTCGATTTGAAGAGAATGAAAACTTTTTGGACTGTATAATTTGGACAGATGAATCTAAATTCAGAAAGAATGGTTCTTTCAATAGGCATAACAGTCATTATTGGGATGAAGAGAACAACCACCACTTCAGACAATGGAACTTTCAAGAGACCTGGAGTTTCAATGTTTTTTGCGCCATCAAATATAATGCAATTCTCGATGTTCACATTTATGATGAGACTTTAACTGGTAAGATAGAACACTACACATGTTTGCATTATTTAAAGAATGTTCTCCCTTAGGAGATAGATATTCTGACATATTGACTCAAATAATTGAGCCGCTAGTACAGAACCATAATGACTTGTGGTATCAACAAGATGGCGTGCCTCCACACAATTCACTCAATGTGTCAAATATCCTCTACAGGCTATTTGAAGATCGATGGTTGGCGAACAATGGTCCACATCTTTGGCCACCACGTTCTCCCAATTTAACTCCTTTAGACTATTATGTTTGGGGTAGGATAAAAAATATTGTCTACTCAACTCCCCTGACTGATAAAGAGGACTGCATAGAACGAGTCAGAAATGCGTTCAGGTTTGTTTAGATTTTCAGATTCATAGTTTTGAAACTCAATTTGGTTTTTAAACACTTTTGCAGATCTCTTCCTCCCGATGAAATAAGAAGAGCAACGCACGAAGCATTCCTGAGACGTATAAATAAATGTCTAGAAATTAACGGTCAAAACTTTGAGCATCTTCTCTAGTTATAACTGCGAGAGTTTGCCCTGGTTCTCCTAATAGTAACTTGAAGTCGGTTTCAAGAAGGGGTGAAAAATCTACAGCATGGTTCAAATAACAGTTCCTGAAAATTTCATCTTTTTGGCGTGAAGGGAAAAGAAATAGCTGAAAATTCAAGACGAAAAACAGTTTTTTGTGAATAACTCAGAAAATATCCATTTTAGGGCAAGGGTGTGATGCATACACTCACATTATTTTTCAACGTAGATTCAATATCTGCCATAAAAAAATGGGGTTCTAATTTGAAAAAATTGATTTTTCACGATTTTGTCATCCCTAACTTTGAAAGCGATTTTTTCACCCCCTGTATCATGAATCGCGATTTCGATTTTTAAAGTGTATACATCAATCTTACATCTTGAAAAATCCCAAAAATGAAAATTTTCCATCCAAAAACCTCGAAGTTATTCTTGTTTCAGCGGAGCTTTATTTTCGATTTTTTTTTCGAATTTTCCCGCTCAGAGAGAATTTTCCAACCAAAACTGAAAAATGTTACATCAAAATAACTTGAAATTTTCTAAGGAATCTATTTCTGCAATAAAAAAATGGTGTTCTAATTTGAAAAACGGAAGTTGACGTCATTTCCGGAAAAACCGGAGGTGCTCATGCCTTGAAAATATTTTAGATTTCATCAGCATCGTGAAATACTTATAAGTGCTGAATTTCATGAAAATACGTTCAGTAGTTTCCCGTATAAATATGGGTGAGGTTCCTCGTGAAAGACCCTGTATATCAGAGTAGGTGGCAGACAATTCGAACATTTGTTATAATAATGTGGACATTGCACATACTGAAGATCATATTAAATTATTAGTTCTTACTCACGAATTCTTAATAACTAACTACTCAAAACAGTGTGAAGAAACTATTTGATTTTAACTTTGATGAATATGAACGTTGTTTTTTATGAAGCCCTCATCATCAGGTAGGTACAGACTTAGAGGTGAAAGTATCGAACCTCAATATTTTATTATTCTGTCGAATTTGCTCCTTCTGTATACTAAGCAATAACTTCGCATTCACATAAATTATGAAGATGTATTGTACCATTTAGAAATTTACATGTAAGGCGCATATTTTTTTTTGAGTTGGCCATACAGGCTTCCTCAAATTTTATTTCCACCATGAACGATTAAACTCTCACATTATGGAATATTCATCACATTTTATGATGAAATTTGAAGTTGGATATTTTTTTCCAAAAAAGTTACAACAGATATTTATACGGTTTTCAGCATAACTATTGGTATTTCAATGAAGAATATTTCACCATGAAGAAACTGATGGATTTGATATACTTGTGAGCGTGATACACAGAAACGAAACGTGATGTGCAAGAAATCATTATTTTGGGGGGGGATAGATTTTTTAGAGTCCAATAGCTTTTCTGTACAGTGTTGAAGGATTATCCATTCATTCTGGGACACCCTGTATTTATTTTGTTTTCGAAAATAAGGTTCTCCTAATCACTTCATAAGAAAGGTTTGGTGTAGCGAAGCTCTTTGGTGATTGGGTTTATTCGATAGTTAGTAAATATTGTTTAAGTAGTGAAGTGTGCTATTTCTTTCCATCGAGTATCAGCTTTGATCAACTTCAAATTTGAAATGAATTTTCATGATCATTATTATGTCTGCCTCCATTTTTTGACTCGGGTTTTCGACCATGGGTGAAAGATCTCATATTTCAAGAACCCACCACCGAAATGTTTTTTGGATATTCCGCTTCCATGATTGATTAGCAACAAACCTTCCTTGGATCCAATTTGTTGTTTGTTACTTATGAATTTAATTAATTCTTGAACCAAATGGAACTAATTTTTCATTGGATTCAAACGTACGTGATATCAGGTTTCAGTATACTTTTAAATTCCGTCCGAAATATATATTTTTTTAAGAAACTGAGACCAAGTGCACACTGGTCAGGAGAAGACGACGCGATAGCGATTCCGTTAGATTGAACTAGTACAAACTATAGTTGCTAGAAGCATGACACAAGCCAGGGTGTCCCAGAATGGATGGATAATCCTGTAACTCTGTATGGAAAGCTATTGGACTCTCTGAATAAATACAAAAAAAATCTATCCCCTAATTTGCTCCTTCTGTATACTAAGCAATAACTTCGAATTTACATAAATTATGAAGATGTATTGTACCATTTAGAAATTTACATGTAAGGCGCATATTTTTTTTTGAGTTGGCCATTCAGGCTTCCTCAAATTTTATTTCCACCATGAACGATTAAACTCTCACATTGTGGAGTATTCATCACATTTTATGATGAAATTTGAAGTTGGATATTTTTTTCCAAAAAAGTTACAACAGATATTTATACGGTTTTCAGCATAACTATTGGTATTTCAATGAAGAATATTTCACCATGAAGAAACTGATGGATTTGATCCACTTGTGAGCGTGATACACAGAAACGAAACGTGATGTGCAAGAAATCATTATTTTGGAAAAAAAAATATTTCTAGGGGGGATACATTTTTTAGAGTCCAATAGCTTTTCTGTACGGTTTTGAAGGATTATCCATTCATTCTGGGGCACCCTGTATATATTTTGTTTTCGAAAATAAGGTTCTCCTAATCACTTCATAAGAAAGGTTTGGTGTAGCGAAGCACTTTGGTGATTGGGTTTATTCGATAGTTAGTAAATATTGTTTAAGTAGTGAAGTGTGCTTTTTCTCTCCATCGAGTATCAGCTTTGATCAACTTCAAATTTGAAATGAATTTTCATGATCATTATTATGTCTGCCTCCATTTTTTGACTCGGGTTTTCGACCATGGGTGAAAGATCTCATATTTCAAGAACTCAAGAAAATGCGAACTGGGACTGGACTAATCAATCTCTGATGATAAATAAGGAACCCTCTATATTCTTGATTTACGAAAACTAGAAATTTCATAATTTTCATACTTTTCTTAACATAATTTTCTCTGAAATCCCACTTGCAGATGCGATCACAGTCAACCGTTTCAAGTGGTGTAGCGTTGATTCCACAGGAGACAAGTGAAAATCTTGTCACGAGTTCTTGAATGGTTCCATTATCAATTTTTGAAACAAGGCAGGGATATTGGCAGTGTGTCAGCTCATTCCATTCTGCTGAAACTTTGCAACAATCATTCAAGAAAATGCGGAATTGATAAATTTGCGTTTCTTCGTCACAGAACGTTTTGCTGTTGAAGTAGGTGCAAAATGAGTTTTGGAGTTATGATTGTCATCGACGTTTTTATATTCTTTGAACGTGCAATCTGTTCTAAAGCAGATGGATTTCTTCCAAACAGACAAATAAACAGTTTTAATCATCCAAGATCGAAATCGTATACCTGTTGTCTATTGGCGGGGACTGACTGAAGGTTACAAACTGCAAAATCTGATCCCGAGTCGGCGGGTTCATTGACAGCGCATACCACATACCCTGCCTCCAATTATAGCTGCCTCGCACGCAATTTTGACAAGTCTGCATTGCCGAGAAAAAAGCGAATTTATATCCGAATTAGCGAATGTTATTTCATCCAGAGATAATAATGTAGGTGACACGAAGCTGAGATTTGTTAATGGCCACCTTTATTAATGATAATTATACTCTGTTATATACGCAAGTTCTTCTTATCGTGTTTTATGGACTTTTTAATGGTCGAGAGCGTGTATATTGGATAAATAAAATTAAATTCGTTTTTATAAGGGAATATTGTATTCTTTGATATGCATTCGTAGGATTTTATAACTGGCAAAAGGGAATCTTATAGGCTGAGCATGCGAAAATTGGAATTGATGAGCCAGTTCTTCAAAAAAAGATGTTTTTAATTGTTCAATCTTAATCTTGATAACTTTGAAATCGGTCATGTTAAAACTCTCTGGCTTGTGTGTAATTTCAGTACTGTTGGCTTTGTTCTGTGGGAGACTCTCACGAGTGATCAGGGGTTCAATCAGCAGGTGGGGTGTGTTCTCAATTCATCAAACAAGCCTAACAAGAGATGATAAATAACTCCAACCGTATGCTCGGTTTCTTCCTTCGGCAGGGCAGACTATTTGGCGATAATAGGATGTTTTCAACCTTATACTATGCATTTGTTTATAATGAATTAAATTTCGCATTTACTATCTGGAATCCGCAATACTATTGTTACATTAATAGATTAGAAGCAAAACAAAAAAATTCCTGAGATTTTTGACGTATAAAAATAATACGACGATACTTGATCACAATCAAGATCAAGGCGAGATGTCGGCGAGTGAAGACGATGAATACGAACGCTCTGCGAATAAGTTGAATAGTGATGAAGTCAAACACAATTTGTGCAATCATTGTAACAAAAAAGTGTTGGATCCGATGAATTGTATTAGGTGTAATGCAATGTTGCACAAGACATGCTGAAATAGATCCAAAAAATCTTTTACAACCACTTGTGTACACGTATCGAATATGGAAGAATCTTCCAGTAAATCTGTTTCAACGCCAGTTACAGAGATTAATTTCGAGAATGAATTTTTGAGGATGCAGGGGAAACTGCTCAACGATTTATTAACTGAGGTGAAAAGTAAAAACCTTATTTTAGTAGAAAACAATAAACTGCTCATGGAAAAGATTAAATTCCCTGGAGGTAATAACTCCGTACAAAAAAAACAAAAACAAGATTTTGTGAAAATTGATAAGCCAACATTATCGCTTCACATTCCGGGAACAGATTCGAATAAATCAGCTCATATCTCAATTAGATTCTGCATCTACGTCAAAGTCGAGAAATGTAAATATAAACAATAGAGGTGAAAACAACGATAACAATGCTAACGAAGATGAAAAATGGACAACTGTAGTACGCAAAACGAACAAAGAGCGACCCCGTTTTAATTTAGATGCGAAAAAGTCATCTTCAGATAATTTTAAAAACAAACAGAAAAATATGATAACATGCACTGGAATATCTACTGAAAACGCAAAAGTCAAAGGAGCTATTCGTAAGAAATGGATGTATGTGGGTCAAATTGCAGGTACGAATGTCAGTGAGGCGGATATCTTAGATTATATGGCGAACTTACAGGTTGATGAAAGGGAAGAAGTTAAGAAATTATCCACAAAAGGAGAAAATTCTGCTTTTAGCCTCGCTTTTAGCATTGGTGTACCGGATGATATTACATTTGATAGACTAAATAGTCCTGATTTCTGGCCTGCTGGGGTTATTCTGAGAGAATTCAATTTCAGACATTTTTTCCGGAAAAAAACAGAACAAAAAGAAAGTTAGATCAAACTGTATGTCTCCTGCACCAAAACATGCAGTCTATAGGCACCTCTTTCTTGAATCTAGAACGTGTACTGCATGAACATCAAGTTGATATAGTCTGTTCGACTGAACACTGAAGAACTTAAAAACTATGTACCCGGAGGATTTATGCTGGCAACTTCTTACTGCAGAAAAAGAGGTCGTCATGGTGGATGCACAGTCTACGTTAAAGATGGTATACATTTCTCTGAGAGACCTGATGTCAAATTTTTGAGTGAACCTAGTTGTTATGAATGCTGTGCTTGCCAATTAGTAATTGGTGGTAATACATTTCTGATCGTATGTATTTACAGACCCAATACTTTACCCAAGATAGATACATTTTTTGAAAGGTTTAACACATTGCTCGATAAATGTCTTCTGGAAAATGTTAATCTCATCCTAGCAGGCGATTTTAATATTGATATTCTTATCCCATCGAATGACTGCAGGACATTTCTTGGAATTTTAGATTCATACAACTTGAAAACCACAACAATAGAACCTACAATAAGGACAACTACTACCTCATCATGCCTGGATAACATCATCATTAACTTTGAAGGAAAGACCATAATCATAGAGGAGCACTTGTCAGATCACTCGGGGCAGAAGTTCATTTTTGATGTGACTTCTCTGTCTCAGAATCTTCATAGAAAGCGTTTTAGACAGTATACGCAGGAAAATCATCTAGTTTTAAAAATGCATTTGATAGTGCCTTTCCACTCAAGATAGTAAAAAGTGAGGAACATCATAGATTTAAGATGACAAATGAAATTCAATCACTCAAAGCTGAACTAGACTTATTTTTTGTTCTCTCTCGATACAGTGATGATTTCTTAGATGATTACAAAAAACTTAAGCGATCTTATGATTGGTCATTATGTTCCCAAAGAAGAAAAAAATATAATAATATTATTGAAAAAGCTGACAAAAAAACTAAGGCTGTCTGGAATATAATCAAAGATGTTACAAACTGTAGTAGAAAGGCTCCCTCTAAATACCCATCAAAATTAACTAGTCAAAGTAACACCAATGAAATATATGAACTTGCAAATGAATTCAACAAACTCTTTACTAAGGTCGTAACAAGGCCTAGGTCAGATTCGCAAATAGCCTATAATAAGAGAGATGAGAATATCACCAAGTCCTTTTACTTGTTCGAAGTAGATGAAAATGAGGTACTTTCTATTGTGAAGAGTATGAAGAACAAATTGTCAACTGGATATGACGATATTCCTCTTAATGTATCAAAACATCATTTGTCAGACATTGTCAAGCCACTTTGCTATATTTTAAATTGTTCCTTCAAAACTGAAATTCTTATTCCTGATGCTCTAAAAATCACATTAGTCAAACCTTGCCACAAAAGAGGTGACCTTGATGACTTAAAAAACTACAGACCTATTAGCTTAATAACATCATTTGCTAAAATATTCGAGAAAACTCTCGCAAGTCGTCTTGTGAACTTCTTCAGAAAATTCAAGATTTTATCCAGCAATCAACACGGATTTACTGAAGGTAAAAGCACAGAAACTGCAATATTCGAATTCACGCAAAGATTATACTCATCTCTTGAGGAGGACTTGATTCCAGCAGAATTATTTGTGGATTTTTCTAAAGCGTTTGACTCTGTTAATCATCATCTACTTTTGCGTAAACTAGAGAAGAAGGGAATTAGAGGCATACCCCTCAAACTGATAGAGAGTTATCTTAGTAACAGAAAGCAAATTGTAGTTTTGGACATGAATGGTGAGAAGTTTCTGTCATCGAAGGAAATCTTACTCGTTGGGGTACCTCAGGGTACTATCGTGGGACCTATACTTTTTATAGTTTATGACGACGATCTCCCAGAGGTTTTGGAAATGAAGGCTTTCGAGCTTCGAGAAAATACCCCCAACGAGGCTAATGCAGTAGATCTTCTGGAGAAGGAGGCGGATAATGAACCAGAGGCGGACAATCAACTAAAGGCTAGTCCACAGGATCCTCTGGAGGAGGAGGCTGACAATCAACCAGTACTGACCCTCGACCAAATTGATGTAAAAGCAAATTTTTATGCTGATGATACCAACGTAGTTTTATCGTCAGATAATATTGAATTTATACATGAAGGCCTTCTAACTGTTGTATTTAAAATTGAGGAATGGTGTAGTGTTAATACTTTAAATCTTATCGCTGATAAAACCAAGATAGTCTTCTTCTCAAACATAAGATCGAATAAGACCTATCCAAAATGTATCAAAGCAAAAGACTATAATATACCAATCAGTGCTAGTACAAAGCTTCTAGGTATATTAGTGGATGAACGCCTTAGTTGGGAGCAACATTGTGATACACTATCTTCTAAATTGAACTCTGTGATCTACACGATTAGGGCTGTAAGAAATCAAGTTGATCTCAGCACATTAATGACCATCTTTTTTGCGAACTTCCAGTCTCTTTTATCATACAGCATTATCTTTTGGGGTCCCAGTTCACAAGCTAATCACATATTCGTCATTCAGAAACTGGCTATTAGAACAATACTAAATATGAATTTCAGGTCATCCTGTAGAAGTAGGTTTAAATCTAATAACATCTTAACGCTCCCAGGTCTATGTATTTATAGAATTTTACTTTTTTTTCGAAAACATCTATATTACTTTGAGGAATATAAAAATTGTAACTTAACTAGGAGAACTTATGGATATTTTTTTCCAATTCATTCATTTCCAAACACTGAACAGAGCACGTTATATATGGGTATAAAATTGTATAATCTTCTCCCACTGAGTATAAGAAGGATATCTATGTACAATACATTCAGGCAGTCAATATTTTCATTCATTTTAAATTGTGAACCATATACTTTTGGTGAATTTGTGGATTTCTGTAAGAAAAAATAAGATTGATTTTGATAGTTCATTGTATTTTTGATCATTTGTTTCTGTATGACTTGTTTTCATTTCATTATCGTGTATTGATGATGATTCTGGAAATGAATTAATATTCTATTCAATTCTATTCTATTCTAATTACTCGGAAGAAAGGAAATATTTCGGACTTTTGTTGCTTTCAAACCGAAGATAAATTACGGAGGTTTTATTTCTGTTCAAAATAGTCAACAATATGCTGTCTATACCAAGAATCTGGAAATGGTTCCTTTTGGAGTTCCTGATATAAGACTTTGTGGCAATAGTTTATTTTATACTCCATACAGACACGAAATACTCCTCTGAATCGTATGATGGTCATAAAAAACCATATAAGTACATATATACGGTATTTTTTTTTATGGCTGGGACCTTTTTCGATCGAAATTCCCAGCGATCTAGAAGATGCAGGAAAGAGAGATCTCTCATGAATTTGGTGAATTGATTGGGGCTTGATTTTCTTCTATCCTTGTTTTTATTTTGAAATCACTGCTATTTACTTTGATTATATTGTTGTATTGCTGTTTTGACCCCATGTAATTTGAAGTTGTGGAGTTATTTCTTGCATTATAAAGCAGATTATTTGAGCGATTACTGTTTATGGGATTCTCTTGTATGTATTCCTATTTATCATAAATAAATGAAAAAAATTTATGAAAAGCACTGCCGTGAAGTCAGAAAGAAGCTTTTGAGCACTTGTTCATTCACCTTGTAGGAAGAATCGCATTTCCAAGATTCAGAAACCAATAAAAAAAATTTTTGATCGCTGTAAAAAAAATTTTCAAACTAAGGCGAAACTCCAGACATCCCGTCAGTGCTTTAGGTGCTCAATTTTTTTTTCGATAATTCGATAGAGCTTTCTACGATATCTATGCTTTTTGTGATGCGATCTGGAGAAATTCGCAGATAGTTGAATACATTATTCTTCATCTATGTGCGAAATTTCATTTTAATCCAATCAGTAGTTTCGGAAAAAAATGTTTTAAACGACCATATTCACGGTCCACGGAACCCCTAGTCTAATTTTGCTCATTGATGAACGTTACCTCGACATTCGAGATCTAAACCTACCCTGAAAATTTCAAGTCCCTAAGCCTTTGCTTTCAAAAGTTACAATTTTGTAAGGTTTCTATGGTTCTGGTCATGTGATCTAGACAAACTTGAGTGTAGCTTGAACATTCGCATTCTCCATCTAAGCGCAAAATTTCACCTTGATCGAATCTGTAGTTTCAAAGTAATCAGGAGAACAAAATTTCGAACGGCCATATGTACGGAACCCCTGGTCAAATTTTGCCCATAAACGAACTTAACCGCGGCATTTGGGATTCGAACCTACCCTGAAAACTAAAGTTTCTAGGTCGTTCCGTTCGAGAATAATCGTGTGTGCGGCCGGCCGGACTGATAGACTGCTGCGTTGTACACGACGTAGATACGTTTCCACCAAAATGGTGGTTAACACTCAGTTTATTAATATTTTCAAAATATTCACCGAAGACATTCTCAACTGCAGATTGATCAGATATGACACCGCCATACATTCTTAAAACAATTATGTCTTCTGGGCCATTCAGGGCCATGTTCCTCCTAACCAAACGCAAACAGTTTGGTTCTTGTTTTACTCAAGGATATTTCCAAAAAAACTGGATTTAGTAGACTTCAACAATTTTGAATATTCTATTTTTGCTAACAAATATCGTTTTCTAGCTTGATAACCAATGAACGTCTATCAGATATCTGCTCGCCAGTCTAACCTCATTGGTAACCCAGACGTGTTTTCGTATATCTGAAAATGGTCTGTTTTTGAGCGATCGTACAACTTACACGAGGTCATGCGATCTGGACAAAATGTAGCTTTAATATATCATTCTCTATTAAAATACGAAATTTTGTCGTGATCGAATCCGTAGTTTCGAAATTATCGAGAAAACTAAATTTCAAACAACCGTATATACGGATCCCCTAGTCTAATTTCGCTGATAGATAAACGTGACCACGACATTCGAGATCCACACCTATCCTGAAAATTTCAAGTCCCTCGGCCTCTCCGTTCAAAAGTAATAATTTTCTATGGTTTCTATGGTTCTGGTCATGCGATATAAACAAAATTCAGCATGTAGATTGAACACGTAATTCTCCACCTGATTGCAAAATTTCACCTCGATCGAATTTGTAGTTTCAAAGTATTCAGGAAAACAACATTTCGAGCGGCCATATTTACGGAACCCCTTGGCGAATTTTGCCAAATAACGAACTCACCGCGGCATTCGAGATTCAAACCTACCCTGAAAATTTCAAGTTTCTAGGACATTCCGTTCGAGAGTTATCGTGTATACGGACATACGGCCGGACGGACAGACTCGAATTTTTCGACGGATTCGTCATCGGTGAGTCGAACACAGTCATTTGAGACCATTTTCGGCTTAAAAGTCGAAAAATACAGACATCGTGACGAAATGATATAGACTTCGCGTAAGTAGTACGAGCGCTCAAAAATTACGTGTCACGTTGTTTGTCGGGGATGAACTCGATTTTTATCGAATTTTG
The DNA here is from genome assembly GCA_963966015.1 of Aphidecta obliterata. Taxonomy (NCBI): domain Eukaryota; kingdom Metazoa; phylum Arthropoda; class Insecta; order Coleoptera; family Coccinellidae; genus Aphidecta; species Aphidecta obliterata. Next base: position 4,005,917 of record OZ014432.1, read on the forward strand.
CACACTGTTTGCAGTTTGATCCAACTTAAAAGATAGGGTAGTTCATATCTCAATTTAAAGTTGCAATATTTTCTTATTGCAAATTATTTGTTTATTATTCATGACGAAGACTGATAATCCATTGTCCACGCGGCATAACGGGCCTCAAATCGACGACAGGAGATCGCGTCCCCACTCCACCGATCTGCCGACCATAGTCTTTGGGTCTTCCCTAAAAGAAATTTGGAACTTTTGGAGAACTGGGGAATAACTTTCGAAAAATCAAGGTAAGGGTTACGGTAGGGTAAGGTTAGGGTTTATAATAATTCCACTGGCTTGAAGAGTTTACTACAATATGATTAGACGTAGACCTTAGCTACTGCAACGCGTGGCCGAGTCTGCTAGTTTGTTTAAATGGTTTAACTGTTGAAATAGATATTAAGATTTTATATACAGGTATATTGCTTTACCTCCATGATGTCTCACTGGACGACAGTATGAAGTAGCCATCACATAGTCCTGTAGCTTCATAGAAGCAATTGCATCAGGATTGCACCAATGTTCTGCAATGCTCAGGATGTCTGGATCCTCGAAATGGGTGAAGACCTCAAGGTGGTTTATCATATTCGAGATGCCCTAGGTATTAAGCTGAACCATTTTTGAGCGCTCGTACTACTTACACGAGGGCTATATCATTTTGTCACGATGTCTGTATTTTTCGAATTTTGAGCCGAAAATGGTCTCAATCGACTATGTTCGACTCAATGATGATGAATCCGTCGGAAAATTTGAGTCTGTCCGTCCGGCCGTCCGTCCGGCTGTCCGTAAGCACGATAACTCTCGAACGAAACAACCTAGAGACTTTAAATTTTCAGTGTGGGTTCAGTTCCCGAATGCCTCGGTTGAGTTCGTGAATGGGCCAAATTCCACCAGGGGTTCCGTAAATATGGCCGTTCAAAGTTTTGTTTCCCTGATTATTTGAAAACTACAGATTTGATCGAGATGACATTTTGCACTCGAATGGAAAATGAGGTGTTCAAGCTACATGTGGAATTTTGTCCAGATCGCATGACCAGAACCATAGAAACCATAGAAAATTGTAACTTTTGAACGGAAACGCCTAGGGACTTGAAATTTTCAGGATAGGTGTGGATCTCGAATGTCGTGATCACGTTCATCTATGAGCAAAATTTGTCTAGGGGTTCCGTAAATATGGTCGTTTGAAATTTTTTTTCTCGATAATTTCAAAACTACGGATTCGATCGAGATGAAATTTTGTATTTCAATCGAGAATGATATATTGAAGCAATATTTTGTCCAGATCGCATGACCAGAATCATAGAAACCATAGAAAATCGTAACTTTTGAACGGAAAGGCCTAGAAACTTGAAATTTTTAGGGTCGGTTTGGATCGCGAATATCGCGGTCACGTTCATCAATGAGCAAAGTTAGACTAGGGGTTCCGTAAATATGGCCGTTCAAAATATCATTTTCCTGATAGTTTCGAAACAACTGATCGGATTGGAATGAAATTATGCACCTAGCTGAGGAATAATGTTTTCAAACTACGTGAGAATTTTTGTCCAGATCGCATCACCAAGACCCTAGAGAAAATTCTAGCGAATTATCGAAAAGAAATTGATCAGCTGAAGCACTGACATGAAGTCTGGAGTTCCGCCTAAGTTTCAGAATTTTTTTGACAGCTGTCGAAAATTTATTTCTGAAACTGGAAAATACGAATCTACCCACAAGGTGCATGTACGAGCGCTCAAAAGTTCCTGACTTCACGGCAGTGCTTTTCGTAATTTTTAGTTTTTCGCGTCGACCAAGTCCAGAAGTTGAATCACTGGTTACATTCATCACCTGTCGACGTTTCATAAAAAATGTATTGATGGCCACTCCTTCAGGCCTAAAGTCAGGATTCTCAACTAAATCTTGAATGAAGAATATATTCCAGGTTGCTTAAAATTCAACTCTCCACAAAAAACATCAGGTATATGCTGAACAAAAAAATGTTTTCAGTTCCTCCTCTATTTTGTCTGGGCTTAGTCGTTCTTGTTCATAGAAAAAAGCGCGCACCAACATGACCTAGTACAAGCCGCAATGTTTTCTTCATTAAGTTTATTTTGTCAGCGGTTGCGCGTATTCACCGTCCTTCGACCTTGAATTCAACTAAAAATTGACCGTAAATCGGAGAGGGACAGACAATTCCAAATTTGAAGTTTCAAATGATCTCAACATCACTTTTTGGGCAATTTGAAATTGTCAGGGTAGGTTTGAAATCACGAATTCCGCGGTTGAGTTCATTATTGGGCAAAATTCGCCGAGGGGTTCCGTGAATAAGGCCGCTCGAAATTTTGTTATCCTGATTACTTCGAAACTACTGATTCGATCGAACTGAAATTTTACACTCAGATGGAGAATGACGTGTTCAAGCTACAAGCAAAATTTTGTCAAGCTTGCAGGACCAGAACCATAGAAACCATAGAAAGTTATAACTTTGTAATGGAAAGGCCTAGGGACTTGAAATTTTCAGGGTAGGTGTGGAATGTTGCGGTCACGTTTCGCAATGAGCAAAATTGAACTAGGTGTTCCGTAAATATGGTCGTTTGAAATTCAGTTTTCTTGATCATTACAAAACTACGGATTCGATCATGACGAAATTTTGTAATTTAATGCAGAATGATATATTCAAGCTACATTTTACCCATATCGCATGACTACAACCATAAAAACCATAGGGAATCATAACATTCGAACGCAAAGGCCTAGGGACCTGAAATTTTAAGGGTAGGTTCGGATCACGTTCACCAATGAGCAAAATTAGACTACGGGTTCCGTAAATATGGCCTTTCAAAATATTTCTTTCCTGATAATTTCGAAACTACTTATTGGGTTGGAATGAAATTTCGCACATATATGAAGAATAATTTATTCGAACTACGTGGGAAATTTTGTCCAGATCTCATTACCAAGACCATAGATACCGTAGAAAATTCTAGCGAATTATCGGAAAAAAAATTGGTCACCTAAAGCACTGACGTGAAGTCTGGAATTTCGACTCAGTTCGAAATTTTTTTTACAGCTGTCAAAATCTTTTCAATTGGTTTCTAAAACTTCTACACCATCCACCTACAAGGTGGATGAACGAGCGCTCAAAAGCTCCAGACTTCACGGCAGTTTCATGAGTGGTTAACCATAGCTTAGTGATGAATGCTGGTCATCCAGGCCTTTCAGAAAAGTTGCTTGTTTGCGAGATACAGGGTGATTTATGGATATCGGTCTAAGTTCATGAAAGCCATAACTCTGGAATCCGCGGTCCGATTCTGATCAAATTTCATGGCTTTGTTCATTTCAAAAAATCCTTTCGAATGGCTTAAGAAATATCAATATCTTCAGGATTTTGTTCTATTGAATTCAAATTTTATATTCTTCCACTAAAAATTAGAGGAATTTAGTTTTTTCCTGACTCAACCTATGTCAATTCTTTCAACTGAATTATTTTCATATATTGAGGTAGGATTTGCTCCATACCTATTGTTTGATGGCAATATTTAGTCCAATCTCCATGGATTGAAGGAACCAAAGAGGTTAAAATAATGAACCTTAATTAATCCTCTCACCCAAAAGAATTCGTTGCTCCGAGCCAGAAAGGCAAAAGCAGCATTCTCAAAAATGAAAAAATCTTTGCCAGCCACGACCTTGAAATGCCCACCAAATTATGGGTTCTCGAATGCTTTGCCATCTCTTGTACATCTATCTGGGGTGGAGTCGTGGTCACTTATAGAGGCTTGACGTGAAAAATAGAAGCACTCATATTACGAATAAGAGGGTTTTGGAGCTGATGAAGAAGAACACAAAAATCAGCAGCACTGTGAAAAAAATTGAGAACTTGAGCCACATAATGCGTAAAGAACAGATATGATATACTCCAACTAATACTGCAGAGAAAAATTGAGGAAAAAATTATAAAAAGCACTGCCATGAAGTCAGGAGCTTTTGAGCGCTCGTTTATTCACCTTTTAGGTAGATTCGCATTTTTAAGATTCAGAAATCAATTGAGAAATTTTTTGAAAGCTTTAAAAAAAATTTCAAACTGAGGCGAAACTTCACGTCGGTACACAATTTTTTTTTCGGTTATTCGTTAGAATTTTCTACGGTATCTATGATCTTGGTAATGCGATCTGGACAAAATTTCATACGTAGTTCAAGTATATTATTCCTCATCTATGTGCGAATTTCATTCTAATCCAATCAGTATCAGGAAAAAAATATTTTGAACGGCCATATTTACCTAGTTTAATTTCGCTCATTGATGAACGTGACCGCGACATTTGCGATCCAAGCCTAGCCTGAAAATTCCATGTCTTTAGGCCTTTCCGTTCGAAAGTTTTAATTTTCTATGGTTTATTTGGTTCTGGTCATGCGATCTGGATAAAATGTAGCTTAAATATATCATTTTCCATTGAAATACAGAATCTCTTCACGATCGACTCCTAAGTTCTGAAATTATCAAGAACACTTAATTCTAAACGAGTATATTCACGGAACCCCTAGTCTAATTTTGCTCACTGATAAACGTGACCGCGACATTTGCGATCCAAACCTACCCTGAAAATTCCAAGTCCCTAGGCCTCTCCGTCCGAATGTTATACTTTTCTATGGTTTCTATGGTTCTGATCATGCGCTCTGAACAACATATAGCTTGAATATATCATTTTCCATTGAAATACAAAATCTCATCACGATCGACTCCGAAGTTTTGAAATTATCAAGAAAACTAAATTTCAAACGACCATATTTACGGAACCCCTGGTCCAATTCTGCTCATTGATGAACGTGACCGTGACATTTGAGATTCACACCTATCCTGAAAATTTCAAGTCCTTAGGCCTTTCCGTTCGTGAGTTATGATTTTCTATGGTTTCTATGGTTCTGATGATGCGATCTGGAAAAAATTTTGCTTGAACACGTCAATCTTCATTTGAGTGCAAAATTTCATTTAGGTAGATCAAATCTGTAGTTTCGGAGAAATCAACCCCTGGTAAAATTCTGCCCATTAACGAAATCTTCCTCGGCATTTGGGAACTGAACCCACACTGAAAATCTCAAGTCTTAAGGTTGTTCCGTTCGAGAGTTATCTTGTATACGGACGGCCGAACGGACAGACTCGAATTTCTCGACGGATTCGTCATCATTGAGTCGAACCTTGTGGATTGAGACCATTTTCGGCTCAAAATTCTAAAATACAGACATCGTGACGAAATGATATAGCCCTCGTGTAAGTAGTAAGGTAAAAGTACCAGTATTCGTCAATGAACTAGCTTTCGTCATATTTGGCCAATTTTGCTAATTATTAAGCATGTGGGTACATTTAGCTTGTCGATCATTGGTTATAAAATGGGATCTGCATCAGAACATCGTAACTAAACCAAAGTAGTCGGCGTTATATTTTCATCACTGTTGTCAATTAAGTTGTGAAAAAGCGATTGCAGCGGAAGTAACAAGTTCTTGTGATTTCTTAGTCAATTCGTTAAGGTGAGTGATATTTTGGGACTTACACTAAACTTCGCAGGAACAAAGTAGTAAGGATCTTTTGGATTTGTTGTGTTACCGATTGACTGAAAAAGACATTTCTTTTGAAAATTTCAGTTCAAATGTTGCAAAACTTCATAATCGGACTATGACGAATACTTGTACCATAAAACACCGCCATGTCTTAGTAATCGTGACCTACGACGATTACTGTGACAAATGCATTTGAGATGAGAATCGTATTTCTCTCCTCTCGATACTACAATGAGTAAACTACTTAAGGATCCCATGTTATCGAAATTCAAATTTTACGCGGACCAGTATTTGTCATAGTGTCTTGCGAAGGGTGTGTTGAGTAGAGCGTTTTTAACTGCTATGACGATCGTAGGGACCAGCAACTGACGAATACTAATTAGACATTAGACTGCAATAATACAGTAGCAGAAGAATTGGAGGAAGCACCGACACACCAGTCACCATCAGAAGTTATGTTATTGAAACCTACAATAATGAAAGACTTTATTCTGGCCGTCTACACCTACTATGGGTTCTAACGCAAAAAATAGGAAATCTGAAGAAAATGTCCCTGCTGTTGTAACTTCTTTTGAATGGCAAACCTATTTTTCGATGAAAGAAAAAAAGGGAGCTGAAAAATTTAAAAAAAGGAAAGAGAATAAAAGAAAGGAAGAGAGAAGAAATTGCGAATAAGAAAAAAGGTATCAAGGTTGGTGGTAAAGGAAAAAAGAAGCAATGCAGGGGCGAAAAAAAAGTTGCATCGAATCCACAGATAGATGGTATAATTTGTGAAGAGGAAATCGAACAAGATATGATACAATGTCTAAACTGTAAATGCTGGGTACATGAAGTATGTGCAAACGTATATGTAAGAGTGCTAAAAAATGTTATTGCTCATCTTGTGAATCAACTAAATGAAATGTTTTAAATTTTGTATACGAGTGATTTTCTTGATGATTTTGTTCATCATGGAAGTATTATTGATATCGACGGACATTCAAACACTTCTATGACGTGTAACGAAGTGAATTTCGTTACTAGGTCGGCCGGTATCATTCACGTAAATTTTTGGAGAAAATTTGGGGAAATTGTTCAATATTTCTGAATACGAGGACATATGGGCCACCCTGTATGTTTTACGTCGATTTCTGTAGAGTGTACTCAGATAAATCCTCATTACCCGTCAGGAAGTTTCATAAGTCACCCGGTATAATCGGCCGGGATTTTGAGAAAATTTGTCGGAATAATTTTCATGTCGCATATGAGGCGAATTTAACGCGATCATTTAAAATCCGAGCCTATGTAGAAAATCTCTAGGATTTCATCGCGGAAGAGATAACGCTTGCAGAAGCGAGTTTTCGTATGTTGACTGGGAGTTTTTTTTGGAAAACGACGCCGTTTTCGAAGGTCCGAATTACCCCCATCAAACCGACCTTATAAAAGGAGGAATGGGACGGAATTGAGGCAATTCCAATTTAGCCGTCGTGTCTAAGATTGGTAAAAAGCGTTATTAGAACAATCAGAATTATTCGTCGTGAGAAACGTCGTTATAAATTACTGATAGAACGAGAGAATAATTTTCCCGACTAAAAAAGCCGCTCGAGATCGTGTCGCGCTTGTGATAATTACCGACTTTCGTTCGGGGTTATCGTAAAATCGAGAAATTGACTCTAAGCCGTTTTGTGCTGTTCGAAGTGTTTCAACGCTTGTGCAGTGTGTGCTGCCCGTACAGGAAAGTCCTAGAGCTGGTGAGCTGCCTTTTCTTTCTCCGATTAAAGTTTCTTTTGGGTGAATATCTCACCACATGTCCGGACCGATCCACGATAGGTGGCATACGTCCTGTAATTGAAATCTTAACCCCACCGAGTAATTAGTATACCCTGGCAGTGTGAAGTATCGCGTCGGTGCTTCAATGCCCCTCGAGTGAAGTTCAGACGTCCATTGCTGATTGCGGTTTGATCTTATGAGTAATGCCTGATGAACTTTATACTTCGAGGAAAGGGGTCAATATCCTTTAGTAAGTTGCCACAAGTCCGAGATTCATTGCAGTGGCAACCATCGTCCAAGTTCTAATTTTTCCACCATTGGTGGTCTGGCCTTTTTTTTTTTTCTCCGATTAAAGTTTCTTGTGAGTGAATATTTCACCACATGTCCGGACCGACCCACGATAGGTGGCATACGTCCAGTAATTGAAATCTCAACCCCACCGAATAATTAGTATACCCTGGCAGTGTGAAGTATCGCGTCGGTGCTTTAATGCCCCTCGAGTGAAGTTCAGACGTCCATTGCTGATTGCGGTTTGATCTTATGGGTAATGCCTGATGAACTTTATACTTCGAGGAAAGGGGTCCATATCCTTTGTTAAGTTGTCCCAACTCCGAATCTCCGAGAAGTGACAACCATATTTCAAGTTTTTTTTCTCCACCGTTGGTGGCCTTGCTCATATTTCGCCGACCAAGGTTTCAGTTTTGTCAATATCCCACCCCACAGTTATATTTTGGTGGATGCGCCCCTTGCTTGTTTCAGCTTCTCCCCCATAGACCCCTTTGTATAAAATCCCCCGACCAAAAATTGTTTTTGGTGGATGCGCCATTTAAACTCCGAGTTTACTTATTAATTACATGATAATATACTTCGTCTGGACTTGGTTTCAGTCTTGACTTACATCAACCCCGGTTGGTTCAGCTACTATTTAGGCAGCGCCGTGCTGTCGCTGATCAAAGTTGTTTTGGTGGATGCGCCAATTAAGCTCCGAGTTTACTGATTGATTACACGGCAGTATACTTTGTCTTGACTTGGTTTCAGTCTTGACTTACTTCATCACCGGTTTGTTTAGATGTTGTTTGGGCAGCGCCGTGCTGTCACTGAACTTAAGTAATCCCGATTTCGCGGAACACAGGTTAGGGTGTCACCTCGCCGGAACTCTGGACTGTAAACTGTTGTTTTGTTACCATTTTGTATGCTTTCACACTTGTTCGCATTTTGACCACGCTTATCATCGCTTTCTACATTTGCTCTGCTTATTGCTTTCTAATATAATAACTGCTGATCGCTGATCGCCTCACTCGTACCTCGTCCGCTTGCCGCCGACCCATTGTATATATTTGGATATTGAGAGTTGTTTTTTTGATCTTTAGACTGAGAATTATTTGTTTTGTTGATCATACGACTGCGTCGAAACGATTATTATTGTTGTCTTTCGTACTGGTTGCGACATTTGGGGTGTAACAATTTGACCAATTAGACATTATAGGGTCCATAATCGGACATACTATCAGAGTGAATTTCATTTACTACCTCCATAGCCTCCTCCTTCTCGCCGGCCAAGAAACCGACGCTTGCCAATCGCTACCACCTCAGATTGGGTCGAACTCTGTCTCCAACTGTATCAAAGCTACCCGAGTTTGGACTCAGTAAGTGTCATAAGGTATTGCGACCTTATAAAACCTATCGCAATTGGCGCCCGAGTTCATTCGTAAATCAAGTTGAAGGCGATTTTTCTCAACCGGAGAAATACGCCGTTACAGACGATAACTGGTTTAGGTAAAATTCTAAGGTGACGGATACTGGGACAAATGGTGGTATTTTATTATTTTATTTATTATTTTAGTTTTGCAACATCTCACAACAATATTTTTCATTTTATCATGAAATAGACGCTTCAACTTATATAAGTTTCAAATTTCAGATTTTTGAAAGATAATGTACATGTTGAACAAATAACATCAATTATGAGTTTCCCTTAAGCTGACGATTACTGGTACTTTTACCTTACGAGCGCTCAAAAATGACAATGTTTGGAGAATCTAAGAACATGGTTTTCAATAGCACCAACAACCACATGGGCTATTTGGAGCAGCACTAATCCAGTAACAACAAACAGGAAGATCGCCAATATCCGATATCAGATTGACAATATGGAGGAAACGGATGCGGCATTTGGGACGAAACTCCAAAGTTCAAATTGAAAGTCAGTATGAAGAATTGGTAGGAAAGATGAATTTAGGACGACGTGTGAGGTGTGAGAAACAGTAAGCAGTGTATTTAATATGAAGTGTGAATATATCAAAATTATTCTTTCCTCTTGATAATGTGAAAAATCGAGAATTTTTGACATGATACATCTTTCTGCGATATCGAAAATTTCCTTGGGCTAGGGTCTCATGCCACATTCAGTACATTGAGGAGATCGATTGTGGATGACAAAACATTCAGCTTATTCGATGTTCAAGATGAGCATGACGTTGGCTTCTAAATATAAATCAAAGGCGTGCGTTGAATATAAAATGTTAACATCATAATTTATATTATGGCTTCAGGCTAATTATATATAATACACATAAGCTCGTTTGTTGAAATATAAAATAACTCGAGTTATCTGTTCCCGAGACTGCTCTTTCCCCGTTTTCTTCTTTGTTATTAGCGGATCATGACGTTATTAAAGTTTGAGAGGATGGGTCGAATTGTTGAATGCCCCCAGAGTGAATTCCAATCATTAGAGCTGATAGCGAAGAGTCATCCTTATTAATTTGTACGTTACTGAAATGCCAGAGCGAATTTGAAAAGCTGTTGAAGACGCGATGGGAATTTTGACCGATTTCGAACGTCGAGATCGGATGCTCCATTGGTTTTGGCTTTCATTTGTGTGAATCATTGAATTTTGCCCTCTGAAATGAGCTTTGAGGGATGTCGATCCATATTTTTTTCAGTTTTCCTGTTAGTAATGGCTCAAGAAAACTTTTCGGGAGAAGTAGAGTGTTACCTATGACGAATAGAAATATTTTCCTAGAAAAATTTCCTATCGAGGGAGATTCAGCATGTATATTTCACAAGAATCCACATGAAAACGAATTGTGAAAGTACAAATAATTAAATAGAGAAATTTTTTTCAAGTTCCATAGTAATCTATTGACATAAATGTACTACAGATATATAATTCGAGTATTCAAAAATTAAGAAAAGCACTGCCGTGAAGTCAGGAGCTTTTGAGCGCTCGTTCATCCACTCTGTAGATAGATTTGCATTCTCCAGTTTTAGAAACCAATTGGACAGATTTTGACAGCTGTCAAAGAAAATTTCAAACTAAGGCGGAAATCCAGACTTCAATTCAGTGCGTAGGTGACCAATTTTTGAGCGCTCGTACTACTTACACGAGGGCTATATCATTTCGTCACGATGTCTGTATTTTTAGAATTTTGAGCCGAAAATGGTCTCAATCGACTATGTTCGACTCACTGATGACGAATCCGTCAAAAAATTCGAGTCTGTCCGTCCGTCCGGCCGTCCGTCCGTCAGCACGATAACTCTCGAACGGATCAACCTAGAGACTTGAAATTTTCAGTGTAGGTTCAGATCCCAAATGCCTCGGTCAAGTTCGTTAATGGGCAGAGTTTCTCGATAATTTCGAAACTACGGATTCAATCGAGATGAAATTTTGTATTTTAATCGAGAATGATATATTAAAACAATATTTTGTCCAGATCTCATGACCAGAACCATAGAAATCATAGAAAATTGTAACTTTGGAACGGAAAGGCCTAGGAACTTGAAATTCTCAGGGTGGGTTTGGATCGCGAATATCGCGGTCATGTTCATCAATGAGCAAAATTAGACCAAGGGTTCAGTAAATATGGCCGTTCAAAATTTTTTTTTGCTGATAGTTCCGAGATTACTGAGCGGATTGGGATGAAATTCTGCACCTTGCTGAGTAGTAATGTATTCAAACTAAGTGCAAAATTTTGTCCAGATCGCACCACCAAGACCATAGATACCGTAGAAAATTCTAGCGAATTATCGAAAAAAAATTGATCAGTTGAAGCACTGACATGAATTCTGGAGTTTCGCCCAAGTTTCAGAATTTTTTTGACAGCTGTCGAAAATTCCTTCAATTGATTTCTGAAACTGGAAAATGCGAATCTACCTACAAGGTGCATGCACGAGCGCTCAAAAGCTCCTGCCTTCACGGCAGTGCTTTTCGTAATTTTTTTTCGACAATTCGCTAGAATTTTCTACGGTATCTATGGTCTTGGTAATGCGATCTGAACAAAATTTCCCACGTAGTTTGAATACATTATTCTTCAACTATGTGCGAAATTTCATTCCAATTCAATCAGTAGTTTCGAAATTATGAGGAAGAAAATTGTTTGAACGGCTATATTTACGGAACCCCTAGTCTAATTTTGTTTATTTATGGAAGTGAGCGACATTCACGATCCAAACCTGTCCTGAAAATTTCAAGTCCCTTGGCCGTTCCCTTCGAAAGTTATAATTTTCTATGGTTTCTATGATTCTGGTTATGCGACCTGGACAAAATGTAGCTTTAATATATCATTCTCCATTAAAATACGAAATTTGTCGTGATCGAATCCATGGTTTCGAAATTATCAAAAAATTTGAATTTCAAACAGTCATATTTACGGAACCCCTGGTCCAATTCTGCTCATTGATGAACATGACAGCAAAATTCGAGATCCACACCTATCCTGAAAATTTCAAGTCCCTAGGCCTTTCCATTACAAAGTTATAATTTTCTATGGTTTCTATGGTTCTGGTCATGTGATCTGGTGAATTGTAGCCTGAATATATCATTCTCTATTAGTACAAAATTTCGTCACTATCGATTCTGTAGTTTTGAAATTATCAAAAAAAATAAATTACGAACGACCATATCAACGGAACCCCTAGTATAATTCTGCTCATAGATGAACGTAATCACGACATTCGAGATCCACACCTATCCTGAAAATTTCAAGTCCCTAGGCGTTTCCGTTCGAAAGTTACAATTTTCTATGGTTTCTATGGTTCTGGTCATGCGATCTGGACTAAATTTCACATGTATCTTGAACACCTCATTCTCTATTTGAGTGCACAATTTCATCCCGATCAAATCTGTAGTTTTCGAGTAATCAGGGAAACAAAGCTTCGAACATTCACGGAACCCCTGGTGGAATTTGGCCCATTAACGAACTTAACCGAGGCATTCGGGAACTAAACCCACACTGAAAATTTCAAGTCTCTAGGTTGTTCCGTTCGAGAGTTATCGTGCTTACTTCCGGACGGACGGACAGACTCGAATTTTCCGACGGATTCGTCATCAGTGAGTCGAACATACTCGATTGAGACCATTTTCGGCTCAAAATTCTAAAAATACAGACATCGTGACGAAATGATATAGCCCTCGTGTAAGTAGTACGAGCGCTCAAAAAGATCCATTTTTTATTAGTAACGATATTGAACTCAGGAAGTACCCTCTTTTCTTACGTGCAATATCAGAATAACTCTTGTTGGCCTCTCAGCCACATTAGAAACCGAGTAAGAAACTATTCATGAAAAAAAATTACGAAGAGCACTGCCGTGAAGGCAGGAGCTTTTGAGCGCTCGTACATGCACCTTGTAGCTAGATTCGCATTCTCCAGTTTTAGAAACCAATTGGAAAGATTTTGACAGCTGTCAAAGAAAATTTCAAACCAACGCGAAAATCCACGTCAGTGCTTTGGTGACCATTTTCTTTTTCGATAATTCCCTAGAATTTTCTACGGTATCTATGGTCTTGGTTATGCGATCTGGACAAAATTATACATTATTCTTCATATAGGTATGTGCGAAATTTCATTTCAATCTAATAAGAATTTTTGAAATTATCAGAGAAAATATAGTTTGAACGGCAGTATTTACGGAACCCCTAGTCTAATTTGGCTCATTGATGAAAGTGATCACGAAATTTGCGATCCGAACCTATCCTGAAAATTTCAAGTCCCTAGGCCTTTTCGTTCGAAAGTTATGATTTTCTATGGTTTTTATGGTTCTGATCATATGATCTGAAAAAAATGTAGCTCGAATATATCATTCTCAATTTGAATACAGAATTTCGTCAGAATCGAATCCATAGTTTTGAAATTATCAAGAAAACCGAATTTCAAACGGCCATATTCACGGTACCCCAAGTCTAATTTTGCTCATTAATGAACGTGAGCGCGAAATTCGCGATCCGAACCTATCCTGAAAATTTCGAAACCCTAGGCCTTTCCGTTCGAAAGTTATAATTTTCTATGGTTTCTGTGGTCCTGATCATGCGATCTGGAAAAAATGTAGCTCGAATATATCATTCTCAATTTAAATACAAAATTTCGACACGATCAAATCCATAATCTTGAAATTATCAAGAAAACTTAATTTCAAACGGATATATTTACGGAACCCCTAGTCTTATTTTGCTCATTGATACACGTGATTGCTACATTCACGATCCACACCTATCCTGAAAATTTCAAGTCCCTAGGCCTTTCCATTGCAGAGTTATAATTTTCTATGGTTCCTATGGTTCTGGTCATGCGTACTGGACAAAATTCTGCATGTAGCTTGAGTACGTAATTATCCATCTGAGTGCAGAATTTCACCTCGATCGAATCAGTAGTTTCGAAGTAATCAGAAAAACAAAATCTCGAGTGGCCATATTTACGGAACCCCTTGGCGAATTTTGCCCAATAACGAACTCAACCGCGGCATTTGAGATTCGAACCTACCCTGAAAATTTCAAAGTTTTAGGACATTCCGTTCGAAAGTTATCGTGTAAACGGACGGCCGGACGGACGGACGGACAGACGGGCAAACTCGAATTTTTCGACGGATTCGTCGAACTTAGTCGTTTGAGACCATTTTCGGCTCAAAATTCGAAAAATACAGAAATCGTGACGAAATGATATAGCCCTAGTGTAAGTAGTACGAGCGCTCAAAAAGGTAACATTTCAAATTTTTTGGAAGAAAAGCAGAATATTCCACCACGACGGGAAAATTGCATAAATTTAATATTGGGTGCTAGTGTTATAATGTTCAAATGGATTGCAGCAGTAATTTCGAATGTTCAGCGTGTTAAATTGAGTAAGTAAACAAAAGTATACAACAAAAATTACGAAAAGCACTTCCGTGAAGGCAGGAGCTTTTGAGCGCTCGTACATGCACCTTGTAGGTAGATTCGCATTTTTCTGTTTCAGAAATCAATTGAAGGAATTTTCGACAGCTGTCAAAAAAATTCTGAAACTTAGGCGAAACTCCAGACTTCATGTCAGTGCTTCAGCTGACCTTTTTTTTTTCGATGATTCGCTAAAATTTTCTACGGTATCTATGGTCTTGGTAGTGCGATCTGGACAAAATTTTGCATGTAGTTTGAATACATTAGTACTCAGCTAGGTGCAAAATTTCATCCCAATCCGCTCAGTATTTTCGGAACTATCAGCAAAAAAATATTTTGAAGGGCCATATTTACGGAACCCCTAGTCTAATTTTGCTCATTGATCAACGTGACCGCGATATTCGCGATCCAAACCCACCCTGAAAATTTCAAGTTCCTAGACCTTTCCGTTCAAAAGTTAAAATTTTCTATGGTTTCTATGGTTTTGGTCATGCGATCTGAATAAAATATTGTTTTGATATATCATTCTGGATTAAAACACAAAATTTCATCTCGATCGAATCCGTAGTTTCGAAATTATCGAGAAACCAAAATTTCAAACGACCGTATTTACGGAACCCCTAGTATAATTCTGCTCTATCCTGAAAATTTCAAGTCCCTAGGCCTTCCGTTTGAAAGTTATGGTTTTCTATGGTTTCTATGGTTCTGGTCATGTGATCTGGAGAAATGTAGCTTGAATAAATCATTCTCCATTAGTATACAAAATTTCGTCACGATCGAATCTTTAGTTTTGAAATTATCAAGAAAACTAAATTTTAAACGACCATATTTACGGAACCCCTTGTATAATTTTGCTCATAGATGAACGTGATCACGACATTCGAGATCCACACCTATCCTGAAAATTTCAAAGTTTCGAAAGTTACAATTATCTATGGTTTCTATGGTTCTGGTCATGCGATCTGGACAAAATTTCACATTTAGCTCAAACACCTTATTTTCCATTTGAGTGCAAAATTTCATCTCAATCAAATTTGTAGTTTTCAAGTAATCAGGGGAACAAAACTTTGAACGGCTATATTTACGGAACCCCTGGTGGAATTTGGCCCATTAACGAACTCAACCGAGGCATTCGGGAACTGAACCCATACTGAAAATTTCAAGTCTCTAAGTTGTCTCGTTCGAGAGTTATCGTGCTTACGGCCGGACGGACAGACTCGAATTTTTCGACGGATTCGTCATCAGTGAGTCGAACATAGTCGATTGAGACCATTTTCGGCTCAAAATTCGAGAAATACAGACATCTTGACGAAATGATATAGCCCTCGTGTAAGTAGTACGAGCGCACAAAAACTTCGGTTACCCAATTCTTCAAATACGATTTCCCAACAACATCAATTTTTGAATTGTATCATTAATCTACGACAGGTGCGATATCTGAAACATTTGGTTCGCTGATATCACCGTTATCTGTTATCAAATTATCTGGTGGAACCGATTAACCCGGAGTCTCCTCGGCGTCTGATGTTTTGTTTACTTGCTCCTTTATTATTATTATTATTATTATGTTTTTACTTTTTTGTATCAATCTACTTTCATTCCTCACCTCTTGAGTTTCTAATTTATGGAATTTTTCCAAAAGATCTATGTGTTTATTGAGTATGCAAATTTTATCTTTCAATTCATGAATCATCATGTCCTTTTGTTCTATTTTGTTGATGTTACTTGTTTCGGTGAAGATGACCCTTAAACTATCGTTGTGGTTATGGTCCTTTCTCGAACACAGTTTCATTAATGATCGAGATTCTTTATTTCAGTTCTTCAATTTCAGCGTCCTTGATGTTACACCTACATTCTTGTTCATTTGCACAGTAAATAATTATTCCTTTTGAATCAACGAAGTTGCCATTGATTGAACACAACTAGGGCAATATTTAGAGGGAACGCAGGTCCATAAAACCATGGTGAAAATACACACATCGGAGAAGTCTAGGAATATTCATACAAACTCATACAAGCTCCAGAAGAAACTTTTTTATCGTTCAAACTGTACTACCAACTTACTGATCGGTTCGTTTGCCACGTTCGAATACGCCTCTTTTCATAAAAAATGTGAAAATTATAATGAAAAAAATTACGAAAAGCACTGCCGTGAAGTCAGGAGCTTCTGGGCGCTCGTACATCCACCTTGTAGGTAGATTCGCATTTTCCAGTTTCAGAAATCAATTGAAGGAATTTTTGACAGCTGACAAAAATTCTGAAACTTAGGCGAAATTGAAGGAGCTGTCGAAACGCTTCTCAAACTTAGGCGAATCTGCAGACTTCATGTCAGTGCTTCAGCTGACCAATTTTTTTTCGATAATTCGCTAGAATTTTCTACGGTATCTATGGTCTTGGTGATGCGATCTGGACACAATTTCGCATGTGGTTTGAATACATTATTCTTCAGCTAGGTGTGAGATTTCATTTCAATCCAAACAGTAGTTTCGAAATTATCAGGAACAAAATATTTTTAACGGCCATATATACGGAACCCCTAGTCTAATTCGGCTCATTGATGAACGTGGCCGCGACATTCGCGATACAAACCTACCCTGAAAATTTCAAGTTTCTAGGCCTTTCCCTCCGGAAGTTATGATTTTCTATGGTTTCTTTGGTTCTGGTCATGCGATCTGAACAAAATGTTGCTTTAATATATCATTCTCGATTAAAATATAAAATTTTATCTCGATCGAA
Organism: Aphidecta obliterata; assembly: GCA_963966015.1. NCBI lineage: Eukaryota > Metazoa > Arthropoda > Insecta > Coleoptera > Coccinellidae > Aphidecta > Aphidecta obliterata. The sequence goes on from OZ014432.1 coordinate 4,023,090, forward strand.
TCCGTAGTTTCGAAATTCTCGAGAAAACAAAATTTCAAACGACCGTTTTTACGGAACCTCTACTCTAATTTTGCTCATTGATGAACGTGCTCGCGAAATTCGCGATCCGAACCTACCCTGGAAATTTCCAGTCCCTATGCCTTTCCGTTCGAAAGTTATGATTTTCTATGGTTTCTATGGTTCTGTTCATGCGATCTGGACAAAAAGTTGCTTTAATATATCATTCTCGATTAAAATACAAAATTTCGTCACGATCGAATCTGTAGTTTCGAAATGATCAAGAAAACTAAATTTCAAACGACCATATTTACGGAACCCTTAGTATAATTTTGCTCATGGATGAACGTGATCACGACATTCGAGATCCACACCTATTCTGAAAATTTCAAGTCCCTAGGCGTTTCCGTTCAAAAGTTACAATTTTCTATGATTTATATGGTTCTGGTCATCCGATCTGAACAAAATTTCACATGTAGCTTGAAAACCTCATTCTCCATTTGAGTGCATAATTTCATCTCGATCAAATCTGTTGTTTCCAAGTAATAAGGAGAACCAAACTTCGATCGGCCATATTTACGGAACCCCTAGGGGAATTTGGCCCATTAACGAACTCAACCGAGGCATTTGGGAACTGAACCCACAGTGAAAATTTCAAGTCTCTAGGTTGTTCCATTCGATAGTTATCGTGCTTACGGACGGACGGACGGCCGGACGGACAGACTCGAATTTACAAACATGATAGATTGAAAGAGTAAATTCTACAAGTATTCAGTATTTCGATTTAATTCTATCTATAGTGTTCTTCAATAGTATTGTTGCATTGAGAATATCGTAATTTACTATGGAACGACGATCTTTGTCTTCAGACTAGATGAATCTAGCAGTGGGCTTTCTTCAAGCTGGCCTGCGACAAGTCGAAGTAGCTGAGCGGATGGGTGTAACCCAAAGAGTCATAAGTCGTTCATGGAGGCATTTCAGGGAAACTGGAAGTCCAACTGAACAACACCTAGGGCGTAGACGTTGTACAACGGCAAGTCAGGGTAGATTTTTACTGGTAAGTGTTAGAAGACACCTTACAATCACAGCACCTGAATTGGAAGTCCAGCGAGCGCATTACATAATCGCTGAGCGAGATTATGTGATAAATCGTCTCCACGAAGCCAATCTCATATTCGAAGACCAATTTTATGTCCATCTCTCTCTAGAGGCGGACGCGCTGCCAGAGTAGACTCGTGCGAAGAATATCAAAATTGGGATGCAGATGATTGGCCAACAGTTCTGTTCACTGATGAATCCAGATTTGGATTTCATCCAGATTCTCGTCGCACACGAGTGTGGAGGCGATCCGAGAACGTGAAACGTTTAAGAAATGTTCAGGAAGTTCACAAATACAGAGGCGGTGCAATCATGGTATGGGGCGGAATAATTATAGGCGGCAGAACCGACCTCGTTTTTCCAAATGGTTTCCTGACAGGTCAGCAATATGTGGATAGTATTCTTCAACCCATTGTGCCTTTATTTGCTGGTTCTGTTGATGCAAACTTTCGCCTAATGCATGATAATGCTCGTCCCTATACCGCTGTGATTGTGACGAACGGGTGGGAAAACGAGGGAATTGAAGTATTGCCATGGCCCGCACTATCCCCGGACTCTTATTCGATTGAACATGTATGGGACATGCTTCAACGTAGCATGACTCCCATTTTGGGCAATATCCAAAATGCTCTTCAATTCCGAGAGCTTCTAACCACAGAAAAGGCAAGTATACCTCAATCGGGCATTGGCAATGTCATTTTGACTATGCAAATAGGTGTAGAGCAGTTATGAACCAACGTAGAGGTCATACTCTTCATTCAGTTAATTTTTTGCATACTTGATAATTTTTTGTATAGCTCGTAAAATTATGGTTTATACTTTATTTTTTGTTGAAATATTGTGTTCGTTTCAAGCAAAAAATTAATTTAATGACATATTCAACATTTTCCCATTACTCCATAATTTTAGTTGCCCCCTTAATCAACTGAAAAAATAAGAAACGCCTATTTATAAGATTATTCCTCGACTTTTCCAATGTGTGTACAAAATTGATTCAATGCGTGCGTCCGATACGTACAAGTGGAGGGTCAACTTCAAGCATCAGCTGGGTCAATGTGGCAGCCTATATACGGTATAGTAGTGTTAGAAACACGTAATATTTTAGCATGCAGATCTCAATTTCGTTGCTTGGACTTCTGTTGCCGAGAAATTGCCCCATCTTCTTAAACGAGCTCCTTGCAATTTCAATTCTGGATTTCAACAAAACTGTTGAATCAGTATTACAAATCCCTTAGTATACATATTTATTGACCCTTCTATTGGTCTTCTACTTCTACTCCCTACTTTCAGAGAGCAAATGTTCGGTTTTTTCCTTCAAGTTCGAATTCACCCATACGCTTTGCTGGTGTCATACAAGATGAGTTATTCTCTGTAAGTCTTCGATGCTCTGTGTATGACAGTATCATAAGAATATCTGAGATTGTTAATAGATTTTCCATTTACCCTTATTCAAGATTGCATGTGGATTTTATACACCCCATCGATGCAAATAACGACTCCATGCCTCGGAAATATGGCTCTTATTCACACCTATCCTGAAAATTTCAAGTCCCTAGGGGGTTCCGTTCAAAAGTTACAATTTTCTATGGTTTCTATGGTTCTGGTTATGCGATCTGGACAAAATTTCACATGTAGCTTAAACACCTCATTCTCCATTCGAGTGCAAAGTTTCATCTCGATCGAATCTGTAGTTTCGAAGTAATCAGGGGAACAAAATTTCGAACGGCCATATTTACGGAACCCCTGGTGGAATTCTGCCCATTAACGAACTTGACCGACGCATTTGGGATCTGAACCTACACTGAGAATTTCAAGTCTCTAGGTTGATCCGTTCGAGAGTTATCGTGCTTACGGCCGGCCGGACAGCCGGACGGACAGACAGACTCGAATTTTTTGACGGATTTGTCATCAGTGAGTCGAACATAGTCGATTGAGACCATTTTCGGCTCAAAATTCGAAAAATACAGACATCGTGACGAAATGATATAGCCCTCGTGTAAGTAGTACGAGCGCTCAAAAGTTTCTTTCGACGCTTGTATGACTTTATACGAATGTCCCTTGACTTTTCCGATGTGTGTATTTCCAGCATGATCGGGCTCCACCTCATTTTTGAGCGCTCGTACTACTTACACGAGGGCTATATCATTTCGTCACGATGTCTGTATTTTTCGAATTTTGAGCCGAAAATGGTCTCAATCGACTGTGTTCGACTCACTGATGACGAATCCGTCGGAAAATTCGAGTCTGTCCGTCCGTCCGGCCGTCCGTCCCTAAGCACGATAAGCCTCGAACGGATCAACCTAGAGACTTGAAATTTTCAGCGTAGGTTCAGATCCCAAATGCCTCAGTTCGTTAATGGGTAGAATTCCACCAGGGGTTCCGTAAATATGGCCGTTCAGAATTTTGTTCTCCTGATTACTTCGAAACTTCAGATTCTATCGAGATGAAACTTTGCACTCAAATGGAGAATGAGGTGTTCAAGCTACGTGTGAAATTTTGTCCAGATCGCACGACCAAAACCATAAAAACCATAGAAAATTGTAACTTTTGAACGGAAACGCCTAGGGACTTGAAATTTTCAGGATAGGTGTGGATCTCGAATGTCGTGATTACGTTCATCTATGAGCAACATTATTCTAGGGGTTCCGTGAATATGGTCGTTTGATATTTAGTTTTCTTGATAATTTCAAAACTACAGATTCGATCGTGACGAAATTTTGTATACTAATGGAGAATTTTATAATCAAGCTACGTTCTTCCAGATCACATGACCAGAACCATAGAAACCATAGAAAATCATAACTTTTGAACGGAAAGGCCTAGGACTTGAAATTTTCAGGATAGGTGTGGATCTGAAATGTCGCGTTCACGTTTATCAAAGAGCAAAATTATACTAGGGGTTCCGTAAATACCATAGAAACCATAGAAAATTGTAACTTTTGAACGGAAAGGCCTAGGAACTTTAAATTTTCAGGGTGGGTTTGGATCGCGAATATCGCGGTCACGGCCGTTCAAAATATTATTTTCCAGATAGTTTCTAAACTACTGATCGGATTGCAATGAAATTATGCACCTAGCTGAAGAATAATGTATTCAAACTACGTGCGAAATTGTCCAGATCGCATCACCAAGACCATAGATACCGTAGAAAATTCTAGCGAATTATCGAAAAAAATTGATCAGCTGAAGCTCTGACATGAAGTCTGGAGTTTCGTCTAAGTTTCAGAATTTTTTTGACAGCTGTCGAAAATTTCTTCAATTGGTTTCTGAAACTGGAAAATGCGAATCTACCTACAAGGTGCATGTACGAGCGCTCGAAAGTTCCTGCCTTCACGGCAGTGCTTTTCGTAATTTTTGAGTCATGTCAGGAACTTTTTGGATTATAACTTTTCAAATATGTGGATAGGCAGAGATGGACCGCATGCCTGGCCCCCTAGATCACCAGATCTCAATCCCATCGATTATTTCGTTTGGGGATATTTCAAATCTTTGGTATATGCGAGATTGGAAGTGAGGATATTTTCCTACGACGTTGCCTGCAATAATATCCGTAATGATTCAGAAATGATCAAAAAGGCCATTAGACATAATTTGAAAAGAGCAAGAATGTGCATCCAGCAAAACTGTGGCACTTTAAAGCAAATTTTAGGATTTCTTTCGAATATTCTACTTTACTCATTAGTTTTTTTTTTTTTCTCACAGTTCATCATCATCATCATTTTGAATTAATCATTCAAAATTTATAGCTTTCTGAAACATTCTTGAAGTTTGTTTTTAGAATATGAAAAAAAAATTGAAATTTGCAATCAGTCCAACTCACAATTTTTCGAATTCAATCTCAATGTACGACATTTTTGTGATGCAAGTGGAAGTTACTGATCCCCATCGAAAATTGTCTGCTCTTTCAGAATATTTTAATCAAACTCCAATATTCCGCCAAAGAGGGTGTTGAATCTCAGCTTGCGAGAAGTTCCATTTTTATCTAATACGGACCTGGATTTTTTTGACCAGTTCAAAGATGAATCGATTCCACCATGGAAGTGTATTTTACGTTTCAAATATCAATTGATTGTACTGGATGGTTCAAAAGTTATAAGCAATTGAAAATATTGGCGAATACATAAATCACCGCTATGAAGTTCATGAAGCCTATCGTATATAGGTTTTTTGGACTCGTCTAGGGAAGCTCTACCTCATGTTAACGTTTGTTCATTCACCAATGAAACACCCTGTATAATGCTTTCCTCATAATGACTTCTGAGTACAAATTGAACAACAACGGCGAAAGTAGGCACCATTGTCGGACTCCACATTTGATATTAATGCTTTCCGAATAATCTTTTCCAACTTTTATTTTAGCAGTTTGATTGAGATATAGGCTTTCTATTACTTGAATGTCTTCAAAGTCTATTTCTTTATCTCTCAATATACATATTAAGAGCTGATCCTGTCGAACTCTGCCAAACGCCTTTTCATAATCCACAAAGCATGCATGCACGCACTTCTTTATTAACCTCTAAACAACCTTGGGTCAAAACATTCGAGTCTGATATTGCTTCTCTGGTATAGCGACACTCTTGCGGAAACCAAACTGTGAATCACTTAAATAGGTTTCGAGTTTCCTAAATATTCTATTGTGTATGATTTTGAGAAAAAGCTCTAGTGTGTGTCACATTAAACTGATAGTCCTGTGTTCTTGGCATGTTTCTGCGTTGCTCTTCCACGGAATAGCGATGAAGGTCGAATCCAGGCATTCTTTAGGTATTTCTCCTCTTCTGTAGATCATCTTAAAGACGTCGGTAAGAACTCGTATATGTTCCTCGTCAATAAGTTTGATTAGTTCGATAGGGAGATTATCTGGGCCAAGAGTTCGAATTCAAACTTTAATTCAAATCACTAACAAACTTCAAAACACTTTGTAAGTTATCGTGTTCACGGACGGCCCGACATCTAGCAGGATGGACGGACAGAATTATTCAGCTGCGATTCAAACATTCTCGGTTGAAAATTCGAAATTAGTAGTAATGCAGGCCAAATGGTAATGCTTTTCTCCATTGAAACAAGCGCTCAAAAAGATCACATAAAAGTCGATTCTATGGTATTTTGTCAGTTCGAAACATTCAAGTGAAATAATCATCTTCTCTCCAGTTTTCTTTACTGGAGCAAGTATTCTTTCTCACTCAATCACCGAAAGAATAGTATATTATTTCATAAGGAGAAGTGTCACTTTTCATGGTTAGCCTGGGTTTACCCGCCGAACGTTGTGCGGCGGGTAATTGAAGGCGAGCCATTGAAAGTCACTTTTCCTCCGAATGGAATATGTTATTTTTGAGCGCTCGTACTACTTACACGAGGGCTATATCATTTCGTCACGATGTCTGTATTTTTCGAATTTTGAGCCGAAAATGGTCTCAATCAACTATGTTCGACTCACTGATAACGAATCCGTCGGAAAATTCGAGTCTGTCCGTCCGGCCGTCCGGCCGTCCGTCCGTAAGCACGATAACTCTCGAACGGATCAACCTAGAGACTTGAAATTTCCAGTGTAGGTTCAGATCCCGAATGCCTCGGTTAAGTTCGTTAATGGGCCAAATTCCACCAGGGGTTCCGTAAATATGGCCGTTCACAGTTTTGTTTCCCTGATTACTTGAAAACTACAGATTCGATCGAGATGAAATTTTGCACTCAGATGGAAAATGAGGTGATTTAGCTACATGCGAAATTTTGTCCAGATCGCATGACCAGAACCATAGAAACCATAGAAAATTGTAACTTTTGAACGGAAATGCCTAGGGACTTGAAATTTTCAGGATAGGTGTGGATCTCGAATGTCGTGATCACGTTCATCTATGAGCAACATTATACAAGGGGTTCCGTAAATACGGTCGTTTGAAATTTTGTTTTCTCGATAAATTCGAAACTTCGGATTCGATCGAGATGAAATTTTGTATTTTAATCGAGAATGATATATTGAAGCAATATTTTGTCCAGATCGCATGACCAGAACCATAGAAACCATAGAAAATTGTAACTTTTGAACGGAAAGGCCTAGGAACTTGAAATTTTCAGGGTGGGTTTGGATCGCGAATATCGCGGTCACGTTCATCAATAAGCAAAATGAGACTAGGGGTTCCGTAAATATGGCCGTTCAAAATATTTTTTTCCAGATAGTTTCGGAACTACTGATCGGATTGGAATGAAATTATGCATCTAGCTTATCTAGCGTATTCAAAGTACGTGCAAAATTTTGTCCAGACCGCATCACCAAGACCATAGATACCGTAGAAAATTCTAGCGAATTATCGAAACAAAATTGATCAGCTGAAGCAGCGACTTGAAGTCTGGAGTTTCGCCTAAGTTTCAGAATTTTTTTGACAGCTGTCAAAAATTCCTTCAATTGGTTTCTAAAACTGGAAAATGCGAATCTACCTACAAGGTGCATGTACGAGCGCTCAAAAGCTCCTGCCTTCACGGCAGTGCTTTTCTAAATTTGTTTTTTCAAACGTTTTGAAATCTGGAGATCCACCGCTAGATTAGACTAATATTTACGATCTTTATAGTTGAGTGATAAATGCAAAATTTGCCAAGTTACGGTTGTCTTGCCAAATTAATTCTGATTTTGACGGACATGAAGTATAATAATTCTTCGTAGTTACTAATTCATCGTTTACATAGGGACACTTTTCCCGGGTAATTGAAGGCGAGCCATTGAAAGTCAATTTTCCTCCGAATGGAATATGGTATTTTTTTTTTTCAAACGTTTTGAAATCTGGAGATCCACCTTCAGATTAGAGTTATATTTACGATCTTTATAGTTGAGTGATGAATGCAAAATTTGCCAAGTTACGGTTGTCATGCAAAATTAACTTTGATTTTGACGGACATGAAGTATAATAATTGTTCGTTGTTACTAATTCATCGTTGACATAGCAACACTTTTTCCTACGGCGGAGGAAAAGTAGTATTTTTCGATGATCCTGTCAGTCGAAATATGACGTTGTTTCTGTACGTTTGAGAACAAATTGTTTATTATTGCAGGTGACATTAATTGAGTTCGTTTGATAACTGGATTGGAGAAACAATTAATTTATCAATACAGAAATGTTATTAACTTGATAATGTTGTTCAATCGAAATCAGAATATTATCGATTGCGGATTTTTGACGAGGTTCTATTCCAATTGCGTATTTTTAGGAATATTTTCCATATTCATATCAGATTTTTATCGAGAAGATATTAAAAACAGGAAAGTACATTGCTTACCGAATGTATTTTAGTCAAGGAAGCTTGAACAATAGGAAAAATTTAGGATTACTATAAATGGTTGATGACACGAATAAATAAATGAATTGTTTGAAGATCGATGAATATGAATGCCTTCAAAATTGCTGTTTTTGCAGCTGTTGTGCTGTTAGTTTTAGTTGGTATAACGAACGCCGCACCTGCTGTAAGTATATTTCCTTCTGTGAATGTAATTCTTCGGTGGTTTTGAACCTGTTTCATTCAATTAGGATGAAGTATCTGAATTCTCAATTAATTTTTCAAACTCTTTTCGAATTGAAAATTAACTACCATACTGTAGCTCAAGAAGAATGTAGGATAATGAATATATCGGAAAATATATCTATCTGCCTCCGGATTGAGAGTAGAAATTGTAATACTTTTTTTGTCAGTACTTCGACAAAGCACTTTAGGAACATTTCTTCTGTCTTTTCTGTTTTATGGCATTTTCGTAAATGGGGGTCCTTGTTCTGAGGATCGGTGCTCCAAATAGGGCTACATACACCAGCGGAATATGCGGAATATCTGTCATATCTGATACTTGGCGAGCCAAATTCGTACATATATCAGTGCGTGTATGGTGTCGAATCCATCCGTTATTGGAGTAAAATCCCACATATGGATCTGTCGAATCAAATCTCCACGTATCTCTACGTACGGATAATTCGCTCGTGTATGTTGCCCTATTGTTCCCAACGCGTTCTCTCGAGAACACGTTTTTTCGAAAAATGGTGAAAAACGTTGTATCGATTATCGCAGTGTGGATATCTCGTAGTATTCATACTTTGGAATTTCGGTGATTCAAATAATGACCTAACCGATAATACTCATTTGCCTACTACTCATTACTTTGTACTCATAACATGATCCAAATGTATCCTTTGATGAACATACGAAATTTTATATTTTTGATACATTTGTAGGTTTATGTATAGAATATCCGAATATGAGCCTCCATAGTTTTCCAATAATAATGACCATCACCATCATCTGAAATGTCTCTGTGATCCTCTCATCCCATTTCTCCACTTTTTCTAGGGTGATCCTTCACAAGCTAATTCTCTCTGTTTTTTTATTTCCATTTTTTTCCTTTCATGGGCAATACCCTCTTGTTGGTTTTTCTAATTGAGATTTTTAGGATCCCTCTTATTTCTCCATGTCATGTCGAGGTTTTTTCTGCATTTGTTTAGGTTCGTTAGTTCATATTTTCGATCTTTTTTATATTATGTTGGTTGCTCACTTACCGTGGGGTACCTATGACTAATCTGAAAGTAGTAGAAGTTTACTCTGTTTTTCGAAAGTCTACAACGTTGTACCAGGTGAATCCAGCACACGAGAAAGGGAGTATAAAGACATTAGAGTTCTCCTGTCATAACTCCGAGTTGTTTATAGTAACAGTTTTCTATGTCTTGTATTATGCCTAGGAGCCAAGGTATTCCTCTTGTTCTTACTACTCGATATTTTGTCTATATATAATAAAGATAACCGAAGTTTGACAGTACCTCCAACAAAATCATCAGCAGTCTTATTCGCATTTAACTTTAGTCTCCATGTCAGAAGTTTCGAAGCTTATATTATGTTTATGTTATGTTAATCTTTTGACTACAATAATGTTGTTACGTACTGGTTATCTACCTTGATATTACCTTTGTGCTGACCCCCTTCCTTACGAAAGGCATCAACCTTAATGAGCAATAAAATCTTAATCTCAGGGTGCCTGACAGAATTAATAACTCCCTTCAGGTTTTACAATTATAATAAATATTCAAATCTACAATTATTGTTTACAACAAGTTGAAATCGACCTCTGAACAAATGGATTTATACAATGTTAGTGTTACTTAGCTTAATCATTTCTCCCAGATCTTTAGGGGCATTTTCTCCATAAAATATCGTCTTTCAATGCTTAAAATATATCCAGCTCCAAGGGTGCGAAACAACCAGAACCAGAACCAGTGATTTGCAGATACGGTACAATTTTTCAACAATATAATTCCAGAGAAATGTCTTTGTCTCGGAAATATTCAATGATTGGAAGCCTTGAGGAAGCGGTGCTAAATGTCCCAATCTCAGAGGAAGAGCTTCAAATCCCAGGGAAGAACTTTTTTAATCCCAGGGAAAGAGCTGTGAATTGTTTAACATTCATTAAAAAAAGCTACAGTTTCCCAAGCATTCCTTCAGGTCTAAATACGTCATTAAAGGAACCAAAATTCACAGAAATGATAAATTGTAACCTGAAGGAAGCTTTGAAATGATAAAAATCACGGAAAGCACTGCCGTGAAGTCAGGAGCTTTTGAGCGCTCTTTCATTCACCTTGTAGCATACTCCAGTTTCAGAAACTGGTGATCAATTTTTTTTCTCGATAATTCTCTAGAATTTTCTACGGTATCTATGGTTTTGGGAATGCGATCTGGGGCAAAATTTTCCACGTTGTTTGAATAAATCATTCTTCATCTATGTGCGGAATTTCATTCCAATCCAATCAGTAGTTTCGAGATTATCAGGAAAAAATAGTTTGAACGGCTATATTCCCAGAACCCTTAGTCTAATTTTGTTGATTGATGAACGTGACCGCGAAATTCGCGATCCGAACCTATCCTGAAAATTTCAAGTCCCTAGGCCTTTCCGTTCGAAAGTTATGATGTTTTATGTTTTCTATTGTTCTGATCATACGATCTGGAAAAAGTGTAGCTTTCAAACGACCATATTTACAGAACCCCTAATCTAATTTTGCTCACTAATGAACGTGACCGCAACATTCGAGATCCACACCTATCCTGGAAATTCAATTCCTTAGGGCTTTCCATTACAGAACACGTCATTCTCCATCTGAGTGCAAAATTTTATCTCGATCGAATCAGTAGTTTCGTAGTAATCAGGAAAACAAAATTTCGATTGGCCATATTCAAGGAACCCCTGGTCGAATTTTGCCCAATAACGAACTTAACCGCGGCATTCGATATTCGAACCTACCCTGAAAATTCCAAGTTTCTAGAAAATTCCGTTCGAGAGTTATCGTGTATACGGACAGACTCGAATTTTTCGATGGATTCGTCATCAGTGAGTCGAGCATAGTCGTTTGAGACCATTTTCAGCCCAAAATTCGAAAAATACAGGCATCGTGACGAAATGATATAGCCCTCGTGTAAATAGTACGAGCGCTCAAAAATACAACTACTAGGCAAAGATAATGCAAAATATGAGATAGATACTTGAGGTAAGCCATGGATCTAACCTAAAAGAAAACGTCCACAAGAATATCTACGGTCTCTGTGGATTATTCCAGAAAATATCTCAGTTGACAATAGGGAAGACTTACCGTGAGAAAATTTCACGCCGAGACAAATTTGGATGTATATAATAGTTAAACATCCAATGATTGAAAGTGACAACTCCACTGTTCACTTCAATGCGAAATCGATATTATCGAATCAATTCCAGATCTCAAAATGGCGAAAAACAAAGATGCAAATTCGAATCACGCGCAACGACTTGCCGCTGTAGGACACAGCGGTTCAAAGAGGTTCTGGGACTTTTAACACGTTACAGAGTTAACATCTAACAAAATAATTGATGATTTCTTGAAATCTAGCTTGGGTCACTATGGCAGTCTATATTGAATTGTGGGTCGTTGTTCATATCATATGGCTAGGCGCGCACATGCGATTTTCTGTCGCTCGAACGTTTTGTCGCAAAAATGAAACACATATTCTCAAATACGAATGCGCGCATATGCTACCAAAAAATCGCCGCAATTAAACAGATGTAACCTGTACCATTTTTGAAGCCACGCGATTAACGCAAATTGAAATGAGTCAAACGGAAAGAAATGCACCTAGCACTTGCGACAATTCAATCGCGATTTAGTTGCTGCCGAACGTTATTTGTGTGATAGAGTGTGAAATATTTTTGGCACTTTATGGAATAAAAAATGTCCGACAACGAATCTCCCGCTGAGTTTGACCTCGTAAATAGTGTTTTAGATACAGTTGAAATCATTGGAGAAGTGTTAAAGAGGCGGGCTCTTCATAATAAGCTACGGGTTGATATGACTCAAGGAGTCAGTCTGAGTAATTTTAAGAAAAAAAAGTCCCATAGACATGGGTTCGCGAACGTTTCGTTTTCGAGATACAGGCTATTAAAGTTTTTTCTCGTAGTATCTACACTTCACGAGATATTCAACTCAAAATTTGGCATATATATTACAATTGAGAGTTTACACCATGTGACATGCCAATTTCGATAACAAATGTACAGGGTGGATTTTTATGACAATTTGGATTTTTTTGAGGATTTCGGGAAAATCGTTCAACATTTTTTTCTCGAAATCGGAAGCAGATACGACGAAACTACAGGAGACCATAAAGTTTAGTATAACAAAGAGCTTTCTACCCTTTTTTCAAATCAACAGTGGCTCACCAAAAAAAAATTCAGGAAGGAAACAGGGGCAGTGTGTCAGAAAAAATATCACCCTTTAGATTTGCTATCGAAATTGGTATCTCACATGCTGTGAACTCTCAATTGTAATACCTATGACCAATTTCAGTTGAATATATTGTGAAGTGTAGATATTATGAGGAAAAATCTTGAAAAAAATTCTCGAAAACGAAACGTTTGCGATCACATGTTTATCGAACTTTTTTTCTTGAAATTACTTATGAATCTCCCCTCTCCGTTTGTACCTTCAGTTCAGGAACACCCTGTATAACACATCCATTATTTATACAGTAGGTCTCCGGTGAATTCTTTGATGTTGGCAAAGGTTTCATTCGATATTATAGTTCATGATATCACTTTGTGTATCGATTATATCTTGATCTAATTTTTTTTTTAGGACGAAAAATCGTTTTGGGATGTACCACCTAAAGGGCTGGACCACTGGAAGGAAATGTTAGGAAGTTAAAAAAAATGTGTAAAAGACCAACTGTCTTCGAATAATGATTATTATTATTATTATTATTATTATACAAATGAGAAGAGGGGAGGATAAACACCTATGACCCTCATTTACAAATTTGAAATATATAAGTATACATATTTGAATTATAATAATAATTATTATTTATACAAATTTGAATTATATAAGTATACATTGATTAATTCAATTATGTGTCTACATTTATATCCGATTCCTTTGAATTTCCTCTCCCTCACTTCTTTTCATCATGCTTTCGTTGATTAACAACTCATTACGCGCATTCGTGCGACTTGTGTAGTGCAATCTGTGAAGCCATGGACAACACCGGCGTAGACAAAGTCAGCGCTATTAGGTTCTATACTACCCAAATCGTTACTATTGAAAAAATTACGAAAAGCACTGCCGTGAAGGCAGGAGCTTTTGAGCGCTCGTACATGCACCTTGTAGGTAGATTCGCATTTTCCAGTTTTAGAAATCAATTGTAGGAATTTTCGACAGCTGTCACAAAAAATCTGAAACTTAGGCGAAACTCCAGACTTCATGTCAGTGCTTTAGGTGACCAATTTTTTTTCGATAATTCGCTAGAATTTTCTACGGTATCTATGGTCTTGGTGGTGCGATCTGGACAAAATTTTGCACGTAGTTTGAATACATTATTCCTGAGCTAGGTGCATAATTTCATTCCAATCCGATCAGTAGTTTCGAAACTATCAGGAAAAAAATATTTTGAACGGCCATATTTACGGAACCCCTAGTCTAATTTTGCTCATTGATGAACGTGACCGTGAAATTTGTGATCCAAACCCACCCTGAAAATTTCAAGTTCCTAGGCCTTTCCGTTCAAAAGTAAGAATTTTCCATGATTTCTATGGTTCTGGTCATGCGATCTGGACAAAATATTGCTTCAATATATCATTCTCGATTAAAATACAAAATTTCATCTCGATCGAATCCGTAGTTTCGAATTTATCGAGAAAACAAAATTTCAAACGACCGTATTTACGGAACCCCTTGTATAATGTTGCTCATAGATGAACGTCATCACGACATTCGAGATTCACACCTATCCTGAAAATTTCAAGTTCCTACGCCTTTTCGTTCAAAAGTTACAATTTTCTATGGTTTCTATGGTTCTGGTCATGCGATCTGGACAAAATTTCACATGTAGCTTGAACACCTCATTTTCCATTAGAGTGCAAAATTTCATCTCGATCAAATCTGTAGTTTTCAAGTAATCAGGGAAACAAAACTTTGAACAGCCATATTTACGGAACCCCTGGTGGGATTTGGCCCATTAACGAACTTAACCGAGCCATTCGGGAACTGAACCCACACTGAAAATTTCAAGTCTCTAGGTTATTCCGTTCGAGAGTTATCGTCCTGACGGCCGGCCGGACGGACAGACTCGAATTTTCCGACGGATTCGTCATCAGTGAGTCGAACATAGTCGATTGAGACCATTTTCGGCTCAAAATTCGAAAAATACAGACATCGTGACGAAATGATATAGCCCTCGTGTAAGTAGTACGAGCGCTCAAAAAATGAACAAAATTCTATCGATCCACTCGTCTAAGATTAGGTACCCATCCCCCGTCTAAGATAAGGTACCCATCCAGAATTGGATGGTTTATACGAAGTTCAGTACGAATTCTAATGTATTTCAATTACCCAAAATTCGTATGATAATTCAAAATGAACTCATGTTGGCTAGTTCCTCTGGCATCATCTGCAACTTGTACATATTATTATTGTAGCATAAGAAGTTGAGCTTATGGGTTTGCTATCGAAAAGGGGGTACCCTTAATCTGATTTAGTCAATCATTTCAAATTTGGCTCATGAAATATAATATGTTTATTTATCAGGAATATACGAATGATGATTACAGAAGGTTTGTACTATCTGGTTGAGATATCAGTTATGCCATCTGCCTATCTGAAAATGCCAGCTTATCCAGGTAGCATCTCAGTATTCTATAGTAAATCATTATTCAAAAGTGAATTTTATTTGCATAACTAATGAACTCATGCCTTCGTCCAGTCAGTTAGAGGATACAGGACCGGAGTGTCGAAAAAATCTGTAATGTTTGTATAAAACCTTCAAAAACTTCAATGTTTTGTGGGAGAAAACTCTGCTCTGTCGTTCAATATCTTGAATGGCAGAATTTATGGATGAACGATTAAAGTTTTCAGTTTTTGGAGAATTTTGATTATAAACATATTATTTATTATCATTAAATCTGGTGGAAAAAAGTTTTTTATGTCGACGAAAACGTTTGTTCAGATAAATAGAATGGTTCATTAAATTCAGGGGCAGGAAAATCAAGGAGCTTGCATTGTTGTTTCTTTGATATCTACGGTACTTTTTTGAATACAAGGAATGCAAACCTTCAGTACACCTTAGGTACGGTAATGTTCTCCACAATACTGATTCGTCAAAGTTTCTACACAAAATAAAACAAAATAAAACTTAGGTGCGCATCCTTAAAAATGTTTTTTTTTCAAATTTTGACATACAAAGTGACACTTTTCAGAACTGATTGACTTTGTGGAACGAGTTGCACAAAGTAAAATATTATGCAACTGATGACGAAAAATTCAGAAAAGCACTGCCGTGAAGGCAGGAGCTTTTGAGCGCTCATACATGCACCTTGTAGGTGGATTTTCCATTTTCCAGTTTTAGAAATCAATTGAAGGAATTTTCGACAGCTGTCAAAAAAATTCTGAAACTTTGGCGAAATTCCAGACTTCATGTCAGTGCTTCAGCAGATCAATTTTTTTTCGATAATTCGCTGGAATTTTCTACGATGTCTTGGTGATGCGCTCTGGACAAAATTTTGCACGTAGTTTGAAAACATTATTCCTCAGCTAGGTGCAAAATTTCATTTCAATCCGATCAGTGGTTTCGAAACTATCAGGTAAAAAATAGTTTGAACGGCCATATTTACGGAACCCCTAGTCTTATTTTGCTCATTGATGAACGTGACCGTGAAATTTGCGATCCAAACCCACCCTGAAAATTTCAAGTTCCTAGGCCTTTCCCTTCGGCAGTTATAATTTTCTATGGTTTCTATGATTCTGGTTATGCGATCAGAACAAAATGTTGCTTTAATATATCATTCTCGTTTAAAATACAAAATTTCATCTCGATCGAATCCGTAGTTTCGAAGTTATCGAGAAAACAAAATTTCAAACGACCGTATTTACGGAACCCCTTGTATAATTCTGCTGATTGATAAACGTGAACGCCACATTTCAGATCTACACCTATCCTGAAAATTTCAAGTCCCTAGGCCTTTCCGTTCGAAAGTTATGATTTTCTATGGTTTCTATGGTTCTGATCATGCGATCTAGAGAAATGTAACTTGAATATATCATTTTCCATTAGTATACAGAATTTCGTCACGATCGAATCTGTAGTTTGGAAATTATCGAGAAAACTTTCAAACGACCATATTTACAGAACCCCTGGTATAATTTTGCTCATAGATGAAAGTGATCACGACAATCGAGATCCACACCTATCCTGAAAATTTCAAGTCCCTAGGCGTTACCGTTCAAAAGTTACAATTTTCTATGGTTTCTATGGTTCTGGTGATGCGAACTGAACAAAATTTGGCATGTAGCTTAAACACCTCATTTTCCATTAGAGTGCAAAATTTCATCTCGATCGAATTTGTATTTTCGAAGTAATCAGGAAAACAAAATTTCGAGCGGCCATATTTACGGAACCCCTCGGCGAATTTTGCCCAATAACGAACTCAACCGCGGCATTCGAGATTCGAACCTACCCTGAAAATTTCAAGTTTCTAGGACATTCCGTTCGAGAGTTATCGTGTATACGGACGGACGGACGGACAGACTCGAATTTTCCGACGGATTCGTCATCAGTGAGTCGAACATAGTCATTTGAGACCATTTTCGGCTCAAAATTCGAAAAATACAGACATCGTGACGAAATGATATAGCCCTCGTGTAAGTAGTACGAGCGCTCAAAAATGGATTCCACAATTAGTGACAATAAAAATTCCATTGATTTAACTGTTATAACACTCGATGAGAACCTAAATTATTAATTAATTATTATAAATATTAATAAAACAATTATTGCAATTGTTTGAATTGATTCCCGACGACAAACTTGTTTTATGGCTCGCACTGGCTGTTATTCGGAAAGTGGGGCACACTGCATTAGATGTTTCACCCAGTATATCTTGCGCAATACGTTTTTTTTCTATGAAAGTCTCAATATATCCCTCCGCAACAGTGCTTGGTTATAACCATCTTGCCTCTTCAATTTCAAAATATCAGCGCCACTGTCAGCTACTAAAGTGGAGCAGAGCAGGGCAGAGCTTCTTCTGAAGCAGTGGCCAGTATATAGAGCAGGAAGTCCAAGAAATTGTGCAATAACTTTGGCAGACTGCTAAACGTGTTAATTCCCACAGGATTTCTGGTACATTTACCATTTACATATTCAAAAAAAAATCTGTTGTGTTTAAGGTTCTGAGGACGCAACTTGATATATTTTCTTAAAATTTCAACAAAATTAATATTCAAATTACAGAATGCGACAAAAAAATATGTATAAAATAGACTAATAAAAGCAAGCCAACAAATCAATACATGTAACCCCATGGAATATCGAAATGTATCCTTTGCATCTGCAAACCGGTTTCGCCGTTTCACGGCTCGTCAGTACAGATCAGCTCAGGATAAACTCGACGTAGCAGACAGCTATCCAAACAATCCAACTCGATGACGGTCAGAGATTATTTCTCTACTCACGCGACCTGTCGGCCGAAGGAGCAACTGAATGCAGTCCATGATGGTCCATGCATGTGACGTGAGTAGAAAAATAATCTCTGAGCGTCATCGCGTTGGGTTGTTTGGGTATCTGTCTGCTACGTCGAGTTTATCCTGAGCTGATCTGTACTGACGAGCCGTAAAACGGCGAAACCGGTCTGCAGATGCAAAGGATAAATTTCGACATTCCATGGGGTGACATGTATTGATTTGTTGGCTTACTTTTATTAGTCTATCTAATACATACTTTCTTGTCGCATTTTGTAATTAGAAAACTTCAGTTAGACGACCAATATTTATTCAAAATTAATATTTTCAGTGTCACCAATAGTAATGCAAACTGCCGTATAACTTTTGTTTTTGATGGAGGGATATCAACAGGAAAAAGGCCTTCTTCATCTATATCAGAGCTTCGAGCACTAAGCACTTGGAAAAAAGGGCTCCCGAGTCACGAGCACTAAGCACCAATTTCCACAAAAGACTCGCGATTACTAAGCACTTTGTGAAAGTAATTCGATATTTCGAGCACTAAGCCCTAAGCACTTTTTTAACAACTGTTGAGGTGAAGTTACTTTAATCGAAAGAAATATTGCACCTATTTAGTTGAGGTTTTATAATAATTATAATAATAATTTATTCGCACATGATAAGTTAATACAAAAAAATTACGAAAAGCACTGCCGTGAAGGCAGGAGCTTTTGAGCGCTCGTACATGCACCTTGTAGGTAGATTCGCATTTTGTAGTTTCAGAAATCAATTGAAGGAATTTTCGACAGCTGTCAAAAAAATTCTGAAACTCAGGCGAAACTCCAGACTTCATGTCAGTGCTTCAGCTGATCAATTTTTTTTCGATAATTCGCTATAATTTTCTACGGTATCTATGGTCTTGGTGGTGAGATCTGGACAAAATTTTGCACGTAGTTTGAATACATTATTACTCAGCAAGGTGCAAAATTTCATTCCAATCCGCTCAGTGTTCTCGGAACAAAAAAATATTTTGAAAGGCCATATATACGGAACCCCTAGTCTAATTTTGCTCATTGATGAACATGACCGCGATATTCGCGATCCAAACCCACCCTGAGAATTTCAAGTTCCTAGGCCTTTCCGTTCAAAAGTTACAATCTTCTATGGTTTCTATGGTTCTGGTCATGAGATCTGAACAAAATATTGTTTTAATATATCATTCTCGATTAAAATACAAAATTTCATCTCGATCGAATCCGTAGTTTCGAAATTATCGAGAAACCAAAATTTCAAACGACCGTATTTACGGAACCCCTAGTATAATTCTGCTCATAGATGAAAGTGATCACGACAATCGAGATCCACACCTATCCTGAAAATTTCAAGTCCCTAGGCCTTTCCGTTCGAAAGTTATGATTTTCTATGGTTTCTATGGTTCTGGTCATGTGATCTGAAGAAATAAAGCTTGAATATATCATTCTCCATAAGTATACAAAATTTCGTCACGATCGAATCTGTAGTTTTGAAATTATCAAGAAAACTAAATTTCAAACTACCATATTCACGGAACCCCTTGTATAATTTTGCTCATAGATGAACGTGATCACGACATTCGAGATCTACACCTATCCTGAAAATTTCAAGTCCCTAGGCCTTTCCGTTCAAAAGTTACAATTTTCTATGGTTTCTATGGTTCTGGTCATGTGATCTGGTGAAAATTTCACATGTAGCTTGAACACCTCATTCTCCATTTGAGTGCCAAATTTCATCTTGATCGAATCTGTAGTTTTCAAGTAATCAGGGGAACAAAACTTTGAACGGCCATATTTACGGAACCCCTGGTGGAATTTGGCCCATTAACGAACTTAACCGAGGCATTCGGAAACTGAACGCACACTGAAAATTTCAAGTCTCTAGGTTGATCCGTTCGAGAGTTATCGTGCTTACGGCCGGCCGGACGGCCGGACGGCCGGACGGACAGACTCGAATTTTTCGACGGATTCGTCATCAGTGAGTCGAACATAGTCGATTGAGACCATTTTCGGCTCAAAATTCGAAAAATACAGACATCGTGACGAAATGATATAGCCCTCGTGTAAGTTGTACGAGCGCTCAAAAAGGATTCACATGTACAAATAATTTGCCATCAAATAAATTCATGGCTTGTCAAAGGCTATGTATAGATATATCTATAACGAAAAAAGAGTATGCACATAAATACAATAAATATTTACATATAAACACTCGAGGACTGAAAACAATGTTTTCCATCTATATACAGGGTGTCCGGGAAAATGTGGAAAAAATCTCTCGGATTCAGATAAAACATAAAAAAATAAGATGACAAGTTTCCATAATTTTTTTTCCTAGCGGCCCTCTATACGGAGATACGGCCTCCTAGATGACGTCACTGGAAATTCATTTTACTGGAATAAATTTTAAACTCCTTAATAGAATTAAATGAAAATTTGATATAATAAACAGTGGTAGGGACCTCTCAGAATACTGCCCTTAAATTTAAATTAGCACGTTCAGTTAACCAGGGGCGCACTAGGTTGTACATTTCAATGCTTACATTTTCAACACCCTGTATGATAAGGAGTTAAAAAAAAACAAATTTGGATATCTTGAACATTAGGCTACGGTTCATTTTATCGACAATGAACAAGAGTACCTTTTCTTTAGCTTAATGTTCAAGGTATCCAAATTTGTTTTTTTTAACTCCTTATCATACAGGGTGTTAAAAATGTAAGCATTAAAACGTACAACCTAGTCCGCCCCTAGCTAATTTAAATTCAAGGGCTGTATTTTAAGAGGTCCTTACTATTGTTTATCATATAAAATTTTCATTAAATTATATCAAGTAGTTTGAAATTTATTCCAGCAAAATGAATTTGCAGTGGCGTCATTTAGGAGGCCGTATCTCCGTAGGGAGGGCTGCTAGGAAAAAAAATTATGGGAACTTGTCATCTAATTTTTTTATGTTTTATCTGAATCCGAGAGATTTCCCAGATTTTCCCGGACACCCTGTATATGAGATGTGTACAGTGCTCAAAAAAAGTTATTATCTGTCCAAAAAATCACTCAACCTATAAATAGACTTCTCTAAAAGAAGATATTTTACCTTCCTACTGAAAGCTGCCGAACTCAATTTCTTGATCTCTTCTGGTAGATTGTTATATAATTTCAAACATATATGATAATATGTGACATTATAGATGTGAAGGGAGTCCCGAATTCGATTCTCACTTTTAGCATGCTGAGAACTATGTGTGTTGGAAAAGAATTTGCAAGGACTCCGGATCTCTTTGGTTGAAATAATATGAATTCATAAATATAGGGTAAAAGGTACAGTTGTTGACACCCTATCAGTGATTGACACCCTCATTTTCATATTTGAATTATAAGAATTGGATGGAGGCCTTAAAAACATGGAGCTTTGAAAAAAATATTTCAATTTTTCAAGTTTGGACTGTTAGTATTAATTTGGGTTAGGTTTGTATTCCTAATTCACCATATATTTATCAATGTGCAGCGTGCTGACGATCATTGCAATTAGAAAAATACTGCCATTTTCTCAAGGTACTTAACTCAAGTTCATAACATTTTTTTAATTGTTCTAATTTTTGTCTGAAGCATAATTTTTGTTTGAATTATTGAAACTATTCAATAAATACTTTTTCATAACTTAAAATCTATTTGGTTGAAGGTTTCGCGTTTTTTTGTGGGTGTCATAATTGCCTTTGAAAATATGTGGATGAATAGTGATTGACATACTATGTCAATAACTGTCGTATTCAAATTTTGCAAAATTAGTCCGTATTGCCTACTATTCAGGCCTCAATTTCTCAATGAATACTGAAAAATGATTAAACTTTATCTAATTTTGTTCTAGATAGTTGTTGACACCAGTGTCAATCTCTGTGAATTTCCACGTGTCAATAACTATATTGCAAGTTCAACTAGTTCCTACTTCTTGTCCCTACCCCCTGAATCCATTTTCCACGCTTCATTCTCAACAACATGGCAGAAGCAAAAGAAGGAAGCAATTATAAGAAAAATTACACGGAGGATGCTATTATTTCTGCCTTATCAGCAGTAAAATCAGAAGGAATGTCCAGAAAACTTGCCTCCCAAACCTATGGCGTTCCTCATTCTACAATAATTTTTTGGTTGAGTGGAAAACTTGTTGAAAAAATGAAAAGCACTGACGTGTAGTCAGGAGCTTTTGAGCGCTCGTTCATCTACCTAGTAGGTAGAATCTTCCTAAAAAAATTTCTTTGAACATCCACTTTTGGTCATTGATAATTTTGTTCATTGATAAACGTGTCCGCGATATTCGAGATCCACACCTATCCTGAAAATGTCTAGTCCCTAGGCCCCTCCGTTCGAAAGTTATTATTTTCTTCTGGTCATGCGATTTGGACAAATTTTGCATGTAACTTGAACACGTCATTCGCACCATCTGGGTGCGAAATTTCATCTCGATCGAATCAGTAGTTTAGAAGTAATCAGGAGATCAAAATTTCGAACGGCCATATTTACGGAACCCCTGATGGAATTCTGCTCATTAACCAACTCAACTACGGCAGTCGGAAACTGAACCCACACTGAAAATGTACAGTCTCTAGGTCGTTCCGTTCGAAAGTTATCGTGCTTAGGGCAAGATTCGAAAAATACAGACATCTTGACTAAATGATGTAGCCCTGGTGTAAGTCCAACGAGCGCTCAACAAATCACGGACCTTGCCCTGTATTAACCTATGAAGAAGATCTCAAATTATGTGATAGAATAGACGGGTGTTTATTTCAAACATAAAGCTTGATGATGAAATTCATGAAGAATCCTTTATACAGTCATGAAACAGTCCAATATGAACATGGATTG
Organism: Aphidecta obliterata; assembly: GCA_963966015.1. Lineage (NCBI taxonomy): Eukaryota > Metazoa > Arthropoda > Insecta > Coleoptera > Coccinellidae > Aphidecta > Aphidecta obliterata. The sequence continues at coordinate 4,046,039 of OZ014432.1, forward strand.
TACATCTGAAGCAGTGGCGGCTCGTGAGCTTTCAATCAGAGGAGGCCAAGCAAAAAATACAGGGTGTTTCATAATATATGCGCAGAATTTCAGGATGTGATAGCTCGTCCAAAAATATGGAAAAAGTTTCTATTAACTCGCCGTCTAAAATGCACCATTTTCGAATTTGAAATTGAAAAAAAAAATCGGTTTTTGCGAATATCACCGAAACCTTTTATCGTACAGAAAACAGCTTTCGTGAGCATTTTCTAATCATAATAAGCAATGTTTTGTGCGGATTTTTTTTTTGTCTCAATTGGTGAAAGTTTTGAAGGGGTACTGGGTGTCTTTCTACCCAACTTCTACGCTAATCGAAAAAGTACGGTTTTCGAGACGCCCATTTTAACCGCCAATGTTTTCTTCGAAATATACTCCTGGTCATACGCTCTATAGTCGACCGTCTTCGATAAAAATCAACTTTTATGTTGAAAAACATGGTCTTCACAAACTGTCAACCCTTTTATACGTCAAAAACTTCAGGTTTACAATATGAAATTATTTTTTGAACCACTGAGCAATCTTTGGAAGAACTTATTAGATTACGTTAATAGTAATGATAATATTTTTGGACGATCTATCACATCCTGAAATCCTGCGCATATATAATGAAACATCCTGTATAGATATACCACTAGATAGTTGATCTATGATAGTTTGCCTAGCCTATGACCCTGATCAAGTGAATTTACAATATCGAGCTTTACGAATAATTTGAATTTAATTGATACCCCTAAGTGAGATTTTTATCTGCTATGTCTTTCAATAGACCTCTGTAAATTTTTTAAATCCGAATAGCCTAATTTTGACCACACATTGTTTTCTGAATCGTCCCTATGATACGATATTAAAAATAAATAGAAACAGGTGGTATAGTGTAGTGATTCCGATCCTTCCTAATCGCCGAGGCGGCCGAGGCCGAGGTTCATATTCGGGGTTGATCGGGCCATCGAGCTAGACGAATATGCGAAGGGAAATCTGCCTCCGTCACGTGGTTTACAGATCGAGTTTTGATTGGACGCAGCTTCGTATCTGCAGAAATTCGAAATTTTACATTCAAGATTCGAGGGGATCTCGATTGTCGACTGGAGCTGGTCCGAGCTGGGCCTCCGCGGATGGACTTATGGGGTCTGCTGTATTCCCATGATTCGCATGCCTGTAGTACGGTGCAGCGATGCGCAATCTCCACAGTTTTAGAGTCTGTTGCGGAGAATGTATAAACGACATAAACGTGATGAAATATTGGGGTGAAGAATATCCAGAAATTTGAATATTCTATTGATTCAGGTTGACAAAATATAGATGAACTTGAACTAAGAATTAAATATAATGCAGTAAAATTTGGGGAGGCTTGGCCTCCTCTGCCTCCTCTGAGCGGCCGCCACTGATCTGAAGACACAATCTGTGATAACAATGAAAACCAAGTTGCTATAAACGGCTACTGGAGAACCAATTGCCAGGGCTGGTGTCCTATTTGCAAAAAGAATTTGGATTTAAATGGTATTAAATTATTAAATGCATCTCCTGTGCATGAAAATTCCATGTTAAATGTTTATTGAAATATGTCTTCATAGAGAAGGTTTCCATTTCGAATATTTTTCAATGCAAAACTTATAAATAAATCGATCCATTACTATATATTATACCTATCCACATCCTTGTTCAGCTGATTGAAAATATGAGAGACAACAGTATGTCAATAACTGTATCAGGTGGTGTCAACAATAGATTTTACAGTGTCAATCACTGAGAATTGACACATGATGTTAACGATGTGTTTTAAAGCTTCTTCTGAAAAGGTTTTTCCACTTTCGGTTGTTAATTTGAATCGAGTATAAACCAACACATAACCTCGAAAAAGAAATATTTTCATTTCATACCCAAATAACAAATTATTTATATTCTATTGGGACAGTTGGCCTAAGGTGTCAATAACTGTAGTTTACCCTATATCGATTCATTTTCACTAGACTGAATATCAATAATAGATCTCAAGGTATCAAGGCGTTGGCGTCGATCGCATATATTCGTGTTACGACAAGACTGGGAAAGGGCTTAGTGCTTAGTGATCCGCAGAAGTGCTCGGGAGCACTTTGGGGATTACTAAGCACTAAGCCTTTTGCTGAAGTGCTTCGATTACTAAGCACTAAGCACTGCTTTTAAAAAGTGCTCGGGAGCATAGTGCTCGGGAGCACAAAAGGGCTTCGAGTGCTTTCGAAAGTACCAAGCACAATGCTTTGGCACAGCTCTGATCTATATCATATTCGAATGGAAGGAACGTTAACACTGCCTTTTTGCGAGCTCCTGCCATCTCAATAATCATTACAATCTTAGCAATTTAGTATTCTTTGTCATCAGCTTCCAACAAAAATTTGGCAAAATCTTCTTAGGTAAAAACTTTCGACACTGTAGCCGTCCAATTGCCTTTTAATATACGCTATCAAATTTGGGTATTTTGTCAATATGTCAATATTCTTGTTTAGATTTAGTTTGGATCATAACTTTGAGTAAAGTGTCCATAATGTGAATACTTTCAGATCTTTCTCACCCTCAAAATATTCAAGTAAGAATTTCTCATTAATACACTTGGGTGCAATGAAATCGGTCCACCTAAAATTCGACCCAATTTCAAATAATTATTTCTCGGAATCCGCTAGTCGGATTTTGATCATTTAATCTTTGAATTGTAGGTCAACAGTCGGTGATAATGTTGTGTTGAGATACTTTTGTTTGCCATTGAGTTTCAGCATATACGGGGTGCAAGATTGAAGAGAAATTTATTCCTCAACTTTGACACACCCTGTGGATAAAAGGAACAGGAGCAACGAATGCCAAATTGAATCGGACTGAAGTACCATCTCTTCTGGTCGTTTTGTTCTTTCGATCATGTATTTATCTCCATTATTACGGAAATTACAGTGTTTCGAAACTGAGCTGATACCTTGGAAGCCCAGTGAAAAACATTGAAAACAACAGGTTTTTCCTAAAACTAAATTATTTTAATAGCGGGTATGACCTCCCCTCGCCCTAACAACATCCCGCATACGATTAGGCATACTTCTAATAAAATTCACTATTGTTTCTTGTGGGATGATTCGCCACTCTTTCTCTACTGCAACAAGCTCCGGGATCGCCGCTGGAAAAGGCTCATAGTACTCTTCTTCTCAAAAAACTATTTTTGAGCGCTCGTTCTTTTTGTACGTGGGTTATATCATTTCTTCACGATGTCCATATTTTTCGAATTATGAGCCGAAAATGAGCTTAATCGATAAGGTTCGAGTCACTGATGACGAATCCAACGAAAAATTCAAGTCTGCCCGTCCGTCCGACCGTGAGCACGATTTCTTTCGAGCGGAACGACCCTGAAATTTTCAGTGTGGGTTAGATTCCGAAATTCTGAAATGGGCAGAATTTCACCTGGGATTCCGTAAATATGGCCGTCCGAAATTTTGTTCTCCGGATTACTTCGAAACTACTGATTCGATCGAGATGAAATTTTGCACTCGGAGAATGACGTTTTCAAGCAAATTTTGTCTAGATCGCATGATGAGAACCATAAAAACCATAGAAAATTATAACTTTTGAACGGAAAGGCCTAGGAACTATGAATTTTCAAGGTGTAGTGGTCACGTTTTTTATTGAGCAAAATTAGACTAGGGGTTCCGTTAATATGGCAGTTCAAAATATTTCTGATAATTAATATTGATAACTCGATTATCTCCTCTCATCAAACCAAGTATCTAAGACCATTTTCCATTACAGGTTCTTTCTTCAGAGTTCGGAAAAATTGTTAGTTAGTCGTTATCTCTTCTTGGGTATACAGAAAAACCAGTTTTTTGTGAAAAATTTAATTTCAATTCATTATGAGCTGAGGGTACTATCGTATCTCAGAAAGAACTTAAGGGTATAAGAATTTTTATGCAAGAGGTTTGAGTATTCTATGACTGTCCTATCAAGAGATATAAGCCTCGTAAATACGGGACTTCATTGTGATCCACCCTGGATGATCCTGATTCCTGAATAACATAGATTTGATTATGATTTGTACATTAAAAAATCCAAGTTTTTTAATATGAAAGTAAAAGTACAATTAGTGGGACAGAAGGGAGGATAGTTCAGACAACGTGAAAATGTTAATTTTAACCAATATTTTCAACCAATACTGTAGAAATGAGTACCTGAAGCGAGAGAAGGAAGTGAATAAAACAGATGGGAACTGTGTCAGGAAAAAATCATCATCTGGTTATTTACGAACACTAGTCGAAATCTCTAAAATTTTACAGTTCTACGTAAATATCGCAGTTGGACGAAACGTCTTTAACAAGGTTTCCGAAACTTTCTTACACGACCATCTAATTCTAAAACCTTGTAGTGCATTATCTCTCGAATAGAGGAAACAGATCGCTGATCACGGTCTACAGAATTTCCCTCTTTACTTTATTAACAAGGCTCAAACAAGGCATGTTACCTGACATGCATAAATTACATTTAAATTAATAGCAGATTCTAATCTACGTACCGACAAGAATGTTCACATTTTGGATCACCATCGAGTCGAACATAGCCACAGAAATAGCAATTAGATGAATGGTTTTCATGTCAAGTCATCCTTCCTCTGTTATAATTACGTTTTCGTAATGCGAAGAAGCTACGGAGCAGTCAGGGAATTATCTGTAATTGTTTGTCATTTTTCAACATCGATAACCAAATGAATCGAGCTCTGGCCAGCTCAGTGGTTCATGTCAATCGAACCTGATGTATCAGATTGAGTCAACTTGATTACATCGTCTCTGGTGATACTAGTATGGTGTAATGATTTATGGCAAGATGATATTGTTGATGGCAGGATCATTATGATGAAGCCGCACTGATTTCGAGGTACGGTTATTCTGAGATGCGTGATGGGAAAAAGCTGAGAGGATACCTTATCACTTCAGCAGGTCTTCGCATATCTTCGGAAATATACCCGAATAGGGTTTATGGAGGGCTTCGATAAAAATAATAATGTTTATTTTGAGGAAAGTTATACACATGCATACAACATTCATCAAAATAACGTCAAACAAAACAAGATCCTCATATAAATTTAGCAAACAATTCATTGAGTGTGTAAGGCTCAATATCACACAAAAACTTGAAAACACTTCTCATGATTGGATTGGAATGAAATTTTGCACATAGATGAAGAATAATGTATGCAAACTACCTGCGATTGCATTTCTGAGACCATAGATACCGTAGAGAATTCTAGCGAATTATCGATAAAAAATGGTTACCTAAAGCACTGACGTGAAGTCTCCCTTTGAAAAGTTTTTCAATTTGTTTCTTAAACTGTAAAATTCGAATCTACCTACAAGGTGAATGGACAAGCGCTCAAAAGCTCCTGACTTCACGACAGTGCTTCTTATAATTTTTTGAATAACAAAAATTCCCTCTCTATTCCTACCTCCTCCGTTAAATACAGGGTGATTCCAAATTCGACGTGAACCTTGAAGGACGTGTTAGTATGACATAGTTTGTTATTGGGCGAAATTCGCCGAGGGGTTCCGTAAATATGGCCGCTCGAAATTTTGTTTTCCTGATTACTTCGAAACTACAGATTCGATCGAGATTAAATTCTGCACTCTAATGGAAAATGAGGTGTTCAAGCAAAATGCAAAATTTTGTCCAGCTCGCATCACCAGAACCATAGAAACCATAGAAAATTGTAACTTTTGAACGGAAACGCCTAGGGACTTGACATTTGCAGGATAGTTGTGCATCTCGATTGTCGTGATCACTTTCATCTATGAGCAAAATTAGACTAGGGGTTCCGTAAATATAGCCGTTCAAACTATTTTTTTCCCGATAATTTCGAAACTACTTATTGGATTGGAATGAAATTTCGCACATAGATGAAGAATAATGTATTCAAACTACGTGGGAAATTTTGTCCAGATCGCATCACCAAGACCATAGATACCGTAGAAAATTTTAGCGATTTATCGAAAAAAAAGTTGGTCACATAAAGCACTGACTTGAAGTCTGTATTTTCGCCTCAGTTTGAAATTTTCTTTGACAGCTGTAAAAATCTTTCCAATTGGTTTCTAAAACAGGAGAATGCGAATCTACCTACAAGGTGGATGAACGAGCGCTCTTAAGCTCCTGACTTCACAGCAGTGCTTTTCTAAATTTTTATAATATAAATGTCATGGTAGGTATGATGATTGATTTATAGGTATATTCTAACTAACAGTGATTTACAGAGTACCTTATTCTTTTCTATCGATTGAGGGGTATAAATGATTTATCATACTCTTTGCCTTACTGCCTGCTTCTTTTATGTGATTATTAAGGGTCAATTCTTCGTTCATTATTTTTCCAAGACAATTGACGTTGGTTTGCCACTTTATCTCTTGGTTGTTGGTCTTGATTTTCGTTGTTGGTTTAGCATTCTTTTTTTCATATCTCAACATGATTGCCCGACTCTTGGCTTCATTGATCTTAATTCGCCATGTGTGGTACCATTTTATGAGATTATGTTCCCTTGTTGAGAGCTCGTTCTGCTTACACGAGGGCTATATCATTTCTTCACGATGTCTGTATTTTTTGAATTTTGAGCCAAAAATGGTCTCAATCGACTGAGTTCGACTCAATGATGACGAATCCGTCGAAAAATTCATGTCTGTCCGTCTGGCCTTCCTGCCGTACCTCCATCCGTATACACGATAACTCTCGAACGGAACGATCTAGAAACTTGGAACTTTCAGGGTAGGTTCGAATCTCGAATGCCGCGGTTGAGTTCGTTATTGGGCAAAATTAGACTAGGGGTTCCGTAAATATGATCGTTTGAAATTTAGTTTTCTTGATCATTTCAAAACTGCGAATTCGATCGAGACGAAATTTTGTATACTAATGGAGAATGAAATATTCAAGCTACATTTTTTCCAGATCGCATGAGCAGAACCATAAAAACCATAGAAAGTATAACTCCCGAATGGAAAGAATTAGGGAATTTTCAGGATAAGTGTGGATCTCGAATGTTGCGATCACGTTCATCAATGAGCAAAATTAGACAAGGGGTTCCGTAAATATGACCTTTCAAAAAAAACACTGATTGGAATGGAATAAAATTCTGCCCATAGATGAAGAATAATGTATTCAAATTACGTGCGAAATTTTCTCCAGATCGCATTACCAGAACCATTTTAAAATTATTTATGTATTTGTTTGTTTTATATCCCGACTCTCCTAGGTCTCTGTGAGACCCTCAGAAGCTCAGAGCTTGTAATAATAATTCAAACGAATTATTGAATAAACAATCCTCATATTTCTGTAACAGCTGATTCGGCATAGTTGACAAACATCTGCTGTCATTAGTTTTATAGCTGTCGAAACTTCTTCTATTGGTTTTTTAAAACTGGAAAATATTGATTGGAAAAAATGTGAATCTACCTACAAGGTGGATGAACGACTGCTCAAAAGCTCCTGACTTCACGACAGTGCTTTTCGAATTCTTTCACACATTGTGCATGCGTACCTACCAACCTTCGCATGACCTGAAACATAAAAACCATAGAAAACTAAAACTTTCGGACAGAAAGGCCTAGGGACTTGAAATTTTCAGGGTGGGTTCAGATCTTGGATGTAGCGGTCACTTTTATCAATGAGCATAATTAGACTAGTTGTTCCTTAAATATGGCCCTCAAAATATTTTTGTCGTGATAATTTCGGCAGTACTAATTGGATTGGGATGAAAGTTTGCACATAGATGAAGAATAATGCATTCAAACTAAGTGCGAAATTTTGTCGGAATCGCATCACCAAGATCATAGATGTCGTTGAAAATTCTGGCGAATTATAGAAAACAAAATTTTTTTCGACAACTGTCAAAAACTTCTTCAATTGTTCTCTGAAACTGGGAAATGCGACTCTACCTACAAGGTGGATGAACGAGCGCTTAAAATCTCCTGACTTCACGGCAGTCCTTTTTATAATTTTTTTTAAACACCTGTTATATTCGTAATCGATTAAATATGTTCGAACATTAGGTATTTACAATAAAATATGAAATAACTGATAATTTTTGCAGAGGACCTGCTTATGCTTCTACCTGAGGTTCAATAACCATTCAATCATAACCAAAGCAGTTATGTATCTCGAGAAACCACCCACGCCAGGAAAACGTAAACCCGCACTAGAAAATGAATAAACATTTTCCTTCACATTCCAATTTCTATTGATTTGACATATGATATTTGGATTGAATATATCTGGAATTTCAAGCCGTATTCTAGAATACAATAGAAATATAAGGTGTTATATAAAGGAACGATTGATTTGTACAGGCTTTCGAAGCACAAAGTATTCTTATCGGAATATAGAGCAGAGGAATCCCGAATATTTCGGTGTTAAATATTTTTTTCTGATATTTACTATTGAAGAAATAAGTAAATGTGTCATAGACAGACTTATCCTCTTCACATGTAGGTTGGCATTATTTTCAATTATTATTCCAATAACAAATACATCCACTCATTGCTCAGCCATCTTATTGATTTAATATTCAGTATGTTGCTTTCCATATTATAAAATAATGGAATAATAGTCCCAATAAAAGGCATAACAAGGCTTAGGAGAGCCATGATAAAAACAAAAGAAATTAATACAAATTCTAATCCAAAAAAATTTAAAATAACCGGATAATGAGGCCTAAGTTATGCAGCAGAATCGGAAAAGGACCTTTTTACTTCAGTGGAAGCATTGTGTCGTTCATCATCCTCGGTTGAAAAGAAATCGCACTGCAGAAAACATCAAGCCCAAATTGAGAAGAACAGTTACAAAACACTTTGCAATGAAAAACAAATAAAGAATTTAGCTCTTCGAAATTGCCGTGTACGTCAGCTTGACGTTGCATCGTCGTAATTTTAAATTGGTTTCGGAACATGTTTCCTAAAAATGCAAAACGAGTTCAAGCAAACCAATTCGTCAAAGTGAAATAATGGTATGTCAGCAGTTCAAGCAGTTCGGGTATACTGAATAGGAAATGAGAAAAGGAGTTGGGGAAGGAGTAGACAGGACTGGAGTAGGTTTAGCACTTTTAGTATTTTGTCAATTGGGTGAAGAGGACGGTATGTGAATAGTATTTGGAAATGAATGGGTGGAATGAGATCGCACCTAATATCATCGAGAAAAAAAGCATTTTTGTATTGACAAGAGCGTTATAATTTTGCCCAAATGTCTGTAGCTTCAATTGAAAATTGAATGGGGTGGACTCACCGATGAAAAATTCGTGGTCAAATTCAATTCTGTCCGCCTGGCCGTCCAGCCGTAAACATGATATCTCCCTAAGTTGACGTAAAGACAAAACGGTTTCTGTGAAATTTGGTGAGGATCGTTTTACTAGAAGATGTTTAGAATTCATCTTTTCAAACTTTGGTATCTCAGAAAGTATTCGCCAAATCCTGCTGAAATTTTGTGTCCACTCATGAGGCATCGATTAAGCGAAAGAGTTTCGACAGCAAGATCGGTGAGTGATCCGATGATAGGTCTAGATTTGATTCAACCTGTATATTATAATTACTGGTACCAATTGTGACGAAGAAGGCTAGGATGTCTGGGATTTTGTTCGGATCAGTTGGCCAGTATAGCCGAATGAAACAACTTCTTCTTGTTATCACCTTCATCCTGTTGCGTCCCTTAGGATTTATCAGTCCTGATCCCCAGTGGTTATGCTTCGCATTATAATCTCTTCCAATTATGAATCTTTGCTTGAAGTTTTGCAAAAACTCATTATATTGGTTTTCGGTTATATTATGTCTTGATGGTGAATCGAAGCTCCAAGTTTCCATGTGTACTGTTATATTTGTAGCTTGTACTTCTTCAGTCTCGAAATTTGGCAGTGTGGTGTTTGAGATTTTCCAAATAACTATAGCGGACCCACCATGTGCTCTACCGTTTCTATGTTCGGCGGAATATTTGCTGGGAGCTGGAGAAACGTTGTGTGGGTTCAGTGGGCTTCTGAGATTAGCATTATGTCTTTTTTATAAGGTTAATGAGTTTTCAACCTATCTTTGTGGTTTGGAAGGATATAGCTATACGGATGAAGCTGTTGAATTTCAATAAAGTTTATTTACAAGTGTTGTAAGCAGATTGAGCATAATCTGATTTTGGTTCATCATCTGCGGGATCATGAATTTCAAGTCGGAGAGGGAACTCGTCATCGTGGTTTCTTAGGAATTCGAGTTTTGTTTCTGAGAAGGTGGATCATTATTTCGCTAGAGTGCTTGGGCGTAAGACATTCTTTTTGGTTGAGGTAGAGTTTGGTCGGGTTGTTGTTCTATTTCATGAATTGTTTCTGGAATGTTCTGTTGTCTGTCCTATTGTAGGAGGTTTTTATTGTTTTTGATATAATTTTATATACCTGGCATCCTTCGATGTTGAATGGATGATTAGCTCCACATAATGCACATCTTGCTTGAGTCGATTTTGGTTTTTGACAAGTTTGAGAATCATGCTGATTATCACATTCTACGCACATGAATGGTCTGTTGCAATATGCTTTCGAGTGTCCATATTCTTGGCATCTGGTGAATTGTATAATTTCTTTTTTTCTTGTTGGTGGTTCGATGCTTTTTTCCGATTCAAGATTAACTCCAATTTATATATTATGCCTTTATTGTTTTCATTTGGTTCACATAGTCCACATACAGAAGCGGAAGTGGGTTTTTCATTCGATCTCTTAAAATACTTATGTTTCTGACTTTGTTCTCCCTGGTTCTCAAACAGTTCCAAGTTCCTTCAGTTTTGGGAAAGACTCAGAAACTTGGCATCACTCCTCGCACGTTATCGCTCTTGTCGAGTGATCAGTTGTATTGGGGACGCGAATGACGCGATGTCCTGCTGTCGATTTGAGACCCACGTAGCCGCGTGGATAGTTATCACTTCTTATCATAAATAATAAACAAATAATTTGCAATAAAAGGAACTTGCACTCAGATTCAACATCTAATTTCAAATCTCTATCCGATTTAATTCACAATGCGCCAAAAGTAAGTTTTAATTTAATCATGTCAAGTAATGAAGATGAGTTATCTTGTACACCATTCCAGATTTCCGATGAAGTAAAAACTATCTGTGGAAACTTAGTGCAGTGAAAAAAATATATTCCTATTAGAGATAGATAATGAATGGACCGGAAAACTACGAGAGGTATTTCATTCATTTTTTTGGGAGACTCTATTGTGGAAGTTTTAAATATATTAAAATCTTGAATTTTATGAAATTATTCTTCATTATTGTTAGTGCTTGAAATAAATCCTTATTTCAATTTTTTTCATGGTCGTAGAAAAAATGGCGTATGCAACAAGATTTACGACACTCGCCTTGGACTCGGTGGCTTTTATAGAGGTTCAAATGAAAAAATTTTTTGATAGAAGATTCAGGAATGGTTGTTATATTTCCTGCGTTTTTTATTCAATTCGAAATGGGCAATATTTGAATATTATTTAAATCTACAATTCACTTTTACATAATCCTTGAGACAGTATTCTTAATTTGAATTCTCATGCGAAGAATTTATATGTTTCGTCAGAGATTTTTTCAAATTGGTTGAAAAGCCACATAGGTGACATTTATTCCTTTTTATATGCAAATGAACAGAATTTATATGTATTAACAGAGAATATTTGCGGCTTGCAGAATAATCGCATAGGAAGCATTTATGCATCCTCAAATCGAAATGACTAGAATTTATATGCCTTTTTAGATCACTTTTGAAATTTGTCGCATAATCGCATAAGTGACAATCAAGCTTTTTGAAACCGAAAAGAACAGTATCGATATGTCTTTTGTAATTACTTTTGAAGTTCGAGGAATAATCACAAAGGCGGCACTTATGTTCCTTCAAATCCAAATGTATTGAATATACCTATGCGTGTTTTGAGATTACTTTTGGTGTTTGTAGCATAATCGCATAGATAACATTTATGTTGCTTCGAATTTGAATGTACAGAAAGTACATTCAAATTCGAATTACTTCGATGAATTGTATTATAACTACATACATGTTACAACGGAATCGCTTTATTTTCAATTGTACGGTATTGATATGGATTTTGAAATTATATTCTTGGCTTGTCGTATAATCACACTAGAGACATGGAAATTCTTTTTGTTTCGAAATTGATTCTTCTTCGAGGACCGACTCTTGTTTGAAAAAATAATTATGTTCATAGTTTCCTGGATTAGATGTAATTTCTTCATTTGTCTCGATTTTTATAGTTGTAGTTGATTTATTCATTTCCTGATAGTCAGTTTATTTCATCACGCTTGTTGGATTATTCATAATTTCATATTTCTTTTCAGTTTTATCGATAAAAACAGTGTTTTCTATTATATATGTTTGCCTTTCATGAATTCCATTTTCATCGATAAACTGTTCAGAAATATCGACAACTTCAATATTCACCATTTGGCTTACATCGCAAATACTAGAAAAAAATATTGTAATAAAATACGCATAAACAAAATAAACAATTCCTAAAAACAATCTGTGAAATAATTCTACATTGTAACTAAAAATTGTATTGTAGAAATACAAAAATACTAATGTTCATCGATCCTTTGAGATAATTAACAATATATCAGCATTTCAGATTCATCTTGAGAAAACAAGTCTAATAAGAAGAAGCTCTTGAAAACAATTGCTGAAACATTCCTCTCCTCTACACCATAACAAATATTATTCTTCTAGCATTAATGCTGGCATAATAGGTATCGAAACACCGAATAAATATTGATAAAATACAGAAAAATTAATATAAACAGAAGAAAAAGAAATACTCACTGGAAGACATCTCTTACTATTGTAACTTTTGAACGGAAACGCCTAGGGACTTGAAATTTTCAGGATAGGTGTGGATCTCGAATGTCGTGATCACGTTCATCTATGAGCAACATTATTCTAGGGGTTCCGTAGATATGATCGTTTGAAATCTAGTTTTCTTGGTAATTTCAAAACTGCAGATTCGATCGTGACGAAATTTTGTATACTAATGGAAAATGATATATTCAAGCTACATTTCTCCAGATCACATGACCAGAACCATAGAAACCATAGAAAATCATAACTTTCGAACGGAAAGGCCTAGGGACTCGAAATTTTCAGGATCTCGAATGTCGCGTTCATGTTTATCAATGGGCAGAATTATACTAGGGGTTCCGTAAATACGGTCGTTAGAAATTCTGTTTTCTCGATAGTTTCGAAACTACGGATTCGATCGAGATGAAATTTTGTATTTTAATCGAGAATGATATATTAAATCAATATTTTGTCCAGATCGCATTACCAGAACCATAGAAACCATAGAAAATTGTAACTTTTGAACGGAAATGCCTAGGAACTTGAAATTTTCAGGGTGGGTTTGGATCGCGACTATCCCGGTCACGTTCATCAATGAGCAAAATTAGACTAGGGGTTCCGTAAATATGGCCGTTCAAAATATTTTTTTACTGATTGTTCCGAAACTACTGATTGGATAGGAATGAAATTTTGCACCTAGCTGAGGAATAATGTATTCAAACTACGTGCGAAAATTTGTCCAGATCGCATCACCAAGACCGTAGAAAATTTTAGCGAATGATCGAAAAAAAAATTGGTCAGCTGAAGCACTGACATGGAGTCTGGAGTTTCGCCTAAGTTTCAGAATTTTTTTGACCGCTGTCGAAAATTCTTTCTATTGATTTCTGAAACTGGAAAATGCGAATCTACCTACAAAGTGGATGTACGAGCGCTCAAAAGCTCCTGACTTTACGGCAGTGCTTTTCGTAATTTTTTCCTGGTAATTTCGAAACTACAGATTGGATTGGAATGAACATATGTGAAGAATAATGTATTCAAACAAAGTGTGAAATTTGTCCAGATCTCATTACCGTAGGAAATTCTAGCGAATTATCGAAAAAAAAATTGGTCACCTGAAGTCTGGAGTGTCGCCTTAGTTCGAAATTTGTTTTGACAGCCGTCAAAAATTTCGTCAATTGGTTTCGTAAAACTGGAAAAGGCGAATGTACCTACAAGGTGTATTAACGAGCGCTCAAAAGCTCCTGACTTCACGGCAGTGCTTTTTATAATTTTTTTAGTATTCGTTTTCATATGACTTCAGAAAATCTTCGTCATTCAATAGGATACAGGAAAGGTTATGGAAAATGATGACATGGAAATAATAAATTCTTGTAATATTTGCCTAGTTGAGCGCTCTTACTACTTAAACGAGGGATATATCATTTCGTCACGATGTCTGTATTTTTCGAATTTTGAGCCAAAAATGGTCTCAAACGACTATGTTCGACTCACTGATGACGAATCCTTTGGAAAATTCGAGTCTGTCCGTCCGTCCGGCCGGCCGTCCGTTCGTATACACGATAACTCTCGAACGGAATGTCCTAGAAACTTGAAATTTTCAGGGTAGGTTGAAATCTCGAATGCCGAGGTTGAGTTTGTTAATTGGGCAAAATCCGCCTGAGGGTTCCGTAAATATGGCCGCTCGAAATTTCGTTTTCCTGATTACTTTGAAACTACAGATTCGATCGAGATGAAATTTTGCACCCTAATGGAAAATGAGGTGTTCAAGCTACATGCAAAATTTTGTTCAGCTCGCATCAGCAGAATCATAGAATCCATAGAAAATTGTAACTTTCGAACGGAAACGCCTAGGGACTTGAAATTTTCAGGATAGGTGTGGATCTTGATCGTCGTGATCAATTTCATCTATGAGCAAAATTATACTAGGGGTTCCGTAAATGTGTCGTCTGAAATTTAGTTTTCTTGATAATTTCCAAACTACAGATTCGATCGTGACGAAATTTTGTATACTTATGGAGAATGATATATTCAAGCTAAATTTCTCTAGATCGCATAACCAGAACCATAGAAACCATAGAAAATCATAACTTTCGAACGGAAAGGCCTAGGGACTTGAAATTTTCAGGATAGGTGTAGATCTGAAATGTGGCGTTCACGTTCATCAAGGAGCAGAATTATACTAAGGGTTCCGTAAATACGGTCGTTTGAAATTTTGTTTTCTCGATAATTTCGAAACTAAGGATTCGATCGAGATAAAATTTTGTATTTTAAACGAGAATGACATATTAAAGCAACATTTTGTCCAGATCGCATGACCAGAACCATAGAAACCATAGAAAATCATAACTTCCGAAGGAAGAGGCCTAGGAACTTGAAATTTTCAGGATGGGTTTGGATCGCGAATTTCACGGTCACGTTCATCAATGAGCAAAATTAGACCAGGGGTTCCGTAAATATGGCCGTTCAAAATATTCTGTTCCTGATAATTTCGAAACTACCGATTCAATTGGAATGAAATTTTGCACCTAGCTGAGGAATAATGTGTTCAAAATACGTGCGAAATTTTGTCCAGATTGCATCACCAAGACCATAGATACCGTAGAAAATTTTAGCGAATTATCGAAAAAAAAATTGGTCACCTAAAGCACTGACTTGAAGTCTGGATTAGTTTGAAAATTTGTTTGACAGCTGTCAAAAATTTCCTCAATTGGTTTCCAAAACTGGAAAATGCGAATTTACCTACAAGGTGGATGTACGAGCGCTCAAAAGTTCCTGCCTTAACGGCAGTGCTTTTCGTAATTTTTTTTTTATTCAACTCGGATTGGACATCATTTGAATTTACAATTCACTGGAAAATCTTTGATACTGAATTTGTGTACATTATGTTCAGATGAATCGAAGAATAACCATTCTCTTGTCCTTGTTCGTTTAATAGATTTCATATAGATACATCTCATAGTCTTCATCGTGTAGTATATTATTTATTTAGGAATTTATATGCCTTTTCAGGGAACTTTTCTAAATGGTTGAAAAGTCACATAGGTGACATTCAATCTCCTTCGAACGCAAATGAAGATAACTAATATGGACTTTGAGAGAATTTCTGCAGTTGGTAGGTATATGTCTATTTAGATGACCTAAATGAGGATAGCTATAGGTGCCCCATTGTACGTCAGCAATAAACAAATAAGAGAAGAATTGAAAATACCAACTATAGAGGAAATAATTGTATAAACAACGGACGTCATAAAATTGGGCTGGGTGACTATCGGACCACCTGCAGACTCCGATAACAAAATTTCAATAAAGACGAGCCATTCATTAACAACTTTGTAGTTGATTGGATGTTATGACTACTGGCCATGATAAGATCGAAGAAAAGAAGAATGTGCAACTGTGATCGATTTGTACGAAAATTTCGGGGAAAGAATGTAACAGTGTGAGCGTCTCGATGTCCACTCAGGAAGGATGTTTTTGGAAGTGGGAAAAAGTTTACCTTTGAGGGACTCTGAAAGTGTGATGGTCAGTTGTAACCGGTCCAATTTCCAATTTCTATTGATTTGACATATGATATTTGGATTGAATATATCTGGAATTTCAAGCCGTATTCTAGAATACAATAGAAATATAAGGTGTTATATAAAGGAACGATTGATTTGTACAGGCTTTCGAAGCACAAAGTATTCTTATCGGAATATAGAGCAGAGGAATCCCGAATATTTCGGTGTTAAATATTTTTTTCTGATATTTACTATTGAAGAAATAAGTAAATGTGTCATAGACAGACTTATCCTCTTCACATGTAGGTTGGCATTATTTTCAATTATTATTCCAATAACAAATACATCCACTCATTGCTCAGCCATCTTATTGATTTAATATTCAGTATGTTGCTTTCCATATTATAAAATAATGGAATAATAGTCCCAATAAAAGGCATAACAAGGCTTAGGAGAGCCATGATAAAAACAAAAGAAATTAATACAAATTCTAATCCAAAAAAATTTAAAATAACCGGATAATGAGGCCTAAGTTATGCAGCAGAATCGGAAAAGGACCTTTTTACTTCAGTGGAAGCATTGTGTCGTTCATCATCCTCGGTTGAAAAGAAATCGCACTGCAGAAAACATCAAGCCCAAATTGAGAAGAACAGTTACAAAACACTTTGCAATGAAAAACAAATAAAGAATTTAGCTCTTCGAAATTGCCGTGTACGTCAGCTTGACGTTGCATCGTCGTAATTTTAAATTGGTTTCGGAACATGTTTCCTAAAAATGCAAAACGAGTTCAAGCAAACCAATTCGTCAAAGTGAAATAATGGTATGTCAGCAGTTCAAGCAGTTCGGGTATACTGAATAGGAAATGAGAAAAGGAGTTGGGGAAGGAGTAGACAGGACTGGAGTAGGTTTAGCACTTTTAGTATTTTGTCAATTGGGTGAAGAGGACGGTATGTGAATAGTATTTGGAAATGAATGGGTGGAATGAGATCGCACCTAATATCATCGAGAAAAAAAGCATTTTTGTATTGACAAGAGCGTTATAATTTTGCCCAAATGTCTGTAGCTTCAATTGAAAATTGAATGGGGTGGACTCACCGATGAAAAATTCGTGGTCAAATTCAATTCTGTCCGCCTGGCCGTCCAGCCGTAAACATGATATCTCCCTAAGTTGACGTAAAGACAAAACGGTTTCTGTGAAATTTGGTGAGGATCGTTTTACTAGAAGATGTTTAGAATTCATCTTTTCAAACTTTGGTATCTCAGAAAGTATTCGCCAAATCCTGCTGAAATTTTGTGTCCACTCATGAGGCATCGATTAAGCGAAAGAGTTTCGACAGCAAGATCGGTGAGTGATCCGATGATAGGTCTAGATTTGATTCAACCTGTATATTATAATTACTGGTACCAATTGTGACGAAGAAGGCTAGGATGTCTGGGATTTTGTTCGGATCAGTTGGCCAGTATAGCCGAATGAAACAACTTCTTCTTGTTATCACCTTCATCCTGTTGCGTCCCTTAGGATTTATCAGTCCTGATCCCCAGTGGTTATGCTTCGCATTATAATCTCTTCCAATTATGAATCTTTGCTTGAAGTTTTGCAAAAACTCATTATATTGGTTTTCGGTTATATTATGTCTTGATGGTGAATCGAAGCTCCAAGTTTCCATGTGTACTGTTATATTTGTAGCTTGTACTTCTTCAGTCTCGAAATTTGGCAGTGTGGTGTTTGAGATTTTCCAAATAACTATAGCGGACCCACCATGTGCTCTACCGTTTCTATGTTCGGCGGAATATTTGCTGGGAGCTGGAGAAACGTTGTGTGGGTTCAGTGGGCTTCTGAGATTAGCATTATGTCTTTTTTATAAGGTTAATGAGTTTTCAACCTATCTTTGTGGTTTGGAAGGATATAGCTATACGGATGAAGCTGTTGAATTTCAATAAAGTTTATTTACAAGTGTTGTAAGCAGATTGAGCATAATCTGATTTTGGTTCATCATCTGCGGGATCATGAATTTCAAGTCGGAGAGGGAACTCGTCATCGTGGTTTCTTAGGAATTCGAGTTTTGTTTCTGAGAAGGTGGATCATTATTTCGCTAGAGTGCTTGGGCGTAAGACATTCTTTTTGGTTGAGGTAGAGTTTGGTCGGGTTGTTGTTCTATTTCATGAATTGTTTCTGGAATGTTCTGTTGTCTGTCCTATTGTAGGAGGTTTTTATTGTTTTTGATATAATTTTATATACCTGGCATCCTTCGATGTTGAATGGATGATTAGCTCCACATAATGCACATCTTGCTTGAGTCGATTTTGGTTTTTGACAAGTTTGAGAATCATGCTGATTATCACATTCTACGCACATGAATGGTCTGTTGCAATATGCTTTCGAGTGTCCATATTCTTGGCATCTGGTGAATTGTATAATTTCTTTTTTTCTTGTTGGTGGTTCGATGCTTTTTTCCGATTCAAGATTAACTCCAATTTATATATTATGCCTTTATTGTTTTCATTTGGTTCACATAGTCCACATACAGAAGCGGAAGTGGGTTTTTCATTCGATCTCTTAAAATACTTATGTTTCTGACTTTGTTCTCCCTGGTTCTCAAACAGTTCCAAGTTCCTTCAGTTTTGGGAAAGACTCAGAAACTTGGCATCACTCCTCGCACGTTATCGCTCTTGTCGAGTGATCAGTTGTATTGGGGACGCGAATGACGCGATGTCCTGCTGTCGATTTGAGACCCACGTAGCCGCGTGGATAGTTATCACTTCTTATCATAAATAATAAACAAATAATTTGCAATAAAAGGAACTTGCACTCAGATTCAACATCTAATTTCAAATCTCTATCCGATTTAATTCACAATGCGCCAAAAGTAAGTTTTAATTTAATCATGTCAAGTAATGAAGATGAGTTATCTTGTACACCATTCCAGATTTCCGATGAAGTAAAAACTATCTGTGGAAACTTAGTGCAGTGAAAAAAATATATTCCTATTAGAGATAGATAATGAATGGACCGGAAAACTACGAGAGGTATTTCATTCATTTTTTTGGGAGACTCTATTGTGGAAGTTTTAAATATATTAAAATCTTGAATTTTATGAAATTATTCTTCATTATTGTTAGTGCTTGAAATAAATCCTTATTTCAATTTTTTTCATGGTCGTAGAAAAAATGGCGTATGCAACAAGATTTACGACACTCGCCTTGGACTCGGTGGCTTTTATAGAGGTTCAAATGAAAAAATTTTTTGATAGAAGATTCAGGAATGGTTGTTATATTTCCTGCGTTTTTTATTCAATTCGAAATGGGCAATATTTGAATATTATTTAAATCTACAATTCACTTTTACATAATCCTTGAGACAGTATTCTTAATTTGAATTCTCATGCGAAGAATTTATATGTTTCGTCAGAGATTTTTTCAAATTGGTTGAAAAGCCACATAGGTGACATTTATTCCTTTTTATATGCAAATGAACAGAATTTATATGTATTAACAGAGAATATTTGCGGCTTGCAGAATAATCGCATAGGAAGCATTTATGCATCCTCAAATCGAAATGACTAGAATTTATATGCCTTTTTAGATCACTTTTGAAATTTGTCGCATAATCGCATAAGTGACAATCAAGCTTTTTGAAACCGAAAAGAACAGTATCGATATGTCTTTTGTAATTACTTTTGAAGTTCGAGGAATAATCACAAAGGCGGCACTTATGTTCCTTCAAATCCAAATGTATTGAATATACCTATGCGTGTTTTGAGATTACTTTTGGTGTTTGTAGCATAATCGCATAGATAACATTTATGTTGCTTCGAATTTGAATGTACAGAAAGTACATTCAAATTCGAATTACTTCGATGAATTGTATTATAACTACATACATGTTACAACGGAATCGCTTTATTTTCAATTGTACGGTATTGATATGGATTTTGAAATTATATTCTTGGCTTGTCGTATAATCACACTAGAGACATGGAAATTCTTTTTGTTTCGAAATTGATTCTTCTTCGAGGACCGACTCTTGTTTGAAAAAATAATTATGTTCATAGTTTCCTGGATTAGATGTAATTTCTTCATTTGTCTCGATTTTTATAGTTGTAGTTGATTTATTCATTTCCTGATAGTCAGTTTATTTCATCACGCTTGTTGGATTATTCATAATTTCATATTTCTTTTCAGTTTTATCGATAAAAACAGTGTTTTCTATTATATATGTTTGCCTTTCATGAATTCCATTTTCATCGATAAACTGTTCAGAAATATCGACAACTTCAATATTCACCATTTGGCTTACATCGCAAATACTAGAAAAAAATATTGTAATAAAATACGCATAAACAAAATAAACAATTCCTAAAAACAATCTGTGAAATAATTCTACATTGTAACTAAAAATTGTATTGTAGAAATACAAAAATACTAATGTTCATCGATCCTTTGAGATAATTAACAATATATCAGCATTTCAGATTCATCTTGAGAAAACAAGTCTAATAAGAAGAAGCTCTTGAAAACAATTGCTGAAACATTCCTCTCCTCTACACCATAACAAATATTATTCTTCTAGCATTAATGCTGGCATAATAGGTATCGAAACACCGAATAAATATTGATAAAATACAGAAAAATTAATATAAACAGAAGAAAAAGAAATACTCACTGGAAGACATCTCTTACTATTGTAACTTTTGAACGGAAACGCCTAGGGACTTGAAATTTTCAGGATAGGTGTGGATCTCGAATGTCGTGATCACGTTCATCTATGAGCAACATTATTCTAGGGGTTCCGTAGATATGATCGTTTGAAATCTAGTTTTCTTGGTAATTTCAAAACTGCAGATTCGATCGTGACGAAATTTTGTATACTAATGGAAAATGATATATTCAAGCTACATTTCTCCAGATCACATGACCAGAACCATAGAAACCATAGAAAATCATAACTTTCGAACGGAAAGGCCTAGGGACTCGAAATTTTCAGGATCTCGAATGTCGCGTTCATGTTTATCAATGGGCAGAATTATACTAGGGGTTCCGTAAATACGGTCGTTAGAAATTCTGTTTTCTCGATAGTTTCGAAACTACGGATTCGATCGAGATGAAATTTTGTATTTTAATCGAGAATGATATATTAAATCAATATTTTGTCCAGATCGCATTACCAGAACCATAGAAACCATAGAAAATTGTAACTTTTGAACGGAAATGCCTAGGAACTTGAAATTTTCAGGGTGGGTTTGGATCGCGACTATCCCGGTCACGTTCATCAATGAGCAAAATTAGACTAGGGGTTCCGTAAATATGGCCGTTCAAAATATTTTTTTACTGATTGTTCCGAAACTACTGATTGGATAGGAATGAAATTTTGCACCTAGCTGAGGAATAATGTATTCAAACTACGTGCGAAAATTTGTCCAGATCGCATCACCAAGACCGTAGAAAATTTTAGCGAATGATCGAAAAAAAAATTGGTCAGCTGAAGCACTGACATGGAGTCTGGAGTTTCGCCTAAGTTTCAGAATTTTTTTGACCGCTGTCGAAAATTCTTTCTATTGATTTCTGAAACTGGAAAATGCGAATCTACCTACAAAGTGGATGTACGAGCGCTCAAAAGCTCCTGACTTTACGGCAGTGCTTTTCGTAATTTTTTCCTGGTAATTTCGAAACTACAGATTGGATTGGAATGAACATATGTGAAGAATAATGTATTCAAACAAAGTGTGAAATTTGTCCAGATCTCATTACCGTAGGAAATTCTAGCGAATTATCGAAAAAAAAATTGGTCACCTGAAGTCTGGAGTGTCGCCTTAGTTCGAAATTTGTTTTGACAGCCGTCAAAAATTTCGTCAATTGGTTTCGTAAAACTGGAAAAGGCGAATGTACCTACAAGGTGTATTAACGAGCGCTCAAAAGCTCCTGACTTCACGGCAGTGCTTTTTATAATTTTTTTAGTATTCGTTTTCATATGACTTCAGAAAATCTTCGTCATTCAATAGGATACAGGAAAGGTTATGGAAAATGATGACATGGAAATAATAAATTCTTGTAATATTTGCCTAGTTGAGCGCTCTTACTACTTAAACGAGGGATATATCATTTCGTCACGATGTCTGTATTTTTCGAATTTTGAGCCAAAAATGGTCTCAAACGACTATGTTCGACTCACTGATGACGAATCCTTTGGAAAATTCGAGTCTGTCCGTCCGTCCGGCCGGCCGTCCGTTCGTATACACGATAACTCTCGAACGGAATGTCCTAGAAACTTGAAATTTTCAGGGTAGGTTGAAATCTCGAATGCCGAGGTTGAGTTTGTTAATTGGGCAAAATCCGCCTGAGGGTTCCGTAAATATGGCCGCTCGAAATTTCGTTTTCCTGATTACTTTGAAACTACAGATTCGATCGAGATGAAATTTTGCACCCTAATGGAAAATGAGGTGTTCAAGCTACATGCAAAATTTTGTTCAGCTCGCATCAGCAGAATCATAGAATCCATAGAAAATTGTAACTTTCGAACGGAAACGCCTAGGGACTTGAAATTTTCAGGATAGGTGTGGATCTTGATCGTCGTGATCAATTTCATCTATGAGCAAAATTATACTAGGGGTTCCGTAAATGTGTCGTCTGAAATTTAGTTTTCTTGATAATTTCCAAACTACAGATTCGATCGTGACGAAATTTTGTATACTTATGGAGAATGATATATTCAAGCTAAATTTCTCTAGATCGCATAACCAGAACCATAGAAACCATAGAAAATCATAACTTTCGAACGGAAAGGCCTAGGGACTTGAAATTTTCAGGATAGGTGTAGATCTGAAATGTGGCGTTCACGTTCATCAAGGAGCAGAATTATACTAAGGGTTCCGTAAATACGGTCGTTTGAAATTTTGTTTTCTCGATAATTTCGAAACTAAGGATTCGATCGAGATAAAATTTTGTATTTTAAACGAGAATGACATATTAAAGCAACATTTTGTCCAGATCGCATGACCAGAACCATAGAAACCATAGAAAATCATAACTTCCGAAGGAAGAGGCCTAGGAACTTGAAATTTTCAGGATGGGTTTGGATCGCGAATTTCACGGTCACGTTCATCAATGAGCAAAATTAGACCAGGGGTTCCGTAAATATGGCCGTTCAAAATATTCTGTTCCTGATAATTTCGAAACTACCGATTCAATTGGAATGAAATTTTGCACCTAGCTGAGGAATAATGTGTTCAAAATACGTGCGAAATTTTGTCCAGATTGCATCACCAAGACCATAGATACCGTAGAAAATTTTAGCGAATTATCGAAAAAAAAATTGGTCACCTAAAGCACTGACTTGAAGTCTGGATTAGTTTGAAAATTTGTTTGACAGCTGTCAAAAATTTCCTCAATTGGTTTCCAAAACTGGAAAATGCGAATTTACCTACAAGGTGGATGTACGAGCGCTCAAAAGTTCCTGCCTTAACGGCAGTGCTTTTCGTAATTTTTTTTTTATTCAACTCGGATTGGACATCATTTGAATTTACAATTCACTGGAAAATCTTTGATACTGAATTTGTGTACATTATGTTCAGATGAATCGAAGAATAACCATTCTCTTGTCCTTGTTCGTTTAATAGATTTCATATAGATACATCTCATAGTCTTCATCGTGTAGTATATTATTTATTTAGGAATTTATATGCCTTTTCAGGGAACTTTTCTAAATGGTTGAAAAGTCACATAGGTGACATTCAATCTCCTTCGAACGCAAATGAAGATAACTAATATGGACTTTGAGAGAATTTCTGCAGTTGGTAGGTATATGTCTATTTAGATGACCTAAATGAGGATAGCTATAGGTGCCCCATTGTACGTCAGCAATAAACAAATAAGAGAAGAATTGAAAATACCAACTATAGAGGAAATAATTGTATAAACAACGGACGTCATAAAATTGGGCTGGGTGACTATCGGACCACCTGCAGACTCCGATAACAAAATTTCAATAAAGACGAGCCATTCATTAACAACTTTGTAGTTGATTGGATGTTATGACTACTGGCCATGATAAGATCGAAGAAAAGAAGAATGTGCAACTGTGATCGATTTGTACGAAAATTTCGGGGAAAGAATGTAACAGTGTGAGCGTCTCGATGTCCACTCAGGAAGGATGTTTTTGGAAGTGGGAAAAAGTTTACCTTTGAGGGACTCTGAAAGTGTGATGGTCAGTTGTAACCGGTCGGGGCCGGTTTTGCGAGACGGGGGAGGGCTCGGGAAGAGCCCAGTCTGGGACCGGGAGTGAGGGGTGCGGAAGTAGATAACTTGGAGAGTTAGTTTTTTCGGAAGTAAAGAACTCGGGAGAGTTAGGTGTTTTGAGTCCGGAACTCGCTTTAGGGCAGTAATTGAAAAACAGGAAAGGTGCCACAATAGATACATCATTTTAGGTTCACTTTTCGATTTAGGAGTAGTTGCTCGCGGGAAAAGAACTCAAGAAGAGTTAATCGTACGGGGTCGGCATGCCGGTGTAATTGAAAGTAAGGGAAGGTGCTAAGAAAGGTATAGAATTGTAAGTTTTCGGTTCGAGGCCGGAGCAGGAAAATAGCTTTAGTATTTTTCAGTCGAGGATTTTATTAGAGTTCGGATTAAGGAAATAATCTGTGTAAGGTCACTTTCGGAGTTAGTGAATTTGTTTCCAAGTCGGTACAAAAAGGAATTAGGTGGTCTACAGATAGGTGGTAGGAAGATTCAATTCAAAGTTTTAACCCCTATATATGTGAATGGTGTTATTGTAATCCTCAATATTATTTATATCTCGACCCAAAATTGATTTGATGTATTTCGATGTAAGAAATTTGAAAGATTGTTGTATTTATCGAACTCAAAAATGAAAATTGAAACTTTTACTAGATAAATTAAATATTGGCTCTCCAGAAACGAAATACACATGTACGACAACGCCGTAAACATTACAAGCATAAATAGTCACACAAGGAATTCAACGGATTCAAGCTTAAGCCTTGTTATCATATATAGCTGAATGTTTCTTTAGTTTTGTTTTTAAATTGAATTGGCATGATTTTGCAATTTCTTTGTTATTTTATAGGATACAGGAAATGTAATGGAAAAAGATAACATAGAAATAATAAATTCTTGTAATACTTGCTTCGTTTTTTATTCAATATGGGATGGAAATTATTTGAATTTACATTCAACTGGCGAATCTGTACACTTATTTAGATAAATCGAAGAATATCCTCTTGATGCCATTTTATTGTCCACGTTCGTTGAGTAGATCACATATATATACATAATGTTGTCTTCATCGTTTAGGTAAATGATTATTGAGAGTATATTCTTAATTCGAATTCTTATGAGAAGAATTCATATGTCTTTTCAGAGACTTTTTCCAATTTGTGGAAAAGTCACATAAGTGACATTCAATTCCTTTTGAACGCAAATGAACAGAATTAATATGTACTATGAGAGAATTTTTGCAGTTGGCAGCATAATCACATAGATGACAGTTATGTGTCTTCAGATCCAAATGGAAAGAATTGACATGTGTATTTAGATGACTTTTGAAATTTGAAGCGTAATCACATAAGTGACATTCATGCTTTTTCATACCAAAATGAGCAGAATACATATGATTCATGAGAGAATTTTTGAGATTTGCGGCATATTCACATATATGACACTTATGTTCCTTCAATTCCAAATGAATAGAACCTATGTGTGTTTTGAGATTACTTTTGGAGCTTGCAGCATAATCGCATAGGTGACACTTATATTGCTTCGGATTCGAATGTACAGAACGTAAATGACTTGTCAAATTACTTTGGGTACTCAAATTATGACCGCATAACTGACATTTGAATGGTTTCAGTTTCAAATGTACGGCATTGATATGGTTTTTGAGACTGAATTTTCGGCTCGTCCTATAATCACAAAGGTGGCATGGAAATCCTTGCTGTTTTGGAATTGATGCCCCTTCAACAGACTCTTGTTTCGAAGAATAATTATGTCCATAGTTTCCTGGATTAGATATAATTTCCTCATTCGTCTCAATTTTGATAGTTGTAGTTGATATATCCATTTCTTGAAGGTCAGTTTCATCTATCTTGCTTGCTGAATAATTCTTCATTTCATCTTCCTCTTGAGTTTTGTCGCTAAGAACAGTATTTTCTTTTAGATATGTTTGTCTTTCATGAATTCCATTTTCATCTATAAACTGTTCGGTAATATCGACATCTTCTATTTTCACCATTTTGGTTTCATCGTAAATACTAGAAAAAATTATTGTAACAAAATACGCTATTTTATGAAATGAGAAAAATTATAATAATTTCTGATTACTGGATACAATTCACAATATATAAAAATCACAGATTCATCTCCTGAGAAAAAACAAAACAAACAATTCCTAAAAACAAAATGGGAAATATTTCTACACTCTAAACATTGTGACAATAGTATATTATTTCATAAGAAGGAGAAGTGTCACTTTTCATGGCGAGCTTGTGTTTACCCAATACCCAAATCTGGAGATCCACCTTTAATTTAGAAAAAACTTTACGATCATTATGATTGAGTGATCAATAGAAAACTTGCCTAGTTAAGGTTGTCATGCAAAATTAATTTGGACAGACATAATTGATTATGGTAACTAATTCATCGTTTACATAGCAACACTTTTCCCTCCGGCGAAGGAAAAGTAGAACTTTTCGATTATCCTGTCAGTCGCAATCTGACGTTGTTTTCGTACGTTCGAAATAAAATCATTAATGCTTCGCTAATAACATCACCAAAAGTATGTATCTACATAGTTTGAAAACAAATAAATAATAATAAAATACTGAAAAACTAATATAAACAGGAAGAAAAAATAAAATACTCACTGGTTTTTGGAAGACATTGAACACTATTTTTAATCACAGAAAACTTATTATTTAGTTAGAAGGTACGACTTTGACAAAATTGCGTTCAGACTGCGATTATCTTCAATGTCACATCAATTGTGAATTCATTCTTTTACACAGAACTGAGTTACTAACATCCTCGAACATTCAAATATTCCATAGAAATTTTTCTTCTTCTTCTTTTGACTATTCTACTTTCAATCGATATAAAATACCTGATGACATCAGACATAGCCTAAAAGTAATTGTTTAGAGCATTGAACCATTTCGTACCTACAGTTCCCAAGATTTGATGAAAGTTGGGACATCCTGTATATCATAAGCACAGAGAAAACGAAATGTTACAAAAGTCATTTTTTTGTGATATTAATCGAAACAATTATTAAACATATTAAAGATTACAATACAGGAACGACAGATCTGAAGGGTAATAGACTTTTCCATAATAATTATTAGTTCGAATCAGATATATTGTGTTGTTTTTGAGATATGAGATATTTTCGAAAATACGCTATTACTACGAAACCCTTCCCTGTGCGTGATCTGCCACCTCTTCAGATATTTGTGTTTTCAGCAATTCCTCGAAGATAACTGGTTTCGTTTTCGAGGCTAGAGAAAAATTTACAGGTATTAGGTCGTGTTTCCGAGATGGCCGATGTGAACGACCGACTTATTTGAAATCTCTCCACTTTATCGATACTATCGGAGAATAACTATCTTATGATAAGTTTTAGAAACCAATTGAAGAAACTTTTGACAGCTGTCAAAAAAATGGCAGCAGCTCTTTGTCAATTATGCCGAATCACCTGAAAATTTTTTGGTCGTTTCGTTATCGTGTATACGGACGGAGGGCCGGACGGACAGACTTGCATTTTCTGACGGATTCGTTATCAATGTGTCGAACCTTGTCGATTGAGACCATTTTCGACTCAAAATTCGAAAAATACAGACATCGTGACGAAATGAAATAGCTCGTGTAAGTAGTACGAGCGCTCGAAAATACGGAACCTTAATGAGTGTTCAATTATTTTAATTGATTTATGAACAGACCATCATTCGTATTATTTGAAATGATCCTTATAGAAGGAGAAATTGTTTGAAAATTCCTTTGTGTAATGAAATATTATTTTTGTGTAATGGCTTTGTTTATTCTTATCCTTTATTTCATATTGAATTTCGTCCCAAATTTTTTATAGATGCGTAGTATTCACTTCCCAATAAAAAATTGTTTTTTTTTTATTTCATGATTTCCAATTAATAATCTTGGAGGAAATTTTGACCTCCCCTGAAATATTCACAGTTCACGTTTTGGATAGTGAAGGAAATGAAAATTAAGATAAAATTGGTATTAAAGTCGATACGGAGATCAGTTGCTATCTGGCATTGATCCTCCAAGCAAGAGAGGTGAAATGGCGATTTTTCACTCATAATTGCGGAAGAACCGTCCAACATAGAAACATGAAATTCTAAAAATATTTTGGCATGATATTTCTCAATCGAAAAAACTTTACCTCAAAGCTCTACTCCTGATAGTTCGCGAGTTATAAAATTTTGAATATCAACTGAAAGAAATTAGTCGAACCTTGTCGATTGAGACCATTTTCGACTCAAAATTCGAAAAATACAGACATCGTGACGAAATGAAATAGCTCGTGTAAGTAGTACGAGCGCTCGAAAATACGGAACCTTAATGAGTGTTCAATTATTTTAATTGATTTATGAACAGACAATCATTCGTATTATTTGAAATGATCCTTGTAAAAGGAGAAATTGTTTGAAAATTCCTTTGTGTAATGAAATATTATTTTTGTCTAATGGCTAGCGCTCTGGAATTTCGTTATATAATCGAACCATAGCAGGTTCGATCTCCGAAGGGCATTTTTTTGTTGTTGAAGAAAGAACCGTTTCTGGGGATGTTTCGTGAATTTAGGCAAAGGAAACGAGGTGATGTAATAGTAATAAATCTTTGTGTAAATTAGCTCCTCTTTTTCTGGCCATTTTTGGGATCAGCGACCTCGAATTTCGAATATAAACCAACAAACTTACATTAGACTTGTAATTATCGTATACATTTTCTTCTTCTTCATTGCCTGCCATACTCGTTGCCTCACATAACCCATTTATTTAATTATTCTATCTCGAACTCCGTATTTCCGGCGCAGTGGAAGTAGTGGTATCCCGCTTTCTGAAAAATCGAATCCTTCAAGCCTTAATGGTTTAAGACCGATTAGTATCTTACCAACCCTTCAAAGGTTCTGGAGAGAGTACTCGAAGGCCAGTTCCGTAAATGCGTAGAAAATAATGATATTTCACCAAGTTGTCAGTCAGGTTTCAAACGATGTTATGGATGTAGCTCAGCCCTTCTTTCTATAACTGAAGACATTTTGACGGGAACTGATGGGGGTAAGCTGACAACATTGATCTTACTTGATAACTCGCATTTGGTACGTCACGATGTTTTAAGGACTGTGTTACGCTATATAGGTTTATCGCAATTGGCACGCAATATGATAACAGCTTTTTCAACGGGTCGGTCACAAACCGTGGTCTTCGACGGAAGGCAGTCGTTGTTTTTGAGTGTGCTCACTGGTGTACCCCAGAGATCAGTTCTGCCCCCTTCTTTTCACCATTTATATATGGAGGCTTCCAGCCGCCTTTCAATCCCCACCCCCATCACTACTACGCCGACGATACTCAGCTCTACCTATCATTTTTCTTGGATCAGTGTCCAGTGTGTCCACACTATATCTGCTTCGAATTGGAATTACACGAGCATTGATTCATCTTACTCTGAGAAAAATATACACGAAGATGGTGCTGGAAATTCTTAGTGGACAAGTAGGTGGAAATGAAGGTTGAAATTTGGATAAACCTGATTGGTTTTTCTGGGCTTTGATTATAACTTTGCATGAATTTTTGTTTTTGTTTTGTTTTTTCTTTTCGTTTTTGAATTAATCCCTTCTTGTTTTTGGGTTAATATGATGGCATTATTGTAATTTAATTATCGAGTTCATGTATCAATGAACAGATGTTCTGGGTATGAATACTCGGGACGAACTGAAGTTCGCCCTCTATAAATGTTGAAATACATGTGAACAACTACTTATTCGATAAAAGTTCTTTATTATTATTATTATATTTTCACTGTGAGAATACAATAAATTATTCCTTTTATTCTTCACATTCAATTAGAGGGTTCATGAACTGCGCCCATTCAAACAATTCCCTCGAGGAGAAATAATCCCAGAAACGAACATTGAAGAATTTCCCCTGGTGCACCATACCAACTTTAAATTTACGCGAAATTCTGCGAATGTTTATTTAATTGTCAATGAGTTATTGGCTGCGTCGATTTCGGAGGATTTATTAACTTGCTCATGACTCGATTTTATCGCAACGAGGAACAATACAATATATCTTCTGAGATTTAATGGTCTTCCGCCAAATGGCTGCATTTTCATTATTGGATTCTTCTGGTGAATCATCAGAGATGTACTCGATAATATACGGTAGATCTTCAACGTGTACATATTCTCTGACACAGCTTTACCCAAACTTAACGAGACAATTAATTCAATACCAGCTCTCAAAATTACATCAGCTCTATGTTGTTTTTCTCACCTTCACAGAAAATTTGAGCTTTTTTTCTTGTAAATAAGATTAGTTTTGGGATCGACAGTGAAACTTGGGATAACCGTATTCGATGAATGATTTTCATCTCGATGGATCATTCTTATATTTCCAGTTTCTATCGAAGAACATTTCTGGAATTCAACATTCAAGTCGCAAAGTCTAAATAACATTTTGACTCATAAGAAACACTATTTTCTTTCACCTCACGTACCGATAATCTTCAAGTTTCGTGATTCGGAAGCAGCACAAACAACCTCTCAAATATGAATTTGTTGTAACCGATTCGAAGATGTTTCCTCAACATCTCACGGCTCAAACAATAGCTGAAATATTTCAGCTTCTTCCAGTTCGGCATCTCCGCTCTGATACAAGAAGGATAGGCTCGAAGGCTTTCAATATGCTAATGATGGTTCCGTTCAACTCCATCAATCACTTAGACATTGACATGACAAATCACCCGACCCTGTGCGACCAAAAAGAGCACCGAAATGGTGTTGACCGCAGAAAGAGTTGTCTGAATCGGCGGTCCTACGGCGACAATGTGTGAGGAAACAGCCCATTTACTGTTAAGCGGCTTATACAATCAAATGAGGTACTTATGCATGGTTTATGAGGAGTTTATTTTTGTATCGTAGAAGCTCTGTGATATTTGATTTCGTTCCAGAAATGGATCGACATTGATGATACATATGGGTCATTAACTCTAACATCCATGCCCTCCTAGGTCTTTGTGAGACGCCTAATAAGCTCAGAGCTTGTGATAGTTAGGAATTCCCGTTATATAAGGTGTAGGCTTTGTGACTGTGTCCCTACGCTACTGTATATATTTACCCAACAGTGAATAGTGGAGCCGTCCACCAGGTCTAAAAATTCCTTCCCTAATCAGAGAATTTGAACCGAGTAACATCATTGCATAGCTACTGTGAAATATTTGAGATCCACCAAACTGTAAATCAATCAATACTCAGGAAATAACAAAGTAAAATCAGTTATAATTAAAATTCTGCTCGGAATCTTTCGAGGAAGTTTTGTTCTCGAGCACATCCTGAAACTTGTGCTTTAGGAAATTCCACCGTCCAAAATTTTGTACAAAAAATAGTTGTTTTCTTATATCAACCTCCCAAGCTCAAGAATGCGATCCACTATAGTTTCAAGATAACGACACGAAGGTCCAAGTGAAATTTCTTGCGGATCTTATCACAATAAGATTCAAGAAAAATCTCCGGATTATCCCTGACGAATTACGCGAATGCGGTATGTTACAAAACGCCTCATATACCTCTGAGTTTGTTAGGGTTATTGTTGTGCGGACTCACATTCGCAAGAAAAATCTAATTTTTGAGCGCTCGTACTACTTACACGAGGGCTATATCATTTCGTCACGATGTCTGTATTTTTCGAATTTTGAGCCGAAAATGGTCTCAATCGACTATGTTCGACTCACTGATGACGAATCCGTCGGAAAATTCGAGTCTGTCCGTCCGTCCGGCCGTAAGCACGATTACTCTCGAACGGATCAACCTAGAGACTTGAAATTTTCAGTGTATGTTCAGATCCCAAATGCCTCGGTTGAGTTCATTAATGGGCAGAATTCCACCAGGGGTTCCGTAAATATGGCCGTTCAAAATTTTGTTCTCCTGATTACTTCGAAACTACAGATTCGATCGAGATGAAACTTTCCACTCGAATGGAGAATGAGGTGTTCAAGCTACATGTAAAATTTTGTCCAGATCGCATGACCAGAACCATAGAAACCATAGAAAATTGTAACTTTTGAACAGAAACGCCTAGGAACTAGAAATTTTCAGGATAGGTGAGGTTCTGGAATGTCGTGATGACGTTCATCTATGAGCAAAATTATTCTAGGGTTTCCGTAAATATGGTCGTTTGAAATTTAGTTTTCTTGATAATTTCAAAACTACAGATTCAATCGTCCCGAAATTTTGTATTTAAATGGAGAATGATATATTCACGCTACATTTCTCCAGATCACATGACCAGAACCATAGAAACCATAGAAAATCATAATTTTCGAACGGAATGGCCTAGGGACTTGAAATTTTCAGGATAGGTGTGGGGGTTCCGTAAATACGGTCTTTTGAAATTTTGCTTTCTCGATAATTTCAAAACTACGGATTCGATCGAGATGAAATTTTGTATTTTGATCGAGAATGATATATTAAAGCAATATTTTGTCCAGATCGCATGACCAGAACCATAGAAACCATAAAAAATTGTAACTTCTGAACGAAAAGGCCTAGGAACTTGAAATTTTCAGGGTGGGTTTGGATCACCTTCATCAATGAGCAAAATTAGACTAGAGGTTCCGTAAGTATGGCCGTTCAAAATATTTTTTTCCTGATAGTTTCGAAACTACTGATCGGATTGAATAAGGAATAGAAATAATGTGTTCGAACTACGTGCAAAATTTTGTCCAGATCGCATTACCAAGACCATAGATAACGTAGAAAATTCTAGCGAATTATCGAAAAAAAATTGATCAGCTGAAGCACTGACATGAAGTCACATTTCCCTACGGCGGAGGAGAAGTAGAACTTTTCGATAATCCTGTCAGTCGAAATATAACGTTGTTTCTGTACGTTTGAAATAAAATATTGTATGCGTTTGCATACATAATAACTATAGGGAAAAATCACGAACCGCTAGGTGGCGCTGAAAATCACAAGATGTCGGGCCGAAAGGTGGTCAAAATTATTCTGTCATTTCTGAATTTCATAACAAGTACATCAAATATTCGTTTATAAGATAGCGGAATTAATAATAATGCCTGTGAAAGTCGAGATAACCACTTGGGACATTTTTGATTATGTGGGTGAACGGAAATGAGATGACCACTATACAGGGGGTTTCATTGGTAAATGTACATACGTTAACCTGAGGTAGAGCTACCCTAGACGAGTCCAAAAAACCCATATATTGTTGTTGTGTTTATTGTTTATATCCCGACTTTTCTAGGCCTCTGTGAGACCCCTCAGAAGCTCAAAGCTTGTGCGAGTTAGGAGACCCGGTTGTGTTCTGTGTGTAGGCTTTGTTATGATAGGTCTAATCATCATCATAGCCGAGATACAGGGTGATCCGAGTATTCGTCAATATTTTCGATTGCTTATAACTTTTGAACCATCCAGTATAATCAATTGATATATGCCATGGTTGAATCGATTCATCTGTGAATTGATCAAAAAATCCAGGTCCGTATCAAAGAAATATGGTACTTTTCGCAAGCTGAGATTCAACACCCTGTATGAAGGAATATTGGAATTTGATTAAAATATTCGGAAAGAGCAGAAAATTTCCAATGTGCAACAGTAGATTTCAGTGTCCCGCACGACGTTTGACCCATCAAAATTTTCGTTGAAAGATTTAATTCGATAGTAAAATTTCACTTTCTTCACAATAATGTCGTACATTGAGATTGAATTCGAAAAATTGTCAGTTGGATTGATGGAATATTTGTATTCATTCTCATATCCTAATAATTAATTTCTGGAATTCTTCAGGAAAATATGGATTCTGAATAATTTATTCAGAATGATCAATGGTTAAAAAATAAATGAACAAATGAGTAAACAAGACTGCATGTGGATTTAAGTAAGCCCATCGATGCAAACTCCTCAAGTTGAAGACTCCATTCCTTGGAAATATGGCTCATCGTCACAGGAACCATACACGAAAAGTCAACAACATATCAGCATATTAATTTGTGTCGAATCCCACTAGTTTTCATTCAAAAAGGCTACAACAGTATTAAGACAATGAATTTTGACAACTGGTTTCGACAGTTTTGTAGTCCGATACCTTATTTTTTAAAATAGTTCATAATTTTTAATGAAAATTCCTCATAGATTCTCGAATCGAGAATATGCTGATATGTTGTTCGTGTGTGGTTTTTGTGACGGTAATGGTAGAGCCGCTGTAAGGGAATATCGATCAAGATTCCCTAATAGAAGATTACCACATCATAAAATTTTCTCTACAGTCTTTGATTATATTCGTGAAAATGGCCGCTTTCCTACATCAAAATTGAATAGCACCTAAGAAAAAAGAC
Organism: Aphidecta obliterata; assembly: GCA_963966015.1. Classification (NCBI taxonomy): domain Eukaryota; kingdom Metazoa; phylum Arthropoda; class Insecta; order Coleoptera; family Coccinellidae; genus Aphidecta; species Aphidecta obliterata. The sequence goes on from OZ014432.1 coordinate 4,081,010, forward strand.
ACCAAGATACTGAAGAAGTAATTTTTGAAACGATAGAGGCACATCCAGAATGCAGCACTAGAACAATTCCTCATGTTCTGAATGTGCCGCATGTAACTGTATGGCGCAGTTTGAAGAAAAACAATCTCTACCCCCTTCATCTCCAAAATATTCAAAGATTAGAACCAGGTGATGAAATTCGTAGAATTCGTTCTTTCTGGATCAGAACTTTCCAAATATGTGGATAGGCAGAGGTGGACCGCATGCATGGCCCCTTAGATCAGCAGATCTCAATCCTATCAATCATTTCGTTCAGGGATATTTGAAATCTTTAGTGTATGCATCTGAGATTGGAAGTTAGGATATTCTCCTACAATGAATCAAAGTTGCCAGCAATAAGATCCGTAATGATCCACGAATGATCAAAAAGGCTATAAGACATAATTTGAAAAGAGGAAGAATGTGCATCGAGCAAACCGGTGGCACTTTTGAGCAACGTTTATAATTACTTTCGAATGTTTTACTTGTTTACTCATTTGTTTATTTATCCATTGATCATTTCGAAGAAATTATTCAGAATCCATATTTTTCTGAAGAATTCCTGAAATTATTTATTAGAATATGAGAATGAATGCAATCCAACAGACAGTTTTCGAATTCAATCTCAATGTACGGACTAATTGTGAAGTAAGTGAAATTTTACTATCGAATTAAATCTTTCGACAAAAATTTTGATGGGTAAAGCGTCTTGCGGGACACTAAAATCTACTGATCCTCATTACAAATTTTCTGATCTTTCCGAATATTCCAATCAAATTCCAATATTCCTTCATACAGGGTGTTGAATCTCAGCTTACGAAGAGTACCATATTTTCTAATACGGACCTGGACTTTTCGATCAATTCAAAAATGAATCGATTCACCCATGGAAGTGTGTTTTACGTTCCAAATGTCAATTGATTATACTGGATGGTTCAAAAGTTATGAGCAATTGAAAATATTGACGAATGCACGAATCACCCTGTATCTCGACTATGAAGATGATTAGACCTATCACATATAGGTTTTTTGGACTCGTCTAGGGTAGCTCTACCTCAGGTGAACGTATGTACATTTACCAATGAAACACCCTGTATAATAGAAAATTATTGAACATCTTTCAGGAAGTGCTTGCTGCAAAGTAACATATTCTTTGAGATACGTTTCGCAATCTTCAAGATTGTCTGCCATTTTTCAACTGCCTTGGGATTCAACGGGGATTTATGCAAAGAAATTTCAGAAGAACTATGTGTTGAGCATTGAGGAACACAGCACATTTTTCGTGATCTTATTCCTACATTACCTCTCAAAATCCGCTGCCTTTTCAGCTCGTATACAGGTTATTTGAAACAATTGTCCATAAATTATCATTTAAATATATCACTTTCGATACATAAATGACCCAAAATCATATAAATATTTCACACTTTCCCCATATAAACACACACACGTTAGTTTGTTGTTCACTTTTGGGTACTTCAAAGTATTAAAAGTAGATGTCGCCCACTCCGTGATTCTTCTCTTTTTATGTAATCAGTTACGAAATGCCTAATTTTGTGTAACACGTAAGCTCACAAGCTGTCAAAAAAATTACATCAGCTCTATGTCAATTATGCCGAATCAGGTGTTACAGAAATATAAGGATTTTTTCATTCAATAATTCGTTGAAATTTGAAATGGTTCTGGTTATGCGATCTGGAAAAAATGTAGCTTGAATATAGCAATACAAAATTTTGTCACGATCGAGTCCGTAGTATTGAAATTATCCAGATAACTGAATTTCAAACGACCATATTTACGGAACTCCTGGTCGAATTTTGCCAAATAACGAACTCATCTGAGGCATTCAAGATTCGAACCTACCCTGAAAATTTCAAATTTCTAGCTCAATCCGTTCGAGAGTTATCGTATGCGGACGAACGACCGGATGGACAGACTTGAATTTTTCGATGGATTCGTCATCATTGAGACCATTTTCGGCTCAAAATGCGAAAAATACAGAGATAGTGACGAAATGATATAGCCCTCGTGTAAATAGAACGAGCGCTTAAAAATTTCAAATTGAGGCGAAACTCCAGACTTCATGTCTGTCCTTTTTTATTTACGGAACCTCTTAGTCTTATTTTGCTCACTGATGAACGTGATCGCAAAATTCGAGATCCACACCTTTCCTCAAGATTTCAAGTCCCTAGGCCTTTCCGTTCGAAAGTTATAATTTTCTACGTTTTGGTCAAACGATTTGGACATAATCAGAAAAAAAAATGTAGCTCGAACAAGTCATCCTCCATATAAGTTCCAAATTACATCTCGATCGAATCAGTTGTTTCGAAATAATCAGAAGAACAACATTTCGAATGGTCATATTCACCGAAACCCTGGTCTTATTTTGCTCATTGATAAACGTGACCGCGCTGATTCGCGATCCAAACCAACCCTGAAAATTTCAAGTCCTTAGACATTTCCGTGCGAAAGTTATAATTTTCTATGGTTTCTATGATTTTGGTGATGCGATCTGGAAAAAAATTTTGCATGTAGCTTGAAGAATTTATCTCGATCGAATCATTGGTTTCGAAGTAATCAGGAGAACAAAATTTCGAACGGCCATATTTATGGAACCCCTAGGGGAATTCTGCTCTTTAACGAACATAACTGCGGCATTCGGAAACAGAACCCACATTGAAAATTTCGTTCCGGTCGAGAGATATCGTGCTTACGGTCAGGCGGCCGTACGGACGGACAGACTCGAATTTTTAAACGGATTCGCCATCAGTGAATCGAACCTTGTCGATTGAGACCTTCTTCGGCTATTATGGGCACCGGAGCATTGTGGTATTGAAGGAAAAAAAAAACCGATGAACTTGCGGAAAGAGCATCAAGGTTAAACCTAACCTAACCTAACCTAACCTAACCTAACCTAACCTATCCTGCTGAACCTCAGCCTTCCTGTAGGCTTAGAAAAGACCAATATAAGGCAGCGGTCCAACAATGGGAGTTGGATAACAGAATAATAACCCTCTGGAGGAAAACTCCTGGATTTGTTCAGGCAAAGGAATTTGTGGTGCCTTCACTAACCTATACCAGAAAGCTCCTGAAGCAGCCACGAGCTGAGCTTCGGGTAATGGTGGAACTGCTGACGGGTCACTGTCGGTAAAAAAACCTTTTTTTTTCAAACAGGTGGGAAAAGTGTTGCTATGTCAACGATGAAATACTTTTTCGTCCGCCGTAGGGAAAAGTGTGAATAACTGGGAAAATTATTTTTGCATGTAAACCGTAACTAGGCAAATTCTCCATTGATTATTCAATATTAACGATCGTGAATATAAATCTTATCTGATGGTGGATATCCAGATTTTTATGAATTTCAAAAGGTTTGAAAAAAAATAACATATTTCATTCGGAGGAGAATTACCCGCCTCATTGCGTTCGGTGGATAAACACAAGCTCGCCATTAAAAGTGACACTTATCCTCCTTATGAAATAATATACTATTATACCGCATGGGAAAGACCGCAGATGAGATTTGCAGGCTCTATGGATCATAATCAGAAACAGCTGAACACATGGTATGTAAATGTCCAGAGTTGGCTGGTCTAAGAACCATTCATATGGGGAAGCCAGTCCTGGATACTCGCGAGGTAACAGGCAAGGAAGGCTTTTAGGGACGTCGTCGGTTTTATCAACACCATTGACGGCTTCCTTGGGTTTGAATGAATGAGTAGGGTAGAGAACAAAAGATCCATGTGGTCGTAGTTCCCGAAAGGCTAACAGAGCTATAAAACCCCAGTTCGAATAATAATTTTGAAAAATGCTCATATTCGGTGAGAATAACTAGAATACGAATCATTATATCAAGAGATCAGTTGTTGTGCAGTATATAAAATAAGATAGAAATCTGCGATTACTCATTCAGGAACTCAAGTAATTAATATCTATTTGTCAACATTCACAAATGTGAAATAGAAAATTACGAAAAGCACTGCCGTGAAGGCAGGAGCTTTTGAGCGCTCGTACATGCACCTTGTAGGTAGATTCGCATTTTCCAGTTCTGGAAACCAATTGAGGAAATTTTTGACAGCTGCCAAACAAATTCTCAAACTAAGGCGATAATCCAGACTTCAAGTCAGTGCTTTAGGTAATTCGCTAAAATTTTCTACGGTATCTATGATCTTGGTGATGCGATCTGGACAAAATTTCCCACGGATAACAAAATTTCGAGGGGCCATATTTACGGAAGCCCTAGGCGAATTTTGTCCAATAATTAACTCAACCGCGGCATTCGAGATTTGAACCTACCCTGAAAATTTCAAGTTTCTAGGACATTCCGTTCGAGAGTTATCGCACGTAGTTTGAATACATTATTCCTCAGCTAGGTGCAAAATTTCATTCCAATCGAATCGGTAGTTTCGAAATTATCAGGAACAGAATATTTTGAACGGCCATATTTACGGAACCCCTAGTCTAATTTTGCTCATTGAAGAACGTGACCGTGAAATTCGCGATCCAAACCCACCCTGAAAATTTCAAGTTCCTAGGCCTTTTCCTTCGGAAGTTATAATTTTCTATGGTTTCTATGGTTCTGGTCATGCGATCTGGCCAAAATGTTGCTTTAATATGTCATTTTCGTTTAAAATACAAAATTTCATCTGGATCGAATCCGTAGTTTCGAAATTATCTGGAAAACAAAATTTCAAACGACCGTATTTAAAGAACCCCTAGTATAATGCTGCTCATTGATAAACGTGAATGCCATAATTCAGATCTACACCTATCCTGAAAATCTCAAGTCCCTAGGCCTTTCCGTTCGAGAGTTATGATTTTTTATGGTTTCTATGGTTCTGGTCATATGATCTAGAGAAATGTAGCTTGAATATATCATTCTCCATAAGTGTACAAAATTTCGTCACGATCGAATCTGTAGTTTGGAAGTTATCAAGAAAACTAAATTTCAAAAGACCATATTTACGGAACCCCTAGTATAATTTGGCTCATAGATGAAAGTGATCACGACAATCGGGATCCACACCTATCCTGAAAGTTTCAAGTCCCTAGGCGTTTCCGTTCAAAAGTTACAATTTTCTATGGTTTCTATGATTCTGGTGATGCGAGCTGAACATGTAGCTTGAACACCTCATTTTCCATTAGTGGGCGAAATTTCATCTCGATCGAATGTGTAGTTTCAAAGTAATCAGGAAAACATATTTCGAGCGGCCATATTTACGGAACCCTTAGGCGGATTTTGCCCAATAACGAACTCAACCTCAGCATTCGAGATTCGAACCTACCCTGAAAATTTCAAGTTTCTGGGACATTCCGTTCGAGAGTTATCGTGTATACGGACGGACGGCCGGCTGGCCGGATGGCCGGACGGACAGACTCGAATTTTCCGACGGATTCGTCATCAGTGAGTCTTTTTCCATCGTCTATGGAATTCCCACATTCCAATGGAAAATTATTTTGGATTTTCCAAGAATTCAATATTTGGTTTTTTTTGGATTTCTTTGGGCAATTTCCATCGTCCTTGAAATGACCACATTCCAAAATAAATTTTTTCTACTTTTTCCAAGAAAAAAATATTTGGCTTTTTTTGGAATTATTCGGGCAATTTCCAGAGTCCTTGGAATTCCCACGCCCCAAAAAAAAAATACCAGGTTTCAATGAAAAATTATTTGGGCTTTTCCTTCTCCTATGAGATCTCACGTTTTTGAGCGCTCGTACTACTTACACGAGGGCTATATCATTTCGTCACGATGTCTGTATTTTTCGAATTTTGAGCCGAAAATGGTCTCAATCGACTATGTTCGACTCACTGATGACGAATCCGTCGAAAAATTCGAGTCTGCCCGTCCGGCCGTCCGTCCGTCCGGTCGTAAGCACGATAACTCTCGAACGGATCAACCAAGAGACTTGAAATTTTCAGCAAGGGTTTAGTTCCCGAATGCCTCGGTTAAGTTCGTTAATGGGCCAAATTCCACCAGGGGTTCCGTAAATATGGCCGTTCAAATTTTTGTTCCCCTGATTACTGGAAAACTACAGATTTGATTGAGATGAAATTTTGCACTCAAATGGAGATTGAGGTGTTCAAGCTACATTTGAAATTTTGTCCAGATCGCATGACCCGAACCATAGAAACCATAGAAAATTGTAACTTTTGAACGGAAACGCCTAGGGACTTGAAATTTTCAGGATAGGTGTGGATCTCGGATGTCGTGAACACGTTCATTTTTGAGCAAAATTATACTGGGGGTTCCGTAAATATGGTCGTTTGAAATTTAGTTCTCTTGATCATTCCAAAACTACCGATTCGATCGTGACGAAATTTTGTATACCAATGGAGAATGATATATCCAAGCTGCATTTCTCCAGATCACATGACCAGAACCATAGAAACCATAGAAAATCATAACTTTCGAACGGAAAGGCCTAGGGACTTGAAATTTTCAGGACAGGTGTGGATCTCGAATGTCGTGATCACGTTCATCTCTGAGCAGAATTATACTAGGGGTTCCGTGAATACGGTCGTTTGAAATTTTGGTTTCTCGATAATTTCGAAACTACGGATTCGATCGAGATGAAATTCTGTATTTTGATCGAGAATGATATATTAAAACAATATTTTGTCCAGATCTCATGACCAGAACCATAGAAACCATAGAAAATTGTAACTTTTGAACGGAAAGGACTAGAAACTTGAAATTCTCAGGGTGGGTTTGGATCGCGAATATCGCGGTCACGTTCATCAATGAGCAAAATTAGACTAGGGGTTCCGTGAATATGGCCGTTCGAAATATTTTTTTGCTGATGATTCCGAAAATACTGAGCGGATTGAGATGAAATTTTGCACCTAGCTCAGTAATAATGAATTCAAACCACGTGCAAAATTTTGTCCAGATCGCACCACCAAAACCATAGATACAGTAGAAAAATCTAGCGAATTATCGAAAAAAAATTGATCAGCTGAAGCACTGACATGAAGTCTGGAGTTTAGCCTAAGTTTCAGTTTTCATTTTTTTGACAGCGAAAATTCCTTCAATTGATTTCTGGAACTGGAAAATGCGAATCTACCTACAAGGTGCATGTACGAGCGCTCAAAAGCTCCTGCCTTCACGGCAGTGCTTTTCGTAATTTTTTAAAATTATTTGAATTTCCACGTTTTTTGAAATTACTTGGGCCTTTTCCATCGTCTATGGATGTCTCACTTTCCAATGAAAATTTTCTCAGGCTTTTTCCGTGGTCTATGGAATTCCCACGTTTTGGGCTATATCCATCGTCCATGGATTCCCCACGTTCCAATGAAAAATTATCTGGTTTTTTCAAAAAAAATAAATATTTGGCTTTTTTCTTGGAATTATGTGGGCCATTTTCATAGTCTCTGGATTTCCCACGTTCCTATGAAAAAAATTTTGGGCTTTTTTCAAGCAAACATTTTTTTGTTTTTTTTTGAATTATTTGAGCAATTTCCATCGTCCTTGGAAATACACGTGGTATTTCCAAGGACGATGGAAATTGCCCAAAAGATAAAGGATGTAAATATATCAATAAAATTACGAAAAGCACTGCCGTGAAGGCAGGAGCTTTTGAGAGCTCGTACATGCACCTGGTAGGTAGATTCGCATTTTCCAGTTTTAGAAATCAATTGAAGGAATTTTCGACAGCTGTCAAAAAAATTCTCAAACTAAGGCGAAACTCCAGACTTCATGTCAGTGCTTCAGCTGGTCAATTTTTTTTCGATAATTCGCTAGAATTTTCCACGGTATCTATGGTCTTGGCGATGCGATTTGGACAAAATTTCGCAAGTAGTTTGAATACATTAATCTTCAGCTAGGTGTAGAATTTCATTCCAATCCAACCAGTTCTTTCGAATGAACGTGGCCGCGAAATTCGCGATACAAACCTACCCTGAAAATTTCAAGTCCCTCTGCCTTTCTGTTCAAAAGTTATGATTTTCTATGGTTTCTATGGTTATGGTCATGCGATCTGGAGAAAAGTAGCTTGAATATATTATTCTCCATAAGTATACAAAATTTCGTCACGATCGAATCTGTAGTTTTGAAATTATCGAGAAATCTAAATTTCAAACGACCATAACTTCGGAACCCTTAGTATCATTCTGCTCATAGATAAACGTGATGACAACATTCGAGATCCACACCTATCCTAAAAATTTCAAGTCCCTAGGCGTTTCCGTTCAAAAGTTAAAATATCCTATGGTTTCTATGAGTCTGGTGATGCGATCTGGATAAAATTTCACATGTAGCTTGAACACCTCATTCTCCATTTGAGTACAAAATTTCATCTCGATCAAATCTGTAGTTTTCAAGTAATCAGGAGAACAAAACTTTGAACGGCCATATGTACGGAACCCCTCGTGGAATTTGGCTCATTAACGAACTCAACCGAGGCATTTGGAAACTGAACCCACACTGAAAATTTCAAGTCTCTAGGTTGTTCCGTTCGAGAGTTATCGTGCTTACGGACGGCCAGACGGACGGACAGACTGAAATTTTCTGACGGATTCGTCATCAGTGAGTCGAACATAGTCGATTGAGACCCTTTTCGGCTCAAAATTCGAAAAATACAGACATCGTGACGAAATTATATAGCCCTCGTGTAAGTAGTACGAGCGCTCAAAAAATTTTCGACGACTGTCAACAAAAACTCCAGACTTGACGTCAGTGCTTCAGGTGATCAATTTTTTTTCGATAATTCGCTAGAATTTTCTACGGTATCTATGGTCTTGGTGATGCGATGTGGACAAAGTTTCGCACGTAGTTTGAATACATTATTTTTCATCTATGTGCAAAATTTAATTGCGATCAGTATTTTGAAGATCCATATTTACGGAACCCCTACTCCAATATTGCTCATTGATAAACGTAGCAGCGACATTCGAGATCCACACATATCCTGAAAATTTCCGTTCGAAAGTTACAATTTTTTATAATTCTCTGATTCTGGTTATGCTTTCTGGACAAATTTTCGTATGCAGCTTGAACACATCATTCTCCATTCGAGTGCAAAATTTATTCTCGATCAAATCTGCAGTTTCGAAGGAATCAGAAATACAAAATTTCGAACGGCCATATTTACGGAACCCCTCGTGGAATTCTGCCCATAGACGAATTCAACCGCGGCATTTGGGAACTGAACCCACACTGAAAATTTCAAATATCTAGGTTCTTCCGTTCGAGAGTTATCGTGCTTACGACCGGACGGACAGACTTGAATTTTCTGACGGGTTCGTCATCAGTGAGTCGAGCCTTGTCGATTGAGACATTTTCGGCTCAAAATTCGAAAAATACAGACATCGTGACGAAATAATACAGCCCTCGTGTGAGTAGGACGAGCGCTCAAAAATTAATTGTATAATCACAAGGTACCCAGTTTCATTTCTATTGGTTTCAGTTTCAAATTCGGATATTTCGAAACTCAATTAAAAGCTTTGGAGAAATGCAAAATGCACTCAAAATTAACCGTCAGGGTAGAGTGACTAGACGCATCTATAGAAGCCAAAGATATCGCGTCCACTGATTCGGTCGATTGAAAAAACTGCAGAGTCATCGTAATGTTACTGTATGAATGAACTTATCAATTATTGCGTTGAAGTCACTGTTTTATTCAGGTGAGAAAACCGTGAGCGCATGCATGATTAATGTTTGAATTATTTTTTTCATTAATAAAGTATTTAACGTTTTGTTACGCCTGTCAAACGAAATTGATTTTAATTAAAACTGGCTGTCAAATTTTTCAACTATATCCACCTACCTTAAGCGATCCAAGAATTGGTAACCTACAGGACCGGCTAGTGGAAAGTTGATATGGATATCAGAAATTTTCAGTGTGGGTTCAGTTCCCGAATGCCTCGGTTAAGCTAATGGAGAATGATATATTCAAGCTACATTTCTCTAGATCACATGACCAGAACCATAGAAACCATAGAAGATCATAACTTTCGAACGGAAAGGCATAGGGACTTGAAATTTCCAGGGTAGGTTCGAATCGCGAATGTAGCGGGCATGTTCATCAATGAGCAAAATTAGACTAGGGCTGCCGTAAATATGGTCGTTCAAAATATTTTCCTGATAATTTCGAAACTACTGATTGGTTTGGAATGAAATTTCACACCTAGCTGAAGAATAATGTATTCAAACTACGTGCTTAATTTTGTCCAGATCGCATCAACAAGACCATAGATACCGTAGAAAATTCTAGCGAATTATCGAAAAAACATTTGTCCGCTGAAGCAGTGACATTTGATCATTCGCTAGAATTTTCTTTGGTATCTATGGTCTTTTGTGTTTTGCAAAACATAAATTTATAATGTTCCATTTTTTCTCGATCACGTTCCTCAATAATCAAATATGGCCGTTCAAACTATTTCGAACTACTGATTGGATTGAGATGATATTTCGCACATAGATGTAGAATTATGTATTCAAACTAAGTGTGAAATTTTGTCCAGATGGCATCACCAAGACCATAGATACCGTAGAAAATTCTAGCGGATTATCGAAAAGACATTGGTCAGCTGAAGCACTGACATTCGATCATTCGCTAGAAATTTCTACGGTATCTATGGTCTTGGTGATGCGATCTGGACAAAATTCCACACTTAGTTTGAATACATAATTCTTCATCTATGTGCGAAATATCATCTCAATCCAATCAGTAGTTCGAAATAGTTTGAATGGCCATATTTGCTTATTGATGAACGTGATCGAGAAAAAATGGAACATTATAAATTTATGTTTTAAGTAATCTAGTTATACCTTAACCACCTGAAGATGATGCTTCGCAACGAAACACGTGTCGTGGAATTCAACCCAATGTAGTGGAAATCATACTAGTTATTCTATTGTAAGTTTGACCTAGTAAATATTGCTGTGGAATGAGGAGGTGGTGACAAAAAAACATGTCGCGATATCTGGTACCGTTAACGGTTATGGCTCTTTCAAAAAAAAGTACGGACCAATTACACCATCAGACCACAATGCACACCAAACAGTGACTCTTTGTGGATGCTTTGGCCTCTCTCAGATCACTCCAAGGATTTCCTCCACCCTGCAAATATGGCAGTTTTGTTTATTAACGTAGCCACCAATCTCGAAATGTGCTTCGTTAGAAAAGACGATTCATTTGAAAAATCGTCGTTTTGATTCAGTATCCAATTGGCGAAGTCCTGACGCATGGAATGATGTTGATTGAACTTTGAAGGGCTTCAACGCTAAACCTTTATGCATAATACGCCAAACATTTAGCTCAGAAAGTCACAATTGTTGTGGACGTCGAGAAATTGACGTATTGGGGTCAGCTGCAACACTTTCACTCAAAGCACCTATATTTTCTTCTGAACGACCGGCACGAGCATACAGACGTCTTTCTCGATCTCATAATGCACAAGTTTCTTGAAATTTCCGCGCAATCTTACCAATTAGTTGCTTAGTTGGACGATTGTGTCGACTATAAACATCGCTTAATTTGCAAAATACATTTCTCACACAACGACCATTTTCATATAAAAATTCGATTATCTCAATACATGGTTGTAATGTTTACTATTCCATTTTGATAAATGGCAAATCTTCAGCTGCCAAAATGCCAAACTGTGTGCAGTTTGATCCAACTTACAGGATAGGATAGTTTATATCTCAATTTTGCAGTTGCAATATTTTCTTATTGCAAAATATTTCTTTATTATTCATGACAAAGACTGATATTTATCCACGCGGCTCAAATCGACGACAGGAGATCGCGTCCCCGCTATACCGATCTGTCGACCCTAGCGATATCGTGATAGGAGTGATGCCAATTTGCTGGGTCTTTCCCAAAACTGAAGAAATTTGGAACTGTTTGAGAACTAGGAAATAATAATAATAATAATAATCCTTTATTCATTACTCTTCTGTATTCTGCCTAAAAAATGTTTGTGTGCAGACTTCCCTCGAATAGAGAGCTTAATTAATCTCAAAAAAAAAACAAGAAGAATAAAAGATCCTGTGACAAAAAAAATAAATAAAATGAATTGATAAATAAATAAACCACATGGAGACGATGGAAGGGTGAGTAGAGAAAATAAAAACGAATAATACAGAATGTTCATTGAATTCGTAACTGTCCAGAAAGAAGAATAATGTCAGTGATAAAAAATTATTGTCATATATATTGGTTGTCAAATATTTATGCGATTGATTTTATTTTGCGAACTGTGTGCAATTTGATCCAACTTGAGAGAAAAAGGTAGCTTCGGTACACATAACTGTGTCGGCGGAGGCTGTCCAAGTTATTGCTGGCTTCCCACCAATTGACCTAATGGTGCTTCCTTTATACCATAGGAGGAGCACTACCAGGCAATCGTATGGCAGGAGGGAGGACACTGAGAAAATGGCAGGAGAGATGGGATGGTGAAGGGCAAAATGCCGATTGGTCGCGCAGGCTGACCAGGAATTTGGGGCAGTGGATGCAATGTGAGCATAAAACGACCGGGTACTATTTAACTAAATTCTTGACTAGGCATGGATCTTATGGTACCTTTACTAAGAGCATGGGACGGGATGATCTGTGTCATGCATGCCAAGTTGTAGACGACCCGAAGCACTGCCTCAGATTAGATGGACGGAGGAAAGGAACGCACTGTTTGGAAAGATAGGCCGCTTACCACCTTACCTACCCTTCAGATAGCCTCAGAATCATAGAATTCACCTCTTAATCGATTATAAAAGCTTAAGAAATGAAAACTTGACATAACATAACACACGAGAAATCACCGGGAAATGATTATTCAAAAATCCCGGTTCTCAAAATCATGTCATTCTTGTGTTACCTAAGACTTTCACGGGGGAGCCTCTTCTTCTTGGTATTTGAAATTGAGTTAACTTGATTTCTGTTTCTATGTGGTGGATCTCTGGTTTTTTTGTGATAGTTAGGTATCCTAATCACATCTTCTGCAGGGTTGAAGTCAACCAGTCTATAAGCTTGCTTTCTCGAATATCTTCTCGGCCTTCATTTCTAGGAAATCTGTGACAGTTTCCCGTTCTAAGTCTCTGTGGATTTGTTCGTTTCTTACGAACCACGGCATATTAATTGCTGCTCTTAGTAGTTTCTTTTCTGTTGCTTGAATCTTCTTCATATGGCTATTGGCTGCATGCTGCCGGACCATATGTTGGTTGAGGTCTTGCAATTGATTTGATTATTCGTAGTTTCGTGCTTTGTTTCATTTGGCTCTTTCTTCCTAGCAGTGGGTTACGTCTACTCAACTCAAGTTTGTTTTATTCACTGCATATTTCATATTGTTTTTCCATGTAAGACTTTCATTTTATTTTACTGCTAGATATTTGAAATTTTTTCATTTAATCTCTTCATTTTCATTTAATGAACCATTCTTCTAAATCTTCTAGTGCTTCTTGCGATCTTCTGTATATGACGTCTATTCGACGATGTCTGAAGGCTATTCCCGAGTTGTTTGCTTAAAAAGCTAGCAGAATTCTTGGATTATTAGGAATATCGTAGGAATAGATGTCGTGGAGTAGATGTCCTAGAACTGAACCTTGGAATACTCCTACTTTTACTCATCTGGTGGAAGATAATGTGGCATCTATTTTGACATAAAAATTCCTGTTCCTCGGGTGGTTTCTCATTATCTTGAAGACTATCTGCGGAAATCCTTCAGTGACATATTCAGTGATTCTCAACAGTTGAAGTTCAGCGGAATGATCTCTTATGAATCCAAATTTTTCTGCATTGAGTTTTTTTTGCAATGACTCACTCAACTACACTCAACCGCTGACAGGAGACTTATCGGCCTGTAGTTTTGTGGGAATTCTCTATCTTTTCCTTGCTTATTGAACACAAATACTTTTGCTGTTTTCCATCTTTTTGGATAGTATTCTGTTTTCATCACTGCGTTTGCTATATTGGAAAACGCTGCTGTTGAAATTTCTGGTATATCAGTTTCATTAAGGAACAAGCCGCGGCATTATAAGCGTTTACAGACCCAGCTCTGAAAACTTTGAGATATTTCTTGAAAAACTGTTTTGTGCACTTCAGAGTTGTTTCAATGATTTTGATAATGTATTCCTATGTGGAGATCTCAATGTGGATAGCTTCAATATGAATTGTCGAAAATTGAAGTCGTTAGTAGAATTACTAGATTGTTTCAAACTTGACAGTTTCTTCTACAGAGGCTACCAGGGTCTTCACAAATATTAGAGGTCATACTTCTATTTCTAACGTGGACTATATAATTACTTTTCCGATTCAGTTCGAAACTGTGGGGCTGTTGTTTTTGATCCTAATATAAGTGATCATAGAGCTATATCACTCGAATTGAAAATTAAACTTGATCAACTGCAAAAATCGAAATTCCAAATTATCAGAGAATTGAGCGATGACAATCTCAACAGTTTAATAGACTGCTTGTGTAGATGCGATTTTTCTGATATGTTTTTTGAAAGAGACGTGAATAAATGCTTAAATTACTCCGGAAATTTTTCAAAGTAAAAAGAATGTCATGGACCTGCATTTCAATCTTTGAACGAACTGAAATTCAAAAAAATTATTAAGGAACTGTTGCTGCAAAAATGTTTCTATTCTGTTGAGGAGTTTCTTTTAGAATCTTTGAGTATATATATACTTAATTGAATAATGTATTGTATTATAATATGTATTTCTGTGACTTATCCTGTACACATTTGTTGTGTCCTGAAGGATCAATAAATTATTATTATTATTATTATTATTATTATTCATTTCCTCGGCATTTTCCGTAACACGAAATTTTTTACTTTTTCTTTCCCTGGAGCTTTCCTGTTTTTTCAATTTCTTGATGATTTCTTCATTTTCTGTTGGTGTTGTTGGGTTTTGGATGATATATTCCTCCGAAGGTTTCGACATCAATTCTTTATTTGCTTCTACTTTTTCTCCTAAGTCTTCATTGTCATCGTCTTCTCTGGAGTTGATTCTGGCTTCTCTATTTATTGCCATCTTCGTTGCATCAATGGCAAGTGATAACCAGTAAGAATAGGCATCTGCACTAATCAAAAATTTTTTTGGACAGGCAATTTAAGTATAGAATGCATTGTTGATCCTCCCACTGAACGCGCTGCTACTCCTGTTAGTGTCTTTGTCTTGGGGAGTTGGTAAAGTGACCTACATATACACACATCGGAAAAGTCTAGGGATATTCGTACAAAGTCATACAAGTGTCAAAAGAAACTTTTTCATCGTTTAAACTGTACTACTAACTTACTGATCAGTTCATTTGCCCCGTTTGAATACGCCTTTTTTCGGAAAAATGTGAAAAAATTAATGAAAAAACTTGACAAACTTGATAGATGGAAAAAGTAAATTATACCGTTCTTCAATAGTATTGTTGCATTGAGAATATTGTGTTTTACTATGAAACGACGACATTTGTCTTCAGACGGGATGAATCTAGCAGTAGGCCTTCTTCAAGCTGGCCTGCGACAAGTCGAAGTAGCTGAGCGGATGGGTGTTTCCCGAGGAGTCATAAGGCATTTACGGAGGCATTTCAGGGAAACTGGAAGTACGGCTGAACAACACCTAGGGCGTAGATGCTGTACAACGGGAAGTCAGGGTAGATTTTTACTGCTAAGTGTTAGAAGACACCTTACAATCCCAGCACCTGAATTGGTTATGGAATTGCAGCGAGCGTATAACATAACCGTTAAGCGAGATTATGTGACAAATCTTCTTCACCAATCTTCATAATCGAAGACCAATTTGATGGCCACCTCTCTCTAGAGGCAATCGCGCTGCCAGAGTAGACTGGTGCGAAAAATAACAAAATCGGGATGCAGATGATTGGCCAACAGTTTTGTTCACTGATGAATCCAGATTTGAATTTCATCCAGATTCTCGTCAGACACGAGTGTGGAGGCGATCCGGGAAGGTGGAACGTTTGAGAAATGTTCAGAAAGTTCATAAATACAGAGCCTGTACAATTATGGTATTGGGCGGAATAATTATAGGCGGCAGAGCCGACCTCGTTTTTCCAAATGGTTTCCTGAGAGGTCGGCAATATGTGGATAGTATTCTTCAACCCATTGTGCCTTTATTTGCTGGTGCGGTTGGTGCTAACTTTCGCCTAATGCATGATAATGCTAGTCCCCATACATATGCGATTGTGACGAACTGGTTGGATCCGACTGAGCATGTATGGGACATGCTTCAACGTAGAATTTCTCACATTTTGGGCAATATCCAAAATGCTCTTCAATTCCGAGAGCTTCAAACCACAGAATAGGCAAGTATACCTCAATCGGGCATTGACAATGTCATTTTGACTATGCACAATAGTTGTTGAGTTGTTCTGAACCAGTTAATTTTTTGCATACTTGATCATTTTTCTGTATAGCTCGTAAAATTATGGTTTATATTTAATTTTTTTTGGGATATTGTATTCGTTTCAGGCAAAAAATTGATTTAATGACATATTAAACATTTACTCATTACTTAATAATTTAAGTTTCCCCTTTCAAACTGAAAAAAATAGAAAACGCCTATTGATAAAAATATCCCTAGAGTTTTCCGATGTGTGTATTTCTTTGCGGCCACATGGCTGCTCAGAAAAGAGACTATTTTTAAACTACAGACAAGGCCGCTGTACTGTACAACCTGTTGAAAAAAATACATTTGGGAAAATTCCGTGTATTATTGAAAAACAATTTGGGTTTGAACAACCCCTAGAAGTACACTGGTCATGGTTTACGTCGAACGTCAGCAACTCTTTTAGCAGAAGCTGGATCAAGTATGACTACGTTGAAGTGCCATGGTGTATGGAAGAGTACCACTGTTGCTGAAGGGAATTTAGAGAGCATATCCTCAAAAAATGAGGTTTCTATGATGTTGGCAGGCGTACTATCTGGATCTCGCATTTCCTTACAGAAACTAAAGACCCAGACAATGAATCATGAGTCAACCTTTGCTGCAGGAAATTTGGCTATCAGCGGAACCTTTCAGAATTGCCAATTCTATGTAAATACAGCCAAATAATATAAAATGTAAACTCATATTTTGTTAATGAAGAATAAGTTAATCGAAAACTGTTTATTGCCCGCGCGGGCCATTGTAACGGCGTTTTTCTGCGGTTTGATAATAATGCCTTTAACCTGATTTACCAATTAACTCGGGTGCCAAACGCGATGGGTTTTATAAGGTCGCGATACCTTATGACACTTACTGAGTCCAACCTCGGGTAGCTTTTACACAGTTGGAGACAGTGTTCGATACAATCTGAGGCGGTAGCGATTGGCAAGAATCGATTTCTTCTGCCGGCGAGCAGGAGGCTATGGAGGTAGTGAATGAAATTTACCCTGACGATACGTCCAATTTTGTACACTATAATGTAAAGCTGGTCTAACTTTCAACGACTATCTGTTCTATACAGTATGAAAAATAATGATAATACACTGTCTGACACAGTCCTATGATCAACAAAAAAGATAATTCTTAGTCCTATGGTCAACAAAAAAGATAATTTTCTATACCAAAGTAAATATAAGGTGTTGGCGGCAAGCGGACGAGGAACGAGTGAGGTGAGCAAGCAGCGCGTATTATACTACAAGGCGGTAAGCAGGGTAAATGTCGAAGGCAACGGTAAATGCGGTCAAAATTTGGACAATTGTGAAGACATACAAAATGGTAATTAGATAACAGTTTACAGTCCAGAGTTTCGGCGAGGTGACAAACACCCCTGTCGAGACGTAAGTCAAGACCGAATTCAAGTCAGGATGATGTAGATTAGGGCGTAGGTGATAGATAAACTCGGATTTCAAGGGGCGCGTCCACCAAAACGAAATTTTGGTCAGGGGAATTGATATAGGGGGATTTATGGTGGAGGAGCCGAAATAAGGAATAGCGCATCCACCAAAATGTTGCTCTAGCCTGAGAAAGACTAATTAAAGAGGTTGACCCCTTTCCTCAACGTATGAAGTTCAGCTGACATCACTCATAAGGCTAGGCCACAATGAGCAACAGCGTCCGAACTTCACTCGAGGGACATTGAAGCACCAATTAATGATACTCGATACTGCCAGGGTACATGAAATATTCGGTGGAGGTAATGGTTTCAATTATTCAGATTAAGGTTCGAATAAATAAGAACAAATAATAAAAATTACGAAAAGCACTGCCGTGAAGGCAGGAGCTTTTGAGCGCTCGTACATGCACCTTGTAGGTGGATTCGCATTTTCCAGTTTTGGAAATCAATTGAAGGAATTTTCGACAGCTGTCTAAAAAATTCTGAAACTTAGGCGAAACTCCAGACTTCCTGTCAGTGCTTCAGCTGTTCAATTTTTTTCGATAATTTGCTAGAATTTTCTACGGTATCTATAGTCTTGGTGATGCGATCTGGACAAAATTTTGCACGTAGTTTGAAAACATTATTCCTCAGCTAGGTGCAAAATCTCATTCCAATCCGATCAGTAGTTTCGAAACTATCAGGAAAAAAATATTATGAACGGCCATATTTACGGAACCCCTAGTCTAATTCTGCTCATTGATGAACGTGACCGCGATATTCGCGATCCAAACCCACCCTGAAAATTTCAAGTCCCTAGGCCTTTCCGTTCGAAAGTTATGATTTTCTATGGTTTCTATGGTTTCTATGGTTCTGGTCATGTGATCTGGAAAAATGTAGCTTGAATATATCAATATCCATTAGTATACAAAACTTCGTCACGATCGAATCTGTAGTTTTGAAATTATCAAGAAGACTAAATTCCAAACGACCATATTTACGGAACCCCTAGTATAATTTTGCTCATAGATGAACGTGATCACGACATTCGTGATCCACACCTATCCTGAAAATTTTAAGTCCCTAGGCGTTTCCGTTCAAAAGTTACAATTTTCTATGGTTTCTATGGTTCTGGTCATGCGATCTGGACAAAATTTCACATGTAGCTTGAACACCCCATTCTCCATTAGAGTGCAAAATTTCATCCCGATCAAATCTGTAGTTTTCAAGTAAGCAGGCGAACAAAACTTTGAAAGGCCATATTCACGGAACCCCTGGTGGAATTTGGCCCATTAACAAACTCAAACGAGGCATTCGGGAACTGAAGCCACACTGAAAATTTCAAGTCTCTATGTTGTTCCGTTCGAGAGTTATCGTGCTTACAGACGAATTTTCTGACGGATTCGTCATCAGTGAGTCGAACATAATCGATTGAGACCATTTTCGGCTCAAAATTCGAAAAATACAGACATCGTGACGAAATGATATAGCCCTCGTGTAAGTAGTACGAGCGCTCAAAAAGAAAGACTTCACCGGCTGCAAATATTGCGAAAGGTCCGAATTACACAAGTCGGACTACATCTCGGGTAATCTAGGACAGTACTAAATTATTTCTTCGGATTAATGGTTATGAAATCAAAGAAACGGAATTTACAATAACGAATATGGAACACAGGAAGAAAAATCAACGGTCATAAATGAATTTATATATACAGATTCACGGTTCACCAACTCTGGGGGTTTCCTGTACGACACAGCACAGACTGCACGGGCTTTGGTGCACTTCGAAGACCACGAAAATGGCTTAGAGTCAATTTCTCGGTTTAATGTTCGCCACGAACAAATGTCGGTAATTTACACACGCTCGAAACAATATCGGAAGATTTATTCTTCTGACTATAACTTTCTCGGTCGATCGGAATTTTAGAAAAAAAATTTCCAACAGCACTAATCGCAACGGCTGAATCGGAATTTCTAATACCACTTTCTAACAGTATTAAACTCGGCGGCTAAATCGGAATTTTCTAACACAACTTTCTAACAGTGTTAAACAAGGCGGCTTAATCGGAATTGCCAAAATTCCATCCCGTTCCTCCTTATATAAGGTCGGTTTGATGGGGGTAATTTGGACACTCGAAAACGGCGTCGTTTTGCAAGAAAACTTGCCGCCAATATACAAAAACTAAGGTCTGCAGGCGATATCATCCAGGCGACGGATTTCTGGAGTTTGTATACATAGGCTAGGATTACAAATGATCACGTTAAATTCGCCTCATATGTGATATGAAAATATTTCAACAAATTTTCTCAAAACCCAGGCCGATTATATTGGGTGACTTATGAATTTTCCGGACGTGGAATACGCATCTATCCGAGTAAAATTTCCAAAAATCGACGTAGAACATATAGGGTGGCCCATATATCCTCCTGATCAGAAATATTGAAGAATTTAAAAAAATTCTTCCAAAAATTTGCGTGAATGATACCGGATGACCTTGTAACGAAATTCACTTCGTTACACCATATTGTGTACTTTGTGCCCGCACAGGCATAAAGTAATCAATCGATTATGTAGATTGTATCTGAGGTATGAAATCACAATAATGTACAGGTATGACATAAAATATAATATAAAAAATAATTACGTTTATGTTTATGTTTTTATCCCGACTTTCTTCCCAAAGTAAAATCTCCGAACGATTCTAATTTCCAGCAACAATAATACTCGTACATAAGGCTATTCTAACATACTTTCATATGAAAAATCGAATTTTTGACCCGTGTGAAAATATCACTGCCCTTCTGCACTTGTAGGTACTAGAAAATACCCTTGTTGTTAATAGCACAGTAAACAAAGCGAAAACGTTCTTATTTGTTTCAAATTTCAAACGCATTACGAGAATGAATATCATTTGAACACTGCTTTGTTGCCATTTTGGTCTATGAAAGCAGTATCCTTCTGGACACGTAGATTGATATGATTTGTAATCATATACGCGATCTACACTCTGTTTCATAATAGACCAGGCAATAGAACAGAAAAAGGGTCATTCTGTGACAAAAATAGTAGAAGAAAACCGCGAGTGGGGAGTTACGTGGGGTGGTCCGTGGATGTTCAGTGATATGTTTTCGACTCGCAAATATCATTACTTTTCTTGTAATTGCGAAGAAACACCAAAAAAAACGATGTTTTTTATAGTTTTTTGCTTGTAAAATCTGAACGAATGGAGCGGTGCTAATACTTTCAACAGACGAATTGTAGAGAATGAAAAGATGAAAAAAAAGAGTGCTAGTGCAACTCAATCGGGTCATCATTACTTATCATAAGGAAAGCCGGAAAAACCGTGAAAATCAGCGTTTTTTCAGATCCTCATAACTCGGCCAATTTTTAAGTTGTAGCGGTGGCTTTCCAAATGAAAGTAGTGGTTAATAGATACTTCAAGTGTGCATAACCCAGACGTTGTCCGATAAATAGTTTTTCCGTAATTGCGGTCTGAATTATTTAAGGCACTATTTTCCGGAAGAGCTGGATGCGTCGGAAGTAGTCCGATTTCAATTTACAAAACGGATTTTGAAAGAAGAAGTATAGTACTACAAAACGGCAAACTTGATTTTTCGTTAAAATGTTGCAAAATAGGTGAAAAATACGTGGAAACATGACCAAAACCGGCTCAGTGCCCCATCTGGGTCGGATAGTGGGGGTAGCCGGCAGAAGCGGGGAACCAAAATCGCGCTGAGGCCTGGCGCGAATATTTACGTATATACCCCCACTACTTGACTGCAATCGAGCATTCGGCTTATTTTGGTCATGATTGCATGCTTTTTTCACCTATTTTGAAGCATTTTAACGAAGAATCAAGATTGCCTTTTTGTAGTACTATACTTCTTCTTTCAAAATCCGTTTTGCAAATTGAAATCGGACTACTTCCGACGCATCCAGCTCTTCCGGAAAATAGTGCCTTAAATAATTCAAATCGCAATTACGCAGAAACTATTTATCGGACAACGTCCGGGTTATGCACACTCAAAGTATCTATTGACCACTACTTTCATTTGGAAAGCCAGCGCTACAACTTCGAAATTGGCCGAGTTATGAGGATTTGAAAAAACGCTGATTTTCACGGTTTTTCCGGCTTTCCTCCGGTAATGATGACCCGATTGAGTTGCACTAGCACTCATTTTTTTCATCTTTTCATTCTCTACAATTCGTCTGTTGGGAGTATTAGCACCGCTCCATTGGTCCAGATTTTACAAGCAAAAAACTAAAAAAACATCGTTTTTTCTGGTGTTTCTTCGCAATTACAAGAAAAGTAATGAACAGCGCGTAACAAAACCGTCTACTGCACATGGAAAAGGAATTACAATTGGAAGATTATTCAATTCCGAAACCGCGCTCCAGGGCCATATTAGCGCATAGGCCAACATAGGCCATGGACTAAGGGCGGCACGATTTTAGGGGTCGCAAATTTTTGGTAAATAACAAAAAAATATTTCCTAAATGAAGAAAAAAGTAGAAATATGCACCTTCGAAAATTGTAAAATTATTTAATATTTTCCATGAACGTCACACATTTTTAGAGAAAAAAGTAAGTTCTTTTATTTCAATACGCAGTTGGGAAAGGAAACAACCATCTTATTGGAAAATTAAAAACTCACATCACAACTGAATCTGAAGGAGCCGCCCTAAATCCGAACAGCAGTCGTCGGTAACGCTCATCAAAGAATGTCGGCAAGCTTGATGAGTTCTATCGTGAATTGTAAATATGTAACTCGCAATAAAGAGCGAATAGACCCACCCTGTCTTGGTGGACGCGTTACTATCGGATCGCACTTGCAGAACTTATTTGAAATTGTAGAAGAATCGAAAACTTGCCATCATAGAGTTGTCGTCAGTCATGTTTCGGTATTTCTGGATATTATTATTGAAAATTTTCAGTAT
Organism: Aphidecta obliterata; assembly: GCA_963966015.1. Lineage (NCBI taxonomy): Eukaryota > Metazoa > Arthropoda > Insecta > Coleoptera > Coccinellidae > Aphidecta > Aphidecta obliterata. Next base: position 4,103,719 of record OZ014432.1, read on the forward strand.
AGAGAAAGTTTTTGAAAACTAACAAGAGCATTGGATGAACTTGAAAATTATTAGAACGATTTTGCTGCGTAGTTCTCTTTTTTTTTAAATTTGCAAAAACTTGATTTTGAAGAATTAGAAGTAGGTAGCAGTTATCCTATTTCTAGTTATCCGGACGATTTGGACGACAAGCTTCACGGTGAATGATTAATGTTTGCACTTCAACGCCTGCCTATGTAGCTCAATCAGAACGTCCCGTAAAACTCTACTCGAGATGAGTAACTTCATTAGAAGCGGAAAAAGCTTAGTGCAAGTTTTTTTGTATTTTGATACTGCTGTTAGAATTTTTTGGCAACGAACTTCTCAGCAAAAAGTTCTTTTTCAGCTTTGAAACGAATTTAATCATAGTGGCGATCTATCATATCTCGAGAGCATTTAAATTATTTTGCCGTTTTGTGCATTGAAGCTGAGTTAAGCAAGAATATAGATTTTGAACTAGAGTTTTCAAAAAATCGCAGAAAAAAAAAGCAAGAAAAACATCGTTAATATATTGACGAAGAAAAGTTTAATTGCAGTGTTTTTGAAAGTTTTCTGAATGTTATGTAAAATAATATTGAATAAACACTCTTACACAATAAGATTGTTTCAATTCCACGATAGTAATTTGTCTTAATCAACTCTTCCTGCGAAAATCACTTGATTGAAAAAATCGGCATGTGTTTCTCTTTAATTCGCCCAACTCAGAGGGGCGGCAAATTATTATTGGCCTAAGGGAGGAAATAAGTCTAATCCGGCCCTGCCGTGCTCTATTGGCTTCCAAATAAACACTGCTTTCCTGGTCTTTAGAGTTCTGAAAAACCGTGCGCATTTCGGCACGCAGCTGTTGTCTACTGTACCCAGAAAAGGAAACACGCAGCCGGCACTTCCTTGACACTATGGTCGAAATTTAAGGTGACACTGCAAATAAAAATGATGCTTGAACAGGAAGATTGTAGGGTCCGGGGAGAATTTTTGAGCGCTCGTACTACTTACACGAAAGCTACATAATTTCGTCACGATGTCTGTATTTTTCGAATTTTGAGCCGAAAATGGTCTCAATCGACTAGGTTCGACTCAATGATGACGAATCCGTCGGAAAATTCGAGTCTGTCCGTCCGTCCGGCCGTAAGCACGATAACTCTCGAACGGAACAACCTAGAGACTTCCTAGAAGTTCCCGAATACCTTCGTGAATGGGCCAAATTCCGTTAATGGGCCAAATTCCGTTAATGGGCCAAATTCCACCAGGGGTTCCGTAAATATGGCCGTTCGAAGTTTTGTTCTCCTGATTACTTGGAAACTACAGATTCGATCGTGACGAAATTTTGCATATTAATGGAAAATGATATATTCAAGCTACATTTCTTCAGATCGCATGACCAGAACCATAAAAACTATAGAAAATTGTAACTTTGGAACGGAAATGCCTAGGGAAAGGAAATTTTCAGGATAGGTGTGGATCTCGAATGTCGTGATCACAATTATCTATGAGCAAAATTATACTAAGGGTTCCGTGAATATGGTCGTTTGAAATTTAGTTTTCTTGATCATTTCAAAACTACAGATTCGATCGTGACGAAATTTTGTATACTAATGGAGAATGATATATTCAAGCTACATTTCTCCAGATCGCATGAACAGAACCATAAAAACCATAGAAAATAATAACTTTTAAACGGAAAGGCATAGGGACTTGAAATTTCCAGGGTAGGTTCGGATCGCGAATTTCGCGGGCACGTTCATCAATCAGCAGAATTAGACTAGGGGTTCCGAAAATACGGTCGTTTGAAATTTTGTTTTCTCGATAATTCCGAAACTACGAATTCGATCGAGATAAAATTTTGTATTTCAATCCAGAATGATATATTGAAGCAACGTTTTGTCCAGATCGCATGCCCAGAACCATAGAAACCATAGAAAATTATAACTTCCGAAGAAAAAGGCTTAGGAACTTGAAGGTAGATTTGGATCGCGAATGTTGCGGTCGCGTTCATCAATTAGCAAAATTGGACTAGGAGTTCCGTAAATATGGCCGTTCAAAATATTTTTTTCCTGATAATTTCGGAACTACGGATTGGATCAAATTTTCAATGAAATTTTACAACTAGCCGAAGAATTATGTATTCAAACTACGTGCGAAATTTTGTCAAGATCGCATCATCAAGACCATAGATAATGTTAGGTATCAAGCAATGAATTGGCTGATATATTGAGAACTGGCAACGCCGACCCTTGTCAAGGGCCTCAAGAGTCGCGGCTTAGACCGTAAAAAATATATTCATTCTCGCCATGCAAGCCGAGACGTTAAGTTAACATACCTAGTTATTATATCAACGATTGTGAAAAGTTTTGTATAATTGTTTGTATTTGGAATATAGACAATTTGCAAGCTTTTAAAACTGAAGAAAATACCAATCAATGTCAAAATCAGTGGCGTAGGTAATAACGCAACTTTCTTGACTAATTCTAGAGTGAATGTAGAGATATTTTCGAGAGTTGATAAAAACTATGCTAATAAGTTTTCATGTTTAATTGTTCCAAAGATAACAGAGCCCTTGCCTCATAATACCTTTGACGCTAATATAGTGAAAATACCAGATAACATTGAACTGGCAGATTACACATTTAACGAAAGCCGAGAAATAGATTTATTGGTAGGAGTTAGATTATTTTATGATCTTGTTCTTATGGAACAAGTTAAGTTGCAAAAGGGTCTTGTATTACAGAATTCAAAACTCGGATGGATTATAGGCGGTGGCAATTACCATAACAGTTCACACAAGATTTCTTCTTGTCTGAGCGTAAATGTTATTAATGAAAATTTAAGAAAATTTTGGGAGATTGAAGAATGCTCGCCAGAATTTTTGTGAGCGTAATCTCGAGGAAAACTCTAGAAGACATGAGGATGGAAAATTCATAGTGAAAATTCCATTCAAAGACAATGTGCCAAAAATAGGCAATTCTAAAGAAAATGCGTTGAGTCGTTTTATTAATTTAGAAAAGCGCTCAAGGAAAAATGAGCATTTGAAAAGGCAATATGATGATTTTATGAGGGAATATATTAGATTAGGTCACATGATAGAGCTTGACAGTAGTAATGTTGACAAACTTCCTGATCAAGATTGCTATTACATTCCGAAAGACATTAGTGTTCTGAAAGACACCAGCATAACCACTCCTTGTAGAGTGGTTTTTGACTTCTCTGCGAAAACAAGTAGGGGAGTCTCATTGAAAGATATTCAGCACTCAGGTTCGGTTGTACAGAGTGAGTTGAACGATATTTTGTTGAGATTCAGAATACCTAAGTATGTCATGACCGCAGACATTTCCAAAATGTATCAACAAATTTGGATGTGTCCTGAAGAAACCAAATTGTCTAAAGCGTGGATTTGTGTTTTCGTTTGTATGTCCACGAGAGCCATTCACATAGAAGTGGTAACGGAGCTTTCTACGAAGGCCTTCTCATTGCATGTTTCAAGCGATTCATATCACGGAGGGGCAAGCCCTTTGTAATTTTCTCGGGTAATGGAACTCAGTTCGTTGGAGCAAAGAACGAAATACTGAATTTTATGAAAGACAATGATGAAGTCATGAAGAAGTTTTTTTTAAATGAAAACATTAAATGGAAGTTCATACCCCCAAAAAGTCCTAATTTCGGTGGCATATGGGAGGCGGGAGTAAAGTCCGTTAAACACAATTTAAAACGAGTTGTCGGTACTAACCACTTACATTATGAAGATTTTTGCACTGTTATGTATCAGATAGAAGCTATATTGAACTCTAGACCACTTACCCCCTTATCTACTGATCCTGAAGATTTTATTCCTTTGTGTCCTGGACATTTCCTTATCGGAATATCGCTAACGAGTTTACCCGAAAATAACTATGATTGTGTGTCCGATAATCGTCTCAATTGTTATGAGCTTCGCCAGAAGATGGTTCAATTGTTCTGGAAAAAGTGGAGCAAAGAAAAGATTGGTGAGCTTCAAACCAGGCAAAAATGGAAAACCAATTATGGAAATCTTCTGAAAAAGGACGCATTAGTGCTTATAAAGGATGATAACTTACCTGTGTTGTTTTGGCGTACAGCCAGGGTAGTGGAACTCCATTCTGGTTCGGACCAGATTGCGAGAGTTGCATCAGTGCGTTTCAGTGGCAAAAAGGGCAGTCAGAAATATGTGTCTGCTCCCTATATGATGCTTTAAAGGCTTAACTGTATATTATGTAATATTGTAGCATTAGTCATATGTTTCGATTTTATTTTGATTATTTTTGATTTTTTTTATTTTTTGTTGTTTTTTCATTTGTTTGATTGAAATGTTATTTCAAGGCCGGTGGTATGTTAGGTATCACGCAATGAATTGGCTGATATATTGAGAACTGGCAACGCCGACCCTTGTCAAGGGCCTCAAGAGTCGCGGCTTAGACCTTAAAAAATATATTCATTCTCGCCATGTAAGCCGAGACGTTAAGTTAACATACCTAGTTATTATATCAACGATTGTGAAAAGTTTTGTATAATTGTTTGTATTTGGAATATAGTCCATTTGCAAGCTAGGTGTGTTTCATTTAATACAGTCCACTTAAGTAGCCGAAGGCAGGAGTTTTGCGAAGAAATTAATCGCGAATTTCCTGAGTCTAAACAGATAATGTAGAAAATTCTAGCGAATTATCTAAAAAAAATTGGTCAGCTGAAGTACTGACATAAAGTCTGGAGTTTCGCCTAAGTTTGAGAATTTTTTTGACAGCTGTCGAAAATTTCTTCAATTGATTTCCAAACTGGAAAATGCGAATCTACCTACAAGGTGGATGTACGAGCGCTCAAAAGCTCCTGACTTCACGGCAGTGCTTTTCGTAATTTTTTCTCTCACTGAATCATTTCACTACAATGAACTGATTTCGCTGTATCGATCAGAAAGAAACCAACCCGAATTACATAGTTATGTAGAGTTCTTATAAACGACAAAAACACTCGATGGAAAATTTCATTTTAAAAACTAAAGGACTGATTACTTCAGCCAACTTGATTCATGTATGGTTGGCACAATGATCGGCATCCACGGGATCCTTATTTCCTTAGAATAAAGTGCTAGAATTGTGTGTTACAGGGATTTTTGTTGCTTATTTCAGTCTTTTCCTTGTGTAGGCGACCACACTCACAGGCTATTGAGTGTACACAGATACTTGTGTCCTGATTCTCGTTTTCCAGTTTTACTTTTGTGGAAACCGATTTTGTGGTGTAAGAAGATTTGAATTCTGTCCATGCCAACACTTCTTGGTGTATGTGAAAGGCCATTCATGTAGAAGATTAACATTGTCTTGTCCCTCTGAATCACCTCATTATTTGTGGTTGTATTTATCTCCTCCTATCTTCACAGAGAACTAAGGTATCGTTCATTTTGTGAATTCTGCTCTATATTTGTCCATTTACTCCACATTATGTTTATTATTTTTTATAATAATAATAATAATATTTATTCACCATCAAATTTTACATGGTTTGTCAAAATAACAATCACATTTAAAATTGAAACATTCATCATCAAAGAATAAAATGCACCCTTCACCAATATCTCATTTATTTTTCTTCTGAAGTTTTTTTCCGGTAACTTCTTCACTTCAACAGGAAGCTTGTGGAAAAACTTTATGCCCCAATAGCTCGAAATATTCTGAGTGTTCTTTTTCCAGTGGAGTTGAGTGACGAGATCGTTCCTGTTTGGAGTGTTGAAGCGGCATATAATTTTTTCAGTAAAAGTCCATGAGGAATCGTATCAGAAGCTTCACTCAGGTCAAAGTTGAGCATCTCCACAAATTCCCCAGCGTCCATAGCCTCCACAATATCAGCTAACGCCTCCATGAGTGCAGAAGTGGTACTCCTGCCTTTTCTATAACCAGGTTGACTTTGGTTGAAATACTTTTTCCTTTCCATACAATTCAACATCCTGTTCTTCATTATCGTTTCGAAAATTTTTGATAACCATGGTAGAATTGCAATTGGTCTATAATTGTCGCAGTTATTTTTGTTCCCTTTTCCTATATAAATGGGAACTATTTCAGGAATTTTCAAATCACGAGGAAAAAAACCTTGCCGAAAACATTTATTTATAATCAAAGAGATCGGTTCGGCTACTGCTTCCCTGACATCCTTCAAGATACCACCAGATAAATTATAAATATAATAATAATAAAATAATATGGTTTATTCCGTGAAGCTACAGGTATAAACAATTATCACAGAGGCGTGAGCCTGTACGTGATCTACTATTAAACATAATATAATTACAGTAGCCAATATTCAAACTATTCTACAAAATTCAAAGCAATACACACCTTCACAACGAGAAAAGAAAAGAAAAAAGCAGAAATATATAAAAGTGAATACAACCCAACTAAGTGAAGAAAATAAAACAATACCCTTTGGGGTATTGACTACTAAATCAGAAACTTTTTTCAGTTTGATGGATTTATTACTTTTTCAACCTCTCTTTCAGTAAATTCGATTAAGAAGCATGATTTTTCATCATTTGAACTCTGAATTTTAGTTTTTAGTTCTTCGAGTATTTTCCTGCCAGTAGTAGTAAAATGATCATTTAGTTCATCAGCTGTTAGTTTAGTATATGGATTTCTTTCTGTTTTTTTGGAGTTATCATTACGTCGTATCAATTCCCATAATGCTTTTTGTTTATTTTCAGCCCTTCTCAAAAACCATTTTTTTCTTTCATTACCTTATCTATCTCTGCTGTGTATTCACTTCTGTAAGCTTTGTATGCTCTTAAGAATGAATAATCTGCTTTAACTATTGAAACTGTATAAAGAGCTTCTAGTGTGTCCTTCATATCTTCGATTTGTTGAGTTTTCCATCTTGTTTTTTTATAATTTTCTAATTTCATTACTTTTTCTCTCAGTGGCATTCTTTGGTCTATAGCCCTCAAGAGGTATTCATGAAACCAAGAAAAAGCATCTTCTGCATTCTTCTGACCCAAAAACTCATTCCAAGATATCTCAGATAAGTCCTGTTTGAGCTGATCAATACGTTCCTCTTTTATTCTTCTCTATTTGGTTGTTATTTTTCTGTTATTTTCAGGTCCATTCATAGAAGCTGGGAAGTTGGGTATTTGTGCCAGGTGATCAGACATATGGAGCTCTACAGTTGTGCACCCTTGGTATACTGAATTTAGAAATACATTATCATTACATGTTTTTGATTAATTGCTTACCCTTGATCCTTCACAGAAACTTCTCTTGAAACCGAAAGCCTCAATTGAATTTTTCGTTAATTTTAGTTCTTTACTACCAACCAAAAAATGTATGTTAAAGTCCCCTGCAATCATTACCCTTTTTCCATGAAAGTTTTCAGTTATATAATTCAATAATTTTGGCAATTGTTCCAAAAATACATCTACCGAACCAGTTGGTGATCTGTATACACCCACCACAACTGTGTTGAAATTTCTTAAATATATGTTCGCGAATTCACAGTCTTTTTCGATAGCCATTTCCCTTATTTCGTCTATGGCATTCGCTAACAATATAAAGCCGAGCTTTTCTGTTTGGTCGTTTAAAAACCCCCTCACTACCTACTTTTGCTGTTCCTTGTATTATACCCTTGATTTCCTTCTCCGTCTTCATTTGTTGACTTTCTGTTTTGTTTATAGTTCCCAAACCTTTCCTGTCAGCCACTGGCGCCACAGGTCGAAACAGCGACTGGTTAACTTCAGTAGTTCCAGAATGAGATGTAAATTTTGATCTACCGCGGGGACTTTATCTGTCATCGCTTTCATTCGGTTTACGGGAAATATCCTTTGATTTGTTATTGTTTTTGTTAACGTCAGTTTTTGATGATTTCAATTCTTGACTCACTTTATTAGTACTTTCCCATTTGAGGATACTTATCAACAACTCCTGTTCTTCGGTTCCCCTTTCCATTTGATATTGAAGCTATTCCATCAAATTGACAGTATTAAGCGAGCCTTACACGGCCAATATTATTGAAGCAATATCGATATCGATCAATATATTGAACGTGTAAGGAGGATATTGAAACAATTATATTGAAGGGAATAATATTGGAACAAATAAAATCCGGGAATTCAATTAAAATCAAACGGATTCTATTTGTTCCAATATTATTATTGCCTTCAATATAATTGTTTCAATATCCTCCTTACACGTTCAATATATTGATCGATATTGCTTCAATTATATTGGCCGTGTAAGGCTCGCTTTAGTTAGGTTTTGCTTTTCAATCTCAAGTTTTTGACAGCAGTTATTCTTGCCTTCACCTTCCTTTGAGGATTCTTCTAAAGTCTCTGCTACGTTTTCCAAATCAAGTGCTGCATTCAAAGCACTGTTTGTTCACTATTTGGCATTTTTTTATTGATTATATATTCAATGAGCTCGTTTTTTTTTTCACTTATTTAGCTCACTCATCAATTGCGCCTTTGATATCACCATCTTGAAGTCAAATGTGCTCATTCGGAGATGTAATTGGAAACAAGGGTCAAGTGGCAGAGCACCTTCTTGGTGAACTTCCCCTTGAGGTTTCATTTCTTTTTTGGGAATAAAGACATTATAATTATAACATCTTTAGGGCTCGTTAAACTCAATGAACAATTGAAGGACCCTATTGCACATAATATGTGCATTTTTGAAATCGCAAAGTCGAAAGAATAGCGGGGCACGAAGCGCCCCCGCGTTTTTGAGAGGAAGAAACGGGCTTTCCTACGGTACTCGAAAAGTTGCCTTTTTCGAATTCCAAACGTACGAAAATAACGTTCGGGAAAATTCAAAAAACACGAAAAGTTGTCGCCGAACTTTTCATAAGGATCTTTCAATATCTAGGGCTCCGCCAAGGGTCGAATTTCCAGCTCAAAGGACGTGAGGTCTCAGATAACTATGTGACGTCTATATTAATATGTGATTGTTGTTGTTGTTTATTGTTTATATCCCGACTCTCCTAGGTCTCTGTGAGACCCCTCAGACGCTCAGAGCTTATGATATACTTATATATTATATCATAAGAACAGCGCAAATCAACAAGGGGAATGATCACATCTACATCATATACAAGACAGATAGATAATATCTTATGAACAAGTCCTTAATTCTCATACTCCAATTGTATCAGTAGTGAAGCTAATATACGGAACGTCTTCCTAATTAAAATGTTGCTATGCTCTATATAAGGTCGACGTCCACTCTTCCTATGTTACATTGCCTCTTTCGATTTTTTTGCGATCTGTTTGAAGTAGGTACAAGTTTCTCCCATCCGAAAGTCCCGTCCGATTGTCTCAATTCGCTCTGAACCTATTCCTTTATTCCTACTTTCTCTGTAAAAAATGACTCCATTCTTCCGGTCCATCCGTCCAGTCCATCCGCCTTTAAATGAAACACATTAAAATATTTTATGAAATTGAAATTGAAATCTCTCAAAAATTTTACTTGTCCGGACCTGGGACATCAGAGCACAATCTCACATACTCAAGTGTTGAGACATAATGCTCCTTTAATTAATCATTTGTAGAGAGTGATCCGAAAAAACGATTTACCGTTTGACAACAATAATATTTAATCAAGATACGAAGTACAGTTATGCGTTACACTGGAGTCTCTCCTCGGAACACGCATTCCTGAATGAGAGTAAACGAGGTTCCGTACGTGCCGAGGACAGACATACTACGTACTGTCACTTTTTATGAAGGATTCATTACTTATTTTTCGGTACGTAATATGTACAGGTTTCGGTGAGCGTTAACATTGAAGACAAGCTTGGAAAATGTTATTTAACAAGCAATTTATATTGTATATTCCGGATAAATGCTTTGGTGTACGAAGAATCACTCTTGAATGAAGTTTTGTCGTGATTGTTGAATCATTCGTTATATGTCTACTCCACTTATGTTGGAGATAAATTCCGAAGTCAGCTAAACATATCAGCTGCTTGGACTAATAATTTAGACATGCGATATACAGAGTATCTATTTTTGAAAGGGCCAAACTTCAAGGGCAGATATTGCAGATAATACATTTGATTTGAAACAAAAAATTTCATATAACAAATCGTCGAAATGTTGACGGTTATTCTCCAATTTGACTTGATTTCACGACGTATTTCAGGTTATTCCTTAAAATCAATTAAACCTCAGTTATCCTTGAAGCCTCAAGAGTTCTGACCACATATCTGGAAACGCATTAAATTGGCTACAAAATAAGGATTTCTGTGTGCCAAAAAATTCTTATTGCGGGCGTTTTAAGAAGATGAATATCAGGATTCTGAATTGAACCAAATGAGTCATATTTTTCGAATAGTTTTATCGGTGGAAATTTATTAATTATGGTTTTCTTTTCAGCAAAAAATACCCCATTTAGTATGCTATCGAGTGACTCATCCAATTTTGTTCTTGCTTGTCTTCGGCCATAATGTTATGGCTAATAAGATAACAACGAAAAATTTGAAATATTTCAAACCTAAATTTGGTCTATCTTGAAGCTCCTTATGATTGAATATTATAGTAAAAAGTAAAAGAATTTATCAGACAAAATGTCTAGTTTCAAATGGATGGCTGTCCAGCTCATAATAGCCGGAATGTGCGGGACTCACCCCCGGTTTCTCGAAGGCTGATCAACGCAAATGTTAACTAATCATTTGCCAAATCCTGAGCAATAGGCCAAAGCAATGCGCAAATCATGTTTATCACGCTTTGTTCAGGATTTAATAACCAATGATTAGTTAACATTTGCGTTGATCAGCCTCCGAAGAACAGAAGGATCGCGTTCGACGTATGCTCGGTTTAAAAAGATGCAGATTTCTTAAACCGTGTTGATACGATGGGTAAAAATGTACATTTCTAGGACCCATAAACAGAGCTGTAATCGATGGAATAGAGGCAATGTGTTCAGGAAGTTTCTTGTTCAAAAATCTCTACTGAAAATGTTCCTACTCCTTTTTTTTGGATTGCCACGGAGTAATCATTACTGATTTTCTGGATAGGGTTAGAACAATAACTGGGAATTAATATTCGATCCCAATGACAACTCTACCAGAAATAAGTATAGAAAGAAGACGCGGAAAATTGTTTCGTATTTGAATGATAAAATAGCATAATGCAAACAATTTAATGGTTCGAATTTCTCGGAAACCCTTCTTATTCACCTTATTTGGCTATGTTCGACTGTCGTTTCTTTCTTCAATTGAAAAAAAGTTTTGAATATCGTGAATTTTGTTCGAAAGAAGAAGTGAGAGAAGCTGAGGAGGCCTGTTTTTCGGAGCAAGAAAAATACATATTTCAAACTATCAACCATTTGGCCATAATCCATTTTCAATATACAGGGTGTTTCATGAGTTGTTGGCCATAGCCTTGTGGTGAATGCAGGTCATCCAGGTCTTTCAGAAAAGTTGTTTGTTTTGTATCCTTAAACCCTTAGTTTGGGAGATACAGGGTGATTCATGGATTTCGGCCTAAATTAACGATAGATATAACCCTGGAATCAGAGGTCCGATTTTGGTGAAATATCATGAGTTTGGTCATTTTAGGAATTCCTCTCGAATGGCTAACGAAATATCAATATTTTCAGGGCAGTAATGGGATATCGTAATTTATCTTTCAAGCCTCAAAATCTATATTATTCACAACACTTAGAGAAATTTCCTTATTGCGTTATAACATAATTCAATCTACGGAATTCAATTCTCAATTTGAATGGCAAACTTGTTACAAGCAAGTAGCGTTCGAACGAATTCATATTTTATATAATTTTTTTGAAATGCGGTCCTAATTTTAGTCCTTTCGTTAAAATATTTCTTGTCTTTTGCCGAGATTTTGAATTTCAAAGCTCAAAAGCGTGATAACTTATAAAAAGAACCATTTTGGAAAATGTAATCCGTAAGTGTAAAAACAAAACAAATAACTAGATATAAATTTTTTAAATTTTTTTCTAAAATCTTCAAACCTATTTATTTGATTTCACAATAAAAAATTGAAAGGGTAGTACCATAAGAGATGTTTGAAATGAAGTCCTTCATCTCGACACATTTCCCTGGTCTCCAAATGAGACTAGTAATTGCCCTTCTTATCATATCAGGATTTCGTTTTGATTCTGTGTAAGCTTCTTCTTTCCTCTGCTTCAAATGCTCTCGTGAAGTAATTTCAACGGCATATACATTTCATTCGCGATAACCCCACAGAAAATAATCCATAAGTGTTAGATCTGGCGACCTTGGGGACCATGCTACAGAGTGTTCTCCCGTTTGGAAATCTGTGACGATATTCTTACACTGCTGCTCTTGAATTCCCATTGCAAAAGCCATAAGCAAATATCATATGGAAATACTCACAATTGGTGTACAAAGTTCGAATTTTGAATTGAAAGTAGAGAACCTTTGAATTGGATAGCTATGGTTGGAGAATGTGTAAAAGAAAGCGATATCTAGCGAATTTTCTGAGGAATACAAGTGAATATTTCTTTGTTTTAAAGCAAATGAACTCATTGATAACATGTTTCAAGTGGGTTTACGGCATTTTTTCATGAATTCAATTTTTAGTTTCGAAAGAATTCTAAGCGTGATTATGCATACTTCAAATAACTTCTTTACGTAGCGTCTTACAACACTCAGTGGATAATGAGAGTTTAAAATACAGTGTAATTGAACAGAAAATTATAAAATTCAAAATTTCAGCAAGACAAAAAAATTTTATCGAGAAAAGACTGAAATCAGGACCGCATTCCATGAAAATTACATAAAATATGAATTCGTTCGATCGCAACTCGTTTGTAACAAGTTTGCCATTCAAAGTGATCCACTCGAAAGGACTGAAATGAATAAACCCATGATATTTGATCAAAATCGGACCTCGGATTCCAGAGTTATGGCTATCGTAAGCTGAGGCCAAAATCCATTAATCACCCTGTATTTTTTTTAGTGTCACAGGCAGGCCACGAGACATTGACATGACAATCCACTTGCAAGGCGGGTGCGTTCCGCTTCTCTTGGACAAGCACATATCATATTATACTTTTGAAAATAGGGTGATAGCTTAGATGGGACTCTACTTGGGTGTACTTTCTTGCATTTTCGCCATATTTGATAAGTTTTACATAGGAAAAACATTTAGAGCCCTGGGTACAATGATATCAGAACACATCAGAAATTATAATGACAAAAGCGCATATGGACAACACCTAAAGATAGACCAACATGACTTTAATAAAGAAGAAAATGCCACTCACCTGCATGGAAATCTATGAAATAACAAAAAATCTAAAGAAAAATCAGAATAAATGTTTGAACACCCAAGTACAGTCACCCTATTTTCAAAAGTTAAATATTATAATGTGTTCGTTCAAGAGAAGCGGAACGCACCCGCCTTGCATGTCGATTATCATGTCAATGTCTACGTGGTCTGTCTGTGACACTGAACAAATACGACGCTGTTTTTTTAGAATAAAATATTTGTAATTCTTGACTTTGTTATATGTGATTTTTGATCATTTGGATAGAAGAGATAACTCAATTCGATCAGATTGGAGATCACAGTTTTTATGTTGCACTCAATCTGTGAATTTGGACGAGTTAGTTTTTTTTATATTCCTTTTGCATATGGTAATATTGATTCCCAAATTGCAGAGCTCCTGAAAATGACCTGGTAGGGCGAAACATGTAGAGTTTATATTGAGAATGAAGCATCCATTCACGTACAAACCTGGTTTGCACTATTAAATTTTTAAATAAACTCAATGAGATTTATATGGAATATGTATATAAATCAGCGCTGTACCAATTATAATTCATACCTTATATAACGTGAATAGTAAGTATTCAATCGATTTTTCCATTGGAATAATACTCTCGTTACATTGAGAATTATTGAATTATTCAAAAACTTCATGAATTTTTCTACGCTTCCGTACTGTGCCATCATTTTTTTTTGTCCCTTATATCATAACAAGTGGACACTTCTTCGCCGCTCGTAGCGGGTGTCATAAAAAACATCTGTTACCGCCCGCTCCCCTTGCCACCCAGATTGAGATGCACAATTATTTTCTATTTATCTCTTTGATCTGCCACAGGCGCAAGGTTCGCAGGGGCGCCAAAAAATATCAAAAAAGAAAAACAATAGAAGCGCCAACCAAAATAGTTCGAAACAATTAGGTAAATTATTAAAATTCTTCACGAGCTCAAATAATCTTCTCTGGTAAATTTGATAAAAACTTTGAATATATCATATATCTCAACTTCTGGGATATTCTGTTAGGTAAAACAAATATAATCAGTCAATCTTCGCAAGAAAAGCAACCAGATTTTTCTGAATGATACTTGGACTATTAAACTATTGATAGCGTATAGAGAAAACTTATTTACACCATTGATGGAACTCAAAAACTGAAGCAGATATAATTGGAATTGAAGCAAAATTACATGGGTCAAGAAAACGAAATAAACCCAAAATGCCAGGATAATTAGCCACTGACTAGGCTCATCTTTTTGATGCGAATGCAAAACTAAGAATTGAACTATTACAAGTACTTGATGAAAAAATAATACAAATTGAAAAAAGATTTGCTGCTTTGGACGAAGTGCCAGACGACTTCAACTTTTTTGAATAAAATATGATTATGACGATTTAAAGAAAAGTGCTGGACATCTTGCAATAAAGTATCGTTTTAATTTAAATGCTCATACATTTTCAATGGAAATTTGAAGTTTTAAACTTTAAAGTAACTTATTAATTTCAGACAACTTTATTGAAATAGGACCATTACAAATTTTGAAAGGATATATAGTGAAATCCGGTTATAACGACATTGAGGGAACCGTGAACATCAGGTCGTTATATTCGATGGTCGTTATATCCAAAAATTTGTATAAAGAACGCAGAAATAGGATTTACCCCCTTCTCTTCAATTGAAAAAGATTTTCTTTTTGATTTAGACGTTGAAGACATTTTAGTGTAGTCACTCGCTCGATGAATAAACTAAACTCAATCAATTAAGAACTGCAACTGCTTATGTCTTCACAACATAACATAAAACGGAAGATCACGTGCCTGCAGCGACGAATTCTTAGTGGTACGTCGTTATAAACGAAAGATATGAACAACAAGCTTGAAAAATTTTTGTCGCTATAAGCGAGTTCGGCGTTATAAACGAAGTCGTTACAACCGAATGGTTGAATGTCAAATTACTTAGAATTCCAAACAATTATTGATAATGTCGTCGTTATATACGGATTTTCGTTATAACCGGTGTCGTAATAAACGGCTTTCACTGAATATGACTTTTGAAAATATTTATCCAAATTTACTAACAGAGTTGGGAATTTTTCTGAGTTTGCCAGTGACAACTGCTACTTGTGAACGTTTCCTTAGCAGTTAAGCAAACTGAAACTTATAAAATCGAATCTTTGTTCCTCCTTGGGACAAGAACGGTTATCAAATATGTCAATCCTCGTCATCGAAAGAGAAGACATATGAGCCTTAGATAACTGATATAAGTTGATATGTTTGCTGAAGTAAAATCAAGAAAAGTGAAATTTTGAACATATTACGTACCTACAAGATGTGATTATAGATTATTATTTTCTGGTCAACTAACCGAAAAAAAAATTTTACTATACGCTTGCAGTATTTTTTAATTTTTGTTGAAAAACTATATAATTGATTAGATATACGTATTTACTACATAAATATAAATATTTTGTTTTGTTTTTTCAGAATTTGTTTTATTTTATGCATTTCATTTGAAATGTGTATTTCAATGTTTTCGATAAAAATAAATAGGTAAATATCCATAATATTGTGTATTATTCTGATACTGTAACGAAAATATATGACTAAAATTATGAAAAAAAAATACTATAAAAAAATATAATAGAGGGAAAAAAATCTACGCAAATGAGGGGCGCTGTCTAATATATTGCCACAGGCGCAATAGTACCTAGATACGGCTCTGGACCTAACAGAAGTATTTTCAGCAATATTACTGTATTACTGTATTATCTAGTTACGCCACTGATTTGTTTTCGGAAGTTCTTAGGTAATTTTCAATACATCTTCGGATCTCTATATACATATTATGTACAATCATATTATAAATGCAATTCCAAAACAATTGAAATGTTATGAATTCGGCATAATATGGCTCTATGGTATAGATAGAGCATATCCCCTACTGAAGTTATTCACCTATAATATAGCACATATTGATACAGATCTCCGTGTTTCTGCAGTACCAGTTCCTTTCGTTTGCTGTTTACTCTGAGAATCCCTTCATTTCATGACGTTTTTTCTTCTTCCTCGAAATAATTTGCACCCTCGATCCTTTTGAACTTTATTTCCATCCGATAATCCCAGTTATACGTAAAATTTTCAACGAAGCATCATCAGGTTCACGCAACTACATCGTCACCGATCTGTGAACCTGAACGCAAACCAAGATATACTGTTTCACTGGCAAACTTGGGGCGAAACAAATTGAGAAATACGGAGTAGAGGCAGAGATTTATGGGACGAAGGGTATGCGTTATTAATAAAAGACTACCCTTCCTTGCTTTTTGTTTTTGTAATCGCGATCCTTGCATTTTGCTGGAGTCCGCCTCATTTGTCTGTGGATACATCTGGATTACGTTATCTTGTTGTTTGTGGATGAAATTTCAGGTGGAATAATTGGAAAGTTTTGGTGTCTTGTATCACGCTGCTTCCGCGCAAAAGTTTTGCAATTTCAATTTGAATCTGGCAATGTTATCCTTATGGAATTTACTTGGGTTACATGGCAAACGAAAATTTCAATGAAAATTTCAACGAACAAGGTTCCTTTCAAACTTTGATAGCGTCATTCTCGAATTATTCTCGAGATATGAGATGGGGTTAGAATTTTTTCCTTTCCAGCGATTCTAGAGGTTGATTTTTGGATGACGCATAGTATGCGAGAGTGTTACATTTACCCGCAAAACAACTCACCATTATTAATGGATTGGAGAACATAAAATTCTAATAAGTACAAAGTTTTTAACGTCTGTAATTAAGAATGAAAATAATGTTTTAAAGACATGGCAGAAGGATGATGACAAATAATCTTTAAAATCCAGAAAAAAACCTCCTCGGGCGGTAATCGAACCCATCTTTTGGTCATCATCTGTCTGCCATGCTATTGAAACATTATTTCCATACAATTTTCAAATTTGTACGTACAAGTATTAATTTCATGAAAATAATACTTTCGCACTTTGTATACGTATACAATTTTTTTTTTTTTATCGCTTTTATTGTAATTTACAATCTACTTTTATGAAGTATTGAGTAAATATTATGTATGTGTAGACTATGAGAAGATATTAAACATATTAATACTTCATTATATTACTTTAAAACAAGTCGTTTGGCCAGATTCGTTGTAATCTTCGAAAGTTGAATGGATTTTCTGTTAGTTGTTCAATCAATTGGTTAGCGTGCCCTTCCAGCCTCTGGTGGTATCTTCTTGAGTAATTTTCTATTTCGGTGGTGACGTATGGGATTCTTAGATCATTATGGATGGTGAGGTTGGAGACGTACCAAGGTGCATTTATTGATGAACGTAGTATTTTAGATTGAAGTCTTTGGATAATTTGTATATTAGATGGTTTAGCGCAACCCCAGAATTGGATGCCGTATGTCCATATCGGTTTGATGATTGCCTTGTATATAAGTAGTCTGTTTTGGATATTCAACTTAGACTTTCTACCTATCAGCCAGTACATTTGACGGATCTTCATATGTATTTGGTTTTTCTTGGCTTGAATATGTTGCTTCCAGGTGAGGCGCTGATCTAAATGTATACCGAGATATTTGGCTTTGGTATCGGCTGGTAAAACCTTTTCAAACATTTTGACAGGAGGACAATTGGTATTTTTGGTTGTGAATGTTACTTGAACTGATTTGCTTTCATTGATGTTAAGTCGCCATTTTCGATGCCACTGTTCAAGTTCATTCAAGTGTTGTTGCAGATTTTCTGAAGCTGTTTCGGCATTCTCGTGAGATGAAAGTATGGCTATATCGTCTGCAAAAGAGGCTATTGTGGTGTTTCTGTTTTCTCTACATACATTACCCAAATCGAATGGAATTAAACCTTCACTAACAACAAATAAAAACTGGGACATGTTTCAGGAAATAATAAATGAAGATATAATTCTAAACATAAACCTTAAAACAGCTAATGAAATAGAGACAGCTGCCAACAACATAACAAATATGATTCAGAAAGCGGCATGGAAATCTACTCCCGTACAATTAAGAATAATAGATTATCAAACAAAATAACCTGCTCAGATTCGGGAGTTGTTAGTGGAAAAACGACGAGCAAGAGGTAAATGGCAAAGATCATGGAACCCATTAGACAAAACCGTATTCAATCAGCTCAGAAGAAAATTTCATGAAACCCTACAGCAATACACAAATGCGCAATTCCAATATTACATTGAAAACATTAATGAAAACAATGAACACAGCATTTGGAAAGCTACAAAAAGATTCAAAAGACCAATACCACGAAAATCTCCAATTAAAAAGACCAATGGAGAATGGGCTATCTCAGACGACGAAAAATGCAGCACATTTGCCGCACATCTGACAAATGTCTTCAATCCAAACGACCCATATCCTGGCATCAGCGATGCGGAAATTGAATATTTTCTGAATGTTGCATGTCAGATGTCCCTTCCACTTAAATCTTTTACGCCGAGTGAAGTGAGCACTGAGATAAGAAGGCTAAAAAACAAAAAGGCACCCGGATACGATCTTATAACGGCAGAAATTTTGAAAAAGCTACCCAAAAAAGCTATCGTCCTGATCACCACGATATTCAATAGGATGATGAGTATATCCTATTTCCCTATCATATGGAAGTATGCTGGGATTATAATGATAGCTAAACCGAACAAACCAGACCATGAAGTGGGATCATATAGACCCATAAGCCTCCTACCAATCCTGGGTAAACTATTCGAGAAACTGCTTCTGAAAAAGCTGAAAGAAGATATGGACATTCATCAACTAGTACCTGACCATCAAATAGGTTTCCGAGAGAATCATTCCACAGTACACCAAATCCACCGCATTATAAACGCCATCTCAGCAAGCCTAGAGGAAAAAAAACTTTGCTCAGCAGTATTTCTGGACTCGGCCCAAGCATTCGACAAGGTGTGGCATAAAGGATTGCTATACAAACTGAAAAAACTCCTCCCACAACATTATTACATGATTCTGAAATCATATTTAGCAGACCGTTATTTTACCGTGAAATTCGGAGAGGCAACATCCACCCCTTGTAAGGTCAAATCGGGAGTCCCACAGGGAAGTATATTAGGACCACTTCTATACATCCTCTATACTTCAGACAAATGAGTGCGAAAGTTTTCAAGGGGTCTTTCCTTATTGGAAATTAAAGGGGACTTTCATGTGAATGAAAGCTCTTCGGAGAAAGCTACACGCTTGCGAAAAAAATTGATTTTGAAATTGTTTTTTGAGCGCTCGTACTACTTACACGAGGGCTATATCATTTCGTCACGATGTCTGTATTTTTCGAATTTTGAGCCGAAAATGGTCTCAATCGACTATGTTCGACTCACTGATGACGAATCCGTCGGAAAATTCGAGTCTGTCCGTCCGGCCGTCCGGCCGTCCGGCCGTAAGCACGATAACTCTCGAACGGAACAACCTAGAGACTTGAAATTTTCAGTGTGGGTTCAGTTCCCGAATGGCTCGGTTAAGTTCGTTAATGGGCCAAATTCCACCAGGGGTTCCGTAAATATGGCCGTTCAAAGTTTTGTTTCCCTGATTACTTGAAAACTACAAATTTGATCGAGATGAAATTTTGCACTCAAATGGAAAATGAGGTGTTTAAGCTACATGTGAAATTTTGTTCAGATCGCATGACCAGAACCATAGAAACCATAGAAAATTGTAACTTTTGAACGGAAACGCCTAGGGACTTGAAATTTTCAGGATAGGTGTGGATCTTGAATGTCGTTATCACGTTCATCTATGAGCTACATTATACAAGGGGTTCCGTAAATACGGTCGTTTGAAATTTTGTTTTCTCGATTAATTTGAAACTACGGATTCGATCGAGATGAAATTTAGTATTTTAATCGAGAATGATATATTGAAGCAATATTTTGTCCAGATCGCATGACCAGAACCATAGAAACCATAGAAAATTGTAACTTTTGAACGAAAAGGCCTAGGAACTTGAAATTCTCAGGGTGGGTTTGGATCGCAAATTTCACGGTCACGTTCATCAATGAGCAAAATTAGACTAGGGGTTCCGTAAATATGGCCGTTCAAAATATTTTTTTCCTGATAGTTTCGAAACTACCGATCGGATTGGAATGAAATTATGCACCTAGCTCAGGAATAATGTATTCAAACTACGTGCAAAATTTTGTCCAGATCGCATCACCAAGACCATAGATACCGTGGAAAATTCTAGCGAATTATCGGAAAAAAATTGTTCAGCTGAAGCACCGACATGAAGTCTGGAGTTTCGCCTAAGTTTCAGAATTTTTTTGACAGCTGTCAAAAATTCCTTCAATTGATTTCTAAAACTGGAGGATGCGAATCTACCTACAAGGTGCATGTACGAGCGCTCAAAAGCTCCTGCCTTCACGGCAGTGCTTTTCGTAATTTTTTTTTATTGAAATAGCTGAAGAATTCAAAACATTGTATTTTGTTGGCCTTTCCTACCAAAAAATTCACCTGATGCCATCCGATACCTGATGAATATTCTTCTAATTTTGTTGTGATCCTTAGAAGGGGTGAAACAAGCAACCTCAATTCCAATTCTCAGTAAAACTTATCAACAAAACAAAATTTTTCTTAATTCAAAAAAATTTGTCGAGAGAAACGGTTCATTGCGAAACTCTTTCTGTAACAGAAATAGTTTCTTGACAAAAAATTAAACACAACGTCGCGCATAATAGTAGGGTTCAAACGGAGCTCTATCGTGTCACCCCGTGAACTTCATTGCTTAAATGTATGAACCTCTCAGTAAAATTCCCTACACCCAAGCAATGCAAAATTAACTTGTCGTCAAAAAATCGTCGCGTGCAGGAAGTGGTGGAAGGCATTTTTCAAAAAAGTTATGTAAAATTTATAACCATCTACATCAAGTGGCTAATATTCATACCAATTTTCATCGAAATATACGATTCAGAAATATTTTCCTTCAATTATCGAAAAAGTCGGATAAAATGCGCTTATATGGAGTTCCTTATGATATAATCGCTTGCCCTGAAAAGGCATATTCACCATTATGTTAGGGGATTACCTATTTCGTGCAATTTATTTTATTTTCCATACTTATTAGTAGTCATGACTCGGCATAATTTCTGCTTCTCCAGTCGTTTTCGACAAATTTCGCATTTTTGTTCATCGAATGGTATTACTGTACGTGAGGAGATACGTCTCTGAAATATGCCCGCTTGTGGAAAATAGTTACTTTTCTTGGCATGCTTAGATTTGTAAGTGGAAATATTTCTCAAACTAGTTTAAGATTTAAAGCAGATTCTATGCCATTTCAAATAATCCTGAGCTATAAAATCGTTGAGGTTAGAAAAAATATGATACCTATCGGCATCTTCTGGACAAATATTACTATGGAGCATTGTATATACATTCCATAAATTTCTCTTCAGATTTTGGTTTGGATACTTTTAATTGTCCACCTTCTTGACAAATAAAACATGAACGTTCCAAATTGGTCAAAATATTCTTCTTGATTTTCGACTCCAGTTCACTCTCAGAACCAGTGATGCTTGAAATGTTCATTTCTGAAGACACAGGAAAAGATGGAAATAAGTATAATCTCACAAAGAAATGTTGAGAACCTACCTCAATAATTTTTCGTTGACCCACTGAGAATATTGCACTTGCTTTTTGCAAAAAATAGGAAAGGTAGCAAATATTACACCCTCAAATAGCAAATACACATGACATTAGGAAATAATAAAACACACACATGCATACATAAAAATACAGGAGAGTAAAGTCGCCTAGACTCAAAAGGAACCCTATAAACGAATCGATCCATAAAGTCGTTTATTTCTGTCCCGACAAGCGTTTATTCATCAAAGTGCGCTTTACTATCATCTCCACGTTCCGTCGCGGCTAATCGGATGTAATAGCACATTTTCCTATTTTTTTGAGGAAATTATTTGGCCAATTGAAATTCCGAAAAAACCTTCTGAATCGTCGCTTTCTGAGAAAGACACTTTTCGATTTTCGCAACAGTTTTCGAGTAAAATTGAAACGAACATAATGGTGAATACGCCTTTTCAGGGCAAGCGTTTATATCCTTAGGAACTCCATATAAGCGCATTGTATCCGACTTTTTCGATAATTAAAGTAAAATCGTTCTGAATCGTATTTTTCGATGAAAATTGGTATGAATATTAGCCACTTGATGTAGAGGATTTTCAACGAAAAAAAAATGTTTATAGATTTTTTGAAAAATGCCCTTTCACCACTTCCTGCACGCGACGATTTTTGAGCGCTCGTACTACTTACACGAGGGCTATATCATTTCGTCACGATGTCTGTATTTTTCGAATTTTGAGCCGAAAATGGTCTCAAACGACTATGTTCGACTCACTGATGACGAATCCGTCGGAAAATTTGAGTCTGTCCGTCCGGCCGTATACACGATAACTCTCGAACGGAATGTCCTAGAAACTTGAAATTTTCAGGGTAGGTTCGAATCTCGAATACCGCGGTTGAGTTCGTTATTGGGCAAAATACGCCGAGGGGTTCCGTAAATATGGCCGCTCGAAATTTTGTTTTCCTGATTACTTCAATACTACTAATTCGATCGAGATGAAATTTTGCACTCTAATGGAAAATGAGGTGTTCAAGCTACATGCAAAATTTTGTTCAGCTCGCATCACCAGAACCATAGAAACCATAGAAAATTGTAACTTCTGAACGGAAACGCCTAGAGACTTGAAATTTTCATGATAGGTGTGGATCACGATTGTCGTGATCACTTTTATCTATGAGCAAAATTATACCAGGGGTTCCGTAAATATGGTCATTTGAAATTTAGTTTTTTTGATAATTTCCAAACTACAGATTCGATCGTGACGAAATCCTGTATACTAATGGAGAATAATATATTCAAGCTACATTTCTCTAGAGCACATGACCAGAACCATAGAAACCATAGAAAATCATAACTTTCGAACGGAGAGGCCTAGGGACTTGAATTTTTCAGGATAGGTTTAGATCTGAAATTTGGCGTTCACGTTCATCAATGAGCAGAATTATACTAGGGGTTCCGTAAATACGGTCGTTTGAAATTTTGTTTTCTCGATAATTTCGGTCGATCGAGATAAAATTTTGTATTTTAAACGAGAATGATATATTAAAGCAACATTTTGTCCAGATCGCATGACCAGAACCATAGAAACCATAGAAAATCATAACTTCCGAAGGAAAAGGCCTAGTAACTTGAAATTAGACTAGGGGTTCCGTAAATATGGCCGTTCAAAATATTTTTTTCCTGATGCTTTCGAAACTAATGATCGGAAATTCTGCACCTAGCTGAGGAATATTTTATTCAAACTACGTGCCAAATTTTGTCCAGATCGCATCACCAAGATCATAGAAACCGTAGAAAATTCTAGCGAATTATCGAAAAAAAATTGATCAGCTGAAGCACTGACATGAAGTCTTGAGTTCCGCCTAAGTTTCAGATTCTTTTTGACAGCTGTCGAAAATTCCTTCAATTGATTTTTAAAACTGGAAAATGCGAATCTACCTACAAGGTGCATTTGCGAGCGCTCAAAAGCTCCTGCCTTCACGGCAGTGCTTTTCGTAATTTTTTTGACGACAAGTTGATTTTGCATTGTTGGGGTGTATGGAATCTTACTAAGTGGTTCATACATTTCAGCAATGAAGTTCACACGAAAATCTGTTTCAGAGCTCTTTTCATGCCTTGTGAACTCTACTATAACCAAATATTCTGTAAATATAATCGAGAATTATAGTTGGTGGCTGTCACTTTTTGTTTGCACAAATAATGACTTCAATCGTAAAGGCCCCCATCCACGGTCAAACAATTTGTGCAAATTCGGTGCAAATAATTTGATCGTCGATGGGACTGTTTGATGGTTGTGCAAACTGTTTGAGTAAAATCGGTTTGGATCGAAATCTATTTCGCAAACGATCCTTGTTTGACTACCTCTTCGACTGTGGATGGTAGTGGATCAGTCTACGCCTTTTCCCCTTCGTGAACAGACGCCTTTTCGTCCCTTCCTGGACCAGAGCATCACAAGTTTCCACTTAGACTTAATAATTTACTCATAATTTAAAAATTTTTATTAGATTCCAAGAAACAGTACAAAAGTGAATGAATTAAATGATCAAAAACTACAATAACTTGACGAAATACAAGAAGCTTAATGTGAAAGTAGCTCGAAAGTATTCAATGAAAGAGAATGTTAACGTGAAAAATCTTCGTAGACGAAATTGATTAGAACTGACATCCTATTCAGCTGGTTGTGGGTGACAGGGATTACCAATAATCTGGTCTGCAATCCTGCTTGCTTCTCTCAATCCACTCAAAAAGGCGCCATGAACCGTGGCTGGGTAATTTCTAATGGTGTGTTCGCCTGCGAAAAAGACTCTTGCAGGTCCTGAAGTGACCGAAACGCCTTGAGCGTTTGGTGGAATCACTGGGGAAGCCAGTAGGTCATAGTCACTTCCAGAGCTACCAACTGCGACGAAACTATAGGAGCCCCTTGACCAAGGATCCGCTCGCCATCTAGTCACAATGGTTTCTTTAGGTTGCGGAACCCCAGATTGGCCGAAAATGCCTCTGAGAACAGCAATACATCTGAAAGAGAGAGAAGAATACAATGCCATAAGTTATCGTGTTCACGGACAGAATTGAATTTGATCTCCGATTATTATTTGTGAGCCACAAAATCGTTTGAAACCATTCTCGGCTCAAAATTCTGAATTTTGGGAAAAATGATAACTCTATTGTTCATATAACAAGCTCATGAAAATTGAAGACAACTTCAGAATAAACAATAACGTCACATATAAGTTGTCTCCTCAAAAACGAAACTTACCTCCCAACAATAACATCATCGGTTACATTCTCCATTATGGCAGCAGCTTCACCAGCAACCAATGCGAGAAGAACTGGAGCTTTGTAGAGGTTCCAGAAAAGGAATAATTCGCCGCGGCTTGCAGTTGTGCTTCCAACATGACCGAAGAGATTGGCTTGGGGATTCCAAAAGATTCTTTCGAAGCATAAAACGACTTTGTTCAAGTTCCCAAAACCTAGTCTTTGTATGGCTGACGTTTTCCAATCGGGCAGGGGTGGACTGAACTGAACGGAGTTCAACTGGCCGCTGGAGGGTGTTGCGCTCAGTTTTAATACTCCAAGAGGTAGAGTGCAGAGGACGACATCAGCTGAAAATAATCAACGAATCAGTTTGTGTCGAATAAATTTAACAGACTATATTTATACTAAGGAAAAAGTGTCAGAGCAAGCACTGTGAAGGGTTTTGTGGTATGCGGAAATATATATCCAAACACATCTCATTCAATAAATATACTTGCCAGAATTGTTCAGATCAAAGTTAGAGGATAAGGCAGACTTTTGATGACTTCGGAAGCATTGCTTCCAAATTTCATCCATATAGATCCAATATTTTTCGAGTAAAATGAACGCAACATACGGACTGAAAGACAGACCGGAGGACATGGCGAAACTTAAAGGGTCCCCTGTCAAGGGCGTAGATATAAAGGGAGGTATTGGGAGTAATTGCCCCCCAAGACTTCCAAAATATTAAGTTTCAGAATTATCGCCAAGACGAAGAACGAATATTGCCCCTTGCGCCATTTCGTTCCAAAATTTTTAAAACGAGTGTATCATTTTTATGATATCTACTATATGACATGTACTGAGGTATACACTTATTGTGAATATTGTGAACAGTACCCACAATTTATGACAATAATGGCCCAGAATAAACAGGGTGTTTCATGAGTGGTTGGCCATAGCCTAGGGTGAAATCAGGTCATTCAGGCCTTTCAGAAAAGCTGCTTGTTTTGTATCCTAAGGCTATTAGTTCAGGAGATACAAGGTGATTTATGGATTTCGGCCTGAATTTACGATAGTCATAACTTTGGAATCTGAGGTCCGATTTTGATCAAAGTTTCATGGCTCACGAAATATAAATATTTTCGAGGCATTAATCAGAATATCGTGGTTTATCTTCCGAGCCTCAAAATCTATAATTTTTACATCACTTGAAAAAATGTCATTTTTGCATAAATAGATACATAATTCAATCTAAGGAATGCAATTTTCATTTTGAATGGCACAGTTGTTACAAGCCAGTATCGATCGAACAGTTTAATTTTATGTGATTTTTTTGGAATGCGGTCCTGATTTTAGGCCCTTTCGTGATAATATTTCTTGTCTTTTGCTGAATTTCGAAGCTTAGGAGCGTAATAACTTATGAAGTAAACCTTTCTGGAAAATATAATCCGAAAGTGTATTCGTTTCACAAAATAACTAGATATTAATATTTTTTATTTTTTCATGAAACTTTAAAACTAATTATTTCATTTCACAATACAAAATTAAAAGGGTAGGATCCTAAGAGAAGTTCGAAATGGAGTCCTTCCATCTCGGCAAATTTCCTAGCTCTCAAAATGAGATTATTTATTGCCCTTCTCATCAAATCGGTATTTCGTTTCAATTATGTGCAAGCTTCTTCTATCCTCTGTCTTAAATGGTATCGTGGAGTTATTTCACCGGCATAGACATTTTCTTTCTGATAACCCCACGGAAAATAATCCATAAGAATTAGATCTGGGGACCTTGTGGCCATGTTACAGGGCCACCATTCCCTATCCATCTATTTGGATATTTGTCATTCAGATATTGTGTAACTTCTCTGAATCGAAAATGTTCACAATTGGTGTACATAATTCGAGTTCCGAATGAAAATTGGAGTAACTTTGAATTTGACAGCTAAGTTTGGAAGCAAAGAATATCGTTCCTTGAATTCAAATAACACAAATATTCAATGTGCAAAGAAAGCGATATCTAGCGAATTTCCTGAGGAATACAAGTCAAGAATACAAGTGCACTCATTGATTACATGTTTCAAGAGTGTTTACACCGTTTCTCCCTAAATTAAATATGTAGTTTCAAAAGAATTCGAAGCTCGATTGAGCATACTTTACTTCTTTACGCAGCGTGTTACAACACTCAGTGGTTGCTGAGGATTCAGAATACAAAGGAGTTGAACAGAAAGTTATGAAATTCAGAATTCCAGCGAAAAACAAGAAATAGCATCCCGAAAAAAACAAAATTTGGGCTGGATTTAAAAAAAAAATTCATAAAATATTAATACGTTCGATCGCTACACGCTTATAACAAGTGCGCCATTCAAAGTGAAAATTGAATTCTTCAGATTGAATAATGTATTTTTTCATGGCAATAACAACTCTTCTTTAAGTGATGTTAAAAATATAGATTTTGAGGTTTGAAATATAAACAACGATATTCTGAGTACCGCCCTGAAAATATTGATATTTCTTAGCCATTCGAAAGGACTTCTTGAAGTGAAAAAACCCACGAAATTTCATCAAAATCGGGCCTCAGATTCCGAACTAATTGCTATCGTCTCCTATCTCCTAAACTAATTGCCTTAGGACACAAAACAAGCAACACGATTTCAGTCGAGTAGGGTTCGATTTAACAAAAATTACGAAAAGCACTGCCGTGAAGTCAGGAGCTTTTGAGCGCTCGTAAATCCACCTTGTAGGTAGATTCGCATTTTCCAGTTTTAGAAATCAATTGAAGGAATTTTCGACAGATTTCAAAAATATTCTGAAACTCAGGCGAAACTCCAGACTTCAAGTCAGTGCTTCAGCTGACCAATTTTTTTTCGATAATTCGCTAGATCTTTCTACGGTATCTATGGTCTTGGTGATGCGATCTGGACAAAATTTCGCACGTAGTTTGAATACATTATTTCTCGCTTCGCGATGCAAACCCACCCTGAAAATTTCAAATTCCTAGGCCTTTCCGTTCAGAAGTTACAATTTTCTATGGTTTCAATGGTTCTGGACAAAATATTGCTTTAATATATCCATTCTCGATTGAAATACAAAATTTCATCTCGATCGAATCCGTAGTTTCGAAATTATCAAGAAAACAAAATTTCAAACGACCGTATTTACGGAACCACTAGTATAATTCTGCTCGTTGATGAACGGGAACGCGACATTTCAGATCCACACCTATCCTGAAAATTTCAAGTCCCTAGGCCTTTCCGTTCGAAAGTTATAATTTTCTATGGTTTCTATGGTTCTGGTCATGTGATCTGGAGAAATGTAGCTTGAATATATCATTTTCCATTAGTATACAAAATTTCGTCACGATCGAATTTGTAGTTTTGAAATTATCAAGAAAACTAAATTTCAAACGAACATATTTACGGAACCCCTAGTATAATTTTGCTCATAGATGAACGTGATCACGACATTCGAGATCCACACCTATCCTGGAAATTTCAAGTCCCTAGGCTTTTCCGTTCAAAAGTAATAATTTTCTATGGTTTCTATGGTTCTGGTCATGTGATCTGGACAACATTTCACATGTAATTTAAACACCTTCTTCTTCATTTCATTTGAGTGCAAAATTTCATCTCGATCGAATCTGTAGTTTTCAAATAATCAGGCGAACAAAACTTTGAACGGCCATATTTACGGAACCCCTGGTGGAATTTGGCCCATTAACGAACTAAACTGAGGCATTCGGGATCTGAAACCACACTGAAAATTTCAAGTCTCTAGGTTGTTCCGTTAGAGAGTTATCGTGCTTACGGACAGACGGACGGACGGACAGACTCGAATTTTCCGACAGATTTATCATCAGTGAGTCGAACATGAGACCATTTTCGGCTCAAAATTCGAAAAATACAGACATCGTGACGAAATGATATAGCCCGAGTGTAAGTAGTACGAGCGCTCAAAAAGGAAAAGCAACTGGAAAAATTTACAAATATGATTGTCAAAATGGCGTACGAGCTAGGAAAGGTTCATGGACAAATCCTATGTTGGGCCAAATATCTGTGAAAGATGAATCAATACTGGATGGAACATGACTATAGACAAGTAACAAAACATTGCAACGTTACACCGTTGCGCAACTAGTGTGGACGGCTTCGTGTAACAAAGTAATATCGAAGCATCCCATGGGTTGTAAAGAAACGATTCGGACCATAGAATATAGAATACCAGGAAGCAGCATACCAGGCTTTTCCTTCGAAAAAGCTTGCGAAAGGAAACGGCCATATTGCAGAACCTTGTGTGACTCATCAGTTAGTTATTCTTTCAACATTTGTGTGCATTGCTGTCAAAGTGGTATGCATTTTCGTAACATAAGTAATGTCAGAATTATTTTCCGTTATATTCTTTTATTTTCGTGTTATTTGAGTTCATTGTATTATACTGAAAAAATATCGGGAATAACATGATGTCCAAACTGAATGTAACATTATGAGGAAATATTCATATTAACCATCACTGTGTTAACATTTTTTTTTACTCAATTATAATTTCACCGCGTTAATATTTTCCTTCATTTCAGATTTACCAAAGAAGAAAAGGGGAAGAGAAGTATGGGTTCAGTTTGTAAATAAACTTGAATTTATCCCTAAAACTACTATTTTTGAGCGCTCGTACTACTTACACGAGGGCTATATCATTTCGTCACGATGTCTGTATTTTTCGAATTTTGAGCCGAAAATGGTCTCAATCGACTATGTTCGACTCACTGATGACGAATCCGTCGGAAAATTCGAGTCTGTCCGTCCGGCCGTCCGTAAGCACGATAACTCTCGAATGGATCAACCTAGAGACTTGAAATTTTCAGTGTAGGTTCAGATCCCAAATGCCTCGGATAAGTTCGTCAATGGGCCAAATTCCACCAGGGGTTCCGTAAATATGGCCGTTCAAAATTTTGTTCTCCTGATTACTTCGAAACTACAGACTCGAACTTTGCACTCAAATGGAGACTAAGGTGTTCAAGCTACATGTGTAATTTTTTCCAGATCGCATGACCAGAACCATAGAAACCATAGAAAATTGTAATTTTCGAACGGAAACGCCTAGGGACTTGAAATGTTCAGGATAGGTGAGGTTCTGGAATGTCGTGATGACGTTCATCTATGAGCAAAATTATTTTAGGGGTTCCGTAAATATGGTCGTTTGAAATTTAGTTTTCTTGATAATTTCAAAACTACAGATTCGATCGTCACGAAATTTTGTATTCAAATGGAGAATGATATATTCAAGCTACATTTCTCCAGATCACATAACCAGAACCATAGAAACCATAGAAAATTGTAACTTCTGAACGGAAAGGCCTAGGAACTTGAAATTTTCAGGGTGGGTTTGAATCACGAATATCGCAGTCACGTTCATCAATGACCAAAATTAGACTAGGGGTTCCGTGAATATGACCGTTCCAAATATTTTTTTCCTGATAGTTCAGAAACTACTGATCGGATTTGGATGAAATTTTGCACCTAACTGAGGAATAATGTATCCAAACTACGTGCAAAATTTTGTCCAGATCGCATTACCAAGACCATAGATACCGTAGAAAATTCTAGCGAATTATCGAAAAAAAGTTGATCAGCTGAAGCACTAACATGAAGTCTGGTGTTTCGCCTAAGTTTCAGAATATTTTTGACAGCTGTCGAAAATTTCTTCAATCGACTTCTAAAACTGGAAAATGCGATTCCACCTGTAAGGTGCATGTACGAGCGCTCAAAAGCTCCCGCCTTCACGGCAGTGCTTTTCGTAATTTTTTGTGTTCTCATAATTTTTCTGAAGATTGTTTCGATCTAATCTAAAGTTCTAGTGAAACTACTCCAACAATTGAAGTGGATCATTTATTCATTTCAAAAATCGAGTACAAGTTTAATGATCGCCAATTCATTCTTCTTGTATTCATATTACTGAATCTTGAAAACAATGAATGGCATTCATCGTCGCGTCATTTTACAAAAAATTGTTTTTCTATACTGCATTGAGTCTCCTTTATCTAAACAGCCCTACCTCATCTCCTTTTTTGAGCGCTCGTACTACTTACACGAGGGCTATATCATTTCGTCACGATGTCTGTATTTTTCGAATTTTGAGCCGAAAATGGTCTCAATCGACTATGTTCGACTCACTAATGACGAATCCGTCGGAAAATTCGAGTCTATCCGTATACACGATAACTCTCGAACGAAACTTCCCAGAAACTTGAAATTTTCAGTGTGGGTTCAGTTCCCGAATGTCTCAGTTGAGTTCGTAAATGGGCCAAATTCCACCAGGGGTTCCGTAAATATGGCCGTTCAAAGTTTTGTTTCCCTGAATACTTGAAAACTACAGATTTGATCGAGATGAAATTTTGCACTCAAATAGGAAATGAGGTGTTCAAGCTAAATGTGGAATTTTGTCCAGATCGCATGACCAGAACCATAGAAATCATAGAAAATTTTAACTTTTGAACGGAAAGGCCTAGATATGGTCGTTTGAAATTTAGTTTTCTTGATTATTTCAAAACTACAGATTCGATCGTGACGAAATTTTGTATACTAATGGAGAAATATATATTCAAGCTACATTTCTCCAGATCACATGACCAGAACCATAGAAACCATAGAAAATCATAACTTTGGAACAGAAAGGCCTAGGGACTCGAAATTTTCAGGATAGGTGTGGATCTGCAATGTCGCGTCCACGTTTATCAATGAGCAGAATAATACTAGGGGTTCCGTGAATACGGTCGTTTGAAATTTTGTTTTCTCGATAATTTCGAAACTACGGATTCGATCGAGATGAAATTTCAATCGAAATTGATAGGTATATCAAAGCAACTTTTTGTCCAGATCGCATGACCAGAACCATAGAAACCATAGAAAATTATATCTACCGAAGGGAAAGGCCTAGGAACTCGAAATTTTCAGGGTGGGTTTGGATCGCGAATGACGCGGTCACGTTCATCAATGAGCAAAATTAGACTAGGGGTTCCGTGAATATGGCCCTTCAAAATATTCTTTTCCTGATAGTTTCGAAACTACTGATTGGATTGGAATGAAATTCTGCACCTAGCTGAGGAATAATGTAAAACTACGTGCAAAATTTTGTCCAGATCGTATCACCAAGACCATAGATACCGTAGAAAATTCTAGCGACTTATCGAAAAAAAATTGATCAGCTGAAGCACTGACATGAAGTCTGGAGTTTTGCCTAAATTTCAGAATGTTTTTGACAGCTGTCGAAATTCCTTCAATTGACTTCTAAAACTGGAAAAAGCGAATCTACCTACAAGCGCTCAAAAGCTCCTGCCTTGACGGCAGTGCTTTTCGTAATTTTATTCATTATAAACATTAAGTTGACTGACGTCAATGAGTTATATTATCTACTTTGATACTCAATGCTAACATTCGTTATCACTGAAAATTAAGTTTCCACCCTACTACGCCACTGCTTACGGAAACAGGATTCGGCCATATGCGAGCACTTACCGAATCCCTATTTCAGGTTTTATGCTCCCTCCTGATATTCTATACTCAAAGATTCGGATTGATGTTACACCACTCGTTTTCAGGTGTGTACAAGCCTGCTTGACATAATTGCGATTCGTTACAGTTTAATTCCAAATATTTCTATTTTACCACTCAAGGTTGATCATAAATGTTTATATTCAATTTATAATTGTTACAAATTGGCTATTAGGAAAATTGCAGCTTTCTGATTGCAAATCTTATTCCAAAGTTCTCATTAATTATAGTTTGCATTATATGTTAATTTTCAAATTGATAGGGGACAGAGATAGCGAAAAAAATTATGATACACGATTTTATTTCAGAAAAGAACGTTCCGAGCCAATTTAAATCAACTATTTTATTATTTAAGCCATAGTATTCAATTTATAATGGTTACAAATTGGCTATTATTGAAATTGCGTACTTCTGCTATTCTGCTTCCTTACGCAAAAACGTTTTATCTAATATGCGAAATAATTGACGAATCGTCAACTGTCGACTGCCAGGAATACGATAAATTAAATAAATGTCCCATTTTTTCACGTGTTTTATGCTCATTTCAAAATCTCCCGAAGTATACGTTTCCTAAGATTGAGAGTGGTAATAATCGTTTTTTTTTCCTAACCTGTATTTGCGAAAAAATCGACGACACAATCTGGCATTGGGTCCTAGGTCGAGCCAAACTTAATTTTATGAAACGAGTGAATGATCTACCCATATTATATACAACGATGTGCTGTTAAGCTCAAAGTCACATCGTATCTTCAACGGGTAACCAAAATTATTGCCCTGCAGTGTTACGGTACGAAGTTCTGTTTCATGTCTGAAGTAGACTTATTACTTTCTAAAACTTTTGTTTCTAGAGAAAGTAAGCTATGATAAAAATAAATTAGAGCGCCTTTTCACTTCTGTTTGAAGTTGTCAGCACTGCAGGCCCTATATTTCCGATCATCTTTTGAACAGTTAGTAAATTTTTGGACACCAGTATCTCAGAGACTGTTTTTTCTTGTCATATAAAAATGGGAACTCTTCCACCTTTCAGTGATTCCCATCATAATTTGGACACAGGGCCTCCATTTCATCTTGAAATAACTTATATTATTACTTCAAATGAATGTAAAGACTTGACGACGCACTCTGTATCTATGCTTGAATCCCTTTCTCAAAAACTAGAAACTTCGTCAATAATGTGGAAGAATTCCTAGCCAGAGTCGACCGTCAATTTATTATTTAGGGCATTTAAAACGCAATTTTATTCGATCTCCATCTGCGTCACATAGATTCTAACGAGGGAGGTACTTTTCATTCGTCCAAAAAAGAGGTATCTCATACACTAATTTCAACCTTCATCCGCATTTTCTGAAAATTTGTAGAAACATTATGCAATTCTACCAGGATTTGAGAGAGCTAGAAGGTCTCATCAGAATTATATTAGGGTTTGTAAGTATTGAACATTGTCATTCAGGGGAAAAATATGAAATACTACCGTTCACACCCCCACCCGTCTACTTTTTCTTCTAACATAAATGAGCATGAAGTTTTGTTGAATAGTATTCGAGGATTTGGTTGGGGAATGATATTTTAAAGAATTGATGGATATTTTCGTTGATAAGATGTGCCAATTTACATTGAAATCAATTAAGATCAAATTAATTGGTTTATTAATTATAATCACATATCACCTGAAAATAAAACTGATATGGAAATTCAGCTATCATTCAAACTTTGATTTGTTATCATCCTCATGAATTATAAGTTATCGATTTCCCTGTAATAAACCAAGATTTCAATTATCTATCCAAAATGAGGAAAATTTTCTATTTGAATTGTATTGTAACCAATGTGGCTTTCCTGGGAGAAAAGGCTATTTTTCATTCTGATTTGAACTGTTTCAATCAGTACGAGTAATTCCACACCTGAGCTAACTCGCAAAAATGATGAAATTTTTCATAGCATTCACTGTGATATGTGTCTTGTGTGCAACAGGTCATGCTGAGAATGAACAGGGACTATTTTCCCCTCCACGCCGCTTAGGAAGCCCTGCTGAAGTTGCTACGAAAACAGTGAGTTCATGTTGTGATTCAAAAAAATAAGATTGGCAGATAAATAGGAAATTTGAAAATTTGATTTTTGAATTTTTTTCCTTTCAGCCCCTCCTTCAACATAATCCTTCCGAACGTTTAGATGACTCTAAAGCACCTTTACCGAAGGTAATTGGCGAAACCACGAAACCTTCTAGTGCTTCTTGGATCAGTATTTCACCAGTAGCGGCCATTCTTCCAGTTTTTGTGATGGGCAGAATTTGAATCCTTATTGAAAAATTAATCATTTGAAGGAATAAAGTTTTTTTCGATAATGTGAGAAAACATTTCAATCCAATGATGTTCACCCCAATTAATGTCATGGGAAATCTCAATTCGTGATATCCAATTTCAGTTTAATGTACAAAAGAGAATCGACGAAGGAAAAAAATCAACCACTTGGAATTTTCACAGTATACAGGGGTATATATCGATTACGCATAAGCAGTTAAGTTTTCGGATTTTTTTTCAACGCGGAATCATTAAGGACAATTGGGGTTATATTCTGAAATTGTTTTGAAATATTCAGGGTGTCTCAGGATAGTGGTAACGTATGGTCCGAAAGTTTTGGGAAAAACTTCAGGAGCTGATAACTCTTATAAAATGATGAAAAGCACTACCGTGAAGTCAGGAGCTTTTGAGCGCTCGTATCCACCTTGTAGGTAGATTCGAATTTTTCAGTTTTAGAAAAAAATTGAAAAAATTTTTGACGATGAGCAATAATTCGCTAGAATTTTCTACGGTATCTATGGTCTTGGTGATGCGATCTGAACAAAATTTCGCACGTAGTTTGAATACATTATGTGCAAAATTTCATTCCAATCCAATCAGTAGTTTCGAAATTATCAGGAAAAGAATATTTTGAACAGCTATATTCACGGAACCCCTAGTCTAATTTTGCTCATTGATAAACGTGAACGCGACATTTCAGATCCCAACCTATCCTGAAAATTTCAAGTTCCTAGGCCTTTCCGTTCGAAAGTTATGATTTTCTATAGTTTCTATGTTTCTGGTCATGCGTTCTGGAGAAATGTAGCTTGGATATATCATTCTCCATTAGTATACAAAATTTCGTCATGATTGAATCTGTAGTTTTGAAATTATCCAGAAAACTGATTTTCAAACGACCATATTTACGGAACCCCTAGTACAATTTCGCTCATAAATAAACGTGATAACGACATTCAAGATCCACACATATCCTGAAAATTTCAAGTCCCTAGGCTTTTCCGTTCAAAAGTTGAAAATTTCTATGGTTTCTATGGTTCTGGTCATGCGATCTGGACAAAATTGCACATGTAGCTTGGACACTTCTCCATTTGAGTGCAAAATTTCGATGAAATCTGTAGTTTCATAGTAATCAGGAGAAACAAAAGACTTGAATTTTCCAACGGATTCGTCATCAGTGAGTCGAACAAGTCGATTGAGACCATTTTCGGCTCAAAATTCGAAAAATACAGACATCGTGACGAAATGATATAGGTAGCCCTCATGTAAGTAGTTTGAGCGCTCAAAAATTTAATATATTTTTATCAAATCTTCAAATAATCCATCTTAACGAACCTCATTATGAAACAAAATTCATATTATTGATAAAAGGCCATTATTTTCGATTTGCCTAAGTTTTTCCCTGACGCCCTGCATAATTCTTTGGACGACCATCCGTTAATAAAGACTTGCCGGCTCAATATTGCCCAGAACTATTCAATTGGGCGAGCCTGAGGTAGGTTAGGGGGATTGTCTACCTTCGGTACAAAGTTGAGGTTGTTAGCCTCTGACTAAGCCTCTGTGAATTTTGAAGATTTCCTTCTTTTCCGGCAAAAGATGTTCCTAATTGATAAGGTCCTAAACACCGTAGTTTTTCCAACATTAAATGTCCTGGCCAGTTTTCGCTGTGAGACCCCAACTTTATGTTTAGCTGCTCCAATCAGTCTTCCCTCCCTTGGTTCAAAACCCGCGGCCGACCGCTTTCAGGAAAGTTTACACATGGTATCCGTTCTTCACATTCTTTGATTGTGCGATAAATTGTCGATTTGCTTATGTTGTGATCTTAATAAATATTTGTTTCGTTTGGCATTCGCCGAACCAGGTTATTAACACCTCGATGAAGATCAATTTTATAAGACACTAGCAGACTCGACCACGCGTTGCTGTGGTTAAGGTATGCGTCTAATTATATTGTAGTAAACCATTCAACATTGATTTTCAAAGAGTTATTTCCCAGTTTTTAAACAGTTCCAAATTTCTTGAGTTTTGAGCTACGGTCGAGAGATCGGATGTAGTGGGGACGCGATGTCCTGTCGTCGATTCGAGACCAGTATTGTCGCTTAGATAATAATCACTTTGTCTTAAATAATAAACGAATAATTTGCAATACAAAAATATTGGTAATATAAATTGAAATATAAACTATCTTATCTTTTAAGTTGTCTCAAACTGCACACAGTGTGCAAAATTTGATCAAAATCGGTTCAGTATTATAGGAGCTCATCCCGGACAAACAACGTGACACGTAATTTTTAAATATGAAGATTTTTCAAAGCAGAAACCAAAATCTTTTGCTTTGTTTATTCAAATAACATAACAGGTGACATTCCATTCTTATGGCCCACTTCGTTAAATGCATTTTGTCACTCAATCACCCTGTATCATACATCAGATTCAGAAGGCCTGATGAAATGAGACTAAGTTTGTTTGATGTCTTATTTGCAAAATTTGCCGTTTCTGAGATATTCCGATTTTTCCTAAATTGAGCATTGCGGAAAAAGTCGATAACTTCGGCTTACCTAATTGAATTTAATATGAAATAAGATTTTGGCTGTTAATACCAGAATAACGGAAATCAATATTGTATCTATCATAATTAATCAAAACTTTGATGGGTGTTCACAATGAGAGAAAGCATTGACGATATATCAAACTATTATTTCGAGCTCATTTCATATGGCGCACCTATATATTTTATTTTCATTCTTTAGCGAAGGCAATGAATACTGTTTCCTAATGAAAATATATATAAACTTTAGATTGTGCCATATGACATGACCTCGAAATATTCGAAATAATAGTTCAAATATGTCGTCAATGATTTGCCCCATTTTGAACAACCGGTAGAGTTCCTAGTGATTACTCACATTAGCTCACATTAGCGACCATAGAGTTCTTTCACTTAAGTTACCGATGACTTTCATGCCAAAAAATTCTATTTCACATAAATTGGTCAGGGATCTGAGCCCGCAAAGTCTCGACAATCTTAATTATTTTATCAAAAATTCTGATTTTCGTCATGTTTATTCTTCTCTTGATGTGGATGAATGCTTTGGAGTATTCATGTCATTTATTGAAGATGGTTTCCAGAGATTTTGCCCATCAATTGAATGTTCATATCGTGCTAATTATGACAAATTATGGATCACTCCTGCTGTACACTTGGCAAAACGTAATTTGAATAATCTTTATTGGCTGTATACTCACATGAAATGTCAATCCACTTATGATAATTATAGGAGAGCCAAATCCTCATACAAGTCACTAATTAGGGAAACAAAATTCAGATATTATAATAACCTTCTTGAAACTTCTGACAACCGAAACAAAACAGTGTGGAGTATCGTGAATTCCCACACTGGCCGGACAAGAAAAACTGTAAGCCTATTGAGTTGATTATTGATGGAACATCTCATGCTGACCCTGAAAATCTGGCGGTTATTTTTGCTGAGTTATTTTCCTCAGTAACTGAGAATGCCCTGTGCGAATATTATCGTTCTAGCTTGTCCAGTGCTTGCACTACCTCATCAATCCTGAACTTTAACTTCTTCTTTCAACCAATTTTGGATCATGAGGTGATTGATGTGGTTAATAATTTTAAAAATAGCAAGTGTTCCGGAATATATAATATTTCTGCGCGTGTACTGAAGAAGATAGGAACTGAAATCGCACCCCATTTCGCCCATATAATGAATTTGTCAATAAGCTCAGGCGTATTTCCCAATCTATTGAAGAAAGCCATAGTTTTGCCCATTTACAAAAAAAAAATGATGTACATGATATTGCTAATTACCGACCATTCTCCATCCTTAGTGTCTTCTCGAAGGTTTTTGAGAGAATTGTTTTCAGTCGAATGGTGAACTATGAACTATTTAGACAAGTACAATATATTGGACACTGCCCAACACGGTTTCAGGTCAGGTCGCTCGACTCACACGGCAGCTTTATCTTTCGTTGAGTTTATACATGGTTGCCTCGACAAAGACTTATTCGTAGCTGGACTTTTTTTTGATTTATCACGGGCTTTCGATAGCCTCTCCGTCGAGTTCATCATTGATAAATGTTACAACATTGGTTTCAGAGGCATATTTCTAACATGGCTTCGAAGTTATCTAGTACGTAGAATAATACTTGTCAAGGTCAACAAATCTTTTTCGCAAGAAGAGAATATTAATTTAGGTGTACCACAGGGATCCGTACTCGGACCACTTCTTTTTTTGTTATTTATTAATGATTCACCTGTAAATTTGAAGAACATGCTATATTTGTTATCACGTTATGCAGATTGCAATTTATTCCTGAGCATTTTAAGATTGGTCTTGTTTGCTGATGATACCTCAGTCGGGATCAGTGCTAAGACGTTCGAAGAATTACAGACTTTATGTCAACTGTTGTTGCAGTGTTTTGTAGACTGGTGCCGTAAAAATAATATAATAATTAAAGTTCAGTAAAACTGAATGCATCCACTTCCAAAATAGAAGTGATGGTCGCAATAAATTAACTTTACGGTTTTCGGATTATGTGATTGAAGCTAAACAAAGTGCAAGATTTCTGGGAATTTATCTCGATCAGAACTTGAAGTGGTGCTCGCATGTACATTCTGTTTGCAAAAAACTGAAGAGCTCCTTTTATGCTATGAGTAGAGTTAGAAACTTGATTCCCCTACAGTCTTTGATGAATGTATACTATAGCCTTTTTTATAGTCACATTTCTTACAATATAATGTTATGGGACAACTCATCTGATGTTTGTAGAGTGTTCATAGCCCAAAAAAGGATTCTGCGCATGATGTTCAATATTCCACCTCGAACTTCATGCAGACCTTACTTTAAGGATAACAATATTTTGACTGTTGCATCTATATTCATCTTCAGGTGTCTTTTGTATGCGAAAGAAAATGAAAATCATATCACAAAACTCTCAACATTTCATAGTTATAACACCAGAAATTTTAGAATTATGTCTTTACCGAAGCACAGAACTGCTAAGTTTGAAATGTCACCCTTGTATATGAGTATGAAGCTTTTTAATCACCTTCCAAGTGGTTCACAGTCGCTTAGTCTCAAGGAATTTAGGAAAGCAATTAAAGATACACTTTATGTAAAATGTTATTACACTGTCGGTGAATACTTTTCCGACAGATTGTAAATGTTCAATCATTATATATTATGACTTGTCTTATGCATGCATAATGTCTTACAGGATGAATAAAGTTATTATTATTATTATTATTATTATTGAAAAATTCGTTTGGTTGAGAGGTTGCAACTTTTTCACTTCACCTGAATCGATCGCATCCGCCAAATCGGAGATATTGGAAGTTGAAGGAAAAATTACTTCATTTCTCGCGAAACGAACGATTTCATACATTAGCTGAATATTGAAGAATTCGTTTGGTTGAAATGTTGCAACTTTTTCACTACACTTGAATCGGTCGAATCAGGCAATCGGAGATATTGGAAGTTGAAGGAAAAATTAATCCATTCCTCGCGAAACGAGCGATTTCATGCATTAGTTGAATACTGAAAAGATTACGAAAAGCACTGCCGTGAAGGCAGGAGCTTTTGAGCGCTCGTACATGCACCTTGTAGGTAGATTCGCATTTTCCAGTTTCAGAAATCAATTGAAGGAATTTTCGACAGCTGTCAAAAAATTCTGAAACTTAGGCGAAACTCCAGAATTCATGTCAGTGCTTCAGCTGATCAATTTTTTTTCGATAATTCGCTAGAATTTTCTACGGTATCTATGGTCTTGGTGGTGCGATCTGGACAAAATTTTGCACGTAGTTTGAGTACATTATTACTCAGCTAGGTGCAGAATTTCATCCCAATCCGCTCAGTATTTTCGGAACTATCAGCAAAAAAATATTTTGAACGGCCATATTTACGGAACCCCTAGTCTGATTTTGCTCATAGATGAACGTGATCGCGATATTTGCGATCCAAACCCACCTTGAGAATTCCAAGTTCCTAGGCCTTTCCGTTCAACAGTTACAATTTTCTATGGTTTCTATGGTTCTGGTCATGCGATCTGGACAAAATATTGTTTTAATATATCATTCTCGATTAAAATACAAAATTTCATCTCGATCGAATCCGCAGTTTCGAAATTCTCCAGAAACCAAAATTTCAAACGACCGTATTTACGGAACCCCTGGTATAATTCTGTTCATTGATAAAAGTGAACGCGACATTTCAGATTGTATTGTTTATTGTATTGTTTATTGTATATTGTTTATATCCCGACTCTCCTAGATCCACACCTATCCTGAAAATTTCAAGTCCCTAGGCCTTTCCGTTCGAAAGTTATGATTTTCTATGGTTTCTATGGTTCTGGTTATGTGATCTGGAGAAATGTAGCTTGAATATATCATTCTCCATTAGTATACAAAATTTCGTCACGATCAAATCTGTAGTTTTGAAATTATCAAGAAAACTAAATTTCAAACGACCATATTTACAGAACCCCTAGTATAATTTTGCTCATAGATGAACGTGATCACGACATTCGAGATCCACACCTATCCTGAAAATTTCAAGTCCCTAGGCGTTTCCGTCCAAAAGTTACAATTTTCTATGGTTTCTATGGTTCTGGTCATGCGATCTGGACAAAATTTCACATGTAGCTTGAACACCTCATTCTCCAAAACTTTGAACGGCCATATTTACGGAACCCCTGGGCGAATTTGGCCCATTAACGAACTGAACCGAGGCATTTGGGATCTGAACCTACACTGAAAATTTCAAGTCTCTAGGTTGATCCGTTCGAGAGTTATCGTGCTTACGGACGGCCGGACGGCCGGACGGACGGACAGACTCGAATTTTCCGACGGATTCGTCATCAGTGAGTCGAACATAGTCGATTGAGACCATTTTC
This sequence comes from Aphidecta obliterata, assembly GCA_963966015.1. NCBI lineage: Eukaryota > Metazoa > Arthropoda > Insecta > Coleoptera > Coccinellidae > Aphidecta > Aphidecta obliterata. The sequence continues at coordinate 4,145,565 of OZ014432.1, forward strand.
GGCTCAAAATTCGAAAAATACAGACATCGTGACGAAATGATATAGCCCTCGTGTAAGTTGTACGAGCGCTCAAAAATGGTTTGGTTGAGATTTTGCAACTTTTTCACTTCACCTGAATCGATCGCATCCGCCAAATCGGAGATATTGGAAGTTAAAGTAAAAGTTACTCCATTTCTCGCGAAACGAACGATTTCATGCATTAGCTGAATATTGAAAGAATCGTTCGGTTGAGATGTTGCAACTTTTTCACTACACTTGAATCGGTCGAATCAGGCAAATCGGAGATATTGGAAGTTGAAGGAAAAATTAATCCATTCCTCGCGAAACGAGCGATTTCATGCATTAGTTGAATATTGAAAAAATGGTTTGGTTGAGATTTTGCAACTTTTTCACTTCACCTGAATCGATCGCATCCGCCAAATCGGAGATATTGGAAGTTGAAGTAAAAGTTACTCCATTTCTCGCGAAACGAACGATTTCATGCATTAGCTGAATATTGAAAAAATCGTTCGGTTGAGATGTTGCAACTTTTTCACTACACTTGAATCGGTCGAATCAGGCAAATCGGAGATATTGGAAGTTGAAGGAAAAATTAATCCATTCCTCGCGAAACGAGCGATTTCATGCATTAGTTGAATATTGAAAAAATGGTTTGGTTGAGATTTTGCAACTTTTTCACTTGACCTGAATCGATCGCATCCGCCAAATCGGAGATATTGGAAGTTGAAGTAAAAGTTACTCCATTTCTCGCGAAATGAACGATTTCATGCATTAGCTGAATATTGTAAAAATCGTTTGGTCGAGATGTTGCAACTTCTTCACTACACTTGAATCGATGGAATCAGGCAAATCGGAGATATTGGAAGTTGAAGGAAAAGTTAAATGACAAATCTGGTACCACAAGTTTCGCCACAGAATTGTGCCTGTTCGAGCAATTGGAAATGAACTGGCGAATGTTGAGATCAATTCAGAATGTAAACAAATGGGTCTATTTCAAAAATATGTATATGGTATTTGATTCGTTTTTAACGAGTTGTGGATAAAAATTGCGGTCAGTGACCGAGTATAACATAAACACATGAACACAGACAAATACCATGCCAGAGAATTGTTTTCCCTGCTCCGAAAAGTCCGCAATGAACATTAATCGGACGAAACACTCCAGTGCTTTCCCAATTAGGAACTAACAATAGGAACTACCGCTCCCGACGGTAGGTAATAACGCGACGATCCTGCGGGAATCATCGGCGGGGTGGCCCCGACCGCCTGTATAAATCCTGTCGCTCTGACGACGTCGAAACGTTGTTCTGCCCCTGACGCGGCCAATTAAAGTCGGTAAACACCGGAATTACAATTCGAGCCATTAAAGATGGCGGTCATTAGTTGCGGAGAGCAGAAGATCAGTCGCTTCCGCCAGACTTACGGGCTATGGGGCCACCATTCGTCTGGACTACATCGGATGTGACAGGTCCTCCTTTCAACGCGCATTGTTCAAGCTCCTACGTACCTAATTGATGAGGAATTTATGCGAATGTTGCTACATTCGTCTTGGAGGGAGCTGAGCGGGATGTTTATGGAGATTTTTACATTACCGCATTGCGGTTATAGAGTGTCGGTCCGGGAGTATGCCGCCCGAATGCTCTTCTCGAGGAAATGTTGTGAGCACTCGAGGACAAAGCACAACGAATTCAACGACCCCCCAAGACTTACAAAATATTTCAGAATTATCGCAAAGACGAAGAACGAAACATTCTTCATAAAAATTATATTATTAAGATATGATCGTTCTGTCGCGATCGATACGCACTTGATACAGGCACGGCCGTTCCAAAAAGTTCAATCGACTTAAACTTTACGTGTCTTTTAGGATACTCTGAGAGAATTTTCGATTAACTGGATGGGTGACGGCTCTAGTGATTAATTCAAACAAGCGCGTAAAAGTTCCGACTTCAAGTTAGTGCTCCCCTCGAAATTTATATCCCCGATTTTTAGCCCTCAACACCCATGGAAAAGAGTTTTGAGTTTAAATTTTGTTTTCGAGATTTTTTTCATGAATTCCTCGAAACTTCAACTGTGTACATATCAAAAAGATTAGAAATTTCTCTCCTTGGAACGATACCAACGGTTTAGAATTGGATATAATTTCACCAATTCACATTTCAAATTTTATGATTCCATGTTGATTAGTTTGCAACAAATTCGTTTTTTTTAAAACGTACAAAAACAACATCATATTTCGACTGACAGGATCATCGAAAAGTTCCACATTCCCTCCGCTGGGGGGAAAAGTGTTGCTATGTCAAGGATGAATTACTTTTCCGTCCGCCGGAGGGAAAAGTGTTTCTATATAAACGATGAATTAGTTACTAAGAACAATTATTATGCTATGCAAATTTTCCACTATAACGATCTTATACTCCGTTTAAGAATTATTGACATCTCGGGAGGCTGTGGAAAATCGAAACTAAGTTGGTAATAGACTATTCATCAATATTTTGGATTGCCGAATTCAGGTTGGTATAGGAAAAACCCAAACTCATAGAAACCTTCGTTTGGTGATTTTATTAAACAAATTAGGAAATAATTGTATTAATTCTGAATGCTTATCGATTTGTTCTGACATAAAGAATCCAAGAATTATTGAATTGGGTTAGATAATTTTATGCTTCAAGCATTCCACGATGTTTTTGCGTTTTCCAACCCGCATTCTCATGTTTGATCTGCACAGAGGCAGTATGCCTCTACAATTGTTTATTAATTTGTTGATACAACAATTATTGAATAAAAATACTGTTGAAATACAGGTTTATATCCTCGTAATCGTATGTGAGATCACAAACCTTCTCTTTCAAGCTCAAAAGTAATTTGCTGTGAAAAATAGACAAGGCACTTTTTAGGTTATATTTATGTTTTATTTCTATGATGAAATTGAACAGTTACTTTTTGTAACCAGAAATAAAGCCTCGACTGGACGTTCAAGGCCAGCTTCGATGTCAATAATTCTTGAATGGAGTATAAAGATAAATATAATCTAAAGCCTGCAACACACGCATGAAAGTCGGCCAACTTGGCTAGAACATACTGAATTGAGAGACTTGCATGAGCTAGTGTAGCGGAAGTTCTTCACATAAAATAATATATACTGATAAATGTGATTATCAATTTTCGAACCTGAAAATGACCGATAGTAACGAATTTTTTCATCACATTTCATGCAATTCGTTATAGACATCTTCAATAGGCCCTGTTATGATCCAATTAATATAGCCTAATATATTCATAATCAATAGTTATAATTCAGTTCCATTTCAATCAAGGTCAGGAATTCTCAACGACATGTCAACAAAATGTTTGAAAAGCACTGACGTGAAGACAGGAGCCTAATCATTCGCCAGAGTGGTCACCCATACAGGTACTTCAAAAATACAGGTTTATACTTTGAAATTATTGAAAGAATACGTATATAATCGTATTCACCCAGTTACCTCTTCTGAATCCGAAAATAGATGTCACTTTTTGATAAATTTCACGAATTCTGAAATCTGATTCTGTGAACCAAACCTGCTGCCAGTATGACAAATGTCCTGTTTCATAATTTTCAAGAGATGAAATCACAGAATTATTGATTTGATGTGGCCGATACTTATATAAAAATTACGAAAAGCACTGCCGTGAAGGCAGGAGCTTTTGAGCGCTCGTACATGCACCTTGTAGGTAGATTCGCATTTTCCAGTTTTGGAAACCAATTGAGGAAATTTTTGACAGCTGTCAAACAAATTTTCAAACTAAGGCGAAAATCCAGACTTCAAGTCAGTGCTTCAGGTGACCAATTTTTTTTTCGATAATTCGCTAGAACTTTCTATGGTATCTATGATCTTGGTAATGCGATCTGAACGAAATTTCCCACGTAGTTTGAATATATTATTCTTCATCTATGTGCGAAATTTCATTCCAATCCAATGATGAGTTTCGAAATTATCAGAAAAAAAATAGTTTTGAACAGCTATATTTACGGAACCGCTAGTCTGATATTGCTCATTGATGAACGTGACCGCGAAATTCGCGATCCTAACCTATCCTGAACATTTCAAGTCCCTAGGCCTTTCCGTTCGAAAGTTATGATTTTCTATGGTTTCTATAGTTCTGATCATGCGATCTGGAAAAATGTAGCTCGAAAATATCATTCTCAATTTAAATACGAAATTTCTTCACGATCGAATAAATAGTTTTGAAATCAACAAGAAGAGAGCATTTTTGGCTCAAAATTCGAAAAATACAGACATCGTGACGAAATAATATAGCCCTCGTGTAAGTATAGTACGAGCGCTCAAAAATATACAGGGTGTCCGGGAAAATGTGGGAAATCTCTCGGATTCAGATGAAACATAAAAGAAGAAGATGACAAGTTTCCATAATTTTTATTCCTAGCGGCCCTCCCTACGGAGATAAGGCCTCCTAAATGACGCCACTGGATATTCATTTTACTGGAATAAATTTCAAACAACTTGATATAATTTAATGAAAGTTTGATATGATAAACAAAAGTAAGGACCTCTTAAAATACTGCCCTTAAATTCAAATTAGGTTGTACGTTTTAATGTTCACATTTTTAACACCCTGTGTGATAAGGTAAAAAAGGTTAAAAAAACAAATTTGGATACCTTGAACATTAAGCTAAAAAAAGGTACTCTAGTTCATTGTCGATAAAATGAACCGTTTTCGAAAAACAAAATAATAAAAGAAGTAATTTTTTATTACTAGTGAAAAGAAGTTGAATTCTAATTTTTTTTGTCTGAATAAAGAAGTTTTATTTTACATTGTTGAATCTGACAAAATTACAAAGATTCTTTACGATGCAGTTTTGGCCCAGAAAGGCACCTCAACAAAAATAATAATAATAATAATTACAATTCATGGTTCTTTTTAATAGAAATAAAAAAGTTACTTCTTTTATTATTTTGTTTTTCGGAAACGGCTCATTTTATCGACAATGAACAAGAGTACCTTTTCTTTAGCTTAATGTTCAAGGTAACCAAATTGTTTTTTCAACTCCTTATCATACAGGGTGTTGAAAATGTAAGCATTCAAATGTACAACTTGGTCTGCCCATGGTAAACTTAATGAGCTAATTTTAATTTAAGGGCAGTATTTCAAGAGGTCATTACTACTGTTCATCATATAAAATTTTCATTTAATTATATAAAATAGTTTAAAATGTATTCCAGTGAAATGAATTTTCAGTGACGTCATTTAGGAGGCCGTATCACCGTAGGGAGGGCCGCTGGGAAAAAAATTATGGGAACATGTCATGTTATTTTTCTATGTTTCATCTGAATCCGAGAGATTTCCCACATTTTCCCGGACACCCTGTATAATTTACTTAGTATTCACTCATCGATCAGACTACGTATCGTATCGCCTACCTCATGGTTACGCATATGGAAAGGGAATGGCAATCAAATTCTTCAAAACCAAAATGTCTTTCAAATATTTTCAAAGAAAACCAAAAATCTAAGATGGAAAAAAAGGAGTATCAAGGATGGTTTAGCAATGCATAGAAAAAACCGAAGTAAAGTTGGAGTCAAAAAACACCAAAAATGAACAGGGCTATGAAAAAGGGAGAAGTCAGGCATGGTTCAGGACTTCTGGGACGAAGACTATAGAGTAGAAAGAATAGACCCGATAATATCGATAACACTGGATAAAACTTACGAAAAGCACTGCCGTGAAGGCAGGAGCTTTTGAGCGCTCGTACATGCACCTTGTAGGTGGATTCGCATCTTCCAGTTTTAGAAATCAATTGAAGGAATTTTCGACAGCTGTCAAAAAAATTCTGAAACTTAGGCGAAACTCCAGACTTCATGTCAGTGCTTCAGTTGATCAATTTTTTTTCGATAATTCGCTAGAATTTTCTACGGTATCTATGGTCTTGGTGATGCGATCTGGACAAAATTTTGCACGTAGTTTGAAAACATTATTCCTCAGCTAGGTGCAAAATTTCATTCCAATTCGATCGGTAGTTTTGAAACTATCAGGAAAAAAATAGTTTGAACGGCCATATTTACGGAACCCCTAGTCTAATTTTGTTCATTGATGAACGTGACCTCGATATTCGCAATCCAAACCCACCCTGAAAATTTCAAAATCCTAGGCCTTTCCGTTCAAAAGAACTTAAACGAGGCATTCGGGAACTGAACTCACACTGAAAATTTCAAGTCTCTAGGTTGTTCCGTTCGAGAGTTATCGTGCTTACGGACGGTCGGACGGACAGACTCGAATTTTCCGACGGATTCGTCATCAGTGTGTCGAACATAGTCGATTGAGACCATTTTCGGCTCAAAATTCGAAAAATACAGACATCGTGACGAAATGATATAGCCCTCGTGTAAGTACTACGAGCGCTCAAAAAGAAACCTAATGAAGCCGCCCACATTTCTGTTTCACAGTCCTATCAGTAGTCCCAGCCTGGAAATAAGGGACCTGTGGATGCATTAGGAGATCACTAGAAATTGAGGGTTATAACTGGCACAAAAAACCAGAAGTTGATGAGGACATCGATCAAATTAACGTGATTGAAATTGAAGTAAGTCATTTGTCATTTTGATTTTTTGATCAAATGAATCTGGCGAACACAAACCCTTTCCTGGGCCGCCTTGAAGACAGTTCGAGTAATCAGTCCGAAACTTTGGAAATGAAGAACTCTTCAGTCGATGGAAAATCTTCAGCGGAAGGAAAAGGACTTCGCGTTCATCTCCCGTACATAAGCGCATTGGGAAAATTTACAGCCGCAATTGAAAACGAACCAAGTTGTATTTAGAATGTTCCCAATCCATCAGAGAAGCAAAATAACGAGCGATATGATCGAAAACCATCGATACATGAATTTTTCATTGCAGAACATTCGTATTCACCTAACAAGGAAACAGATTCTGATGTTGGTTGAATACTGAGTTCAATTCATCAAAAGATCCAGCATAAAGTATCGACATCGTTAGTTAAGGATAATTCAATGAGACTGTTGAATAATGGGTTGAGAATACTCGAGAAGGAAAAATTTCTTGAGATTGTTTCTTTTCCCCTTCTATTGAAAACTCTTTTACAAGAAAAATTCCATATCCAATATTGAATAAAACCTAAACAAATATGTTTCACTGCAAGTCTATCGTGACCTTCTAATAGAAGGGGGTTTCATTGGTAAATGTACATACGTTAACCTGAGGTAGAGCTACCCTAGACAAGTCCAAAAAACCTATAAATGATAGGTCTAATCAACTTCATAGCCGGGATGCAGGATAATTTACGCATTCGCCTATAATTTCAATTGCTTATAACTTTTGAACCATCTGATATAATCAATTGATATTTGAAATGTTAAACACACCTCGGGTGTATCGATTCATCTTTGAAATGATCAAAAAATCCAGGTCCGTACTAGAAAAATATGGAACTTCTCGCAAGCTGTGATTCAACACCCTGTATGAAGGAATATTGGAATTTGATTAAAATATTCAGAATAAGCAGAAACTTTTGCGATGGGGATCAGTAGATTTCCGTTTCTCGCACGACATCAAAATTGTTGACGAAAGATTTGATCCGATAGTGAAATTTCACTTACTTCACACAAATGTCTATGAGATTGAATTTCAAAAAATACGAAAAGCACTGCCGTGAAGGCAGGAGCTTTTGAGCGCTCGTACATGCACCTTGTAGGTAGATTCGCATTTTCCAGTTTTAGAAATCAATTAAAGGAAATTTTGACAGCTGTCAAAAAAAATCTGAAACTTACGCGAAACTCCAGACTTCATGTCAGTGCTTCAGCTGATCAATTTTTTTTCGATAATTCGCTAGAATTTTCTACGTTATCTATGGTCTTGGTGATGCGATCTGGACAAAATTTTTCACGTAGTTTGAATACATTATTCCTCAGCTAGGTGCATGATTTCATTCCAATCCGGTCAGTAGTTTCGTAACTATCAGGAAAAAAATATTTTGAACGGCCATATTTACGGAACCCCTTGTATAATGTTGCTCATAGATGAACGTGATCACGACATTCGAGATCCACACCTACCCTGAAAATTTCAAGTCCCTAGGCGTTTCCGTTCAAAAGTTACAATTTTCTATGGTTTCTATGATTCTGGTCATGCGATCTGGACAAAATTTCACATGTAGCTTGAACACCTCATTTTCCATTTGCGTGCAAAATTTAATCTCGATCAAATCTGTAGTTTTCAAGTAATCAGGGAAACAAAACATTGAACGGCCATATTTACGGAACCCCTAGTGGAATTTAGCCCATTAACGAACTTAACCTAGGCATTTGGGAACTGAACCCACACTGAAAATTCCAAATCTCTAGGTTGTTCCGTTCGAGAGTTATCGTGCTTACGGCCAGCCGGACGGACGGACGGGCGGACAGACTCGAATTTTCCGACGGATTCGTCATCAGTGTGTGGAACATAGTCGATTGAGACCATTTTCGGCTCAAAATTCGAAAAATACAGACATCGTGACGAAATGATATAGCCCTCGTGTAAGTAGTACGAGCGCTCAAAAATTGTCTGTTTGACTGATGAAAAATTTGTATTTTTTTTGTATTCTGATAAATAATTTCAAGAATTGAAAAAAATGAATTTCGAATAATTCATTCGAAATGATAAACAGTGAGAAAAAAAATGAGCAAATGAAACATTTGAAGAAAATCATAAGAATTTCTCTAGTGCCACCGTTTGGCTCGATGCACATTCTTGCTCCTTTAAAATTATAGCCTTTTTGATCATTTCTGGATCATTACGGCTGTTATTTCAGGCAACTGCGATCCGTTGAAGGAGAATATCCTCTTTTCCAATTTCGAACGCATATTACCAAACGAAATTATCGATAGGATGATCTGAATTTTAGTTGATTATGTCTTATTCTAGAAGCTTTTAATTCTTTTGAACAAAATGCCATATTGGCATTCACACTTCTATAGAGAAATTGTACTATTATTGTACCAACTTCTGCAGGATGTAATACGGTCTTTATGTACAACAGAACAGGACATCTGATAAATGGCATGCACGACTCTGCTTGCACATGCGAAATTTTCGATTATGGTATTACATAAACGTGGCGTTATTTCGTTGTGTCATCGTCTAATTTCGGCCTTCAATACTTGGGTTGTCGCGGGCGTTTTGGCACTGTGACTTTATATAACTTCACAGAGAAGTCTGATCTGTCAAATCGTAACCGGGAAATGGCAAGATCAGGAAGGAACGTGTGCAAGACCGTCAATGTTTCGCGGGCGGTAAGCAAAGTGCAATCCTGCTGACACCACTCGTCGCCTAGAACAATATCTTCCAACAGAGGCACAAGAAACTGGTTCATCATAGCACGATCCCGTTCGCCACTCTCCGTTACTGCATTACTGAAGAAAAATGCCCCAATGATTCTTTCTGACAAAAAAATATACACTGAAGTGTTCTTACGGATCGTAGGAATACGCAATGAGTGCCTACACCAATTTTGAAATTATGTTTATGTTACCTTTCGTGCCTGACCTTTTTCAATTCGAATCTGTACCAAGATTTGAATCCAAATAATAGACATTATTGATTTTTCAATGAAAAAATTGAAATAGCTACCATGTGAACAAAAATTTGAATAGCACTACAGTGCTTTTGAGCGCTCGTTCATCCATGTGGTCTGCATATTTTTTTCGATAATTCGCTAGAATTTTCTACGGTATCTATGGTCTTGGTAATGCGATCTGGGCAAAATTCCGCACGTTGTTTGAATACATTATTCTTCATCTATGTGAAAATTCCAACATTACACTGTTTTTTAATTTTTTTCGTGGTGACGAATTCGAAGCTATCCACCACTTCCTTCCGAACCTGTCCGTCCCTGACAAAAAAGATCCACCTTTTGCTCAAGACTTATTGAAGACAATCGGGAATATCTAGTATGATATTCACAAAACGTATATACATATTTTTTTTCAATTTCCATGAAATTTTGAGATCCTTAAATGTTATCGTCATCAAGTGAAATTATACTAGTAGCCTCCTCAAAATCGGTCTCCTGGATTTCGAGATACGCCTTCCATTTTTTTTGAGCTCTCGTTCTAATTACATGAGGGCTATATCATGTTGTCACGATGTCTGTATTTTTCGAATTTTGTGCCGGAAATGCTCTCAATCGACAAGGTTTGACTCACTGATGCCGAATCTGTCGAAAAATTCAAATCTGTCTGTCCGGCCGTAAGCACTATAACTCCCGAATGGAACGACCTAGAGGCTTGCAATTTTCAGTGTTGGTTCAATTCCTGAATGTCGCGGTTGAGTTGGTTAATGGGCAGAATGACTCCTAGTTTCTTCGAAACTACAGATTCTATCGAAATGAAATTTTTCACTCTGATAGAAATGACGTGTTCAAGCTACATGCAAAATTTTGTCCAGATCGTATGACCAGAAACCTAGAAAATTATAACTTTCGAAATACTTAGGTGTAGATGTCGAATGTCGCAGTCACGTTTATAAATGAACAAAACTAGACTAGGGGTTCCGTAAATATGGGCGTTTGAAATTAAGTTTTCTTGATAAGCTCAAAACTACGAATTCGATCCTGAAGAAATTTTGTATTTTAATGGAGAATGATATAATTATTCAAGCTACATTTTTTCCAGATTGCATGACTAAAACCATAGAAAACGGGAAGGCCTAGAGACTTGGAATTTTCAGAATAGGTGTGGATCTCGAATGTGGCGGTCACGATCAATGAGCAAAATTAGACTTGGGTTCCGTGAATATGGTCGTTTGAAATTTAGTTTTCTTGATAATTTCAAAACTACGGATTCCATCGTGACGCAATTTTGTTTGCTGATGGAAAATGATATATATATATTTCAAGCTACATGTTGTCCAGATCGCATGACCAGAACCATAGAAACCATAGAAAATTTTTACTTTCGAAAGGAAAGGGACTCGAAATTTTCAGGATAGGTTTGCATCTCGAATGCCGCGGCATGATAAGCAATGAACAAATTAGACAAGGGGTTTGGTGAATACGTTCGGCATATTTTTTCCTGATGTTTTCGAAACTACTAATTGAATTGGAATGAAATTCTGCACATAGATGAAGAATAATGTATTCAAACTACGTGTTTATATAGCTTCACCAAGACCATAGATACCGTAGAAAATTCTAGCGAATTATCGAAAAAAAAAATTGGTCATTTGAAAAACTGACTTGAAACGTGGAGATTTGCCTCAGTTTGAAATTTTTTTTTACAACAGTCAAAAATTTCATTAATTATTTTCTTAAACTGGAAAATGCGAATCTGCCTACGAGTTGGATGAACCAGCGCTCAAAAGCTCTTGACTTCACGGCAGCACTGACGTGAAGTTCGGTGTTTCGCCTTAGTTTGAATTTTTTTCGAGAGTTTCAATAATCAATAAAAAACAAATTTTTTTTAACCAAAAAATCAGAAAAAAAATTCTCATATTAAGTATTTTATTGTGCACAGTAAATATCTTGGAATTGAAAAGAAGGGAATTAGACTCACCATGATACGTGTTTGTAATGGATGGATTACCAGGGTTGTATACAGTCACTTCTACACCACCATTGTTGTATTCAACTTTCCTCACAGCTGCATTGAGCTTTATATCTAGACCTTCTGCGAGTGCCACTGGTACACATGAATATCCATTACGAACTAGAACAAAAATATATATTATTGACAATATTTTCATCGGAGCTGTTGTCTTTTATAATAGCTTGTAATGGCAAAATTCCATGTGATGTTATCAAGTGTAAACGAGAAACCATGGATTACCCCAATACTGTCATCGTTGAATTTTTCAGTTGATGTCGTATTAATCGGTAATTGAAAATTCTGAGAGTATGGTGTCGGTTATCATATGCGTAAGTAACCGACGGGCGAATTTTGTGATTTGGAGTCATCGCGCTATAACTATTTTCAAAACTTTCATCGAAAGTTTCTTATATAATTCGAGGACGTGAAATACAATAAAATACAATTTGAAAAAATATATACCAACTGATTCAGAATGATATAGAAGATCTTATGTTCATTTGTCGCCGATTTTTCTTTTATTAATGATTGAAGTGGAAGAATTTCAAATACTTGAGAACTCACTAAGAGCTATATTTCTTGGATGAAATAACGAAGGATTGCAGAATCGTTCAATCGCGGTAGTGAGTACCTCTGAAAAAACCTGTAACAAATGCACCCATTAATTGAATTCTTCACACTTTTCGAGAAATACGCCACAATTCCCGTGAGAATGCTTTCGTTTTGTTCCGTTAATCAGCTCAGTTTTTATAGTGTACAAAATTAGATAATTAAATAATATCGTTCGGGGCGGCGATGACTTCCTGTTGCACGTCGCAAACAGGTGACAGTGGAATTTTCTGACCGTTATAGAGTTATTGCCGTAGAATCGCATTATGGATTCATTAAATTCTCAGAAATGCGAACATGAAAACCTTCCATGAACCCTCACAGTAACCAACAGGAATTATGGTGAATATTGTCTTGGCATTTTCTGCGATCTGCGATGTTGAACATGAAGAGACCCGTATATGTTGAGATCGTTATCATTAAATATCATACGTTTCAGATATTATATAGATGATATATTATATCTTTCCCTCTCTCCTATCCTTTAAATTGTGCTCGCCATCGACAAATTGAACAAAAAACGATCCACCACCGGATCGGAAGACAGACAACTACTTTTAAATTACAGAAATTCTAATTTTAATCTTCCAATCTATGTTTAATTCAACACTCAAAGCTTTCACAATGCAGGGGCTGGAGGTTAATCTGCCATTCTGCTATTTAAGTAAACCGTCAGCGGATGCAGACCCATATGCATTCGCCAATGATTCGCCGCAAAACTCCAGTATATTATACAGGGTTACAGGGATAGTCGTAGGGGAGAGCGGGGTTGAAAGTGCCGATTTTTACAAATCCTCATATGATTCAGATAACACAAGGACTATATCTGGAAGTAGTGGTTCATCCCTAGCCAAATTTAGTCCATAATACGAATTGACCTACAGATTTTGCACATTTTCAATAGCTTTTGAGAAAAAGTGATTTTTGTATACAGCGGCGACAAGGCACTACCAACCCCACATTGGGGCAAGTTGTGCCGTAGCTGGGGTCGGTTGTGCCGTTGATAATGCTAGGTGTTTTACATGAATGGAAATCAATTTAGAATTCAAAAGACGTCAATTTTATAATAATATATTCATGTTTTGTACATTAAACTTCACGGCACACTCTAACGCAAGTTGTCGTACTTCTTCCGGTAGAAGACCGAAGTGAATAGAAGCGCTTTTTGAGCGCTCGCACTATTTACACGAGGGCTATATCATTTCGTCACGATGTCTGTGTTTTTCGAATTTTGAGCCGAAAATGGTCTCAATCGATAGAGTTCGGCACACTGATGACGAATTCGTCGGAAAATTCGAGTCTGTCCGTCCGGCCGTAAGCACGATAACTCTCGAACGGGACAACCTAGAGACTTGAAATTTTCAGTGTGGGTTCAGTTCCCGAATGCCTCGGTTGAGTTCGTTAATGGGCCAAATTCCACCAGGGGTTCCGTGAATATGGCCGTTCAAAGTTTTTTTCCCTGATTACTTGAAAACTACAGATTTGATCGCGATGAAATTTTGCACTCAAATGGAAAATGAGGTGTTCAAGCTACATGTGGAATTTTGTCCAGATGGCATGACCAGAACCATAGAAACCATAGAAAATTGTAACTTTTGAACGGAAACGCCTAGGGACTTGAAATTTTCAGGATTGGTGTGGATCTCGAATGTCGTGATCACGTTCATCTATGAGCATTATTATTCTAGGGGTTCCGTAAATATGGTCGTTCGAAATTCAGTTTTCTTGGTAATTTCAAAACTATAGATTCGATCGTCACGAAATTTTGTATACTAATGGAGAAATTTATATTCAAGATACATTCATCCAGATCAAATGACCAAAACCATAGAAACCATAGAAAATCATAACTTTCGAACGGAAAGGCCTAGGGACTTGAAATTTTCAGGATAGGTGTGGATCTGAAATGTCGCGTTTATCAACGAGCAGAATTATACTAGGGGTTCCGTAAATACGGTCGTTTGAAATTTTGTTTTCTCGATAATTTCGAAACTACGGATTCGATCCAGATGAAATTTCTTATTTTAATCGAGAATGATATATTAAAGCAATATTTTGTCCAGATCGCATGACCAGAACCATAGAAACCATAGAAAATCGTAACTTTTGAACGAAAAGGCCTAGGAACTTGAAATTTTCAGGGTGGGTTTGGAAGGAGAATATTGCGGTCACGTTCATCAATGAGCAAAATTAGACTAGGGGTTCCGTGAATATGAGGGTTCAAAATATTATTTTTCTGATAGTTTCGAAACTACTGATCGGAATGGAATGAAATTATGCACCTAGCTGAGGAATAATGTATTCAAACTACATGGCAAATTTTGTCTAGATCGCATCACCAACACCATAGATGCTGTAGAAAATTCTAGCGGAATATCGAAAAAAAATTGGTCAGCTGAAGCACTGACATGAAGTCTGGAGTTTCGCCTAAGTTTCAGAATTTTTTTGACAGCTGTCGAAAATTCCTTCAATTGATTTCTAAAACTGGAAAATGCGAATCTACCTACAAGGTGCATGTACGAGCGCTCAAAAGTTCCTGCCTTCACGGCAGTGCTTTCCGTAATTTTCAAGATGTACTTCGACAGTAGTGCATTGTTCCTCATTAAACACTAGTCTTGGTTTGTATACAACCACAGGAGTAACTCGGCTTTTTATTTTTTTACATAGCGTTGTAGTGTTGTGAGACAAATTTACAATTCACGTGCAACTGTTTTTAATTTGAGTCCATCCTTGATGACTGCAACAGCAGCCCTTTGTAAAAGATCCTGACTTGTAGTTCCCCTTTGTGTTTTTCGCTTGTACGTCCTCATTCTGCCAAACAAAAAATAATGGAACAATATAGGCTACTTAGGGGTTGGTTGTGCCGCGGCACAACCAGCCCCAAATAAACGGCACATTTTACCCCGTTTATGAGAGTGTGATATTTTGTCCGACATATGAAAATCACTCTGCTCAAATCATTGAAATTACACTGCATAACAAACTACGATAAATAACACACATTTCACTGAGACTTTCATATTAAAAGCACGAAAAATGCCAGCTTGCGACCAAAAAGTATCGAAACGGAAATATTTACTGCCGTGCTGCTGGAGGAACCTCACATGAGTAACATGTAATTCTACTCGGTCCGCTTCGCTGACGCAACTGAGATGGCAGCCACGTGTGCCTGATGGTTAGGCAATACGCGATACAATACGATCTTTTATCAATCTATTTCTGATTTCGAGATATAAGCATCGGCACAACTTACCCCCGGCACTTTCAGCCCCGCTCTCCCCTACTGAATATTGAAGGACGTTATTATTCAGGTCATTTCTGATAGATTTGGTTTTATAATATGGTGTCCCAAACTTAACCGTTATGGAGATATTGAGTTTTGTAGATTTTTCAAAAAATCCTCTATTTTTAGGCTTTTCTATCGATTTTTTTCGGATTAGAGCTTCTGAGGACCGTTTTTTTGATGTATCTAGTTAGAGGGCATGTCAATTAATGAAAATTACGAAAAGCACTTCCGTGAAGTCAGGAGCTTTGGAGCGCTCGTACATCCACCTTGTAGGTAGATTCGCATTTTCCAGTTCTAGAAATCAATTGAAGGAATTTTCGACAGCTGTCAAAAAAATTCTGAAACTTAGGCGAAACTCCAGACTTCATGACAGTGCTTCAGCTGACCAATTTTTTTTCGATAATTCGCTAGAATTTTCTACGGTATCTATGGTCTTGGTGATGCGATCTGGACAAAATTTCGCACGTAGTTTGAATACATTATTCCCCAGCTAGGTGCAAAATTTCATTTCAATCCAGTCGGTAGTTTCGAAACTATCAGGAAAAAAATATTTTGAACGGCCATATTTACGGAACCCCTAATCTAATTTTGCTCTTTGATGAACGTGACCGCGATATTCGCGAACCAAACCCACCCTGAAAATTTCAAGTTCCTAGGCCTATCAGTTCAAAAGTTACAATTTCCTATGGTTTCTATGGTTCTGGTCATGCGATCTGGACAATATATTGCTTTAATATATCATTCTCGATTAAAATACAAAATTTCATCTCGAACGAATCCATAGTTTCAAAGTTATCGAGAAAACATAATTTTCAAACGACCGTATTTACGGAACCCCTAGTATAATTCTGTTCGAAAGTTATGATTTTCTATGGTTTCTATGGTTCTGGTCATGTGAATCATGTGATCTGGAGAAATGTAGCTTGAATATATCATTCTCCAGTATACAAAATTTCGCCACGATCGAATCTGTAGTTTTGAAATGATCAAGAAAACTAAATTCTAAACGACCATATTTACGGAACACAGATGAACGTGATCACGACATTCGAGATCCACACCTATCCTGAAAATATAAAGTCCCTAGGCGTTTGTTCAAAAGTTACGATTTTCTATCGTTTCTATAAATGCTATAATTTCTGGAAATGCGATCTGGACAAAATTCCACATGTAGCTTGAACACCTCATTCTCCATTTGAGTGCAAAATTTCATCTCGTTCAAAGCTGTAGTTTTCAAGTTATCAGGGAAACAAAACTCTGAACGGCCATATTCACGGAACCCCTGGTAAAATTTGGCCCATTAACGAACTCAACCGAGGCATTCGGGAACTGAACTCACACTGAAACTTTCAAGTTTCTAGGTTGTTCCGTTCGAGAGTTTTCGTGCTTACGGACGTCCGGACGGACAGACTCGAATTTTTCGACGGATTCGTCATCAGTGAGTCGAACATAGTCGATTGAGACCATTTTCGGCTCAAAATTCGAAAAATACAGACATCGTGACGAAATGATATAGCCCTCGTGTGAGTACTACGAGCGCTCAAAAATGATCAACAGAAACAGAACCTACTACTAACAGCTCAATAATACTGCTCGACAACGGTTAGAATCAAGGAATTTTCACTAAGTGTTTTCAAATTTGAAGCGCTTTTTTTGAAAAATCTCCCTGGAACTGAACTGAAACGTTTAAAAACTTCTACGTCTCTTAAGCTCTTCAAAAAGATATACCACTTGCTATAAAATGGGCAAGCCATTCACCAAATGACAGTTTATGTGGTAGCGGCGCCCATGTCGAACATGAATTATAAAATATTGCTCTGCTTTTTTTTTGTTCTATTCACGTATTTTGGCTTTTTTTTGTGGTCTGGAGACAAAGAAATACAGTCTCAGGCATGTCATTTTAAATCTTGGCGTATAGTCTGCTCATGCGATTCTTTCGTGGTAGATTTGTTATCCGAAATTTTCTGTTAAAACGCAACTTGGCTTGGATTTTTGGATTGTTGCATCTTCTAACTGTGTGACGTGGCTTGTGACTGGACTTTGATTTGTATTGTGAACATGGCAACATTCACTACCGAGGAATATGCTGACATCCTGATGTGTTATGGATTTTCCGAAGGAGTGTAGTGGCGTGCACGCAATAAATACTTGCGACGGTATCCTACTCGTCGAGTACCTGATATTGGCGTTTTCGACAGAGTTTATCGAAAACTATCAGAAACTGGGCCTGTTCTAGTACGATGGACTGACATCGTATGCTTGATGAGGACGACGACGAAGCAAATTGAATACTTGATAAAGCCGACCCAACCACGTCAACAAAAAATGCGCTCGACGGCTTGATATTTCCCAGAGTAAAGTCTGGTTCGTAATGCTCATTCCTGGGCAATACCCTGACTTCTTGTAGAGAATCCACAGTTCGACGAGCTATATGGGGACTTTCGTTCTCTTTCGGAAAAACGACATGTGGACAGACGGGTATATGAAGCAGTGGAATTGTCTGTAGGACATCATCAACATAACGCGCAGCTATCATTCAGTTTCGAACTAAGATAAGTGGTGATCGGCTACCACATGCAAAAATTCACAACCCTTTGACTTTTCATAGTTGACTTTTATTGTTCAATAAGTTAGTTTCACCACTTTTCTTCGTTGTGAAGAACTCCGTGAAGAAGACACGAAGTTCCTACCGAATAGCGACTTCATGGTCCGCTTCCCCAACTTTATAATCATCATCGATACCAACCCCGTGGTTCACGACTTCCCAGATGAAATTATCATTTCAAATCGAGGCGGGCAACCATGAGGGAATATAGATACACGAGTTGCGCATTTTTACAGTCCGAGGATGTCGGATAATACGCGGCCCTGCCGTATAATCCAGGACGCGGAGTTTTATGGCGTCCCGCTAACTCGTGACCGGCTGCACATGGTAGGATGAGCACCACATGATGGAGAGGAAGAAGGCCCTAGTTGGACGTATTCGATAGTTTGTGCGGTTACGAACGGTCTTCTGTGATTTGGGTGTGATTTGTTAGTTTTTATTTGGCTACCGACAATGGTCATATGTGGTTATAATTGACCTTTGAATATACAACATCCAATATGGATAAAAGTAAATCCACTATTCGAAATTGAATATAAGCACATATGTTGGCAACAACGAAGTGCGGAAGAATCTTCTTTATTTTGATATCCTTTGTTGAATAAAACATAACGTTTCTATTTATATCGGTTATCCTTTAAGTTTCAAAATACATAAATATGAATATATCAAAATTGAGCAGAATGATATGCAACAAAAGTAAAGCCACTTTCAAGAAAACAAATGCTTATTCAATAAAATAATTATTACAGATGTGGAAGTAGTCGCACCGTTAGTTACTATAATCTTAATAGGATATTCATTATCAGCTAAAACTTTTTGGCAAGGTATCGGCACGGATGACATCAAAGTTAGGGAAGTGATAAGCAGAATATTATTCAAAATCTTATGAGTTTTGTATATTGAAGGGTCTTTGTTTGGCGAGGTTATGGTTCGAATCCGACTTCCAGCTCTCTCCACAAGTTCTCAGTAGAGATGAGGTCATGTGATTGGGCTGGCCACTGCAGAACCTGGACTATGTTCGCGTGAAACTGTGCTTTATTGTCGGTATATCGCTGGAAGCCTGCTGTGAATTTTTTTTTTTGTCAGAGGGTATTTTCAATGACGGACTATCTCCGATGGATGGAACAGGGTGGGACTTCGTGTAAAGCACGACCTACTCTGACTTAACCTTAACTGGTGTTTTGATTCCTGGCATTTATAGACTTTTTTTGTTTTGTTACCTATGTTATTTCATAGGACTGTCGCTTCTTCTTGATATCTGAAGTTGAGTTTACTCAATTTCTGTTTCAACGTAGTTGATCTCTGGTTCTTTTGTGGTAGGTGGGTATTCTAATCACATCTTCTGCAGGGTTGTAGTGAACATGTCTTTTTGGCTCATCATTTGGGTGTTGACTTGCTTTCTCGAATATCTTCTCGGCGATCTCTTTTTTAGGAAATCTGTGACAGTTTTCCATTCTGAGTCTATGTGGACTTGTTGTTCTCTTAGAACCACGGCATATGCATTGCTGCTCTTAGCAGTTTATTTTCTGTTGTTTGGATCTTCTCCATATGGCTATTGGCCAAACTCATGGACCCCTTTCCTCCTTTGTTCCTCTAGCAAAACTCTATTTTCTACGGTATCTTTGGTCCTGGTAATGCGATTCGGACATTTCGCACGTAGTTTGAATACATTATTCTTCATCTATGTGCAAAATTTCATTCTAATCCAATCAGTAGTTTCGGAATTATCAGGAAAAAAATATTTTGAACGGTCAAATTTATGGAACCCCTAGTCTTACTTTGTTCATTGATGAACGTGGCCGCGACATTCGAGATCCAAACCTACCCTGAAAATGTCGAGTCCCTAGGCTTCTCCGTTCGAAAGTTATAATTTTCTATGGTTTTGGTTTTGCGATCTAGACAAAATGTAGCTTGAATATATCATTGCCCGACGAATTCCTCATCAGTGAGTCGAACCTTGTCGATGGAGACCATTTTCGGCTCAAAATTCGAAATATTCAAATATCGTGACGAAATGATCATGCGATCTGGACAAAATTTTGAATGTAGCTTGAACACGTCACTCTCCATTTAAGTGCAAAATTCATCTTGATCGAATCAGTAGTTTCGAAGTAATCAGGAGAACAAATTTCAAATGGCTTTATTTACGGAACCCCTAATGTAATTCTGTCCATTAAGGAATTCGGGAACTGAAACCACACTGAAAATTTCAAGTTTTTAGGTCGTTCCGATCGAGAGTTATCGTGCTTACGCACGGCCAGATGAACAGACTTGAATTTTTCGATGGATTCGTCGTCAGTGAGTCGAACCTGAGACCATTTTCGACTCAAAATTCGAAAAATACAGACATCGTGACGAAATTATATAGCCCTCGTGTAAGTAGAACGAGCGCTCAAAAGGTTCTGTTATTCCTTTTTTTCCGTTTTTCGAAATGCCATACTTCTTTCATCAAAAATGCGATAGCGTAGCATTATTTTCCTCATTTGGAATAATTTCCATGGATCTCTAGATCGAATAATGAAATGGGTGTTCTGACAAACGAAATACCAACTATGAGTCATCACTGTTTTGAGATAATTACGAACGTTTGGAAATCCAATAATATAAAGGCTGTATAATTTAAAAATCGAAAGTTGATGTCATTTCCGGAAATACCGGAATTTATTTTCAAATATGTAAAAAGGATTGTCTAGTGAGCATATCCGATGTTACAAATTTTATTGCTAGAGCAACAAAGGAGAAGAGGGCTATAATAATAAATCTATACTCCATTTAAGAATTATTGACATCGAAGCAGGCCTTGAACGTCCAGTCGAGGCATTATTTCTGGTTACAAAAAGTAACTGTTCATCATAGAAATAAAATAAATATAACCTAGAAAAGTGTTTTGTATATTTTTCCAGAAAGTTAATTTAAAGTTTTTGAGCTTGAAAAAAATGTTTTTTAATCTGACATACGATTACGATGGTATAAACCTGTATTTCAACAGTATTTTTATTCAATCATTGTTGTATTGACGAATTGGTGATCAATAATTGTAGGGGCATACTGCCGGAATATTCAAGTGCAGTTCAAACATGAGAATTCGGGTTGGAAAACGCAAAAACGTCGTGGAATGCTTGAAGCATGAAATTCAATAACTATTGCATTCTTTATGGGTATAGGAAATTTTGCAAAATTCTAACCATATAACTCTAAGAGTTTTATTTCAGGTCAGTATTCAAGTAGGTTAATTAATTGAATTCAACATGAATTTTAGCTGTGGTAGCAAAACTGGTGAGACAAACAGAAAAAACTTGTTGATACTTTGAAGCGTGTGCCCAAGTGAATGGATTAGGAAAAATGTAATATATGAACAATGATAAGACAGAAAAGAAATTAAAGGATCAATCCAGTACATGAAAAATTCCGTCATGTCGATTGTACTGTAACCCACAGTATATGAACCAATTTGTGAATTATTTGATAAAGGGGATATAAACATTAATACCTACTATAAACCATACCATACTATAAGACCATAGATACCCTAGAAAATTCTAGCGAATTATCGAAAAAATGGACCCAAAGCACTGACGTGAAGTCTGGATTTTCGCGTTGGTTTGAAATTTTCTTTGACAGCTGTCAAAATCTTTCCAATTGGTTTGTAAAACTGGAGAATGCGAATCTACCGACAAGGTGCATGTACGAGCGCTCAAAAGCTCCTGCTTTCACGGCAGTGCTTTTCGAAATTTTTTCACCAAAATTCTTCGAAAAGTACTGGCAGAATTCTGAAATGTATCCCATTTATCGATCAGAATACACTTTGAGTAGGTAAATAAAAGTTTACCTCAAAAACTATAGCGGAAATATCTGCTGAATCTATGAAGACCCTTCCTCACGTCCCCTTGTTGTTAGGCGCAAGATATCCTGATCAATTCCAGCCATTTCAATAGCACAAGGCACAAAAAAATTCAGAACAAATCGATAAGCATTCAGAATTGATACAATTATTTCCGAATTGGTCTGATAAAATTACCATCACCAAACCAACGTCTCTATGAGTTAGGGTTTTTCCTATACCAACCTGAATTCAGCAAACCGAAATATTACTGAATGGTCTATTACCAACTTAAATTCGATTTTCCACAGCCTCCAAGATGTCAATAATTCTTAAACGGAGTATATGTCACAAGGTATAAGCCGATAATTCTCCATGCTTCTATAGCATCCTGCACAACTAACTACAAAAGTTGTATACAGCACAGATTCATAATATACTAGAAGTTGAAGAATATGCCATCGACAAAAAGAGGTTGTCGTCGGAGAAAATCACAGTAGCTCTGGCTCTGAACCATATTCATAAACGGAGTGTTCGAATTGAACGCACGGTACCAATGGATGTACGTACCGTGCTACTCGTTCTTCGAGTACCTACACGAAAAAATACCGTCATGATCATGACAACAAAGTAACCTGTCTTCCGCAGGTTATTTGTTGTACAAAACTATCTATTATGTCAATTATTGGGTGGTAAGAACATGAAGCTACGTGGTGGTACAGCTGTTACCGTGATGTTAAACCAAAAGCATTAATTAGAAGCAACTGTCTTCGTATAACGAAGCAGATGAATTGCCTCAGTTCATTTCACCCATTTTTGAGCGCTCGTACTACTTACACGAGGGCTATATCATTTCGTCACGATGTCTTTATTTTTCGAATTTTGAGCCGAAAATGGTCTCAATCGACTATGTTCGACTCACTGATGAAGAATCCGTCGAAAAATTCGAGTCTGTCCGTCCGTCCGTCCGACCGTATGTCCGTATACACGATAACTCTCGAACGGAATGTCCTAGAAACTTGAAATCTTCAGGGTAGGTTTGAATCTCAAATGCCGTAGTTGAGTTCGTTATTGGGCAACATTCGCCCAGGGGTTCCGTGAATATGGCCGCTCGAAATTATAATATGGTTCAAAATATTTTTTTCCTGATGACTTCGAAACTACAAATTCGATCGAAATGAAATTATGCACTCAGATGGAGAACCACGTGTTCAAGCTACATGCAAAAATTTTTTCAGCTCGCATGACCAGAAACGTAGAAACCAGAGAAAATTATAACTTTGTAATGGAAAGACCTAGGGCCTTGAAATTTTCAGGATAGGTGTGGATCTCGAATGTTGCTGACACGTTCATCAATGAGCCAAATTTGAAAAGGGGTTCCGTAAATATAGTCGTTCAAAATTCAATTTCCTTAATAATTTCAAAACTATGGATTTGGTCGTGACGAAATTTTTTATTTAAATTGAGAATAATATATTCGAGCTACATTTTTTTTAGATCGCATTATCAAAACCATAGAAACCATAAAAAATCATAACTTTCGAACGGAAAGGCCTAGGGACTTCAAATTTTCAGGGTAGGTTTGGAACTCGAATGTTAAGGTCAAGTTCATCAATGAGCAAAATTAGACTAGGGGTTCCGTGAAAATGGCTGTTCAAAATATTTTTATCCTGATCATTTCGAAACTACACACTGGATTGGAATGAGATTTCGCGCATAGATGAAGAATAATGTATTCAAACTACGTGGGAAATTTTGTCCAGATCGCATTACCAAGACCATAGATACCGTAAAAAATTCTAGCGAATTACCGAAAAAAAATTGATCACCTAAGGCACTGACGTGAAGTATGGATTTTCGCCTTTGTTTGAAATTTTCTTAGACCGCTGTCAAAATCTTTCCAATTGTTTTCTAAAACTGGAGAATGCGAATCAACCTACAAGGTGGATGAACGAGTGCTCAAAAGCTCCTGACTTCACGGCAGTGCTCTTCGTAATTTTTCAGCGCTTGTACTACTTAAACGGGGGCTATATCATTTCGTCACGATGTCTGTATTTTTCGAATTTTGAGCCGAAAATAGTCTCAAACGACTGTATTCGACTCACTGATGACGAATCGTCGAAAAATTCGTGTCTGTCCGTCCGGCCGTCCGTCCGTCTACACGATAACTCTCGAACGGAATGTCTTAGAGACTTAGAGATTTTCAGGGTAGGTTCGAATCTCGAATGCCGCGGTTAAGTTCGTTATTGGGCAAAATTCGCCCCGGGGGTTCCTTAAATATGGCCGCTCGAAATTTTGTTTTTCTGATTACTTCGAAACTACAGATTCGATCGAAATGAAATTTTGCACTCAGATGGGGAATTACGTGTTCGAGCTACATGCAGTATTTTTTTCAGCTTGCATGACCAGAACCATAGAAACCATAGAAAATTATAACTTTGTAATAGAAAGGCCTAGGGACTTGAAATTTTCAGGATAAGTGTAAATCTCGAATGTCGTGGTCACGTTCATCAATGAGCAGAATTAGATCAAGGGTTCCGTAAATATGGTCGTTTGAAATTCAGTTTTCTTGATAATTTCAAAACTATGGATTTGATCGTGGCGAAATTTTGTATTCGAATCGAGAATGATATATTCGAGCTATATTTTTTCCGATCGCATAATCAGAATAGAAACCATAGAAACCATAGAAAATCATAACTTTTGAACGAGGGACTTGAAATTTTCAGGATAGGTTCGGATCGTGAATTTCGCGGTTATATTCATCAATGCGCAAAATTCGACTAGGAGTTCCGTAAATAAAGCCGTTCAAACTATTTTTTTCCTGATAATTTCGAAATTACTCATTGGATTGGAATGAAATTTCGCACATAGATGAAGAATAATGTATTCAAACTACGTGGGAAATTTTTTTCAGATCGCATTACCAAGACCATAGATACCGTAGAAAATTTTAGCGAATTATCGAAAAAAAATTTGGTCTTCTAAAGCACTGACGTGAAGTCTGGATTTTCGCCTTAGTTCGAATTTTTTTTTACAGCTGTCAAAATTTTTTCAATTGGTTTCTAAAACTGGAGAATGCAAATCTGCCTACAAGGTGGATGGGGGGTGGGTGAACGAGTGCTCAAAATCTCCTGTCTTCACGGCAGTGCTTCTCATCTTTTTTAGGAAGAACCAGATTCAATCATTCTATAGTGAAACATAATCAGCATAATCGCCGAGTTGGGAGATTCAATTATACGAAAAACTGGTGGAAAATATTGTATTCATTATTCATATTGATAATAACTGGGGTCATTTTAGTGAATACAAGAAATGCATCTTGAGATTTATCCGTATTTTTTTTTATTTTTGCTACAATCTTCTTCTGTTCGTTTGTACCTAATATGTTGTTGCAAATAAATTTTTCAAAAAAGAATAAACTTCCATACCTCCAAGAACGTTACTCCACCGACTTATCTTTATTAAGACTTTTCTAAGACCATTCTGCTAATTTCGGTTCATACTATCAGCTCTAAAAATATTTCAGACTCTCTTCTTAACTGTATATGGGGGCTATCTTGGAGTCTGTAACGTTGCTCTGGTTTGGTTACTGCTCGGTACAAGTGGGATTTTATATTTCGTTCCTTTGTATTATTCTATGCGTCCTGCCATATTTTTTCTGTGTATGTGTTGAAATAAAAAAATTACCTAGATAAGTACCTTTGACGTAAGGTCCCTGTTTTGAGGATTGTACAGGCTATACAGGCAGAGAAACGATCCTTGTTACTGATCCTATAGTGGCAGATGATCCAAGTCGATAACACCCGAATTGAAAAAAACATTACCTTGGGGTTTTCAGACAAAATATAAGTTACGTTCATAAATCTAGGAATGTTTGACATAGTCCTTAGGCCACAGCTCCGAAAAGATTCCATTTGCATATTGCACGACTTTAAGACCACCCGTATCTTACAAAATTTGCTCCATTTGATGCCGAAAAGAAGATCAAGTGTGCATGTGAGTAAGAGCATTCATTTCGAATACTGAAAAAGTCGAAAGATCAGCGGTAGGATTCCCTAAAATTCGTTGTTATAGCAAGACGAAGACGATAACGTTACGAAGCGAAGCAAATAGAAGTTAATGCGGTAATAGATCCTCTTGAAACTAAGCAGTAAAAGTACTGTTGTCGGATAAAGATCCGACTTCGCAACCAGTGAAAATGATTTATATTTCGGAAGTAAAATTATTCCTCAATTCCTTTTTCTGTTCACGAATATTTTTGGACCCAGAAGATTTCCGGAAATAATTAGAGTGAATATTTCGATTATGCGTCTCAACTTCCTTGTCATTTACTATTTCGAAGGGTGGTCCCAATGAACATTGGGATATCCTCCTTTGTCAAAACTGGTGATAATGTCTTTTTACGTCCGGTTTGAATCTAATGACGACTCTCCTATGAATGAACATCCCCCAGTGATTTCGGATGAAAAAAAACGGTGAAAAACAAAACGTTTATTGTCACGTAAATGGCAGGCTATTTCTGTAATTGATACGACCATTCCTCATTTTAAAGCATATACATACACATGTCATTTTTTGGACGCTGCACCCATAATGACTGTACCTCCTCGGAGACGGACCTAATTCGACAGAAATGTATTTTTAATAGTTTGGGGTAATCTTTCAGTTTTGATCGGTGGGCGCCGTTTCTGGCCTTCTTGGTGTTTCTAGGAATTTTGATCATGTGACCGTTTACAAACTGACTGCCAACTATTAAGTCAGTCTGCAGGCGAAAAAACAACTGAAAAATTGAAGGTCCTCACAAATGATGAATTTAAAACAAATGTGTCAACAAGGGCAGCTGGGGTGTCGGGACCCGACAGGTTGAACCTGCACATAAATTGGTTGATTTCAAGAGACATTCATATAATTTCATTATTATTCTCGCGGAATTTACACAATTATTTCCATGTCAGCTTTTCTTCAATCTTATCAAAGTTTCATAGAACACGAGCCTGCGTTCAAAATGTATTCGTTTTAATTTCGAAAAAAAAATGTTTGAGATCTCTTTGGAATACAACGAAAAAACATTTGATTATGGAAAACTTCAACTCAAACGCCATGACTGAATGAATTATTAACATCCTAAGAAACAGTTTGAGTTTCATTATGATTTCTGCGAGTGAAAAATTGTGAAGTGGTAAATCCCTTCCACCCTAGAAATGGTGTGCAAAACCCGCAAAAATATCTTTAAAGTCAATGGGTTCGTTCATTGAGGTTTTCGAGAACATTATTGAAATTATTTTGGAAAATATTTCATCTTTGTATCTACATAGATAATCCTTCTTAAAACCAGTTCATAACTCGATTCAATGACCCATTACTTCCATAGTTCTAATTTTTTCGGTTTATTCCTGTGTCATATTATCTGAAGAATTTATTTTTTGAAGAAAAGGAAATATTTATGTAGACTACCTGAGCCAAGGTCAATATTTTATCTCTAAAAATTAGCTAAAGAGTTTTGATACAGCCTGTACTTATGTCCATATTGAATGAATAATCCTTGAGTATAATCGAATTTTCGATTTTTTCAGAATATGCCTGAAGAATGAAGCGCGGAGTTGGAAATAGACATGGTGGATAATGAGTCTGTTACAGAGGTAGACCACATAGACAAAAAACACCATTCAAAAAAGAAAGAAGAAGTCAGATAATGTACGCAGACTGAAGAATAATTGAATTCCAACGTTTAAAAAACATTTCCAGATCTTCATTATCTCAATTGTGATTGAATCGTCACATAAAATAATAGTGTATTATTTCATAAGGAGGAATTTATTTATTTATTATTATTCATTTTTTTTTCAGACGCTTTGAAATTCATTGAAATCTGGAGATTAGATTTATATTTACGATCGTTATAATTGAGTGATCAATAGAAAATTTGCCTGGTTACGGTTGTCTCGCAAAAGAAACATGGCATCACAAACACGTTTTCGAGATACAGGGTGTTAAAGTTTTTTTTCTCATAGTATCCAAACTTCACAAAATATTCAACTGAAATTTAGCATAGATATTACAATTGAGAGTTTACACCATGTGACAAGCCAATTTTTATAACAAATATATAGAATTTTAATGAAAATTTCGATTTTTCTGAGGATTTCCAGAGAATCATTCAAATTTTTTTTCTCGAAATCCGTAGCAGTTACGACGAAACTACAGGAGACCATAAAGTTTAATATAAGCACAAAGCTACTTTTTATATTCTTTCAAATCAACAGTGGCTCACCAAAAAAAAGTTCTGGAGAAAAACAGGGGTCAGTGTTCCAGAAAAAATATCACCCTGTGAATTTGCTATCGAAATTGGCATGTCACATGGTGTATTTAATATATATGCCAACCTTTAACACCCTGTATCTCGAAAACGAAACGTTTGCGATCCTATAATCATGGGACTTTTTTTCTTGAAATTACTCAAGGACTCCCCCCTCTTCTCTAATTTAGGAACACCCTGTATGTTTCATGAATATCTCGAATTAGCATATTAGGTTTTATTTGGGTTTCCGCTATGATTTACATATGAAAGACTTGATAATTCATTTAGAAAACCTCACATCGAACGTAAAGTCGGTAGAATTTTTCATTGATACAATTTTTTTTCAATCAAATCTTATTTCGTGGGAGATTTCGAGAACCACGTTTCTTAGAGCTCGCTTCTATGAACAATCTTGCCCGAATATCTGTAATTTTCAACTTTTGAACCGAAACGATAAGGTTGGACTCATAGATGAAAAGTTCGTGCCCAAATTCAATGCTGCCCGTCCGTCTGGCCGAAAACACGATTACTCCAACCACTTAATACATTTCAACAAAACAAAAATTTTCACATCTTTAACTTGATAATATACGTGTAATCTTGTGACCCTGTGTATTTTATATTCAGCTTTGAGAAATAGGATGAAACCCGATGCATGCATGTCAACGAAAAGTTATATGTTTTTAATTGAAATTGTGAAACGCATAGACAAGTGTTTTCTTATCTTTCATCAATATTGAAATTAGGCCGAGTGTTAACCGAGAAATACATTTAGATCAATTTGGGATTAAATATTTGAAATTTTTTTTCAATAATAGTCTTGAAAACCTTCATGAACAGATCATTTGGTATTTGACTCCTAAGGTAGCTTTATAGCGGCATCGCCCACTATTTCTAGACTTGAAGGATTTATCATTGGTTTTATCATCAACTCTTGGAGAATTTATAATGAAACTAAATTGTTTGTTGGGTCGAAAATAAACCAAAACGTAATGTTTGATTTCGCGAAATTTTATGCTAGAGACTCAATAACAGAAATTTCAAGTCACGACTGATTTTGTCCATATTTTTGAATAAAATGAAAAGTATAATGTCAAAACGTTTTCGGAACGTGAGTAACGTGACAAGTTGAAGAAAAAAAGAACCAAATTGTCCATTGCCCATTGAAATGAAATGTCAGTCATTGAAATCTATAGACAGCAGGCATCCATACTTACGTCGGATATTTCTTCTGATATAACAGTTCCCAAGCGCCAAAAGATCAATCATTTCTCGTCCAAATTTCAGTCGACATGATAGCTCGCAATTTTTGGACCCGCCCGACCGCTGGTCCGAAATTATTATACGTTTTACGATTTATCAGACCTGTTCTTGGCTGTTCAAACGAAATTTTAATAGTTCGTGGCATTTGCCCATTACTTTAATTGGATCGTCGTATATAATTGTAGCGTCTGAGTCCCGTAATTACGGATTAAACAAACAAATGTATGAGAAAACCATCGAACTGAGATCCGAAGGATCGGAGGGGGCGTGTGTTTAGAGACAACTTGTTGTCGAAAAGGGAGTAACTGATAGGGGATAATGGATGGAGACGATGTTTCGCAGACATAAACAGTGGCGTGCAAATTATGAAAGAAGGATGGAAATATTTTGGTATAACGTGAATATCATTATTGAACATGGTCTTCAATACTCTTAACTGTTCAAGAACTTATAATGGACCCGACGACATTGATTCTCCATCTTCCAATGTTAAAAATTCCATAATCCAATCTTCGATTTCTTCCAACTACTACTTCGATTCTATTCACCCCACCAGACAACATAGAATGCTCGACTTATTGGCCGTTGTTGAGGAGGAATTTCAAACAAATTATTCCGCCTTTTAAATATCCTATTTACTTCTCTCAAACACGATAACCGTATCAAGATCTTCATGGTGCGTTCACAAGTAATGGGGAGGAGAATAGGACTGATTTATGGCGTTTTTTGTTTACACTGACGCCAATTAAAAGTAAAAAATATCCGTAGAAGTGTACTTCTTATACATTCATGAATGTTTAATTAGCACCTCATAAATCATGTGTCCTGTTAATCATATTACGTTCCTTCAATTTATTCAAATTTTCAAATGCGTGATAGTACTTCGTTAGCGAACTCATACGCCAAATGCTTGTTCCACGAAATAATGTTTGTTTTTCTGGTAACTTGATTGTTGCATTTCCATGTTCATTTTTTACCATACGAATGACCGAATAGGAATAAATTAAAATTACAATTTGAGGAAAGCGTTCAAGTAAACATGTCGGACCACGCACAGTGTAGTTATAGATATATATAAATTATATTATATCTCAAAACCCAAGAACATATTTATAATCATTCTCTTAATGATGAGACGATTTTTTGTTAAATGAAAAGTTTGTTGGACTAATTTTTTATGGATTTTCTATGTTTCAGTCTGATTACTAGGGCCGTTTTCAGTGCACCCACGAAAGTATATACCGCAAAACGAGAATAATCCCACGAAGAACTGTGTTTACACAATACATGCTGGATATTAGTGGTAAGAAAAACATACTAACAAAATTACGAAAAGCACTGCCGTGAAGTCAAGAGCTTTTGAGCGCTCGTACATCCATCTTGTATGTAGATTCGCATTTTCCAGTTTTAGAAATCAATTGAAGGAATTTCCGACAGCTGTCAAAAAAATTCCCGAACTTAGGCGAAACTCCAGATTTTTCTACGGTATCTATGGTCTTGGTAATGCGATCTAAAGAAATTTCTCACGTAGTTTGAATACATTATTCTTCATCTATTTGCAAAATTTCATTCCAATCCAATCAGTAGTTTCTAAGTTATCAGGAAAAAAATATTTTGAACGGCCATATTTACGGAACCCCTAGTCTAATTTTGCTCCTTGATGAACGTGACCGCGACATTCGCGATCCAAACCTACCCTGAAAATTTCAAGTTCCTAGGCCTCTCCCTTCGGAAGTTATGATTTTCTATGGTTTCTATGGTTCTGGTCATGCGATCTGGATGAAATTTTGCTTTAATATATCATCTTCGATCGAATCCGTAGTTTCGAAATTATCGACAAAACAAAATTTCAAACGACCGTATTTACGTAATTCCTATTCTAATTCTGCTCATTACGTGAACGCGACCTTTCAGATCCACACTTATCCTGAAAATTTCAAGTCCCTAGGCCTTTTCGTTCGAAAGTTATGATTTTCTATGATTTCTATGGTTCTGGTCATGCGATCTGGAGAAATGTAGCTTGAATATATAATTCTCCATCAGTATACAAAATTTCGTCAAGATCGAATCTGTAGTTTTAAAATTATCGAGAAAACTAAATTTCAAACGACCATATTCACGGAACCCCTACTATAATTTTGCTCATAGATTAACGTGATCACGACATTCGAGATCCACACCTATCCTGAAAATTTCAAGTCCCTAGGCGTTTCCGTTCAAAAGTTACAATTTTCTATGGTTTCTATGGTTGTGGTGATGCGAGCTGAACAAAATTTTGCATGTAGCTTGAACACCTAATTTTCCATTAGAGTGCCATTTTCGGCTCAAAATTCGAAAAATACAGACATCGTGACGAAATGATATAGCCCTCGTGTAAGTAGTACGAGCGCTCAAAAATTATAAAAAGCACGGCGGCGAAGTCAGGAGCTTTCGAGCGCTCGTTCATCCACCTTGAACGGCCATATTTATGGAACCCCTAGTCCAATTTCACTCATTGATAAACGTGACCGCGACATTCGAGATCCACACCTATCCCGAAAATTTCAAGACCCTAGGTATTTCCGTTTGAAAGTTATTATTTTCTATAGTTTCTATGGTCCAGGTCATGCGACGTGGACATCCTCCATCTGAGTGCAAACTTTCATCTCGATCGAATCAGTAGCCTCGAAGTAATTATAAGAACGAAATTTCGATGGGCATATTTACGGAACCCCTGGTGGAATTCTGATCATTAACGAACTTGACTGCGTCATTCGGAAACTGAACCTACACTGAAAATTTCAAGTCTTTAGGTCGTTGCGTTCGAAAGTAATCGTGCTTACGGCCAGACGGACGCACGATAACTTTCGGGAGTAAAGACGTTGAAATCTTCGGGCTAAATGCGCCAGTTCGTGGCAAAATCCTCCGAAGGATTTCACAAATAAAGCGATCCGAATTCGTCTTCTCAATAATTCGAAAAAAACTGATGCGATCGAAATGAAAGCGGTGATTTAATCTTTTGAAGTTTATGAAAATAAAATGACATAATTTCTCAACAAGGTTTAACCGAGGGTATAATTTTTGCAAAAAACCGAATAGGCGAACAGCAAACAACCAAGCAGAAGAGAGATAAACCTCCCTGAGTAAAACACGAAGGAAAAATGGCAAAATCAGGCAGAGGGCGAATGGAAGTAAATTCCAGCTCTCATTCGAATACCAAGATCAAAGAAATACTGGAGAATACCACATCTGGAGCTGTCTATAGCAGGATTTGCTGGATCATCACAACGCATGAGTCTTACCCGCAACTCAGGAACAAAACGTATCCCTCCTCTTTCCCATCAGGAAGAGCTTCCTAAACCAACACTGTGAAAGAATTTTTGGTTAAAAACTCAACAAATCTTAACAACCATCGTATTCCCTTGACATATTTTGATGATTTTAATGAAGTAAAGTGAATTTTTTTTTAAGGTGGTTAGTTTGAAGGCGATTAAATACACTTTTGGATGAACAGATAATACAAATTTTGTAATTCACTGACCGAATCCTGGTGCTTTTTTGACACTGTAGTATTATTTTCAATTATTGATTCAAATAATTTCGACAAAATCTTGATAAAGCCCAGTGTTTTATCACGAATATATTTTCGTTCAATTTATATCCTAGCGCTCACGAATTCATTTCCAGTTATACCTCAGTGAAAGTCCGAGCCTGCTCATCAAATCACTGCTGCTAATAAAAAAACCTTTTATTAGTTCAATGAAGATAATTCAAACACGACGCGAAGTCACCGAAGAAGCAAGAAGAAGAAACGATGGTCGCAGGAAAACGGAAATCAAAAGGAAAAAGGAAGAGGAAAACCGAACACAAAAAAAACTGTATCCTATTTTAGCATGATTCGCTAATGTGGAAGAGGAAAATTGAATAACAAAAATGATATCTTCATCAATTGTGTATTTTTGACTTCAAACAATTATGAACCAGAAATTTTGACAATGAAAAAATATGCCTTTTATATGGAGTTTGTTGTAGCAAACGATAAACTAAAAAAAATACATATAATCATCTACCTATATTTTCCTCATTGACCTGGACTGAAAGAACAGCTTGACCCGTTTTGGTAAATAGCCACTATCTGGCTAGGTACACCAGATGGTGTATATGTTCAGTAGGATAGTTAGACTTGGACACAGAACCTTAAGATACCCCACCTGTACAGTGGCGACCAAATTTGAGATTTCTTGTTATAATGATTTTTAAATGAGTAAATTTCCGAACACCCTAATGAATTTCACATCATGATCAAGGGTCGTTTGTCCTGGAAAAAAATGTCATTCTTCCAGACATGGCGCGGCTAACCACCATGACGTCGCCGGATCCTGTCTGACCGTGACCATTGTTACTAGAATTGAGGAATTCAGAGAAATTGATATCTTTATAATTTCTCGACGATTATCGTCGCATTTTCAACTGGCCAGAGAACCGTCCAATTGAAAACTGAGTAGACAGACAGCCAATCGTCGCTGAGGGGCCTTTCGATCCCATAAAAATATGGTGTACAATTTCCGTTATCTGAATTTGCCGTATGTTACTTCGTCGCCGGATAATGATAATAATTTCGACCATAACGACACACTGCACATGGCGGCCGGGACAAGTCAAGCAACCAGAATGGCCAAGTGTTTTCTCGTTCCGCCTTCTAGGACACATACAAAGGGTAAATGACGAACGAATTTCGCAAACGGCTCAAATTGCATGACGTGTGGCTTGTAATGTCATGAATCATTGCTTTGTTTGGGTGCGGAAGTTGTAATTTGTTGAAATTACAAAACATGACCTGTGGAATATTTTGGTTCACTCACAAGAGGATTAAAAAAACCTCCGTCAATATAGTTGTCCTGTGACGTGCGTCCTAAAAATATATTGTTTGAAAAGGGCTTTAGGTAGACCGCACACTGCAGCAAACAATCATGCTCAGACGGTCATGCCAAATCCGTTGAAGATGTCGAGGAGCCCGCATACAGAGGACCTGAACTCTAGTTGCCACTAATTCATTCAGAGCATCATTGTATTTTTACGTTTATTTTATGAAAGACAAAAGACGTTATCAAACTTTTCCTTCGCAGTTGGCTTAGCTAGGCATGCAAATAAATCCCTAGAAACAATCTTCTAGGTCACACCAAATGTATCTATCCGAATATGTTTCAACAGACCTTCGGTAATCTTCGCAATGCGCGATAACACGTTTAATTGGGCATCAATATTTGCTTGCGATTCGATTTAAAACAGCGAGCAGTGGAAGAAAACCTGTGCAATATGATGATTAATTCAAAGAGACATTGAATGACTTTGTTTTTGCTAAAATTAAAAACAATGAATATATCAGTTTAGATATCCTTTTTGAACTGGCCAAAAAGAACCTAAATTTCAATCGATCGAAGTCAACATTATGTTATATCATAAACAAAATTGGATACAAATACAAAAAAGTTGATCGAGTGAAAATTCTTATTGATAAACAGAAAAATATAATAATTAGGGTACGATTTTGTGGTAAATACCGAGAATACATGGAACAAAACGTAAAATTCATATAGATGAAACTTGGATATTCGAAAACGGTATTCAAATTCGTCAGTGGACACTAGAAAGTAATCCAGAAGTTATGCCGAGTATATTCAAGGGTAAAGGCAGAAGGTTCACTATTTTGAATGGTGGAACAATTGATGGATTTTTACCTGGATGAGATCTGATTCTTGACAGTGGTATTAATGGTAAGGATTACCATAAAACTATGAAGTATGGTTATTGAAAAATTATAACGTAAAAGGATGTCCATCAATAGGATTATGTCAGCTTATTGAATAAACACATCGAAATCACTACACTTATACGTGGAAACAAGGTTTTCAATGAGACTTTTATCTTTGCTCTTATATCATTCGTAGATATTTCAATTTTATTTATTCCCTCTGCAAATACTGACATTTAACACATGCTATATTGTTCACAATTCAAAAGTATACCAAATAATGGTAAAATTGCTCATCAATTATAATATTTTCAATAATTCATGGACGGTTTGAATAAATGAAAATAAAAATTTACTTTCTTGAAGTATTCAACACCGAGCACTAAATAATTCACAAATTGGTTTATATATTGATAGTAACAGTACAAAGTTCATGTCAAAATTCTTCATGAACTACATAGATTCTTACTTTTTGTTTCTCTTTTATTTCATAATATACATATACATATAACGTATATATACTTCTTGAATCCTGACATAAAATGGTACTCTTATATAGTTATATGGTTAGAATTTTGCAAGATTTCCAATTCCAATAAAGATTGCATGGTCTTGAGTGAAAATGAATATTTATTTCAATGATCTTCAATTTTCCATGGTTGACTTTTGTATGAACGATATCTCAACTCAACGACTTGCTTGGAGGTTCAGATAGTTTCATATGAAAGCATTCCACGATATTTTCGGTCGGAATATTTCGGCTCAATTATTCGATAAATCGTATACTGAACACTTTTCTAGGTTATATTTATGTTTGATGTTTTATGTCTATGATGAAGTTGAACAGTTACTTTTTGTAACCAGAAACAAAGTCTCGACTGGACGTTCAAGGCCTGCTTCGATGTCAACAATTCTCGAATGAAGTATAAATATTTGAATACCTACCAGATTTGGTGGAAATCGTAGACTAAATTAACTAATGAATACTAAGTTAATATGGATTTTCATCAAGAATCGGCCGAATCAATCCAATTTTTTGACAAAGTTTGGGTATAATTCTTGGAGAAGGTGAAATGGCTTCATTACCAATAATTGTTGGAGTCAGAGATTTGTTGAAACATTTGAATTGTCCAGAATTTTTCTACCGGTTGAAAATATTATAATTTCAGCATGCCTCATGTGCAAATATTATTTGATCAAACTGGATTGAACAATTCCAACAGCAGATTATTAAAACTAGAAATTCTGCAGACAAAGAAAATTGACTACAACAAAGAACTAGTTGGGAAAATAGATTGTGTTCCTTAAGTCCTTAATTAAGTTTTTAATCTTTTAAGGGTAGAATATGTCCTTTCCGGAGTGGCCGTTGACACTGGTAACGTATACAATATTTTCAGACATATGAATATATTCGGAAGTAACTGTATACTACATTCAGAAAGTGCCGATGAGGCACTGAATCTTGCGTCTGTAGTTCTCGACATTACCTTCTCCCATTCATTTATTTTTTATTTCGTTAGCAATTTATAAATCGGTTTCATATAATTTTATCAATTTTTTGAATACAATCAAAGAATTTGTATCTTTGAGAGGGGCTGCAGCCCCAAAGCTCCCACTCTGGCCAGTAGCGATGATAGAACCTGAAAAAAGTTTGGACGCAAACATAGGAATTGTTGGCTATCATTCTTTGGGATAAAGATATATTTATTATGCATTTTAAAACTGATACGATCTGAATAAAGCATCTATCTATTATAATTCGTACAACGCCCATGTTAACTGCTAAATGTTACGTGAACAATGTCCATCAACTGAAACGCCTCAAACATTTTATCAGAAGCACTATGAATATCAGAAGATCGACTGAACGCATTGGTATGATGTAACTCAAACACATAATCTTTGCCGCAATGTTATATGTACTCTCAATAGTTCGTGAGCTGTGAATCGATGACTGAAATGAATAGTCCATATTATATGAGATCGATATAATAAAATCCACCGAATGTACAGCGAATTACCTGGGGTATTCTCGCATAATTTCAGGAAATATTTTGAACAATAATTCAGGCTTTGAACCTTTGTTTTATTAATAGAACAAGTGATCTCATGCCAAAGACAATGCTAAAATAGCAACCAAATTCAAGAAGTTACCTAAGTTTATGATGAACAGTCCTTTCCTATTGCGTAGTATGGTCTGCTGATTTAGAAATAAAATGTTGTAGCTTCAAATGTTGCCTATTTTGACACCTTTCATGCTCATAATACATTTTTCATGTCTGCTTGCTTATTCCGATCTTAATGTCGCATATTATGAATAATAATCCGTTTTATATTGATCATAATCTGAACGAATTTGAAGGCAATGTGATCAAAACTTTCAAATGTTCGAGGGAAATATTCGAGAATTCTCTACTGCTTGGATTTTCTAGAAAATTCCCACCTCTACCTTATCTATTCGCATTCGGCACCTCAAGTTTGGTCATTTAGGGAGCGGAAATCATAAAGCAGCGAGCTTAATTCGGA
This sequence comes from Aphidecta obliterata, assembly GCA_963966015.1. Classification (NCBI taxonomy): domain Eukaryota; kingdom Metazoa; phylum Arthropoda; class Insecta; order Coleoptera; family Coccinellidae; genus Aphidecta; species Aphidecta obliterata. Next base: position 4,183,290 of record OZ014432.1, read on the forward strand.
ATAAAAAATTAGGACCGGCCATGTCAGATGTGCTTATTATTGAGTCGCACATCAAGAGTGCATATGTCGTGACGTCACGTCTTCGGACCAATAGCCTTTCAACTTGCCGCTTTTATAACAATGTTGGTAGGCGGGAACATATTTTGTGACCTCTGGTTACTCAACCATATCTCTTGGTTCGTTTGCGTTCAAGTTCTTTATCTTCCTCGTTCAACGACGATGTTGTCCACCATATACATTCGAAGAACGGTAATTAGGATATAATAAATTTGTTGTTCATCGATAGAAGTTCAGCTGCTGCATGGTTGGAAAAATCGCCCGCACGCCAACCTGCCTAATATTAGGTAGACACATAAGGAAAAAAGCTGAAAATTTCATATAAAGGTTAATTATTTCCCACCCCAATTCTGCAATCTTAATTTTACGATATCGAAATATCCAGTGTTTCCTTCGTTTTTCAACTGTATTATGGAATTAGGCACGTTGGTTAAATGGCGCTGCTCGCTACAAAATGCAACGGAGTCTTCCACTGAAACAGCGTGCGCAATACGCCACTACCACCTGGGAGTGTCACGAGTACACCAGTTGCCCAGGGACGAAACAAAATTGATTTACGAATCAGGCAGCGATTCTTGAAAAGTGGCGAGAAAGAATCGCCAAGCTGATTTGGTCAGGAGGCCTATACCAATTCTCGTTTACATCTGCTCCGGATAGAACCCTCACCGCGATTCTTCTAGATTCAGACGTAACTGGGCCAGGTAACCAGTAGCTCCTGGATATAAACACATGTCGGTCAAAATGATCTAAATGAAGAAGATCTGAAACAGATGCTAGAAGGAAACCACCCGAACATCATTATCGGCGATATGAACTGCAAATCAAGAGAATGGAATAGTAGAACCGAAAACCAAAATGGGAAGAAGCTTAAGAAGTATGTCGAAAAACTAAATGCCATAGTATTAGGACCTGATATTCCGACCTACCTGCCCAGAAGTGATGTCCTACCAGATTTATTAGATATAATGTCATAATGGAAGATATTACCTAAGATTTCACACTTGATACTATAGAAGAGGGCACATGAGACCACAACCCAATAGAACTCAGACTGGGACGCAGACCGATAACAGAAGAACTTCAAACGAAAGACTTCAAAGACTGGCAAAAGTACAATGAAATATTCCAGGAGAAAATTACTGAAATTCCACAGATAAGAACCCCCGAAGATCTAAAAGATGGAGTTGAAAAATTAGAAACCCGAATAAAAGAATCCTACGAGGAAAGTACCAGAATAATCGGAAGGCCAGCCCCGTAGCATTCACATGATGAAAAAAAAAAAAGAGGAATAGAAAACTAAGGAAGAACTACAGAACTTCACATAGAGAAAAAGACAGAAAAAGCTGAAAAATGCACTCAGAGAACTGAGAACAGACAGATGGAACCAAAGAGTTAGAGACCACCATAGACCATAGACTCAGTATGGAAGATGCAAAAGTGCTTACAATGCGAGAAAACCGAATTTCCTCCTATACACGGAGCAAATGGGATGGCTTACTCGAAGCTTTGAAAAGCCGAAGCGGTGGTCGATGCAATAGCAGGAGAAACCAGAATCAACTACAGAGAAGACGATGACAATGAAGACTCAGAAGAAGAAGTCGAAGGAAATGAAGAATTGATGTTAGAAACTCCAGAGGGCGATACCATCCCAAACACAACAACACCAACGGAGATTAAAGAAATCATCAAGAAATTGAAAAACAGGAAAGCTCCAGGGAAAGACAAAGTAACAAGCTATGTTACGGAATTTGTCCAGAAAAGGAATAGCAGCGCTAACCAATATGGCAAACGCAGTGATGAGAACAGAATACTATCCGCAAAGATGGAAGACAGCAGAAATAATTGTGTTCAATAAGCCAGGAGAAGATAAAAAATTCCCACAAAACTACAGGCCGATAAGTCTACTGTCAGCACTTGGAAAAATTGTCGAGAGAGTCATTGCAAAAAGACTCAATGAAGAAACAGAAGCGCTGAATCTGATACCACCGGAAAAATTTGGATTCAGAAGAAATCATTCCACAGAACTTACTGTTAAGGATCACTGAATATGTCACTGAAGGATTTCAGAATAAACAAGCCACAGGATTAGTGCTATTAGATGTCGAGAGAGCCTTCGACCGAGTTTGGTACGAAGGACTTGCCTATAAGGGCAGGCTACACCACCAAAACCTGCAAGATAATAAGAAACTACCTGGGGAACAGGAATTTTTATGTCAAAATAGACGACACATTATCTTCCACCAGAAAAGTCGAAGCAGGAGTGCACCAAGGATGAGTTCTAGGACCTCTTCTCTACAACATATACAGAGTGTTTCTAAATTGGGGGTACAAACGGAAAGACGAAATTCCTTCGATAATTTTAAGAAAAAAAGTCCCTTAAACATGGGATCGCAAACGTTTCGTTTTCGAGATACAGGGTCTTAAAGTTTGAATTTTTTTCAAGTTTTTTTTTCTCATAGTATCTACGCTCCACAAGATATTAAACTGAAATTTGGCATAGAGATTACAATTGAGAGTTTACACCATGTGACATGCCAATTTTGATAGCAAATCTACATCTACTTGTTGGTATACTAAACTTTATGGTCTCTTGTATTATCGTCGTACCTGCTACCGATTTCGAGAAACAAATTTTGAACGATTTTCTCGAAATCCTCAAAAAAATCCGAATGGTATAGAAATTCACCCTGTAGATTTGTTATCGAAATTGGCATGTCACATGCTGTATTCCCAATTGAAATATCTATGCCAAATTTCAGTTGAATATTTCGTGAAGTGTAGATACTATGAGAAAAAAACTTCGACACCCTGTATCTCGAAAACGAAACGTTTGCGAACTCATGATTATTCGACTTTTTTTCTTAAATTTATTCAAAGAATCTCCCCTTTTAGTTTGTACTTCAAATTTAGGAACACCCTGTATATCTAAGATATTCCTAAGAACCCAAGAAATCTGCAAGCCCTTTATGCAGACGACACGGGAATAGCCTTCAGACATCGCCGACCAGATGTCATACACAGAAGACTGCAAGAAGCACTAGAAGATTTAGAAGCATGGTTCATTAAATGGAAAATTCAAATAAATCGCAAAAAGAGCCAAGCTATTTTACTACAGAAGCGGAGAATTGAAATTAATTCCAACCTGAGGATAGATGAAGGAGAGATAAAATGGGAAAATGATGTCGAATATCTAGGAGATAAAGGGCTTACATGGAAAAACCATATAAAATATGCAGTAAACAAAACAAACTCAGCAATGAGTAGACTTTGCTGCTAGGAAGACGAAGCCAAATGAACCAAAGCACGAAGCTACGAATGATCAAGTCAATTGCAAGACCCCAACATATGGCTCGGCGGCATGAGGCCATGCACCCAATATCCATATAAAGAAGATCTACTAGCTGCTAAGAGCAGCAATGAATATTCCGCGGTTCGTAAGAAACCAACAAATCCACAGAGACTTAGAATGGGAAACTGTCACAGACTTCCTAAAAAAGAAGGCCGAGAAGATATTTGAAAAAGGAAGTCAACACCCAAATGATGAGCTAAGAAGACTAGTTGACTACAACCCCGCAGAAGACCTATCACAAAAGACCTAGAGATCAACTACATAGAAACAAAAATTGAGTACACTCAATTTTAATTATCAAGAAGAGACTCTTATGAAATTCGAATTCATAGATAACACAATGATCATCCGACAAAAATCGTGAAAGAGATACGAACAAGAAGAGTCAAAAGGTTAATAGGTTGTAAAGGCCCGGAATCTAAAACAGCAGGTTAGGTTTAGAGTAGGACGTGCTTCACACGATGTCTCACATTGTTCTATCTATCGGAGATAGTTGGTCCATGATGATTCCCCCTGACTAAAAAAAAAGAAACTATTCAACAACTTAATGATAGACAAAAAGATTCCAGTTACTCAATGGTGGTGAATTCCATCCAAACCGTCCAAGGGTTCATAATGTCTATGCAGTGAAAGAATATCGCATCGAAGAGCAGAGACAATAAAAATGTCCGTTCCTGCTGGAAGCCATAAAAATGCCCAGAAACGTTAAACTTAATTGAAAACCGTGTAGAATGCGTCCTATCTACAATTTGCGGAATGGAAGTGGCAAATCGAAAAAAACCGATTGTTTTTCTAGCGGGGCTTTTTCCTGGGAACAGTTAATGTACATTGTCACATTTTTACGATCAGTCCGAAGTTGTTAACTGGAACGTATGAAATACAGTGTTGCCACTTCAGGGCACAATACATATTAGGCAAACTAGGGAAGACGAAAGTTACCTGATTGATGAGGTAATACAGAAAAACTAAAATATTCTTCGCTAAACTAGATTACTAAAGTGATTCTCTGCCGATTAAGTGAATAAATCAGAAAAAATGTTGACACTATCATGAAGATCTTTTAGACATCTAGACCTTCATCAATATGTGGAATCCTTTTCGAAAACAACGAGATGTTTTCTCAGGTTCTTATTGAATGTAATCTATCAAATTGAAGCAATATTCTAATTCCAGTAATGGGGAATGATTCATTTCGCCATAGACGCAGTTGAAGACAACTACTCTTCTTGGGTTAGGATAGATAAAATAATAAATGTGTGTGAAATACACAGTTCCACGATAAATAAGGGATCGAACGAAAAAAGTTCCCATTGCACTTAACCGTGCATATTTCTCAGGAAGTGAATCGTTTTTATAATGATTTTTTTTGTTCCTTCTATCCAATAATGAATCTAAGAAATCGTTCGAGAAAAAAACAAATTTTAACATCCCTGAAATGTCCATATCACCTTTTTGGTAGGGTAAAATCTGAAAATCGAAGAGAAAATGTTTCTTGTGTTCGTCGTCCACACACATACAAAAGATTACTTGAAGTAAAAACATAGAAATTCCTTGCTTTATTCTGAGGAAAAGTTCTTGCTTCAAGCATATTGAATATTTCAGCTGAAGAAATTGATTTTTTCACGCCGTTTTCTTAAAATAAGAAAATTTTCTTGCTCTGAGAAAACTGAAATATTGAAGTAAGTGAATTCCTGTCCTCCATTTAAAACCTTGTCTGTTTTCAATTCAAATCATAATATTCTTGAATTGAAATTATATTTTCTTGGACTGACAATTATTGTACATTATTAGGTACACGTTCCCAAGGATTTATTTTTAGAGGATAAGTATGTTCAATGGAAAATCCGTGAATTTTGAAACCAAAGCAATCGCTTCACCATATTTCCAGAATATTTCAATATCGTGAAATTTCAAATTGCACTGTGAGTAGTAAATATTGATTTATTGTTACTTTAAATAATTGTTGATATATTCATTTTGAATTCACCAAAAAGTCGATACCTATTACAGAACTGTCTACATCAAATATAAAAAATTATAGAAAAGCATGTTCAAATTCGTGGGTAAAAAAAATTTATTTTCGGTCAAATCTAAGTTTGGTACACTGATGATGTGAAATATTGACTTCAAGATCAGAATTGAATCAATCAATAGAAAGAAGCACGATTTAGAGTCTACGGTTTGTTGTTTTCACAATGTTTTGTAGTTTAATTTGCTAGTAAGAAAGGTGTGTTTCTCCTTTGATTTTTCTGAGCGGAGGAATTATTGGGAAATATTCTGTTGGTCCAAGGGAATGATTCACTCGCCGCTAGTTCGAATCAGTTGAAACCGTAGGTTCGGGGATGTTTATAGGTTTTCGTACATTTCCGTCTCGGTGCGAAAGCATCACATGAAACCTCAGTAGTTTATGGTCCATCCATAGATAAAGGAATATACTGTTATGGTTCGTTCCAAGATATTACGATTAAATTTTGAAATTTACGAAAAACCCACTAACAATTTTCAAAGAATTTTGTTTCAATTTTTAATTTTCCCGTGACTCTTTTTCAAGGAGGATTCTAGAGGTGCACAAACAAAAGAAATTTTTTTACAACAACATATAATCTTATTCTAAAAAACAACTATCGAAAGAACCTATAACCAATAATTCTAAACTCCAAAACAATGTTCGATCGGTGAGTGCACTCACTATATGGAATTTTCAACTTTTTCTCTTCTAAACAGCACTCCGCTTCCAACTTCTCCTTCTCTCCTTTACTTGCCAAATTCACTCCAACAACTCAATCTACGAAAATCCACCCTTGACCAACTTTCAAATACCATTCATTATATCTTCTTTCTTACGAAGCCAATCTTTTTTGAGAATTCTTGATCTTTCCACTTGACGTTTATCCCTCAACTGTTCATTCGCCTGCTTTTCCATCCATATTATTTAATACCTCATTTCCATAGTAACATTCTTTCTATAATCTAAACATAACTAACTAAACTAAACTGTTTACAATGAATCATTTGAACCCCCTTAGAAATATAATATTACAATACTTTATACGTTAATCAAATTTACTGAATTGACTAAATATGTTTGAAGGTTCTTGACTTTAAGGTGATATTATTTGAATTTATTTTTCATTTTAATTTCTTGAAACGTTAAGAAATATGACCATTTTTGAGCGCTCGTACTACTTACACGAGGGCTATATCATTTCGTCACGATGTCTGTATTTTTCGAATTTTGAGCCGAAAATGGTCCCAATCGACTATGTTCGACTCATTGATGACGAATCCGTCGGAAAATTCGAGTCTGTCCGTCCGTCCGGCCGTCCGTAAGCACGATAACTCTCGAACGGAGCAACCTAGAGACTTGAAATTTTCAGTGTGGGTTCGGTTCCCGAATGCCTCGGTTAAGTTCGTTAATGGGCCAAATTCCAACAGGGGTTCCGTAAATATGGCCGTTCAAAGTGTTGTTCCCCTGGTTACTCGAAAACTACAGATTTGATCAAGATGAAATTTTGCACTCGAATGGAGAATGGGGTGTTCAAGTTACATGTGAAATTTTGTATTTTAATCGAGAATGATATGTTAAAGCAATATTTTGTCCACATCGCATGACCAGAACCATAGAAAATTGTAACTTTCGAACGGAAAGGCCTAGGAACTTGAAATTTTCAGGGTGGGTTTGGATCGCGAATATCGCGGTCACGTTCATCAATGAGCGAAATTAGACTAGGGGTTCCGTAAATATGGCCGTTCAAAATATTTTTTTCTTGATAGTTTCGAAACTACTGATCGGATTGGAATGAAATTTTGCACCTAGCTGAGGAATAATGTTTTCAAACTACGTGCAAAATTTTGTCCAGATCGCATCACCAAGACTGTAGATACCGTAGAAAATTCTAGCGAATTATCGAAATAAAATTGATCAGCTGAAGCACTGACAGGAAGTCTGGAGTTTCGCCTAAGTTTCAGAATTTTTTTAACAGCTGTCGAAAATTCCTTCAATTGATTTCCAAAACTGGAAAATGCGTATCCACCTACAAGGTGCATGTACGAGCGCTCAAAAGCTCCTGCCTTCACGGCAGTGCTTTTCGTAATTTTGATTTCCATAACAATAAATTCCTTTATCTATGATTTTTGGTAAAGCTTTGAGGGTGTATGTAATTTCGATTGGTTGTGGTTAAGAGTAGGTATATGTATAGTTTAATATTTGCTATATGAAATGGGTCAGGGTTTAATCGAATTATTGAATGACTGGGATGTACCACAAGAATCCATCGAAAATTTTCAGGGTAAGTACCTTTTAAACCTTTTTAAACTAACCAGTTAGACTGAATTTGTTAAAATATACGACAAAATGAGAATGTTCATCTCGTTAGTCAAAAATGGTGATATTTTACATTCTACTCATAAATTTGTATGCTGCAGTATTCTCTTTTGATTTTTTGCTTCTTTTTTGGATTAACAAAATCGAGAATGATCAAGAACCAATATTGATTGAATGATTCGTACATTAGATCCGATTACAAAAAAAAATCGTCGCCATTTCGTGCATATTTTTCGAATTTGATACATAGGTATAGGTATTAGAAAGATCTGTAATTATTGTATAGACTAGTCCTTTTTATTGAAAAATGAAGATGATTATTATAATCGTTCGGGAAGCACTTGGATAATGAAAATTTCTCTGAAGAAAATTCGAAATTTTTTTGTATATTTTTTCATCGCTTACAATTACTAAATTACTTGATAACCAAATGAAACTGAGACAAATATTCATTTCAGAAAATCAGTTATCTTTAAAGGATTCAGGAGGAGCGGATAATGAAGCTCAAGGCAGACTGTTTGTGCTTCTATGGTACAATCCTGAGAACAATTGGCTATAATTCTTACTTGAGGGTTTTCTAGGTTGAGAAAACTAATGTATATCAACTTTATTCATTATCAAACTTTGAATCTGAAATTCCAACTATTATACAAACAATTTTGAACATTATTAATGTTTCTTCATAATATTGGGGGATTTACCTATATACTTACGTATATAAATTTTTATTCTGGATAAAACCTACCAAAAGGATTTCTCAAAAGATATTTTGACTACTATTTCATTAAGAAATATAGTATATTTATGAGTTTGTATTTTTGATACATTATTTGCCATATTTAAATGTGATTTTATATATATATGACCAACACTCAATAGATCTCTCTTGAGCAAAATTTTCAATAATATTTTATGAAGAAATATAGTTTATTGGTGAGTTTATACCATGTATTTTTGATATTCGAATGTGGTATTTATATTTACCACAATAATTGTAATGATTATATTTTTAGGAAAATAAATTTTCAGTAACATAATTATTTATGTTCAATTCTTATTTGATTTATTTTTAAATTCCATTTTTCCAGGGAGGGTGTCCAGTCAGGAAAAATCTGACACTAAGGGCCGGTATCACAATACTTAACCTGAAGTTAAGACTTTAACCAACCAGGAAAGTGTTTCAAAATTGCTGGTTTGGCACTAACCAATGTACCGTTAATCTTCTTCCTAACCGAAACTTCAACCCGAATAGTGTTTGGTCAAGTTACCTGAAGAATAACCAGACATTGTGAAACCGGCCCTAACTGACTGTATGGTATGGGAAATTCACTGGGTGTTTTTCTATAGGAGACTCATCCCCTCTTAGCCCCAAAAACAATAAAAAAAACTCGATATATGCAGACGCTAAACGATCTTGGATTTTCTATTTCGTTTGAGTATGGTAGGATATGTTCTTCTGAAAGTAATTATAAAAATTTTTTTTTTGGAACTGAGTTGATATGTTTCTTGAAATCTAGCTAGACAAAATTTGGTGATGTTGAAATAATAATCCTTTGCGTGGAATTTGCAGAGCAATCGAGGTAATTTTTTTTATTACATTCAGAAACACAATTCTCATCCTAGGGATTATCGTGGCGGTGTGGCAATGCCGTACATCGAACACAATGCGTTCTCTAGAAAGAGACAAGTGAAACAATTAGTGGTATGAAAATGTCTGAGGTAAAAAGCAAACAAGTTGGAGTTCATTAAATTGTTAATTTATATTGACACCAATGATGATCAAATCCGGTTTTCAATTAGTTTTATGGCTCTTCATTCTCTTGAGGGCTTGGTGAAATGGGGAAGAGTGAACAGGCAACGAAATTTTCTCACTGGAGCATTTACGTTGAGTGTTATTACTGGCGGTAAAAACAAACAGAATTGCGGGAAAACTTCGGTTGAGGCAACCTTCCAAAAAATCTTGAATGTGATTTTTCAATTTGGCATTTTTGGGATTCGTAAATAATGAGTTCCATCTGAATTGATAGGGCAGTGATTCATATCTTTTAGATTTTTGATAAAGAAGAATCGACCAGTATTCTCTTCAGACCAGGAACTTCCATAGTGGAATATGATATTCATACAAATATTAGTGTTGTGCAAGAATTTCAACCTATTTTCGTTTTATAAGTTTTAAGAATAAAAAAATCCAATGACACTCGAGTTAGTTAAGAACATACTATCGTCTGTGAATAAGTACCTATGTAAGTTCAAATTCAATATATCAATCAAAACATAAATATAAACATTTAAAGATGATTAATCCAGATACCTACAACTCCGTGAACTTCATGGAGGTTTCACAATGACAAAATTAATGTTATATTGGATCTAAAGGACTTTTCATTAATCGAAAACGGTTCATATGAGCTGGATCTAAAAAACCAATCCCTAGGCCTTTTCGTTCGAAAGTTATAATTTTCTATGATTTCTATGATTCTGGTCATGCGATCTAGACAAAATTGCATGAAGCTTGAACACGTCATTCTTCATCTGAGTATAGAATTTCATCTCGATCGAATCAGCAGTTTCGAAGTAATCAGGAGAACAAAATTTCGAACGGTCATATGCACGGAACCCCTAGTGGAATTCTGCCCATTAACGAACTCAACAGCGGCATTCAGAAACAGAACCCACACTGAAAATTTCAAGTCAAGAGGTCGTTCTGTTCGAAAACGGACGGACGGACAGACTTGAATTTTTCGACGGATTCGTCATCAATGAGTCGAACCTTGTCGATTAAGTCCATTCTCGGCCCAAAATTCGAAAAGACAGACATCGTGACGAAATGATATAGTCCTCGTGTAAGTAGAACGAGAGCTCAAAAAATTGATGCCTATATCTACAGAACTCTTCGGCTGTGGACAACCTCAATCATATTGTGCAATACATTTGCGCAATAATATTTCGCAGATGAGGCCGCTCGAACCACGCTGGGGCGTTCCTCAAATGGGAAAATAAGTTGTGAAAATGTGAGAATGAAAAATTACGAAAATCACTGCCGTTAAGGCAGGAGCTTTTGAGCGCTCATACATGCACCTTGTAAGTAGATTCGCATTTTCCAGTTTCAGAAATCAATTGAAGGAATTTTCGACAGCTGTCAAAAAAATTCTGAAACTTAGGCGAAACTCCCGACTTCATGTCAGTGCTTCAGCTGACCAACTATTTTCGATAATTCGCTAGAATTTTCTACCGTATCTATGGTCTTGGGGATGCGATCTGGACAAAATTTCGCACGTGATTTGAATACATTATTCCTCAGCTAGGTAAAAAATTTCATTCCAATCCAATAAGTAGTTTCGAAACTATCAGGACGAAAATATTTCGAAAGGCCATATTTACGGAACCCCTAGTCTAATTTTGCTCATTGATGAACGTGACCGTGAAATTCGCGATCCAAACCCACCCTGAAAATTTCAAGTTCCTAGGCCTTTCCCTTCGGAAGTTATAATTTTCTATGGTTTCTATGGTTCTGGTCATGCGATCTAGAGAAATGTAGCTTGAATATATCATTCTCCATTAGTATACAGAATTTCGTCAAGATCGAATCTGTAGTTTGGAAATTATCAAGAAAACTAAATTTCAAACTACCATATTTACGGAACCCCTGATAAAATTTTGCTCATAGATGAAAGTGATCACGACAATCGAGATCCACACCTATCCTGAAAATTTCAAGTCCCCAGGCGTTTCCGTTCAAAAGTTACAATTTTCTATGGTTTCTATGGTTCTGGTGATGCGAGCTGAAAAATATTGCATGTAGCTTGAACACCTCATTTTCCATTAGAGTGCAAAATTTCATCTCGATCGAATCTGTAGTTTCAGAGTAATCAGGAAAACAAAATTTCGAGCGACCATATTTACGGAACCCCTCGGCGAATTTTGCCCCATAATGAACTTAACCGCGGCATTCGAGATTCGAACCTACCCTGAAAATTTTAAGTTTCTAGGACATTCCGTTCGAGAGTTATCGTGTATACGGTCGGCCGGACGGACGGACGGACAGACTCGAATTTTCCGACGGATTCGTCATCAGTGAGTCGAACATAGTCGATTGAGACCATTTTTGGCTCAAAATTCGAAAAATACAGACATCGTGACGAAATGATATAGCCCTCGTGTAAGTAGTACGAGCGCTCAAAAATTACGAAAAGCACTGCCGTGAAGTCAGGAGCTTTTGAGCGCTTGTACATCCACCTTGTAGGTAGATTCGCATTTTCCAGTTTTAGAAATCCATTGAAGGAATTTTCTACAGCTGTCAAAAAAATTCTGAAACATAGGCGAAACTCCAGACTTCATGTCAGTTCTTCAGCTGACCAATTTTTTTTCGATAATTCGCTAGAATTTTCTACGGTATCTATGGTCTTAGTGATGCGATCTGGACAAAATTTCGCACGTAGTTTGAATACATTATTCCTCAGCTGGGTGCAAAATTTCATTTCAATCCAATCAGTAGTTTCGAAACTATCAGGAAAAAAATATTTTGAACGGCCATATTTACGGAACCCCTAGTCTAATTTTTCTCATTGATGAACGTGACCTCGACATTCGCGATCCAAATCTACCCTGAAAATTTCGAGTTCCTAGGCCTTTCCGTTCAATAGTTACAATTTTCTATGGTTTCTATGATTTTGGTCATGCGATCTGGACAAAATATTGCTTTAATCAGTGGCGGATTAACCGGTACGCTTAGTACGCTTAAGCGTAGGGCCCCGAGGTCCACAGGGCCCCCGATCGGAATCAAAATTTCTTCAGAATAAAAATTCGTCTTGCAAGTGAATATAAATAATGATGAAGAATAACGTGTAGAGCAAAATTCAGCTGCCAGTAAAAAAATAACATCAAATCAAAGGTTCAGCATCCGCATGTTTTCTCCAATTATTCTTATCGGCCTGCAATAAATTCCCGCAACGGTGGCAGTAAAGTTGTCGGCATCCCTTTGAAATATAGGTACATGCCACCGTCGACATTAGAGGGATGCAAGACACTTGTTTTGCATTTCTTAGTTTTAAATATTTGTCATATTCATTTTATAACCCTAAGGAAGATAGGAATGGTGATGAACGAGTTTTATTCTTCGTTCTACTTGCTTTCATAGAAGAAAGTATTGTGGTAAACTGAACAGTGTTGGTGTAAATGAACAATTTCTTTTCATCTTTGGACTTCTAATTCGAGTGATAACATATTCTTTCTGGACTATAAAAAGGAAGCTTTATTGTTTCAGTTTCATGTTTTTGAAATCCCATTCTTCCATATTGTTCTCGGCTTCTCCGATTTCAAAAATAATTGTTCATTCTCCAATGAAGGAATTGTTTTCTAAGAGGGTTTCTTTCTACTAGATATTTTCTATTCTGAAGAAACAAGTATTCGGAGCCGAGTTCTGGAGTGTTTTCAGCGTTATATGTATATTCGATATAGGGGATCTTTCGCAAGACATTGAAACGGACAGTTTCAAAGCGCTCTTGGAGAATTATGAAGACGATCTTGATGAAGGAATTATCAGTGAAGAGTGAAGCATCTCAGTTCAAAGAATATCTGAAACTCTTAAAACATGAAAAAAGAAGAGTTGTTCGCAGATGTTAAAAATAATCTTCGATAAGGGAATGATAAGAGTTTTTTCGAACTTATAGTTATTAGTTATTTTTGATATTGCCAATAATAACGAGTTGCGAAGCAGAGCGTTCATTTTCATTTTTGAGCGCTCGTACTACTTACACGAGGGCTATATCATTTCGTCATGTCAATGTCTCTATTTTGCGAATTTTGAGCCGAAAAATGGTCTCAAACGACTATGTTCGACTCACTGATGACGAATCCGTCGAAAAATTCGAGTCTGTCCGTCCGGCCGGCCGTCCGTATACACGATAACTCTCGAACGGAATGTCCTAGAAACTTGAAATTTTCAGGGTAGGTTCGAATCTCGAATGCCGCGGTTAAGTTCGTTATTGGGCAAAATTCGCCGAGGGGTTCCGTAAATATGACCGCTCGAAATTTTGTTTTCCTGATTACTTCGAAACTACAGATTCGATGGAGATGAATTTTGCACTCTAATGGAAAATGAGGTGTTCAAGCTACATGCAAAATTTTGTCCAGCTCGCATCATCAGAACCATAGAACCCATAGAAAATTGTAACATTTGAACGGAAACGCCTAGGGACTTGAAATTTTCAGGATAGGCGTGGATCTCGATTGTCGTGATCACTTTCATCTATGAGCAAAATTATACAAGGGGTTCCGTAAATATGGTCGTTTGAAATTTAGTTTTCTCGATAATTTCAAAACTACAGACTCGATCGTTACGAAATTTTGTATACTAATGGAGGATGATATATTCAAGCTACATTTCTCTAGATAGCATGACCAGAACTATAGAAAGCTTAGAAACACATAACTTTCGAACGGAAAGGCCTAGGGACTTGAAATTTTCAGAATAGGTGTAGATCTGAAATGTGGCGTTCACGTATATCAATGAGCAGAATTAAACACTAGGGGTTCCGTAAATACGGTCGTTTGAAATTCTGTTTTCTCGATAATTTCGAAACTACGGATTCGATCGAGATAAAATTTTGTATTTTAAACGAGAATGTTATATTAAAGCAACATTTTGTCCATATCGCATGACCAGAACCATAGAAACCATAGAAAATCATAACTTCCGAAGGGAAAGGCCTAGGAACTTGAAATTTTCAGGGTGGGTTTGGATCGCGAATTTCACGGTCACGTTATCAAAATTATACTATGTTTTCCGTGAATATGGCCGTTCAAAATATTTTTTCCTGATTTCCTGAAAATTCTAGCGAATTATCAAAAAAAAATTGGTCTGACAAAGTCTGGAGTTTCGTCCAAGTTTGAGAATTTTTTTGACAGCTGTCGAAAATTCCTTCAATTGATTTCTAAAACTGAAAAATGCGAATCTACCTACATATTGTGGATGTACGAGCGCTCAAAAGTTCCTGACTTCACGGCAGTGCTTTTCGTAATTCTATAATTATAGAACAGTTATGAAAGAAAACAGACTGCAGTTCTTAGGAATACTTTCGATTGAAAGTGATATAACGAAGAGTCTGGATTACGATGCTGCAATAAAAAATTTTGCAGACATGAAAATAAGGAAAAAAGTTTACTTGATTAGTTTTTCGGCATTTCATATTATTTTTCATTTTCCAATAATTTTTCATGTTCATGTTCATTTGTTCTTTTTGTAAAAAGAGACATTGATTTCTATTTTGTACCTGATGCATATACTTTTTTAAGTTGTTTACATTGTGTTGATTTAAATTAATTTTTTTTATTTGAATTGATGTTTCTTATATTTTATCAATAAAATTTATGTTTGTATTGAAAAAACCGAATTCGGATTGAAAAATTTTTTTTAAAGAAAAAGTAGAGTGGGGGCCCCGAAAGTTTTCAAGCGTAGGGCCCCGAACATCGTCGATCCGCCCCTGGCTTTAATATATCATTCTCGATTAAAATACAAAATTTCATCTCGATCGAATCCGTAGTTTCGAAATTGTCGAGAAAACAAAATTTCAAACGACCATATTTACGGAACCCCTAGTTTAATTTTGCTCATAGAGGAACGTGATCACGGCATTCGATATCCATACCTATCCTGAAAAGTCCCTAGGCGTTTTCGTTCAAAAGTTACAATTTTTTATGGTTTCTATGGGTCTGGCGATGCGATCTGGACAAAATATCACATGTAGCTTGAACACCTCATTCTCCATTTGAGTGCAAAATTTCATCACGATCATATTTGTAGTTTTCAAGTAATCAGGGGAATAAAACTTTGAGCGGCCATATTTACGGAACCCCTCGTGGAATTCTGACCATTAACGAACTTAACCGAGGCATTTGGGATCTGAACCTACACTGAAAATTTCAAGTCTCTAGGTTGTTCCGTTCGAGAGTTATCGTGCTTACGGAGGGACAGACTCGAATTTTTCGACGGATTCGTCATCAGTGAGTCGAACATAGTCGATTGAGCCCATTTTCGGCTCAAAATTCGGAAAATACAGACATCGTGACGGAATGATATAGCCCTCGTGTAAGTAGTACGAGCGCTCAAAAATTATAATAATTAGCTTGAAACTACGTTGCATTGTGAACATTGATTATTATTTTCAATCCACTCCCAAATAGCCTGAAGTGTTGTAGTTAATTCACCCAATAGACACTTTATTTATATCTATATAGGGAAAGGACAAAATTGCTATCCACATTTTTGAAGTTTCATAGAAGTCTCAAGAATCCTTAGAATTTCTCCTAGCTCTTGAATGGATAGATAATCTGCAATGATTATATTGAATTTACTCGAAACCGACACCCTGAACAGTGGTGCAATAAATATATGGATCCTGACATAAAAATCACAACTGATTGCTAATTCATAGTGACTCTGGCAAAATCGAATTCCTCAAGTACGAATTCCGCCGATATAATCCAAATGGGCACTGATTCTACAAGGAGAACCCGGCAAAATTATCTAATCTCGCTTGAATATGGAAACGCTCTCGAATTGATAAGGACACGTGGGCTGAAAATGCGAATTTACGCACCCATTCAAGTCGTTCCGGGACAATCAGCCAACTCCTAACCTCTGAGGCGCAGAAATAATAGTCTCATTGTGTTGGATGGCCTAAGCGTTTTGTGTCTGAGCCAGCTTAGTGTTGATCTCGCTTTATCGGATCTTCCTAGACATAAAATAGCCCACTCGGTATCTATTTAGTAAGGCGTGCGGATATACACACGTGATACAATTGTCTCCCTTTTGGCCTGATCATCGATGCAGATAGTGGAACAAGTAGCATTATTCAAGATGGCGTTGAGATATCTAAAGTAGCCTATGCTAATGCACCTCGCTTCTTGTCACTTCTATTAGAAGATGAATTTATAACGAGGCCGGTGCTAATGGGACAACTGTGTTGGAGCTGACGTGCCTAACTTCATTTTGAACATGAGTTGAACGCAAATGCCGCTTTTTCAGTATGTAGAGTTTTGTTCTTTTGGTCGGATCGAACATGTCCAATGAAATTTAAACATTTCTCTTTCGTGGATAGGGCATCAATTCTTATTTTTGAGCGTTCGTACTACTCACACGAGGGATATATCATTTCGTCACGATGTCTGTATTTTTCGAATTTTGAGCCGAAAATGGTCTCAATCGAATATGTTCGACTCAATGATGACAAATCCGTCGGAAAATTCGAGTCTGTCCGTCCGTAGGCACGATAACTCTCGAACGCAACAACCTAGAGACTTGATATTTTCAGTGTGGGTTTAGTTTCCTAATGCCGCGGTTAAGTTCGTAATGGGCAGAATTCCTCCAGGGGTTTCGTATTGTAAAATGGATCTCGCCAATATTATTTCTTTTGGGTTATGGAAAATATTATTATATAATCGGAAAAAATGATTATTACAACAGTATAACTGTTGGATGTACAAATTTTTACTCTTTTCTGAATAGTATTTCTTTCACATTATTAAAAATATGTTATCATATTTTTGAAAAATAATTATAACTCTGATAGTTATTGTTAAATATACAGGGTGTCCCGAATTCGATGCTCACTGATAGCAACTCGTGAACCATTCGGATCGTGGATAACTGATTTGTTTTTAAGTTACAGGGCTATTCTGAAAAATGATTGTTTCAAATATTTTTCAGAATAGTTCAGTATGTTGATGGTTCATGTGGTACTTTTGTCTACACTTCTCTGCAAGCTTTTCAGCTTCAAATATTCCGAATATTGTGAAAATACGATGTTTCTTTCACTTCTTATTCTCTTCGAAATTACCATTACTAATTCACCTAATCTCACTGCAGCAGATACGTGCACAAAATCACACATGGGGATATAGACATCTGTGTCTGCTTCGCGTACACCCATTTCATATAGGGGCATTCGTTTACAGAAGTAAATAAGTAAGTTATCCCTTTATTTCATATATAACAATTTCAATGCAGTGATTGTGAAAATGAAATTTGTCATACAAAAGAAAAAGTACACACAATCAAACAAATTAATTGTGTGTGTTTAAGTGATATCATCTACACATAAATCAAATCATAAGTCAAAAATTTATATCAAATTTATATTCGAAGTACTCTGATGAGCAGTATGGCTCCAAATTCATCAATAGTTGTTTAACCTGTCTCTTGAATATCCTTTCGTTATTTAAGGCTTTTATTGTTATGGGCAACTTGTTAAAAGCTGATATACCCGAATATAAGCATCCTTTCTCGATTTTTGTTAACCGGTGTTTTGGGTAGTTATAGTTTAAATTTCTTTCGCTTCGTGTTTTGAGATCACTGATTGAACTCTTGTTTTTGAACAGAAATATGATAATTTCGTACAAATAGAGCCCTGTTAATGTAAGGATGTTATTTTCTCGGAAGTGATTTCTACAGGATTCTAAATGATTCAAGTTCAGTATGATTCGAAGGGTGCGTTTTTGCACGATGAATAGATCGTTGGCTTCGCCCCTTTTTCCCCAGAAGATTATTCCGAATCTGAAACTGAAAAGTCGAGAAGTACACGGTTTTCAGTGTATTTTAGTCGGCGTAAGGTTTCACACTCGCAAAGTGTAGAGAACAAAGTTCAACTTCCCTCTCCGACTCCCAATATGCAGCTTCCACTGAATGTTTTCATCTATTGTTAAGCCTAAGAATCTAGTTGACTTTACTGTCTTCAAACTTTCGTTTGCAAACTGGATTTCGCTGGGTGAATTTATGTTGGATTTGTTGGTTTTAAACATAATCGCATTAGTTTTTGAGGTACTCAAGGTGATATAATTACTTTTAAACCAGTCTATAAGAAGATCGCTAAATATTTGAAGAGTCTGCGAAAGAAGTTCCTGATTTTTCTCGCGTATCAGTAGATTAAAGTCGTCCGCAAAGTTTACTAAACTACTTGGTACTGGTGGTACTGTTGAATTAACAGAGGAGAATGTTAGATACGCAGTTATATTGTTACCCATACAATATTTTGCTATTAACTATTAACTATATCGTCGGTAAATTGACAAAGGGGCGTATCTGCAAAGATATCCGAAATCAAAGTCCTCCGGTGTTCTACAAATAAACTGATTAAAATTTTCAACCCCTTATTTTGTTTCTCCCATTGGTTTTCAATGAGTTACGCGACACGAGGTTAGCTGCACTTCATTGAGACGAGAGCTATGGGTTCCGAAGTGAAGCAAACTCAGAAAATAAAAATTTTCAGATACGCCCCTTTGTCAATTTACCGACGATATTCATTGTCACTGTTACTCTATATGTTTTTGAGCGCTCGTACTACTTACACGAGGGCTATATCATTTCGTCACGATGTCTGTATTTTTCGAATTTTAAGCCGAAAATGGTCTCAAACGACTATGTTCGACTCACTGATGACGAATCCGTCGGAAAATGTCCTGTCCGTCCGTCCGTCCGGTCGTAAGCACGATAACTCTCGAACGGAACAACCTAGAGACTTGAAATTTTCAGTGTGGGTTGTGTTCGTTAATGAGGAAATTCCATTAGGGGTTCCGTAAATATAGCCGTTCAAAGTTTTGTTTTCCTGATTACTTGGAAACTACAGATTTGATCAAGATGAAATTTTGCACTCAAATGGGGAATGAGGTGTTCAAGCTACATGCAAAATTTACTAATGGAGAATGTTATATTCAAGCTACATTTCTCCAGATCGCATGACCAGAACCATAGAAACCATAAAAGATAGTAACTTTCGAACGGAAACGCCTAGGGACTTGAAATTTTCAGGATAGGTGTGGATCTCGAAGGTCGTGATCACGTTTATCTATGAGCAAAATTATACTGAGGGTTCCGTTGATATGGTCGTTTGAAATTTAGTTTTCTTGATAATTTCAAAACTACAAATTCGATCGTGACGAAATTTTGTATACTAATGGAGAATTCAAGCTACATTTCTCCAGATCGCATGAAGAGATTCATTAAAACCATAGAAAATCACAACTTTCGAACGGAAAGGCATAGGGACTTGAAATTTCCAGGGTAGATTTGTATCGCAAATGTCGAGGCCACGTTCATCAATGAGCAAAATTAGACTAGGGGTTCCGTAAATATGGCCGTTCAAAATATTTTGTGTCTGATCATTTCGAAACTACTGATTGGATTGGAATGAAATTTCACACCTAGCTGAAGAATAATGTACTCAAACTACTTGCGGAATTTTGTCCAGATCGCATCACCAAGACCATAGATACCGTAGAAAATTCTAGCGAATTACAGAAAAAAAATTGGTGAGCTGAAGAACTGACATGAAGTCTGGAGTTTCGCCTAAGTTTGAAAATTTTTTTGACAGCTGTCGAAAATTCCTTCGATTGATTTCTAAAACTGGAAAATGCGAATCTACCTACAAGGTGGATTTACGAGCGCTCAAAAGTTTCTGACTTCACGGTAGTGTTTTTCGTAATTTTTTATCTTAACAAACGGAACTGTTAAGGTTGTATAATGCTGAAATATTCGAATAACAATACAATGTGTTGTTGTCTTCACAGTTCATTGAATATTCTTTATAAATACTTTGTGTAATGTATACAATATTAATGGTATTGAAGTTATGAAATTTCTGCAAAAACATTGAATACCAGAATATTTTGTAGCTCTAATGAAAATATTGTGGTTATCACAATAGTGCTTGTTTCATAGTGTTAACAAATGACATTTAATGTAAAATAAGTGCTCCATTGTGGATACAGTGTTTTTTCGTAGTCAAAAAAGTTTTGTGTAACATTTACAAATTAAATACTTTAGACTCTCAACAGTGGTACTTCTGTTAATAATACATAGACATTTTTCTGAGTGGATATATTAAAGCTACATTTTGTCCAGATCGCATAACCAGAACCATAGAATAGAAACCATAGAAAATTATAACTTTCCAAGGGAAAGGCCTAGGGACTTGAAATTTTCAGGGTTGGTTTAGATCACGTTCATCAATGAGCCAAATTAGACTAGGGGTTCAGTAAATATGGCCGTTCAAAATATTTGTTTCCTGATAATTTGGAAACTACTGATTGGATTGGGATGAAATTTTGCACATAGCTGAAGAATAATGTATTCAAACTACGTGCGAAATTTTGTACAGATCGCTTTACCAAGACCATAAATACCTCAGAGAATTCTAGCGGATTATCGAAAGAAAAATTGGCCAGCTAAAGCACTTACGTGAAGTCTGGAGTTTCGCCTTAGTTTCAGAATTTTGTTGACAGCTGTCAAAAATTTCTTCAATTTATTTCTGCGACTGGAAAATACGAATCTACCCACAAGGTGGATGAACGAGCGCTCTAGAGCTCCTGACTTCACAGCAGTGCTTTTCATCATTTTTCGAACTGGTTTCTTTTCTTATCACAGGGTGGATTTTCTAATTGCCCCTATTCCACTATATGAAGTACTCACGATTCTTCACATTTACATAAAGGGTTTTTTTCAGAGGCGAGGAACGGCGAGGGAAGGCTAGATCCACTACAAAAGACCATAATAGGCGGTCTTTTGTAGTGGATCTAGCCTTCCCTTGCAAGGTGGAGAATTTTGAATTGAAATAAGAGACAGAAAACTGTTTTTGACATCCATCAAATTGGCTTAGCATGTCTACGCCGATAAACCGGAGACCGTCGAATTCTTGAAGGCCTTTATTTACTGCGAAGAGTGTGAGAACACTGGACATCCAGATTACACCTATCATTCTCCAGTCCAAGTGTCCACATGCCGAAATCGTATTCGAACATTGATGCCATACAATTATCTGCCCAATAAAGCCAGTTTTGTGATTATGAAAAACAATATTTTGTGCTTATTTTAATTTAAAGTTCCTCGCTTCTGAAAAAAACCCCTTTATGTGAATGTCAAAAATCGTGAGTACTTCATATGGTGGAATAGGGACAATTAAAAAATCCACCCTGTGAAGGGACATACATATTATTCAATAAGAAATCCAGACGCATGGAAGGAAATATCGGGAATTGGAGGGAAGATCCTCATTACAGGGATGCTCACTGACTTCATGACAACTAAGTACATTTTCGATAGGAACTACAAGAATAAGGCCACTAGAATGGCGAAATACACATCAGTGCCTAATGATTTGGATATACGGATGGATCGAGGACTGTTTGAGAAGTCGGACCCAGAGTCTACGTCCGTGAAGACTATGGTGTGTTTACTGTCAGGACATTGCGAGCTAAGAACACAAATGAGCAACATAAAGCTGCCGATGCATAGCATTAACGAAAGTGAGATTTCCACTGGGAGGCCTAGAATATGAAGACCTTTAGAGGTTTTTTTGAAGAGCTATTTTAAAGACTGTTAGGGCTAAACAAAAGAATGGCTGACAAAAACTATCTCATAGTTGTTGGAGACCACAATTGAACCGTAAGGGACACAGTGAGCTTTGGGATATGGCGCTAACCCTCACGAGATCTAACTTAACGTACCATTAGTATTCTTGATTATGACATATCCTTTAAACTGAGCATACTTATCCAAACACATTGGACTCTTGTCTTCAATCTATTTGGATAAGTGTGTTTGTGATCTTACGACATAGAGTTTGTCCTTTCTAATTGTTTTAAATGTTATCATATTGAGGAACTCTACATATTTGGTTTGAAATGTATAATTTTGTTCTTATTCTTGATTATATGATTTTTTGGTAATGCGACCGTATGAAATGAATCAGAGTGAGAGAAAAAGAAAAATTTCAAAAGCCGATGGAGATCTTTTAGGCAACATATGCTCCTCAGTTCTAACAGTAAGAATGATTAATGAACCGAAATGTGTGATTGCCGCAGGTTTTTATTCAATATTCAAACAAAGTTCCTAACTGATGATTATTCGAGTCCGTTGTCCGCGTATTCTTCCCCCTAATACATTTCAACCCTCACTTCGAAAGGTTAACATGAAAAAAACGAAATTACAGCCATAAAGGCGACACATCGTAAACTGCTGCCGAAGACATCCGTTCGCCCACAGTTCGCCGCCTGCAGGAAGAGCGTGTGAAACTGCAGAAGCAACAGTTTGATCCATAAACTGCTTTCACATTACACCTTCCTCTATCCACATTTTTCTAACGCAAGACGCAAACCTACTCGGGGGAGGTTCGATTGTCCGGCTCGATATCGTCAGGCGGATTTATGCGTTTCGGTAGCTGGCGTGTCTTCTGTCCGTGTGATTGTGTCAGCAGTTAATTAGAAGAGGGCCCTTATCCCTCGGTGTCCGCCGTCCGTTTCCACACTCGCGCTGTTACTACTTACTCGTGCATGGAGGAGAGGCCTCGGCCGATACTGGGACGTGAATATCTCCCCGAATCACGCTATTTGTTTTGTTGTACCACGGCGTAGGAAATATTATTCATGTTGTAGCTCATTATATTTTATCGGATTCCCCTTGCACACGGTATGCCTGATTTTTTGAGATTCCCGGATATGCGGAGCCGGCAGGAGTGAATATTGAGTTATGGTATTCGGATAAATACTAGCCGTTTTCATTGGCGTAGCTCATTTGTTTCTACTAAGATAATGAGCAAAAATGCTTCACGACGAACAATACTTCGACTTGGATATTTTCGGAGTTAACTCTGTCACATTTTCCTCGAGATTTGATTTTTTCTTCAGATATGTTATTAAGTTATAAATATCGGGGCCGTAGCGTAGTAGTTAGTGCGTTTGGCTCGTGATCGAAATATCTCAGTTAGAATTCTCCGGTCGGGAAAGACATTTTCTGACCTGGAGTACGGCCCCACCACTCACCATTGAGTGAAATTAACAGTTCTGTGCCTCAGGTGGCGTAAGGGCACAGTAACAAAGCCTAACAGAACACAACCGGAGCTCATATCTTACACAAGCTCTGAGCGCATCTTCAAAGAACTGAGATTGCTCACTTTCCTTCCCTATTTATTCTCAAAAATCTGTTTTACATTCATAAACATAATATCATGAACTACCTTACGCCGCGCCGCTGCTTTGTTCAACAAACTTCTAGTTGGGGTGGGAAGTCTGCCAATTAGGAAATTTAGGAAGAAAATTACAAATCGAAAACTCTTTACTCTGTGGGTGAGTTCAGGGGCATGAGAATCTGTGAGACCGATTTTAGGTAAATTTCAAGATCTGTGATATTTATTCTTTTATTTATTATGTGTTTGTTTGATAGCTCGTATGAATTGGTTTGTATTTTAAATAATTTTGTTTTAATTTTATATTTTTAATTTTCCCGAGACTCTATTTCAAAGAGGTGAACAAACAAAAGAAATTTTTCCACAAAATTACATTATCAGCAATCTTATTCTGAAAACTAACCTCAACTATTAAAAGAACTAAAACTAATAAATCTAATAAATAAAACTCTGAAAAATCGTTCAATGGGTGAGTGCACTAACTGAATGTTCTTCTATTTCCAATTCCAATTTTCCTCCTCTAACCAGCACGGCGTTTCAATAACTCCTTCTATCCTTCACTCCCTTAATCAACTCCAACAACTCAATCCACGAATCAACTCTTGACAAAGTTCCAAATACCATTCATTATACCTTTCTTTTTGCAAAACCAATATTTTCTCCAATTTTTTCAAAATTATCGATCTTTCACCTGGACCCTTCTCTCTCAACTGTTCACTGGCCTGGTTTTCACATCAATATTATTTAATATCGCATTCCCATTGTAACATTCTCAATACATTTTCCATCTTCACATGCACATCTTCATTTTGACATTCTTCAAATACATAACCTAACTATTTAAAATCAATCATTTTAAAAAATTCATATTTATGATTATATATAATTTATAAATTGTTCGAATTTACTGAATTGACTAAAGATGTTTGAAGGTTTCCGAATTTTTGGTGATACTTTGAATTTATTTCAATTCAAATTGTCAAAACTTCTGACAAATGTAACCATTTTCAATTTTCATAACAGTATATATTATTACAAACTTGTGCAAAATCGGAAACTTCGAATTAATGTCGTTTTCGATAATTCAATCTACGCAATTCAATTTTCACTTTGAAATGCACATTCGTTACAAGCAAGTAGCGATCGAACGAATTCATATTTTATGTAATTTTTTTGAAATGCGGTCCTGATTTCAATCCTTTCGTGGTAATATTCATGTCTTTTGCTGAGTTTTTGAATCTCAAAGCTTGAGAGCGTTATAACTTATGAAGTGAACCATTTTTGAAATGTAATTCGAGAGTGTATTCGCTCCACAAACGAAATTGAGTCCTTCCATCTCGACGCATTTCCTAGCTCTCAAAATACGAAGCTGTGCAAGCTTCTTCTATCCTTTGCCTGAAATGCTCTCGTGAAGTTATTTCAACGGCATATACATTTCATTTGAGATAACCCCACAGAAAATTATCCATAGGAGTAAGATCTGGCGACCTTGGGGTCCATGCCATACAGTGTTCTCCTGTTTGGAAATCTGTGACGATATTCTCACACTACTGCACTTGAATTTTCGTTGCAAAAGCCATATACAAATATCATATCGATATACTCACAATTGGTGTACAAAGTTCGAATTTTGAATTGAAATTGGAGTACCTCTGAATTGAACAGCTATGTTTGGAGAATGTGTAAAGAAAGCGATATCCTTCCTGAGGAATACAAGACAATATTTCTTTGTTTCAAACCAAACGCACTCATTGATCACACGTTTCGAGTGGGTTAAAGCCATTTGTCTCTAAATTGAGTATTTAGTTTCGAAAGGATTCAAAGCTTGATTATGCTTACTTTAAATTACTTCTTTACGCAGCGTCTTGCAACTCTCAGTGGGTGCTGAGGGTTTAGAATACAAGGGAGGTGAACAGAAAGTTATAAAATCCAAAATTTCGGCAAGAGACAAAAAATATTATCAAGAAAGAACTAAAATCAGGACCACATTTCATAAAAATTACATAAAACATGAATTCGTTCGATCGCAACCCGTTTGCAACAAGTCTGCCATTTACAGTGAAAACTGAATTCCTTAGATTGAATTATGTATTTCTTCATGGCAATAACAAAATTTCTATGAGTGATGTCAAAAATATAGATCTTGATGCTTGAAAGATAAACCACGATATTCTGAGAACTGCTCCGAAAATATTGATATTTCGTGATTCACTCGAAAGGACTTTCCGAAATGAGTAAATCCATGAAATTTGATCAAAATCGGACCTCAGATTCCAGAGTTACGGCTATCGTAAACTCAGACCGAAATCCATGAATCACTCTGTATCTCCTAAACTAATAGCCTTAGGATACAAAACAAGCCACTTTTCTGAAAGGCCGGGAGGACCCGCATTCACCACAAGGCTATGGCCAACCACTCATGAAACACCCTGTACAAAGAAAAATTACTACTTTGTCAAACTGTGATACAATCTAGGAAATCACCAAGAATACTGAATAATCGTATTTTACCGTCATGAACGAATCTCCACCGCTCAAGGAAAATACATTGAGATGCTAGCTACTAACGAACAATCCAAAAATACCAATACAGTTTGCATGCCCCCCTTCACTCATCTCGTTACTATTTCTCATACCGAATTTAGATCTTAATCGAAACGGCTGATTCCCATATCGCATGTGTTATCTGAAGACATCTATTGAGCCGAACAGGGTTGAATACGTCGGTCCAAAGATACGTGGCTTTCTCGAGAACGATGTCGTTCTCAGATCGCGATATGATCGGTGAAAGGGCTACCGATAGCAAGTCGGATACCTGTTTCGGCAGATGTTATTCTTTATCGATCAAATAGGTCGAAAGTACAGCATCTGTTGCGTTCCGATATAACGTTCGAATGGTTGGTTTATACCAACATAACATTAGCTTCTAATCGAGTTTCCACAAGACTATCGAATATCAACGGTTACATTTCTTGCATAGTTTTCTGATACTTTTGTTGATCTTGAATAGTTATAAAAAATGTTTGCGGCAGCAAATTTCTGAGTATTAAATTTAAGTTAAAATAACAGTTCCCTTATGGATGAAATGTAGAATATATTTGGCAAAATTTGAGCAGATTTATCTATTACAAAATATGGATTTGTTTCGTATAATTGAAACAATCATTGCGGAGATTCCCACCCTATGTTAATCGATCTTATAATTGAGGAGATGAAACATTATAAGCCAACCGCGAATTGAAACGATTTCGGTTTCATGCATGCACTGTACAGGGTGTTTCATTCGTGAATATTTCGAAAAAAAAATACAAAATTCCAGTCCAACAGACAATTTTTCGAATTCAATCTCAATGTACGACATTTTTTGAGCGCTCGTTCTACTTACATTTCGTCACGATGTCTGTATATAGTCTCAATCGAAGAGGTTCGACTCACTGATGATCAATCCATCGGAAAATTTGAGTCTGTCCGTCTGTCCGGCCGTAAGCACGATAACTCTCGAACAACCTAGCGAATTGAAATTTTCAGTGTGGATTCAGTTCTCGAAAGCTGCGGTTAGGTTTGTTAATGGGCAAAATTCGACCAAGGGTTCCGTAAATATGGCCGTTCGAAATTTTGTTCTCCTGATAACTTCGAAACTACAGATTCGATAGAGATGAAATTTTGCACTCAGATGAAAAATGACGTGTTCAGGCTAGATGCAAAATTTTGTCCAGATCGTTGGACCGAAACCATAGAAAATTAGAACTTTCGAACAGAAAGGCCTAGGGACTTGAAACTTCCAGGATAGGTGTGAATCTCAGATGTCGTTCGTTTATCTATGAGCGAAATTAGACAATAAGTTCCGTAAATATGATCGTTTGAAATTTAGTTTTCTTGATAGATTCGAAACTACGGATTCGAACGTGACGAAATTTTGTATTTTATTGGAGAATGATATATTAAAGCTACATGTTGTCCAGATCGCATGACCAGAACAATAGAAAATTATAACTATCGAATTAAAAGGCCAAGGGACTTGAAATTTTCAAGGTAGGTTTGGAATGACGCGGTTTGGAATGACGCGGTTTGGAATGAGCAAAATAAAACTATGTTAATATGAGCGTCCAAAATATTTTTTTCCTGATTAATTCGAAACTACTGAATGGATTGAAATGAAAATTTGCACATAGATGGAGAATAATGTATTCAAACTACGAGCAACATTTTGTCCAGATCGCATAACCGAGACTATAGATACCGTAGAAAATTCTAGGCAAATATAGAAAAAAAAAATTGAGAAAAGCACTGCCGTGAAGGCAGGAGCTTTTGAGCGCTCGTACATGCACCTTGTAGGTAGATTCGCATTTTCCAGTTTTGGAAACCAATTGAGGAAATTTTTGACAGCTGTCAAAAAAATTTTCAAAGTGAGGCGATAATCCAGACTTCAAGTCAGTGCTTTAGGTGACCAATTTTTTTTCCGATAATTCGCTAAAATTTTCTACGGTATCTATGGTCTTGGTGATGCGATCTGGAAAAATTTCGCACGTAGTTTTAATACATTATTCCTCAGCTAGGTGCGAAATTTCATTTCAATCAAATCGGTAGTTTCGAAATTATCAGGAAAATAATATTTTGAACGGCCATATTTACGGAACCCCTAGTCTAATTTTGCTCATTGATGAACGTGACCGTGAAATTCGCGATTCAAACCCACCCTGAAAATTTCAAGTTCCTAGGCCTTTTCCTTCGGAAGTTATAATTTTCTATGGTTTCTAAGGTTCTGGTCATGCGATCTGGACAAAATGTTGCTTTAATATGTCATTCTCGTTTAAAATACAAAATTTTATCTCGATCGAATCCGTAGTTTGGAAATTATCAAGAAAACTAAATTTCAAACGACCAAATTTACGGAACCCCTAGTATAATTCTGCTCATTGATAAACTTGACCGTCACATTTCAGATCTACACCTATCCTGAAAATTATATAGTCCCTATGCCTTTCCGTTCGAAAGTTATGATTTTATATGGTTTCTATGGTTCTGGTCATGCGATCTAGAGAAATGTAGCTTGAATATATCATTCTCCATAAGTATACAAAATTTCGTCACGATCAAATCTGTAGTTTGGGAATTATCAAGAAAACTAAATTTCAAACGACCATATTTACGGAACCCCTTGTATAATTTTGCTCATAGATGAAAGTGATCACGACAATCGAGATCCACACCTATCCTGAAAATTTCAAGTCCCTAGGCGTTCCCGTTCAAAAGTTACAATTTTCTATGGTTCCTATGGTTCTGGTCATGCGAGCTGAACAAAATTTCGCAAGTAGCTTGAAAACCCCTTTTTTCAGTAGAGTGCAGAATTTCATCTCGATCAAATCTGTAGTTTCAAAGTAATCAGGAAAACAAAATTTCGAGCGGCCATATTTTCGGAACCCTTAGGCGGATTTTGCCCAATAACGAACTTAACCGAGGCATTTGGGATCTGAACCTACACTGAAAATTTCAAGTCTCTAGGTTGATCCGTTCGAGAGTTATCGTGCTTACGGACGGCCGGACGGACGGACAGACTCGAATTTTCCGACGGATTCGTCATCAGTGATTCGAACATAGTCTAGTGAGACCATTTTCGGCTCAAAATTCTAAAAATACAGACATCGTGACGAAATGATATAGCCCTCGTGTAAGTAGTACGAGCGCTCAAAAATTGGTCAACGAAAGCACTGAATGAAGTCTGGAGTTTCTTCTTAGTTCGAAAATGTTTTTGACAGCTGTCAAACATTTTTTCAATCAGTTTCCAAAACTAAAAAATGCGAATCTACCTACAAGGAGGATGAACGAGAGCTCCAAAGCTCCTGACTTCACGGCTTTTCATCAATTTCTTCGAGTAAGAGTAATTTCACTATCGAATTAAATTTTTCGACAAAAATTTGGATAGGTCGAATGTCATGTGGCGCACTGAAATCTATTGATCCCTATCAGAAATTTTCTGTTCTTTCCGAATATTTTTCGCTATGGGATTGAAATTCGAACCTTCTCATTTACATATTCCATATTCTTGCGTCTGTTGAAACGAAAGCCCACCATTTTGCCTCATTTCGTCTGCCTAAGGAAACATCTTCGCCACATGACGAATGCGTATCTCCCCCAAAATCGCCCCCTAAGCCGTGCCTCATTAAACAACTGAAACTACATTAGGTCCAATTTGAATTCAAATTATAACCCTTGCGCGGACAAAAAGCTTAACCACACACATTATCCACGCGAATTTGTCGTATACGCATCCAATCGTCGAGTCTGGTTGGTCGGCAGGCCTCGCTGTCCCACGTATGTGGGTCAGGTGCATGGCCCCCAGCCCGGTTTTTGTTACCGAAAAAATGAATTAAACTTCAATGAGATGATCGGAGTTCTGAGACGGGAGAGTTATTTTAATGGACATCTCCACTGCCCAAAATGACAGTCAGGCTCTAATGTAGGTCCTCGAAGTAACAAGGACTATAATTTGAACGAGTCCAATCGCAGGCTCCATGCAATACCACGTATTTTTACCTCTGGGGATGATCGAAGACGTGTTTAACGAGAAACGATTATTTTCGAATTACAATGCAAATCATTGAGGAGGATTCCATTTCAACTAATTAGCGATTCAAAATGAGTTCATGCTGATTATACAGCATGAATTTCTGACTTTCGAAGGGATTCCTATGAAAAATCCAATGAGTTTATTTTATGACATATTCAACCCTTCTCAACACTGCTTCTACAGTTTTCCAGGAAATCTCGAATGGCTAACGCGTATTATTTTAATTCGATTCTTGAATTATATCAAACTTAAAAAAAATCCGTGAGGTTAGATATTTGTCCTTCTTCAACGAGTTCAAGGGTTTTCAAATGAAAATAATAGACCAAGTAAATAAGTCGAGAAAAGCACATTGGTGAAGTCAAGAGTTTTTGCTTGTTTCTATCTATCAAGAGAGCGGTCACTTATAACGAATCATTTGATTTGACTTGAGGTGACGATGAAGCGAAACTATCGAGCCAGGGATCATAAAACGAACCACATTCTCTGAACCAAATCGGCCGTACATGTGACATATACGGTCATTTTGTTTTTATGAACTCCAAGAGATGCAAAAGCCAACTAAGGTTGTCATATGATGATTTGATTACAGACAAACGACCTGCTTCAGTTTTACTCTGAAAAAAAATATGAAGAAATTAATCATTTGCAGAAAAGCATGTATACAGGGTGTCTACTTTTAAAAGGGCAAAACTTCAGGAGGAGATCATACATAAGATTAGCAACAAAAAATGTTATATAACACATGGTCGAAATGTTGACGGTTATTCTTCAATTCAACATTTCTTGATTTCACGAAATATTTGAAGTTTTTCCATAAAATCATTTATACTTCAGTTATCCTTAGAGTTTCTTCAGATTTGGCCACATATTTGAAAACAGCATTGAATTTTCTACAAGATAAAAATTTCTGTCTGCCAAAAAAATTCTTATTGCGGGCGTGGTAAGGAGATGAATGTCACGATTCCGAAGTGAACAAAACCAGTCATTTTTTCCAATGGTTTTATCGATGAAAAATCATCAATTATGGACATGTTTTCTTTTCAGCAAAAATTTCCCCATTTAGTTGGCTTTCGAATGATATATCAACTTTTGTGCTTGCTGCTTGTCTTCTGCCCTGACTCTGGCTAACAAGATAACAACGAATAAGTCGAAATATTCCAAACCTAAATTTGCTCTTTTTTGAAGCTCTTTATGATTGAATATTAAAGTTATTTTCATTAAAATCATGAATTTATCTGTCGAATCGAAATAATTTGAAGGAATAAACTAAATTTCAATAATACAGATTCTATGAAAATATGTAAAGAAGGCAGAGTAATACTATTTATAACAATCGTCCGAAATGTCCACAGCCTTATTCAATACATTTTACTCATCGTTTTCGCAGTGAATCTACAAACCTGCGAAGTTCACAACGTTTTTGATGCTATCGAATCTGAACGCGAATTTGATATATTTTTTCTTTCAAGGTGTTCCAGACATGAAAATCCAAAGGCCTATGGTCGGGGCACTTTAGGGCAATCTTACCGGACCGTACCTCACAATCCATTGCGCTCCAAAATATTGATTCATCAAGTCCCGTACATTCCGGCTATTATGAGGTGGGCAGCCATCCATTTGAAACCAGACAATTTGTCTGTTAGCCAGGGGCATTTCATCCAATATGTCCGTTAAGCTGCCCTCAAATTCACCTCTTACTATAAGGACTATGTCATTCGAAGCCAAGCTCCGTTAGCCTGTGCAGTAGTTCATCCACTACCAGACTCCAAAGTAATATTTCCCCTCCTTTGGAGTTTGGTAGTGGATGAACTACTGCACAGGCTAACGGAGCTTGGCTTCGAATGACATAGTCCTTATAGTAAGAGGTAGATTTGAGGGTTCTCTCTGTGATTTGTTGCAGAGGGGCTTCAAAATTATCGAGCAGTGGTGTTGGTCGGTGGGGCTCAACATCAACCCAGTCAAGACCACAGTGGTTCCCTTTACCCGGAAAAGAAACCTTCCAACTATGAAGCCTATCTCGGTGAATGGAGATAACGTAGAATGGAATTATGAAGTCAAAAATCTGGGAATTACCCTAGACAATAAGCTTCTATGGAACAAGCATGATAAAAACACTGCTAGTAAAGCGACAAGAGCTCCAATGGCGTGCAAAAGCTTATCCGGTAAAACCTGGGGCTGTAACCCTTAAATACTGCGATGGATGTACGTCATGATTGTGAGACCAATAATAACTTATGGGACAGTAGTCTGGTCTGCTAAGACAGGGCAGACAAGCACGAGGAAAATACACGACAAGATACAAAGGCTTGCCTGCGTTTGCATCACTGGAGCTATGAGAACGTGCCCGACAAGAGCACATCACAGATCTCACTCCATTACATCTAGTGATCAACAGGGTAGCCCACGAGGCTATCCTTAGAATATCTGGGGAAGGTGCAGGGAATGAGAGAATTAAAATTCGAATAGCCTGGTCCTCTCTGAACAAGTACATCTCATATACGAACCTGCCTAGTGATGTTATGATTAAAAAAGTGAGCATTGAGAAGAACTTCAACACTTTGTCATGTAAAAAGGAAGAATGGGAAAAGGAATACACTACCCAAAACTTCAAAGTGAATACCATTAAATGGTATACAGATGGTTCTAAAACCACGATGGCGGCCTGCGCTGGAGCATACGAGGCAAGAACCAAGTGTACACTATCGTTAGGCTCCAACTAGAGTGCCTTTCAGGCAGAAATACTTGCAATCGAAAGATGCATAGATATAAACCTGAAAAGAAACTATCAAGGGTGTGACATTGTGATTCATTCGGATAGTCAAGCTGCTATCAAAGCACTGAACTCCTATATCATCGACTCAAAGCTGATATGAGAGTGCCGGAGGAAACTTAACGAGTAGGCAAGAAAAATAAGGTCTCTTTAGTCTGAGTTCCTGGTCACTCAGGAATCAAAGGAAACAAAGAGGCCAATACACTTGCAAGAAAGGGAGCACAAACGCCACTTACTGGCCCAGAACCTTTCTGTGGCATAGGTAAATGCACCTATAAGAAAGAGTTTCTGGAGAAGGAAAAGACTTAAAGAGAAATAAAAAGTTCATTCGGAACTTTGAAAGTTCAAAATTCAAAAAGTATTTGGATCTCAGTAGGAACGAGTTACGCCTACCCACTGGCTTCCTCACAAGACATTGTCGCCTTAGGAAGCATATGATGAGAATGAGCTCAACAGGAACAGACGAGTGTAGATTATGTGGTGGAGAGTAGGAGACTCCTGTTTACCTGGTTACAAAATGCCTCGCCATTGAAAACCAATGAATGTCTTGAACAAGAGAATTATAGGAGTAATGAGAATATAACCTCGTTGAAGCCCTCTCAGATACTGGAGTTCATTGGAGCTCTGGAGCTGGAGGGCGAGCTGTAGGGAGCGCATTTGCGAATACGGCTCTGATGGGGGGCACAATAGACCTTGAGGTCGCAGTGAAACGTAATTCCCTTCTTAACTATAACAAAAACTGAGCTGTTTTGGATTAATGTAATGAATTCTTCAGCGTTGAGTCGATCGGGAAGTAATACTGCTCAGAAAAGTTCACCTCTCATGACTCCCAAAGCCGGAATTTGCGAGACTTAATGAATTCATATTTAGAGGTGCAATGGATTGGGAGGTACGACCTTGTAAGATGGCCACCAAGTAGCCCCGACCTTACGACTTTGAATTGTTATGCCTGAAACACTTAGAAAGAAAAAGTATATCAAATTCGCGTTAAGGCTTGGAAGGATCTGATCGAAAGAATAAATCTGTGTTGTGCAGAAATGCGTCAGAATTCAAAGGTTTGTAGATTCAATGCGAAAACGATGTGTAAAAGGGATTGAACAAGGAGGTGGACAATTAGAACAACTGTTATATGTGGTAGTAGTCGTCTTTCATCACATGTTTTCATAAAATTTGTTTTATTGAAATTCAGTTTATTTCTTCAAATTATTTTGGTTCGACCGATAATATCATAATTTCCATGGAAATAACTACAATATTCAATCATTAAGAGCTTCAAAATGAAGCAAATTTAGGTTTGGAGTATTTCGACTTATTCGTTGTTATCTTGTTAGCCATGATATTATGGCAAAAGAAAAGCAGCAAGCACAAAAGTTGATAACTCATTCGAAAGCACACCAAATAGGGTAGTTTTTGCTGAGAAGAAAACATGTCCATAATTAATGATTTTTCATCGATAAAACCATTGGAAAAATATGACTGGTTTTGTTCACTCCAGAATCGTAACATTCATCTCCTCACCACGCCCGCAATAAGAATTATTTTAGGAGACAGAAATCCTCATCTTGTGGAAAATTTAATGCTGTTTTCAAATATGTGGTCAAAACTGATGAGGCTCTAAGGATAACTGAAGTATAATTGATGTTATGGAAAAACTTGAAATATTTCGTGAAATCAAGAAATGTTGAATTGAACAAAAACCGTCAACATTTCGACCATGTCTTATATGACATTTTTTGTTGCAAATCTTATGTTTGATCTTCCCTTGAAGGTTGGCCTTTCAAAAGTAGACACCCTGTATATATATGATAGTATGGTTCATTTCTCAAACTAGAGCGCATGTGAAGCGAAAGTAAGAGAAGAGCGATTATTTTTGGTGGTCGACAGGATTGTTCTTGGCAAGAAGTTCCTCGTAACGAGCTTGATCGCAATTCTGCCAACAAGGTGGTCTATTTCCTGAACCGTGTGAGCCCGGTCAAGCATGTAAAAACCCATCGGAATCCGCTTCTAGAAGTATCCCATTCCTCAGATACCCTCGAACATGCATATTTTCCAATCTAGTTGACACGAAATATTAACCATGACGTCGTAACCAGCGGGGCCACCGCAATCCGAATCAACTGTTATATCGCAGCTTCCCATGCTCGCGCGAGCTCGCGGCCTTTCATCGGTTAATTTCATCGGCCCGATCTGCACGAAAACGCATACCCATTTGCGGAATTTATCGCTTTTATTTCTCATTAACTTCTTCAGCCCGTCGCCGTCCACCGGTGCCGTTTCGGGGAAAACGGAGATCCCGTTGCATTCACAATGCGCTTTATCAATCCCTCACAACGTGATTATTAAGTGAGGATCACCCTCTGGGCCCGTGGCGTCCCACCGATTCTGGGCCTGGAAGTGCATCAATCATGTGGCTAAAGTGCCTTCGACCATTTTTGTGCCTCGAAAAGACATTGGCGGAGGCGGTTTTTGGGTTTGTATCAATGGTGGATATCGATAAGCAATAATTCCTTGTCTTCGTCTTGATGTTTGAACGATATTTAAATAGTGTTTTGTGGAAATTTATGAAACAATAATAAAATATTGGTCAGCTCAGACGATGTGTAGAAATTTTCAGTGCGCATAAATGAGGTTAAATCACAGATCGAATTCTCAGTTATCATTCATTTTATGACGAAGCGACCTACCCCAGTTTATTGAGATTGAAAAACTGAATTCTCATCAGGAAAATACATAAATCAAGGAGATACCACCGTTCACGCACACAACTAAAAACTCGACTTTCAGCGTTTCATGTTTGACAGCCGAACAGGTTTTTTGATTCATGATGAAGGTTCATAAAATGAGATCTTTTTCTGAAATAAAAGTAGTACGTAATAATATAGATTAGGTAACCGTGGTATTCTTGAATATGAGAAAACGAGAACCAGATGATGAACAAGAATGGTCTTTTGAAACGTGACCAGCTTCTTCATCAAGAACTATAGGTGTAATTACTGATATTGGGCAACCCCCTGAGAATTAGAATGTTAATGTACAATCGATTTGGAATAAGAGGTATAATTGGCATTATTTGATTGCGGTTCAGAGCTGTCCTAATATGGTCTAAGTGTGATATTACCTTACTCGAGAAGAAAAGTTGATCTCGTGAAATAATACGGAGGAAGTACAGAAAAGGCTATCCATTTCTGCTTTTGTTTTTGTCACTGGAATCGTCGGAGGGCAAAAATATGATCCTTCATGTATACTTCAGTCGTCTCGATCAATATGTCCTTTATTTTCGCGCCAGTCCGATAGAAGTTTTTTATAACTGTCGTTCTTTTGGGGTTATTTCGATATATTCTATGATTTTCTTCAATTTTTTTAATATTGTTATTTTTTACGGCCGACAATCATGAGTCTCCGTTTTTGGTTTCCCTGAGTTGGCTATCATCACCTATGGTTTGGGTAATTTTTTGGGTTAGTTTTTGTTTTTGACATTCCGTTGAATATAGTTCAAATTTTATTCCAGTAGATTCTTCAATGTTTTATTCGTGAAATTGCCCATTCCTTTTAGGGTGTTCAAATTTTCTTTGTCTTTCTGGATTCGTCATTTTTGCCAAATTCGTCATTTTTTCTATCTCCAGCTCTTTTTGAGCGCTCGTTCTACTTACACGAGGGCTATATCATTTCGTCACGATATCTGTACTTTTCGAATTCTCAGCCGAAAATGGTCTCAAT
This sequence comes from Aphidecta obliterata, assembly GCA_963966015.1. NCBI lineage: Eukaryota > Metazoa > Arthropoda > Insecta > Coleoptera > Coccinellidae > Aphidecta > Aphidecta obliterata. The sequence continues at coordinate 4,220,028 of OZ014432.1, forward strand.
CGACAAGGTTCGACTCACTGATGACGAATCCGTCAGAAAATTCAAGTCTGCTCCTCCGAACGTAAGCACGATAACTCTTGAACGGAATAACCTAGAGACTTTAAATTTTCAGTGAGGGTTCAGTTCCCAAATCCCGTGGTTGAGTTTGTGAATGTGCATAATTCCACCAGGGGTTCCGTAAATATGGCCGTTCGAAATTTTGTTCTCCTGATAACTTCGAAACTACAGATCCGATCGAAATAAAATTTTACACTCAGATGGAGAATGACGTGTTCAAGCTACGTGCGAAAGTTTGTCCAAATCGCATGACCAGAACCATATAAACCATAGAAAATCATAACTTTAGAACGGAATGGCGTAGGGACTTGAAATTTTCAGGGTAGGTTTGGATCGCGAAGTCGCGGTCACGTTCATCAATGAGCAGAATTGGACTAGGCCGAAAAACGACGAAAAGGCAAAAAGTTACCTTCAAACTATTCTATAGGCTTTTGATCCGCGGCGTCTCGGGGATCGAAAGCGGTTGCATTTTCATCCCAAAGGACGCGAGGTTTCCCAGATAGAAAAACAAGCTCGAACCCTCCGCCGGTTTACGCAAGAAATCGATTTGAAAAAGTCCGAGAAAGCCCTAAATAAATCGAGTCGATCATAGATATAAGCTGACGTTTGTCGCGAAAATGAATAAATCGTATTTTTGACACGACGTCAGAATTTCTCGAAACTCGGTCATTCCGAGATGAATTTGAATAAATAGGATGAGAAATTGATGCTGACGGGTGAATTTAAAAGGGAAATTCAAATATCGGAAAGTATCCGAAAAGACGAACGTGAATTCGATCATCATAGGTTATGTTCACATTCAGATCGAAATGGAAAGAAAATGAAATTGCTCGAAAAAGTTGAATTCAAAAGATTGAAAAGTAGAAATCTAGTAACTAATTAAAACGTTTCTCCATCGTAATATGGCCGTTCAAAATATTATGATTATTTCGAAACTACTGATTGGATTGGAATGAAATTTCGCAGATATATGAAGAATAGTGTATTCAATCTACGTGCGAAATTTTGTCCAGATCCCATCACCAAAACGACCGTAGAACCGTAGAAAATTCTAGCAAATAATCGAAAACAAAATTGGTCACTTAGCGCTGACGTGAAGTCTGGAGTTTCGCTTTAGTTCGAATTTATTTTTACAGCTGTCAAAAATTTCTTCAATTGGTTTCTAAAACGGGAAAACGCGAATCTACCTCCACAGTGCATGAACGAGCGCTCAAAAGCTCCTGACTTCACGGCAGTGCTTTTTATAATTTTTTTGTTCTGTGTTTCTAATTCTTTTGCGAAGTTCAGTGTCGTTTGGTGTAAATGTTTGATCTAGAATCCAGTCTTTCCGCAAAAATCTTGATTATATTTTGATTTTTGCTGTTAGAAATCACTTTTTCTCGCTGTGATGATATTTCAGCCTTGTTTTGATCATGTTGTTCAGTTGATTTGAAATGTTTTTTGAGTGCTCGTTCTACTTATACGAGGGCTATATCATTTCGTCACGATATCTGTATTTTTGAGCTGAAAATGTGCCGTAAGCACGATCACTTTCGAACGGAACGACTTAGAGACTTGAAATTGTCAGTGTGGATTCAGTTCGTAAATGCCGCAGTTAAGTTCGTTAATGGGCAGAATTCCACTAGGAGTTCCATAAATATGGCCATTCGAAATTTTGTTCTCCTGATTATTTCGAAACTACTGATTCGATCGATATGAAATTCTTGACTTGAAATTTTCAAGATAGGTATGGATCTCTAATGTCGCGGTCACGTTTATCAATAAGCAGAATTAGACTAGGGATTCCGTAAATATGGCCGTTCGAATTATTGAATAAAAAATCCTTGTTTTTTTAACCGCTGATTCGGCATAATTGACAAAGAGCTGTCATTTTTTGCGCTGAAAAGCTACTGACTTCATGGCAGTGCTTTTTCAAATTTTTTGTGTTTAGGGTCCAGCTTCACTGACGGCTCCCGTCTGATTGAATTCTCTGATATATATTCCTTGAGCAAGCTGTTCTATTTGTTGGCGAAAAGTTTGGTAAGGTTATGGCATTTGCGCATGCTGTTTTTGCACTGTAGATCTGAAAGCGTTAGAAGACCCCACTCCCTGAAAATTCCATCAGAATCGGATGAAAATAATGGTGCGAATGCGCGTAGCCAGAAATTTATGTTCGCGTCATCTGTGCCTTATATCGAGGAGCGCCAAATTCACCAGGGGACCACCTAGGGCCAAGTTTAATAATACTCGAAAATTACATCGAAATCAGATTCGAATTGTAGAAGGAATGGGAGTTCCAAGAAATCACTGGAAGATGAACAGGCAGACACGACCAATTGGTCCAAGAAGGGCTCAAACAGAAAGATAAAAGATTAGATTCAGAAAACCAATTTTTTTTCCTAAACTTGATAACAAGGCTTTTTCAGTATACTTACTTGGAGCAAAATTGTAATCATTTTTGAGCGCTCGTACTACTTACACGAGGGCTATATCATTTCGTCACGATGTCTGTATTTTTAGAATTTTGAGCCGAAAATGGTCTCAATCGACTATGTTCGACTCGATGATGATGAATCCGTCGGAAAATTCGAGTGTGTCCGTCCGTCCGGCCGGCCGTCCGTCCGTCCGTAAGCACGATAACCTAGAGACTTGAAATTTTCAGTGCGGGTTCAGTTCCCGAATGCCTCGGAAGTTCGTTAATGGGCCAAATTCCACCAGGGGTTCCGTAAATATGGCCGTTCAAAGTTTTGTTCCCTTGATTACTTGAAATCTACAGGTTCGATCAAGATGGAATTTGGCACTCAAATGGGGAATGAGGTGTTCAAGCTACATGTGAAATTTTGTCCAGATCACATTACCAGAACCATAGAAACCATAGAAAATTGTAACTTTCGAACGGAAAGGCATAGGAACTTGAAATTTTCAGGAAAGGTGTGGATCTCGAATGTTCTGATATGGTCGTTTGAAATTTAGTTTTCTTGATATTTTCAAAACTACAGATTCAATCGTGACGAAATTTTGTATACTAATGGACAATGATATATTCAAGCTACATTTCTCCAGATCACATGACCAGAACCATAGAAATCATAGAAAATCATAACTTTCGAACGGGAGGGCCTAGGGACTTGAAATTTTCAGGATAGGTGTGGATCTGAAATGTCGCGTTCACGTTCAGCAATGAGCAGAATCATACTAGGGATCCCGAAAAAAAATTGGTCAGCTGAAGCACTGACATGAAGTCTGGAGTTTCGCCTAAGTTTCAGAATATTTTCGACAGCTGTCGAAAATTCCTTCAATTGATTTCTAAAACTGGAAAATGCGAATCTATCTACAAGGTGGATGTACGAGCGCTCAAAAGCTCCTGACTTCCCGGCAGTGCTTTTTGTAATTTTTTAAAAATGAAATTCTATTCTGCTCAAAAAAGAAAACATAAGAAATTTAATAATTCGAGTTGATTCAAAGTTCAGAATGGAACATCAATTCGGGTATAAAAATATCATACGTTCGCCACATCCATGAGGAACAGTGTTTTCAAAAAGAAGCTGGATGTTCCTAGTATGTAATAAAATAGTTCGTGCTGCACTAACCTACAATGAAAATCGAATAACTTCGAATTGAAATGAATTCCAATAGAATCACTGAACTTTTTCCTCGATTAAATTTCAGATTCCTGACTTCGATAACGAGGACAGGCGCCGGTTTCACCCGTATAACCATCTACAACTTCTTCACCGTCTGTTACGCTCCTCCCAATGAGAATCATCTGACATCACCCGAATTAGTATCGTTTATCATTGTACAAACGAACGGAATTATAAATTTCCTCGAGTTCTTCCCCTTTCCGACAGTTACAGCTTGAGGAATACATCACCAACGTTCTTTGACACCAGATAGTGATCTCGATTGTTTTGTTCATGCGGCATACCAAATTAGAACACCTTTTTAGTTGCCTATCGCCTAGCTGAACGATGGAGAACATCCTGTATCAGTTAGCACAAAGGAAGCAGGATCGACAGCTAGCGGACCTATCATTATTTGGTGAAGTAATTACACGGCTGTTACCAAAGATGACAAGACCCGTTCTTCACGTTTGACCGTCCGCTCAACGAGATGTGTAGGCAGAGAATTGATGCTAAAAACCACCTTTGGAAATTTCTTTTTAGTTGAATCAAGAAATTCTGAAACATCTGTCTTCTGTCGGTTGTTGGAAATCATCAAGGAATTTCATTTTATTCACAGCGTCTTTGATGAGTTAACTAGAGCTTAGACCCAAACACCCTCTAAAGTTTTTCGGTCACGGTATTCTTTTTCGGCCGACAGATCTCTTTCCCCTAACTTTACCTTCTATTATCAGTCTCAATAATGAGTATTTGGTGCCCCTTTGCACTTGGGTGTCCAAGATATTCTGATTCTTGCCTTAAAATCTTCATTTTTAATCCTTCTGCTTTTTGCATTATGCACCTCCAAAATTTTTCAACACAATCCAACCGGCGCAGCATTCTGCGATAGCACCATCGTTCCAATACGTCGCCTGCTTCGAAACTGAAATACTGTTACAAATCTGCTTCTTATGTGTCAATATCTGGTAGGGAGAAGGTACAGGATGACAGCTTTTAGTTCAAATTTAATTACGGTAAAAAAATCACTAAAGGGCAATTGTTCAACACAGTCTGGTCGTTAAGTAACTACGGTCACTACGGTGATAGAATAGAATCATAATAGACCATGATCACAGAACTTTTCAGCCACTTCCCTGCCTTTTCCTATGATAGTCACCATTTCGTTTTTTTTTTATTGAAAAACTTCAAAGTAATTATGAACACCTACCCAAGTTCGAATCAATCGGACCATTAGAAGCTGATCAAATTCAACTTGAATGATTTGATTACAGACACCGAAAAAGGTGAAACTAAATAACAACTTTCAAAAACGACCTGCTTCAGTTTTACTCCGAAAAAAAAGATATGAAGAAAGTAATCATTTGCAGAGAAACATGTATAAGTTCAGCTAAAGATGAGATATCATTAGAAAGGTATACTTTCAGATTCGATCACCTATACTACTGGATGTTACATTATTTCTGATGTCTAGTTTAGATGAATTGGCAGGATCGAAGTTTTGGTAGTAAAATATAATGGGTTTGGGAGTATAACGAACATTAAACGAAAATGAAGAAAGAGTATATTACAAATTTGAAATATCTCGGCAATGTATGTTACTTGTTGCTAATTAAATGGTCAAGAGATTATAACAAATTATTCATCAATTACCTTCAACCACCCAATGATTATAAGTCGGTAGTTAGTCCATACCATTATTGATATCCTTCGAGATTGAACTAGCAATTATCTTTTCGCTAGATGCTAACTAAATGCTGATAAACGAAATATTCATAATTGATAATCAGATTTTCTCATTACTCAGACCGCTTTAAATCATTACCTGTTACGTTACTTGCGACACGTTGTTGCGTGGTATGCAAGGGGTAATTAAAATAATTCGCAATATTGGAGAGGAGGGGTATGGTATAGAGCGCTTCGAATTGAGCATAAAGAATTTTCATTTTGCATAAATGTATATCATTAGGATGTAGCATAAGCAATACTCAGAACTTCAACAGCACAAACTGATTACACAGATGGAGTAGATATTCAGTTATTAGTAATGGAATGGAAAAGCAGCAAAATGCAGAGTTTGAGAATAACGGACATGGATTAGATACAATTAACGAATATTTAATTGGACTGAAAGTCTATCTCCTGCAGGTCCTTGATTGTTGATTGCGTTTCTGATAGGATGATTTGATTTCACGGGATATTGAAATAAGAACTAGCAACGGGACAATATAAGAAATAGATCGAAGGGGATACATCAACAAGAAGAAAGTTGATTATATAGTAATGGAATTTTGATAAGATTTCTGATTTGGAAGTTTCGATACGGATTTTATTGGGAAAGTGCATCGCATTAGGTCTTGAAGAAATATTGCAGTTGTTTCTAGAAAACAGACCATATTAACAGGAATAGATTATACTCATACACCATTATTTCAAATATCATATGATGTATCATAAACAGTTTATATTTCAAAGCGCAATACAAGTACCAGTGGCGGCTATCCGCACTTCCAAAAGAAGGCGATGTGCAGCGATGAAGTGCACTCGACGTGCATCGACTATCATTGTGAAGGTGTCTATGGCAAAAGATGCTGGCTCAGTTCCATTGATGCGTCCACTAGGTCCGAAACAAATATCAGTTTTCCCATCATGGAGTGCTTTTCAATCTTGTGAAGAAACCTCGATAAATATCTATTCATTCATTGAGAAACTGTCAGGATACCAAATGAAATATTTCAAAAATGACCCCATTTTTGTTGAAAACGCATATGACTATCGCAAAATAATTAACACTGAGAAGAAACTGAACCAACCGAAGAGAAAATTGATCCCATAAAAACAAGTTCATGGAAGGAATCCAGATCTGATTCAACATCGTCCGAAATAAACAGCATAATCTACGAAGGAAAATAAACAATTGTAGGAAACATTTGTGAGAAGAAACGTTGAAAGAAGAAAACAACAAGAGGGATCTGCCAAAACTTGAACAAAAGTGCTTACGAAGACGTCTTCTTACCAAAAAATTACGAAAAGCACTGCCGTGAAGGCAGGATCTTTTGAGCGCTCGTACATGCACCTTGTAGGTAGATTCACACTTTCCAGTTTCAGAAACCAATTGAAGGAATTTTCGACAAAAAAATTCTGAAACTTGAGCAAAACTCCAGACTTCATGTCAGTGCTTCAGCTGATCAATTTTTTTTCGATAATTCGCTAGAATTTTCTACGGTATCTATGGTCTTGGTGATGTGATCTGGACAAAATTTTGCACGTAGTTTGAATACATTATTCCTCAGCTAGTTGCATAATTTCATTCCAATCCGATCAGTAGTTTCAAAACTATCAGGAAAAAAATATTTTGAATTTTGCTCATTGATGAACGTGACCGCGATATTCGCGATCCAAACCTACCCTGAAAATTTCAAGTTCCTAGGCCTTTCCGTTCAAAAGTTACAATTTTCTATGGTTTCTATGGTTCTGGTCATGTGATCTGGAGAAATGTAGCTTGAATATATATTTCTCCATTAGTATACAAAATTTCGTCACGATCGAATCTGTAGTTTTGAAATTATCGAGAAAACTAAATTTCAAACGACCATATTTACGGAACCCCTAGTATAATTTCGCTCATAGATGAACGTGATCACGACAATCGAGATCCACACCTATCCTGAAAATTTCAAGTCCCTAGGCGTTTCCGTTCGAAAGTTACAATTTTCTATGGTTTCTATGGTTCTGGTCATGCGATCTGGACAAAATTTCACATGTAGCTTGAACACCTCATTTTCCATTTGGGTTCAAAATTTCATTTCGATCAAATCTGTAGTTTTCGAGAAATCAGGGAAACAAAACTTTGAACGGCCATATTTACGGAACCCCTCGTGGAATTTGGCCCATTAACAAACTTAACCGAGGCATTTGGGATCTGAACCTACACTGAAAATTTCAAGTCTCTAGGTTGTTCCGTTCGAGAGTTATCGTGCTTACGGCCGGCCGGACGGACGGACAGACGCGAATTTTCCGACGGATTCGTCACCAGTGAGTCGAACATAGTCGTTTGAGACCAGTTTCGGCTCAAAATTCGAAAAATACAGATTTCGTGACGAAATGATATAGCCCTCGTGTAACTAGTACGAGCGCTCAAAAATATCATGACGATCCTAAACTATCGATTAAATCGAGTCAATACCCAGTGAAAATGTGGATAAAGAAATAGTATATTGTATAATAAGTGGGAAAAGCATTATATTCCCAAACGACTGTGATAATTACCAGACGAGGAGCTCAGCGACGAGTCTGTTAACACAGGAGTTTTCCCAGGAATTTTACATACTATTTTTTCTTCAATCGTTGATTTACATTTAAAAAATTAATTTGTAATCAAGTAAGTTTAAATAGGTTTCTCTATGTTCATATTGAAATATAGAATTGGTAACCATGGAAATAATTTTGTTATGACAAAAGTTAAATAATTTTCAAGCCGGTTTTGTTTGATTCGTTGTATTTTATGACGAATTAAAAAAGAATCAGTAAACATGAACACTGATAGTGATTATTTGTTACCTTGCACGCCTCCTGAACTAAACTTCACATAATTTACTTCCGGCGAAATCCAGAGAGAAGAATGAACTTGCGTACCAACGCTTCATGGATTTTTGCAGAAAAAACAACAGTGTATCCTTTTCTGAGAATGTACTTCATTTTATTGTTATAATCCATTTGTAACATTACCGCACGTTACAGCAGTGCGGTAAGAATATTACCGCACTGTTATTTTCTTATTGCTCAGCAACTGCCCACTATTCTGGACTGTTGAGCTTTGCACATGGAAAACAGGTCAAAATAGTTTCACGTTGACCACGATCGGAGAAAAATAAATGTATGTACGCGAAAAACCAAATCATCGAACAGATATGAAAACAACATTTCCCGAAGATGATACAGGAAGAATTAGTTATATGATATGATTACTTGGACTTGGATGATATCAAAAATAATAGTTTCATGAACATGGGTCCACAAATTCTTCCTTTTTCCAGATAAAGGTAGTTGAAGTTTGTCTTTTAACTTTCCTCATAGCTCCTGAATTTATCCAGATTTTCGAATGAAATTTAACAAAGATATTTAACTCAAAGTTTCACATGATGTGACATGTCAATGTTTTTTTCAACCAGACTCTCCTAGGTCTCTATAAGTCTAATAGCAAAGATTAAACAACAAGATGAATCACTTCGCTTTCGCACATGTTCATCATCTTATGACCTTAACTTCTAAATTCATTATGAAGGCCTCAGCGTGGCCTGGCTGTCCGTAGTTAAGTAGTTTGAAACACTCTTGATCGCAGATGTAGACACTCATTATTAAAGTCTGTAGAATAGAGGGCTCAGGTCCCAGGGCTTAAGAGATCTAGAGTTTAGGTCCGTATACCCCAATGCATGAGCCTCTCTTTGATTTTGATCTATCAGTGTACTAGGTGGATGACTTTTACTCCAAACGATATACTAAATTTATTGCCCACGCACTGTCACCAATGATCTTTTCGAAGGGTGCTTCGAAATCGAAAATAGTTCGATGGTTCTGCCAATAGGTTTGAGTCTAATTGTTTCATTATCCTCATATATGTCAAACCCAGTTACCAGGTAGGAGATTTCCGTTGAGGGATATTCTTATAGCTTCCAGAATTAGCTTAATTTCCTCACATGCAGATCAAGTATGACCCCAAGCGGTGCTGTAGGAGTTGGGTGCATATCTCCCGTAACACCAATACAGGCCAGCCGAGTAATTTCTGCAGCCGACTGCGTGTGATGACCTCTTCGATTTTTGTCCACCATGCCAAGGACGCATAGGTTACAATGGGGCGTACTCCAGCTTTGTATAACCACAGTACCATTTCCGGTTTCATCCCCCATGTCTTTCCAAATAGTCTTTTGCAGGCCCACATAGCCGCCGTGGCTCTGGAAAGAGTATTGTCTATGGGTTTCCTCCAGTTGAGTTTGCTATTTAGATATTTGCACTCACTGAAGACGTTCAGAGCCTGGTCATTTAGGGCCGAAGCTCTGAGGTTAAGATTTCTCTTCTAGTTGACGGAAACAGTGTTGTCTTTGAGTGATTGACATTTAGTTCTTCTTTCTCGCACCACTTATCAATAATGTTGAGGGCGATTTGCATTCGGCTGCCTATTGAGCCCTTATGCTTGCCTCTAACAGTCACCACTATGTCGTCATAATATGCCTGAGCGCTAAAACCACCTGACGTAAGCCTTTCCAGAAAAACATCCATGAGCAGGCTCCACAGCATAAGCTCCACTACTGCATAAGAGTCTTTGTTTCATTGAAAAACTTCTTGGTTTTCTGCAACTATTTTATATCTGTTACTTTTTCAACGAAAAAAAGGTGAACAATACTCTACCTACAAGTTATCAGAAAAATTTTCACAAAAAAAATTATTAGGCTTTGTTATATTTGAATGTATTATTGGTTTCATTATTATTGTTGACAGATCAAATAAAACTTCACACTTTAAATTTCGACACCCTGCATCTCGACTACCAAGTGTTTGCAGATCCCTGGTTATAAGATTCTTATTATTTATCACCCCTCTTCAATTTCACTTTCAATTTAAGAACATCATTAATATCCGATCCGAAGCACTTGTATTTTATTCAAAAATAAGCATAAACTATTCACAGAATCGGATTATGAATATGATTATCGCAGAAATGACATTTTCTTTCCAGTACATCGATTAACTTTTCTCAAGAAGTCCCTACTACATGAGAGAACATTTATAAAATATATTGGCAATCGACTGAATAATTGATTAAAAATATAAGTTGAAAGGAGCAATTCAATCAGAAGTTGAAGCAGTAGTTACCCATTAATCTGTAATCTTATCCTATAGTATGGACGTTGTCATAATTATATTTATACGAACTGTTACTTAGTAGCAGGTGGAAATGAAGAAATGTATAAACTTCAATTCTTAGTAATAGTAGCAATGTGTGAATTTTTAGCTTGATTGAACTTCATAATGAAATAAACAAGATTTGAATTGAATGGAATATGAGCGGGGTGACTAGACACTATTGATTACAAGAAATGGGCTCTAGGAGCTCCATAATTGGGATGGTCTCCGATAGTGGTTCGGTATTATATGTATGTAAATGATCCATTCCGGATGGTGTATTGAAAATTTGGCGAAGAATTTGTTTGGCATCTTCAATTGGATAATCGCCAAATTGAATTAAGAGTTCGTCAAATAGCTTATTGAGCGCTCATACTACTTACACGAGGGCTATATCATTTTGTCATGACGTCTGTATTTTTCGAATTTTGAGCCGAAAATGGTCTCAATCGACTATGTTCAACTCACTGATGACGAATCCGTCGGAAAATTCGAGTCTGTCCGGCCGTAAGCACGATAACTCTCGAACAGAACAACCTAGAGACTTGAAATTTTCAGTGTGGGTTCAGTTTCCAAATGCCGCGGTTGAGTTCTTTAATGGGCAGCATTCCACCAGGGGTTCAAGTTCATCAATGAGTAGAATTATACTAGGGGTTCCCTTAATACGGTCGTTTGAAATTTAGGTTTTTCGATAATTTCACAATTACGGATTCAATCGAGACAAAATTTTTTATTTTAATGGAGAACGATATATTCAAGCTACATTTTGTCCAGATTTCATGACCAGAACCATAGAAACTATAGAAAATTATAACTTTCGAAGGGAAAGGCCTCGTGACTTGAAATTTTCAGGGTAGGTTTGGATCGCGAATGTCGATATTAGATTCAAATGAAATTCTGCACATAGCTGAAAAATAATGCATTCAAACTACGTGCGAAATTTTGTTCAGATCGCATTATCAAGACCATAGATACCGTAGAGAATTCTGGCGAATTATCGAAAAAAAAATTTGGTCAGCTAAAGCACTGACGTGAAGTCTGGAGTTTCGCCTCAGTTTGAGAATTTTTTTGACAGGTCAAAAAAATTTTAATTTGTTTCTGAAACTGGAAAATGCGAATCTACCTACAAGGTAGATGAACGAGCGCTGAAAATCTCCTGACTTCACGGCAGTGCTTTCCGTAATTTTCCATTTTATTTATTAATCCAGCGTTTTTATGACTGATCATACAATAAAATTCATTTCGAATAGATAACCACATTACCTGCATTACCACAATGTTTTTCGATGCCTTTTTGGGTTCAAAGAAGAGACACCCAATGAAGCAGGGTAGTATACTGATTAAAAAACCACCTAGAGATTGAAATCTTTCGAGCAAGAGCCTATAAACCATTCATCCCATGATGATATTAGCTTTTTGACGATCAAAACATCTAAAGATTCGTATTTTCCTTATATCTTATAATACAGATGATTCTTGTCACTAAAAATATTTAATTCACCCCCATATTGTGTGAAATATTGTCAGGCGCGGGAAACTATAATTGGAGATTTAGGAAAAATGAACTTTTGTGTAATATTTCTAGCGTTTTTCGTTTGACGCTCTGATTGGCTCTTGCTACTTATAACAACCCATAAAAAATCACGACCACGTTCTACGTACCATATTATTTTCGTGGTACCCGATTGAAATTTTGCCCTCGTGTAAATCACGTCCGACGAATAGGCGTTTACAATAGCAGTGGGCATATTCGCATTCGTTGAGTTGGTGTTGCTGACATGTTCAATCCACTACAGGTTATAAACAATCCGATTTTTCAACGCCCGTCCAGTCAACACGCATGGCGAGTATTTGTGTAATATAAACAGAACGAAATAAACTGGCAAATTGATTCGAGAGCATAAATCCGGAGAAAGAGATGTTTCTCTAACGCCGCCGCCGAGGAATTTCCAGCGGAATTGCATGATATAAATCGAATTGATTTATGGCTCCTCGGGTCTGCGCGGGACGTTTCCTGGATTATGAAGGAAGGGTTTGCGGTAACTAGCCGGGATGGCGATTGAGCCATAAAGATTTTCTACGCTATGTTGATTTGCTGGTAATGAACGGAGGAGCTGGAAGTGCCGAGAAACGATTAAAATGGCATGAAGTATCGAAGTTTGTTTCGCCCTCGTTTTAATGAACTATTCAAATTTTTATTTATAATATTTATTATTCGAATCATAATTATCACGAATTGACTATAATTGAAATTGCGTACTTATGATCATTGCTGCAAGACGAGCAGAGAGCAAAGCGAAGAAATCAAACACAGGCGGTAAAGGGAACACCGATACTGGATAGTCAAGGTATCCGTGTATTTTTGTAACCCTTTTCTCTTTGCTCTCTATTCGTCGCACCACTCTGTAAGTACCCGAAGCCCGACCGGGTAATGTTATGAACTTTTTCCGATAAACCTTGCAGGTAATAATTGAAGAAGAAGATAATCGTGTTCCAGTCGGAACTAGTCACACACTCAAACGAACAACAGTTAACCAGAGCTCTAACAGCACCAGCAGCTCCATGCAAACCAGTAAAGATAAGTTATATGTTATATTTCTTATATATGGAAACAATTATTCCGAAGAATAACCGTTAACCGTGAGTAGTCACGAGGTAAGGAATAGAAACCAACAAGAAGAGAAGAGGCCAAGATAGTCAAAAAGTCAATATAAGTAACCCCAAAGGTCATCAAAACCATCGATTGCAACTGCATATAGAAATAACTAGTTGGAAGAATATTCTGATGTTTTACGGGGATACTGAGATTTTTTACAAGCTTGTCTACAGGAACGCCGAATGGCAATACGATTTTTTTCTCAATAATTCGGGAATTCCTTCGCGATTGTATTTAAACTTTGTAGTTAGACACGAAAATGGGGATCGTAACACTAGAAGATTGAAAAAAAATCCTTTCAGAAACTATTCGCCATATCTCACTGAAATTGTGTTTACATAATATGTGGCATCGATAAAATGAGTCATGAGTTTTTTGAAAAGAATCTCTGGTCAGGTGTTATGAAATGTCATACGTTCCATATAATTCTGTACCAATTCCATAAAATGACCATATTTGTCACACTAACGGCCGGTTCGGTTAATAAAATCTGTGGTTCGTTTCATCATCTTCGGTTCGATAGTCTCGATACAGAGTCACCTCATATGAAATCAAAATGATCATTGATCATTTTATTTTTCATTAATTTGATTTGACATCGCTGTCAAATTGAATATTTTGTTAGTGGAACAGAAACCAGGGGGGTGTTTAATGAGTCTTGAACCAGCGTTGTTTTGAGGATAGTTCTGGGTGTTGAAGCTGTTCGCTATTGTATATCTCCTTGATGATATTATGTATTCTTGGAAAAATTGCAGCATTCATAACTTTATGAAGAATTCCAGGTTCCATTTGATACTATGTGGTTTTTCCCCATTTTGAATGTGATACTTTGTTGATTGTCGATTGTATAGATGAGGTCATTATAGTTTAATACGTTGAAGTATTAAAATAGCCTAGAAGCTGAAATTTCACCTAACGAAGGCTTTATGATTATAATAAGCACGAGGAAGATTTTTCGCTCATTTGGGAGTTAAAGCCTCCTGAATCTATACAATATCCAGGAATATTTCCATTTCCGAGAAACTTCTGGAAACATATTTTTTTTGAATTTGGGTTGTATTGCATTGTTTTGTCTACGTTTCGAAGAGTGAATGTTACTGTTTTGTCTTGATTCAGGCGAATTTCAACGTGTCATAGAATTCCTCGAAGTGTACCAATTTGAGATCAAAAAAATAGTTCGAAAATTAAAGCTCTTTTTTTGAGGGCTCGTACAACTTACACGAGGGCTATATCATTTCGTCACGATGTCTGTATTTTTCGAAGTTTGAGCCGAAAATGGCCTCAATCGACTATGTTCGACTCACTGATGACGAATCCGTCGGAAAATTCGAGTCTGTCCGTAAGCACAATAACTCTCGAATGGATCAACCTAGAGACTTGAAATTTTCAGTGTAGGTTCAGATCCCAAATGCCTCGGTTGAGTTCGTTAATGGGCCAAATTCCACCAGGGGTTCCGTAAATATGGCCGTTCAAAGTTTTGTTCCCCTGATTACTCGAAAACTACAAATTTGATTGAGATGAAATTTTGCACACAGATGGAGAATGAGGTGTTCAAGCTACATGTGGAATTTTGTCCAGATCGCATGACCAGAACCATAGAAACCATAGAAAATTGTAACTTTTGAACGGAAACGCCTAGGGACTTGAAATTTTCAGGATAGGTGTGGATCTCGAATGTCGTGATCACATTCATCTATGAGCAGAATTATACTAGGGGTTCCGTAAATATGGTCGTTTGAAATTTAGTTTTCTTGATAATTTCAAAACTACAGATTCGATCGTGACGAAATTTTGTATACTAATGGAGAATGATATATTCAAGCTACATTTCTCCAGATCACATGACCTGAACCATAGAAACCATAGATAATCATAACTTTCGAACGGAAAGGCTTAGGGACTTGAAATTTTAAGGAAAGGTGTGGATCTGAAATGTCGCGTTCACGTTCATCAATGAACAGAATTATACTAGGGGTTCCGTAAATACGGTCGTTTGGAATTTTGGTTTCTCGATAATTTCGAAACTACGGATTCGATCGAGATGAAATTTTGTACAGTAGAACCTTAATTATCCGAACTAATTGGGAACGGGACTATTTCGGATAATCAAAAGTTCGGATAATCAAAATGTGGAATTTTTGAGTAAGATCAAACAAAAATTTTGAATATATAAATAAACATTCAAATATCCAACTAATAAAACAGTGAAATAGGTATGTACATTGAATATTTCAATCTTTTTTCACAAAATAGTCCAATATTTTCAACTGGCGAAATGCTATTGGTCGGATAATTGAATGTTTGGATAAACTGATCAGCGTTCGGATAATTGAGGGTTCGGATAATTGAGGTTCGGATAATCGAGGTTCTACTGTATTTTAATCGAGAATGATATATTGAAACGATATTTTTTCCAGATCGCATGAACAGAACCATAAAAACCATAGAAAATTGTAACTTTTGAACGGAAAGGCCTAGGAACTTGAAATTCTCAGGGTGGGTTTCGATCGCAAATATCGCGGTCACGTTCATCTATGAGCAAAATTAGACTAGGGGTTCCGTAAATATGGCCGTTCAAAATATTTTTTTGCTGATAGTTCCGAAAATACTGAGCGGATTGAGATGAAATTTCGCACCTAGCTGAGTAATAATGTATTCAAACTACGTGCAAAATTTTGTCCAGATCGCGCCACCAAGACCATAGATACCGTAGAAAATTCTAGCGAATTATCGAAAAAAAATTGATCAGCTGAAGCACTGACATGAAGTCTGGAGTTTCGCCTAAGTTTCAGAATTTTTTGACAGCTTTCGAAAATTCCTTCAATCGATTTCTGAAACTGGAAAATGCGAATCTGCCTACAAGGTGCATGTACGAGCGCTCAAAAGCTCCTGCCTTCACGGCAGTGCTTTTCGCAATTTTTTATAAGGAATATGTTGAATTCGAGAAAACTGTCCAGAAGAGATTTCTTGTGAAGTGAAAATTTGCGTTCAGTGTTAAATTGGAAATTCCAGGAAGTATATTGAAGATACTTTTCATGGAATAATCAGGATACACAATTACGGATTTCTAAAACCACTCATGGACAAGCCAGCTAGTATATTGAACCCTAGGCATTCTCGATTAAGTAGATTAAGTTCTACAATCGCAAGATTTCTCATAAGTTTCTTTTTGTTTTCAAATATTCAGTTGGGTATTTGGGTTAACCAAAGTAACAAATAAGTCATATGATTTGCCGACTTCAAAATTAAAAGCTCAATAATTTGTAGGTATTTAGTTTATCATTGAGCGCTCGTTCTACTTACACGAGGGCTATATCATTTTGTCACGATGTCTGTATTTTTCGAATTTCGAGCCGAAAATGGTTTGAATCGACAAGGTTCGACTCACTGATGACGAATCCGTCGAAAAACTCTAGTCTGTCCAACCGTCCGTATACACGATAACTCTCGAAAGAAACGACCTAGAAATTTGAAATTTTCAGGGAAAGTCCTAATCTCGAATGCCGCGGTAAGGTTTGTTATTGGGTAAATTTCGAGAATTTATTCAATCATTCGAATTTTGTCACGATCGAATCCGCAGTTTTCAAAATACTAAATTTCAAACGATCATACGGAACCCCTGGTCGAATTTTGCCCAATAACGAATTATTGAATAAAAAATCCTTGTATTTTTGTAACAGTCAATTCGGCATAATTGACCAACAGCTGCTGTCATTTTTTTGATAGCTGTCAAAAATATCTTCAATTGGTCAAAATGGTTCAAAATGCCCAAATATGTATAGTACATGGAATTTTCAGAAAATTCAAATAAGCATGATGTTGGAACCGTTCATCATATTTTCCAAGAAGTGCTCCTCCGCTAACTAGTATAATCAGCATGAATCACTTTTAACGCAAAAAATCAGCCAATTACATCCTAGCACAGCCTCTTCTTAATGAGCAGAAGCGTGGGCGCACCAATTTTTTCCCCCGGGCGAACGAGTAGCTGTCTCTCAAACGTGAATACAAACACTGGACCGTTCCTGTCGATAGAGCTACCTGTTTCCGCGCTAACGATCCATCAGCGCGAGTGCTCAGACGGCCAATGAAGCAATTTAAAAACAGTCATAATCGTTTCTCGAAAAAATATCCATCGGAAAGGAGCTCCTTAATTGCGAATCCAGAGTATTCATTAACACTGAAGAAACCATAATCACCATAAAAGAGTGGACTGAGAATAGAAAACTAAGACATTCCCCGATCTTTTATGGTAACTTAATAACTCCATAAAAATTGATTGGTACATTGGCATGATTAAAAGAAGTATATAAGGGAAGAGGCATTGCATATCAAGACGTCTGTGTTATCAGATGCATGAAAATGTCGCTTAATCCAGAGAGTGACAAGAATAAATGATGGGCACTATTGTTTCGTTGGCGTGAAATGATCGGGAATGGTTGGACACTCTAAATTCGAGAATTTCTCATTCTAACTTTTCGCATAACGTTGCGTTCGTCATCACACGTTATCACTATACCTAATTTATGCTATCTGTCTCATTGCTTTACTATTCAATATGTCAAGATTTTCATTTCATTGCCTTTTTGTTTATATCCCGACCTCTAGATATTTATGAGACCCCTCATAAGCACAGAGCATGTGCGAGTTAGGAATCAATTAGGAAATCCGGTTATGTTCTGTGAAGGCTTTGTTACTGTTTCCTTACGCCACCTGGGGCACAAGTCTGTTAATTGTTTACCCAACATGTGTTTGTTGGAACCGTACTCCAGGTCAGACAATTTTTATTCCCGACCGGAGGATTCGAACTCGAGACCTTTCGATCACGAGCTAAACGCACCAACCACTACGCTACGCCCCCGTAATAATTACATACGAGTTTGATGTGCTGCAGTGTGGCTCTAGCCATTGGGATCAATATTGGTTCCACAGAAGAAGATGTCAATATCATCATTTGAATAGAATTCAAACTCCAAGAAATCACTCCAGTAACTGATAATATAATCAAATGAATAATCCAACAATTTTTGGGTTACAGTTACGCTTACGTTTATTGTAAACCAGCCATGAGTGGTTCAAGACATAGGCCTTCAAATCGGTTGTATCTTGATTATTTTCGCTCTTTTTCTGTTTTCACGTATTTATATAGGGACTGCCTCTTATGGCGGCAGTTGTTTGAAAATTCATTTTCGTCAACTTGATATCAATATCTCTGTAATAGATCCCTGAGTCGTCTAAAGTAGATGTTCATTCTTTCTGCGTTTTTTGCGGAGTTGTATCGAACTTATCTTTTTGGTTGCTCATTCTTGACATGAAAACAATTGCGATCGGCTCCCATTTCAGATCTCTATGTACTTTAATCTCTAATAAACCAGGGTGAGGTCCCCTTAATGAACTTTCTCTTTTGATGCACTTTCATTCAAACATCCCATTGAAATGGAACCCCCAAAAAAAGAAGCCGAAAGAAATGTTATAGCGAAAACTCAGTAATGAGAACCTTTTTTGAAAAATCAAGCAAAATTCCGGAAATTATGAGTTATGTCCAAGCCCTCCGGCCAACATGACTGGAGTGAAATATCCAGAGGGCTGAACAAGCTTGGAATAAAATATTCCACAACAGTAAAATATGGCTTCAGTATATATGCTTATAACTTTGATGATTACAGAAAACTCACATGTTTTCTAACGTTAACGAATTTAATGCGGCATTCGCAATTCGAACCTACCCTGAAAATTTCAAGTTTTTAGGTCGTTCCCTTCGAGATCAATCGTGTATACGGACGGAGGGCCGGCCAGACTCGATTTTTTCGACGGATTCGTCATCAGCGAGTCGAACCTTATCGATTGAAACCATTTTCAGCTCAAAATTCGAAAAATACAGACATCGTGACGAAATGAGATAGCCCTCGTGTAACTAGTACGAGCGCTCAGAAAAGGCAATCCAGTTATCCGAAGGGATGTAGCAAGAACAAACTGGTCACAGAAGAGAACAGAGCACCGAAAATCTTTTCCTCGAACGGAAAAAACTAATGAAAACCTTATAACATACATGTTCCTCCCCATGTTATTCTTGATGGGTTAAATATTGTGACCATTAAAATAAACAAGATGAAAGCATCAGCAACCTCTCAAAGAATTATCGAAATTGGTCGAAAAACTCAAGAAGTTAGTCTCGAAGTTAGTCAAGATTGAATTCAGGCGAAATTTTTTCTGTCCGGTCAATTGTTGTCCTGAAAGATAATCGCTTAGCTTACTAAGTTGTATTTAATGATATTTTTGAGCGCTCGTACTACTTACACGAGGGCTATATCATTTCGTCACGATGTCTGTATTTTTCGAATTCTTAGCCGAAAATGGTCTCAATCGACTATGTTCGACTCACTGATGACGAATCCGTCGAAAAATTCGAGTCTGTCCGTCCGTCCGGCCGTCCGTACGCACGATAACTCTCGCACGGAACAACCTAGAGACTTGAAATTTTCAGTGTGGGTTCAGTTCCCGAATGCCTCGGTTGAGTTAGTTAATGGGCCAAATTCCACCAGGGGTTCCGTAAATATGGCCGTTCAAAGTTTTGTTTCCCTGATTACTTGAAAACTACTGATTTAATTGAGATGAAATTTTGCAATCAAATGGAAAATGAGGTGTTCAAGCTTCATGTGAAATTTTGTCCAGACCGCATGACCAGAACCATAGAAACCATAGAAAATTGTAACTTTTGAACTGAAACGCCTAGGGACTCGAAATTTTCAGGATAGGTGTGGTTCTCGAATGTCGTGATCACGTTCATCTATGAGCAAAATTATACTAGGGGTTCTGTAAATATGGTCATTTGAAATTTAGTTTTCTTGATAATTTCAAAACTACAGATTCGATCGTGACGAAATTTTGTATACTAATGGAGAAATATATATTCAAGCTACATTTCTCCAGATCACATGACCAGAACCATAGAAGCCATAAAAAATCATAACCTCCGAACGGAAAGGCCTAGGGACTTGAAATTTTCAGGATAGGTGTGGATCTGAAATGTCGCGCTTATCAATGTTTATCAATGAGCAGAATTGAACTAGGGGTTCCGTAAATACGGTCGTTTGAAATTTTGTTTTCTCGATAATTTTGAAACTACGGATTCGATCGAGATAATTTTGTATTTTAATCGAGAATGATATATTAAAGCAATATTTTGTCTAGATCGCATGACCAGAACCATAGAAACCATAGAAAATTGTAACTTTCGAACGGAAAGGCCTAGGAACTTGAAATTTTCAGGGTGTGTTTGGATCGCGAATATCGCGGCCACGTTCATCAATGAGCAAAATACGACTAGGGGTTCCGAAAATATGACCGTTCGAATTTTTTTCCCTGATAGTTTCGAAACAACCGATCGGATTGGAATGAAATTATGCACCCAGCTGCGGAATAATGAATTCAACCTACGTGCAAAATTTTGTCCAGATCGCATCATCAAGACCAAGTTTCAGCTGTCGAAAATTCCTTCAATCGATTTCTAAAACTGGAAAATGCGAATCTACCTAGAAGGTGCATGTACGAGCGCTCAAAAGCTCCTGACTTCACGGCAGTGATTCTCGTAATTTTTTATATTGAAACACACAATCTTTTACAATTAATTAATTTGACAATTACTTCAAATCAATCACAGAATATTTTTTTACATTGCGATCATACAACCTTTATTAACACCAACATACTAAACCTGAGGGAAGGATTCGAAAACCTTTAATTACCTATTGAAAGAACCATTCCCTGCGGATAATGTAAGGAACCAAATATAAAACAGTTCACCTAGGGCTAAAGGCGCAAATCATCTAGATTTATAGGTATGAATTTTCGCAGTATATGTCGCGCTGCTTCCCCATCATTTCTGTCTAATCACCGCAAATTTATGCACGTTATTTACGACGCAAAGAAACTATCACGCCATCTATGATTTACATATCACGCTATTTGTATTGCTCTTTGGTAGGTGGTGACTGGAAGGTTTTATATCGGTCGTAACGATTTTTTTATAGAAAACACGATCTATCTTCGAAACGTTGTATACATGCCGTGTAGCTGTTGCGGAATTATATAAACCATAAAATTAGATTACAAGCGAAAGTGTCCTCAGATAGCACTGATTCCGATAGCGACATTCTACAACATTGTTTACTGGTCTGTATCTTCTACAACATTGTTAGTGGAGCATAGTTTCGACATACAGGGTGAGATACAAGAAATGCGTTGTTTGGAAATGAAGGTAACATCGTTGGTTTTTGTCGTCTAATTTTTTCTTATGATTCTCGTAGGCGGGACAAGAATCTAATGCTTCATTCCTTAGAAGATACAGTGTCTGAAGAAAATCGAAATACGAAGGAATTGAAATACAAAAATTACGAAAAGCACTGCCGTGAAGGCAGGAGCTTTTGAGCGCTCGTACATGCACCTTGTAGGTAGATTCGCATTTTCCAGTTTTAGAAATCAATTGAAGGAATTTTTGACTGCTGTCAAAAAAATTCTGAAACTTAGGCGAAACTCCAGACTTCATGTCGGTGCTTCAGCTGATCAATTTTTTTCCGATAATTCGCTAGAATTTTCCACGGTATCTATGGTCTTGGTGATGCGATCTGGACAAAATTTTGCACGTAGTTTGAATACATTATTCCTGAGCTAGGTGCATAATTTCATTCCAATCCGATCGGTAGTTTCGAAACTATCAGGAAAAAAATATTTTGAACGGCCATATTTACGGAACCCCTAGTCTAATTTTGCTCATTGATGAACATGACCGTGAAATTTGCGATCCAAACCCACCCTGAAAATTTCAAGTTCCTAGGCCTTTCCGTTCAAAAGTTAGAATTTTCTATGGTTTCTATGGTTCTGGTCATGCGATCTGGACAAAATATTGCTTCAATATATCATTCTCGATTAAAATACAAAATTTCATCTCGATCGAATCCGCAGTTTCGAATTTATCGAGAAAACAAAATTTCAAACGACCGTATTTACGGAACCCCTTGTATAATGTTGCTCATAGATGAACGTGATCACGACATTCGAGATCCACACCTATCCTGAAAATTTCAAGTCCCTAGGCCTTTCCGTTCAAAAGTTACAATTTTCTATGGTTTCTATGGTTCTGGTCATGCGATCTGGACAAAATTTCACATGTAGCTTGAACACCTCATTTTCCATTTGAGTGCAAAATTTCATTTCGATCAAATCTGTAGTTTTCAAGTAATCAGGGAAACAAAACTTTGAACGGCCATATTTACGGAACCCCTGGTGGAATTTGGCCCATTAACGAACTTAACCGAGCCATTCGGGAACTGAACCCACACTGAAAATTTCAAGTCTCTAGGTTGTTTTGTTCGAGAGTTATCGTGCTGACGGACGGCCGGACGGCCGGACGGACGGACGGACGGCCGGACGGACGGCCGGACGGACAGACTCGAATTCTCCGACGGATTCGTCATCAGTGAGTCGAACATAGTCGATTGGTCTCAATCGACTATGTTCGACTCAAAATTCGAAAAATACAGACATCGTGACGAAATGATATAGCCCTCGTGTAAGTAGTACGAGCGCTCAAAAAGAAGCTAACTTATATTCGACTTAGAGTTGAAGACTCCCTAGAGCTAGTTGGTCAATATGCATTAATCAATAGTTACGGTTATATTGATCGTTGAAACTTATTTTTAACGATCAATATATTAATCAATGGATATTGATCAATAATATTGACCATCTATGCTATAGGAGGTCATGAAGTCGAGTTAAATCCGGCTTGAATATCATACTAAATTGGATTTATCGCATAACTATAGAATTTCATCAGAAGACATCTAATCATCAATATAAAATTGTAGTGAACCTAGATATTATATTGTGTGATTTTTTTCGTCATGTTCGGTGGAAATTTCATTCAAATATGTACGACGTGGTATTTTGTTGATTCCTCTTTATTTTCTGTTCGTATTTTTCCTACATATTAATTATGATTCTAACTATTGTCATCATTATCAAGTGAAATATTCCACTATCATATGTATTCAAAATGATATTCCAAATAAATACAATATCAATTTGCAATTCACAACTGTAATGATTCATATAGAGCTATTTTTGCATCCGCATTGTAGTAAATGTAGGTTTACAACTAAGATTCCGGTGTTCGTAGTGAAGGTTTTGTATTCATCCCCGAGAATTATCGAAATCCACGACATAAGCTGTACAAATTACTATAATGGAACAAAAAAATATGTTTTAGATAGACTAATAAAGCAAGCCAACAAATCAATACACGTAAACCCATGGAACATCGACTTGTGACTACTATGCCGTAATGTTTACGATTTGGTTACCTGTTTGGTTTTTATCAGAGGAGCCAAGAAATCTTTACGAGGGCCATCATGGATTGCATTCAGTTGCTCCTTCGGCCGTCAGGTGGCGTGAGTAGATAAATACTCTCTGATCGTCATCGCGTTCAGTTGTTTGGGTAGCTTGTTTGCCACATCGAGTTTTTCTAAAGAAGCCAATAGACGAATAGCAAAAAACCATGCAGAAGAGAGGAGGACCTCTATAAATAATCAATAGAAGAAGAAAGGAAAAATTATATTAAAGGCGAAGGGAAGTAAATTCCAGTCCTTTTCAAAAACCAGGACCTTTGATGATGATGATGACATCGAGTTTATCCTGACGAGCCGTAAATTTTCAATGTTCCATGGGGTTAGGTGTATTGATTTGTCGGCTTGCTTCATTAGTCTATCTAAAACATATTTTCTTGTTCCATTATTGTTATTTCAAAACTTTAGATAGACGACCAATATTTATTCCACATAAGGTGTAAACTCGAAACCCGAAAGGGAGCTATGAAAGTAAATGATAAGCTTACGATAATTTGGAAAAAAGGTATCGATATGTTGCTATTTCCAACATAAATTAGGACTGCAATCTGGTACTAGGGTTGTTTTTGAAGGACCGTAAGAGTTTTCACAATTTTTATTGAAGTAAGTCTTTACATACTGTTTCGAACACTTTTTACTTTTTACAGAACGTTTGATAGAAACTATGAATCAGTTCACAAAATATACTGAAATTACCGACTATGGCACTTTTGAACTTGATTGGGCAATTTATTTGATTTGACAGACTGCATAGCATGATAACAAAAAATATAATGAATGCACTTAACTTAACAGCATGACTGAAATGGTCTTAGGCGTTCTTATTATTCGTAGAGCACTCAGTTTTTTGAGCGCTCGTTCAATTTACACGATAATGAAAATTTATGGCCCCTCTAGTCTTATTTTGCTCATTGATGAACGTGACCGCGACATTCGCAATCCACACCTATCCTGAAAATTTCAAGTCCCTAGGCCTCTCCGTTCGAAAGTTAAAATTTTTTATCGTTTCTATGATTCTGGTCATGCGATCTAGTCAAAATTTTGCATGTAGCTCGTCATTCTCAATCTCAGTGCAGAATTTCATCTCGATCGAATCAGTAGTTTCGAATTATTCAGAAGAACAAAATATGCAGCAGTCGGAAACAGAAAATTTCAAGTCTCTAGGTCGTTCTGTTCGAAAGTAATCGGGCTTACGGCAAAATTCCAAAAATACAGACATCGTGACGAAATGATAATATAGCCCCCGTGTAAGTAGAAGGACCGCTCAAAAAGTCATAGAATAAGTACTTTTGTTCAGTTCGATAATCTTCAGCCATTTCAAAACTAGTTCGATGATAAATATTGAATTTACCGAATCTAACCTAACCTGATCTACGAAATATCTGAATTTCACATAAAAGAGCCAAGTATATCGGAAATCACAATCTAAAAACTTGGAATAATTGGAGCATACAAATTTGAATATTCTCTCATCCAAACCTGAAGAATACTCAAACGCCCTCCAAAAGGATAGTTGTGCCGGTAACAGACCAGAAAGTAGATT
Organism: Aphidecta obliterata; assembly: GCA_963966015.1. Classification (NCBI taxonomy): domain Eukaryota; kingdom Metazoa; phylum Arthropoda; class Insecta; order Coleoptera; family Coccinellidae; genus Aphidecta; species Aphidecta obliterata. The sequence goes on from OZ014432.1 coordinate 4,245,183, forward strand.
GAACCTATCAACGATACTACATATATCAACAAAAAATTCTCAGAAGAGATCTTCAGATAACAATAATTTCTCATTGTAACCTCATAAACTATCCAGTTAACGACTACCATTCATCTAGCATTTATTTACATTAACCGTTTTTAACGGTTCAAAGATCTGGACGAAAATGATTTATCTGAAGACGGGCGAAAAAAATTCCGAACCTCTGAGGAACCCACCGTGATGAATTTTAATTGAGCTGTTTCCTGATGAGGTGCGGTCTCAATCCCGGTAGGAGCAACGCCAAATTGCGGGGATGTGCTAACGAATCGAATTTGTCTAAGCGCTCTGATTAATTGAGCTATCTGGGATGAGTTGTGGCAAGTTGCTGAAGAGCAATGCACTAGGAACACCTAATGCAGAGAAGGCGTGACGCAATTCTGGTACTAATTAAGTTAGAGGAATAGCTATATGCTATCTCAATGAAGTTTTTCCCCTCATACGAGTAGAAAACGCTAAATACTTGATGAATTTCAACGAGATGATTAGATTCAATAAATTCTAGGTAGTGGTTAGTATGTTATTGAAGGGTTTTTGTTTGCGTGTAATCCGAATGGCTATGGATTGTTTGTATCTTTATATAAATAAAAATTACGTGTCACGTTGTTTGTCCGGAACGGTGTCCTATAATACTGAACCGATTTTAATCAAATTTTGCACACTGTGTGTAGTTTGATCCAACTTACAGAATAGGATAGTTTATATCTCAATTTATAGTTGCAATATTTTCTTATTGCAAATTATTTGTTTATTATTTATGGCAAAGACTGATAATTATCCAAGCGGCAACATGGGGCTCAAATCGACGACAGGAGATCGCGTCCCCACCACACCGATATCGTGCGAGATTGTAGAATAATGTCAGTGATAAAAAATATTGGTAGTCAAATATTTATGCGATTGATATTATTTTGTGAACTGTATGCAGTTTTATCCAACTTGAGAGATAAGGGTAGCTTCGACATACAGAACTGTGTAGGCAGAGGCTGTCCAAGTGATTTCTGGCATCCCACCATTTGACCTAATGGTGCTTCCTTTATACCATAGGAGGAGCACTACCAGGCAATCGACGTATGGCAGGAGGGAGGAAACTGAGAAAATGGCAGAGAAGATGAGATGGTGGAGGGCAAAATGCCGCTTAGACGCTGATCAGGAATTTGAAGCAGTGGATCCAATGTGAGAATAAAACGACCGGGTACCTTCACTAAGAGAATAGGACGGGGTGATCTGTCATGCATGCCACGTTGTAGACGACCCGAAGCTCTGCCTGAGATCAGATGGACGGAGAAAAGGAACGCACTGGTTGGAAAGATAGGCATCTTACCACCAGTTGAGTATATAATAGAGAAAATGATACCGCATGAAGGATACTGTGACAGAATACATGAGGAGAAGAAGGACAGGACCGCCATTCATCGGGTATCATCGAAGTACGGACCGGGATGTCTTTTCCGGTAGTCCTCGCATTTCCCCAAGTTTCGTTCTTTTTAGTCGGCCGGCAACAACATCAAGCCAAGCCACATATCCCACGACACGGGTCGTGGTTGAATCTGACAACAGATTTCTTTTCACAACCCGAAAAAAAAAGGGTTAGGATATGTTTAGGTGAGGCTTAAGTTAGGAGTAGGTTAGGGTTAATAATAATAATAATTCCACTTTATTGAATATTTCACTACAATTTAATTCAACGTATATTTTAGCCACAGCAAGGCGTGGCCGGGTCTGCTAGTAACATATAAGTTAATAGAAGTCGTTTGCGATCTTTAATGACGTATACTTTGATATATCTCGAGCAATGAGTAGCTTCGATCGTTATTCATATCTATCCATAAGTAATTATAAATACCAGGTGTTCTTCAACGAATTAGTCCAATCAAATGATGGAATGTAGAAAACATTTGGTAAAGGAGAATTTTTGTCTCCGGAAATGAATAAAGAGGAGTTACGGGGATCTAGAGCTAAAATGGGGAGGCGGGCGACAAAGATCCCTACTTCCGCTAAATCTCCAAAGCTATGGCTTTTCGCATTGTCTTCTTGTTGTTAACTCGCACACAACTACAATATTAAAAGATTTCTCGTGATGTCTTTGACGATGCTCGGTTCTATTTGGGCTATTTACATCTTCTATGGCAGTGGTTCTTAACCTTTTAGTGATCAGGGACCATTCGACAAAATTGTCGTCTTGTCAGGGAACACTAACTGTTTGGAGGTAATATCACGAAAATGTAATTTTTTTTTAAATAAATAAAAGGTTGTTATACCATAAATTTTGAATGAAACAGGCATACAATCCGTTCAGAGCCAACAGTATTCAATTTTTGCAATTTTATAGAAATACAGAAGCTTTATTATTTCAATGGGATTTTTGTGACTGCACAAAATTCACCAATTTCTGAATCCTTGTTTTCTGTTTTCGATTATCAGTAGCGCTGAGAACCCCTGCTTGCATAAATATGTCGATGAAAACAGTGTGAGGTAACGAATAGCAATATCTCGAATCTTTAGAAAAAAAAACTGCTTTTTGGCCCCAGAAGTCTTCCAGATTAATTCCTGCCTCGAATGTACCCTTCGAGTTACTGTCATGTTGCATTTCAATTACTTCTTCTTGAATTTCATCAGACACCTCAGAAACGTTGACCATAAAAGGATTACGGATCAGTATCCGAATAACTTCGTCCTCGCAGTCAGGAAAATAGCGATCGAATTCACTCTTCAAGTTCTTCAAATGGTAGGAAATATTCTTTTGTATTTCTCCTTTAGTTTCTGGACATGATGTGTCAATAATAATTTGGTTCAGCGTATCAAACGCAGAAAAGCTTTGTCTTTCGACTTTGTTGAGCCATAGCTCAATTTTAGCGATAAATGCTGTGATTTTGTCTTCATTTGCAAATATATTCCTCGTTCCTTGCAACTTGCAATTTCCAGATCCTTGAAGTTGGAGGTTCAATTTATTTAGTTGAGCGAAAAAATCGACCAAATAAGCAAGATGTAGGTATCTGAAATTTGGCCAGAACTGATCCAGCAACTCTTTGTTTTTGTCAGTTGAGAATATTTCACTTTCGTATGGAACAGCAGAGTTTCGTGCTCAGAGTTCATATCAGAGTACAATTGTTCGAAGAAGCGAGTGTTTAGTGCACTATTTTTAATGAAGTTGACCACTCTAATACTGATAGCTATTTTCATTGCAACAGCCAAGCATTCTGGAAGCGTTTTTACAGGCAATGCTTGACGATGAGTGACACAGTGTGACGTAATTGCGCATTGATTTTTTGTTTTTATCAATGCTGCAAGACCAGAGCGAGAACCAAGCATAGCAGGAGCACCGTCTGTATAAAGCCTGCAAACTTTTGCCACATAAGTCCATGTTTATCCAAATATTGACCTACTGCATCCATAACATCTGCACCTCTGGACGTCGTCTCCAGTTTTTGGGAAAATAGTAACTCCTCTTGAAAGAAAAAAAATTACGAAAAGCACTGCCGTGAAGGCAGGAGCTTTTGAGCGATCGTACATGCACCTTGTAGGTAGATTCGCATTATTCAGTTTTAAAAACCAAATGAAAAGATTTTGACGGCTGTCAAAAAAAATTCAAACTGAGGCGAAAATCCAGAATTCACGTCAGTGCTTTAGGTGACCAATTTTTTTTTTTAATAATTCGCTAGAATTTTCTACGGTATCTATGGTCTTGGTAATGCGATGTCGACAAAATTTCATTCCAATCCAGTAAGTTGTTTCGAAATTATCAGGAAAAAAATTGTTTGAACGGCTATATTCACGGAACCCCTAGTCTAATTTTGCCCATTGATGAACGTGACCGCGAAATTCGCGATCCGAACCTATCCTGAAAATTTCAAGTCCCTGGGCCTTTCCGTTCGAAAGTAATGATTTTCTATGGTTTCTATGGTTCTGATCATGCGATCTGAAAAAATTTAGCTCCAATATATCATTCTCAATTTGAATACAGAATTTCGTCACGATCGAATCCATAGTTTCGAAATTATCAAGAAAACTGAATTTCAAACGGCCATATTAACGGAACCCCTAGTCTAATTCTGCTCATTGATGAAAGTGACCGCTACATTGAAGATCCAAACCTAACCTGAAAATTTCAAATCCCTAGGCCTATGGTTCTGGTCATGCGAGCTGGACCAAATTTTGCATGTAGCTTGAACACGTAATTCTCTATCAGAGTGCAAAATTTCACCTCGATCGATTCTGTAGTTTCAAAGTAATCAGGAAAACAAAATGTCGAGCTGCCATATTTACGGAACCCTTCGGCAAATTTTGCCCAATAACGAACTTAACCGCGGCATTCGAGATTCAAACCTACCCTGAAAATTTCAAGTTTTTAGGACATTCCGTTCGAGAGTTATCGTGTATACGGCCGGCCGGACGGACAGACTCGAATTTTTCGACGGATTCGTCATCAGAGCAATTGACAACATTGTGACATGTCAGTAGATTCGTCACATTGTAGCGCGAAATAAGGACTTAATTTTATCTTGTCGATGACTTGTTCTTCAATATTATTCAACATTTTTTGGATACGTGACTTGACCGTATCGTTTGAAAGTGGTTTTTCGAGAATTTTTTTTTTGAGCTTCTGGACCGAAAAGTTATTCAGGAGAACAAAATTTCGAACGGTCATATTTACGGAACTCCTGGTGGAATTCTGCCTTTTAACGAACTCAACCGCGGCATTTGGGAACTGAACCCACACCGAAAATTTCAAGTTTCTAGGTTGTTCCGTTCGAGATTATCGTGCTTACGGCCGGACAGACGGACAGACTCGAATTTTCCGACGGATTCGTCATCAGTGAGTCGAACATAGTCGTTTGAAACCATTTTCGGCTCAAAACTCAAAGAATACAGACATCGTGATGAAATGATATAGCCTTCGTGTAAGTAGAACGAGCGCTCAAAACCAATCCACTATAACCTACAAAAATAGGATTATTCTTTTAGCATTGATGAATATGTGAAATTCCAGATTATGAAAATGTGGACCACGATTCAGAAAAGTATTCTTTGTGTCATGTGTTTGTGTCGGATGGCTTCGCGGACCACTTCGTGTGCTTCCAGGGACCACCAGTGGTCCGCGGACCACCGGTTAAGAACCACTGTTCTATGGGATGTATCATAAATTTGAACCATCATCATCACCGAAAGTGGTAGTATCAAGACGCCTGAAATAAAGAGCGAACCTAATTTGCTCAAACTAGGAAGACAGGATAAGGGATTTAGAAAACCAAATTGAGAATCTGAAGTTTAATGGCTATCCTGAAAGGTGAAAGGATTCCCAAGATGCCTGGATCTTATTTTGAGAGGTGGTCATTTGCCTCGGAAGAGCCTTTGTACACTTGTACGATAATTTTCTGGGGGACTTGCGGCTGATTGTGGCTCGTCATCTCTGTGTCAATGTTTGGTAATTGCAGAGGAAGTGCTCGGTGGTTTATTTGGCCGATTTGCATACCCTAACAACATTTGAGATCTCTTTGCCTATGTTTTTAGGTAGTATCTCATAATGGTCAGTGATTAAAAATAATCAGTTGCTGACAGCTCCGGCACTGAAGGGAGTTGGAATTTCCTTTAGATGAGATTCAATATCTGGAAATCATCCTGGATAAAAAACCCACTTCTTCGAACCCTCAACTGAATGAAGTTATCTCGAAATCAATAGCCGCATTCTGAATATGCCGTTAACTTATTCGAAAGACTTTGGGACTGAAACCTACTGGTTATATACTACTGTTATAAAACCCATTAATACATACGCCTCACTGGTTTGGTGGACGATGAGAAGTCAACATAAGTTGCAGAAGCTTCAGAGGCTTGCCCGTCTAGGCATCTTTCCTACCACAACAATGGAAGCATTGTTAGACATCTTATAAGCTTGTGGAAAAGATTGATCCAGACAACGAAGAGGACACATGGAAGTACTGGATCCACTGAGTGAAGAGTTCCCCATGAGCCAGAAGACTCCATGCCGCTTAAGACTGACTTTGGTGCAAATTATGAAGTGGTTATAGACGACCGCCAGGGCCACATGACTATATGGAGGAATGAAAACTCCTACTCTATTATACATTCTGGTTGAGCAGACTTGGGTACATCTTTCCACAGCTTGGATTTCAGTTCGAAGGAATGAAAGAGACAGCTTTGAAAACAGTGATTTTCTTTGCAGGTTTTATGAAGATGGTACATAGTAGAATAAAGAAAAATGAGACATTTCTCATTGGAATTTTCACATCGACAACGCCATTATGTCTAGTCCAAGATCAGCCTTCTGGTGACAGAGCCATCTGCTGCAATGTACAAATGGCCATAGAACCACCACTTTCCGTATATTCCACTCTTTGGCCATATCTCATGTGGGCTAACCAATGAACATAACCGCTTACGTCGAAGCAGCAATCGACGCATCGAGCAATCTGCGTCACCCCGTGAGTAACAACGGCCCGTTCGCAATTTACACTTGTCGGACACAACATGCCCACCGTACCTCGCGATATATGTTTATCATTACATTGTTTCTGTCATATAAATTAATGTCGGGGCCAGTGGAGCATATACGAAGTAGGGTTATGATTTGTGCGCCGCCATTTACATTCGCAGATTGTGCCGCAGCCGAGCAGGCGTCGATATTTCATCGCGCTGCCCAGTGCTAGGTGCGATATTTCAATTCTTTTGCTTCGCTCGGTCGGAGGTCCTGGCGATAGGCAGGGTGATCGATTCGGAAGGGTAACGAAGGTGAAACTAGTAATGTAATCGATATATTCGAAGGTAGCGACGACTGGTAAGATAAATTTCAAAAAATCCGACAAATTAGGAGAGTGATACTTCCGAAAACGTGAGACTTGCAGCAATGCGAAAATCAACCCTGATGCAAGGTGTCCAAGAAGTCAAAACGATAAAAGAGTAAAGAATATTCAATGGTGTCACTCTTTTCTTGTTTTGACTCCACGCTTTCATTTTGTTGACTAATTGGACAACTTGCATTTGGCTTGGTAGTTTTTCGTTCCTTATATTATTTTTCTTTTGTTTTCGGAGATCTTCATATTGGAGTTTTTTTGATATACGAATGATTTGCTGAACTTTTTTTGTTGCTGTGTTCTGTTCCTTTAATGAGGTGTCAGTAAAACTTAGATATAATTTTTTTTTGTGGCCTTGAAGGATCAATTAAGATTCGAAACGTTGGCAATTTTGGTGAAAGTTTTTGTTTTTTTTCTGCTATTTCACCAGTCCCCAAGCTGACGGAGATTACCTATTGTAGATCAATTGCAAAGACGAGTTTAGAATACCCTCATTTTATTTTTTTGTGCGCCAGTGACAAAACCAGAGATGGTCTGTTCTCCATGAATCGTTACTGCTGTTCATTTTTTCCTTCCATTTAAACATTCCTCATTTCGTCCATCCACGGTTATTTATTTGATTTACTGCTTAATTTCTATTATTGACTGCTTGAATCTTCAACTAACTGCAGCAAAGTTTTACCTTCTGGATCCAGCATCACGATTTATTGACATCGAAATTTTTTCTATTCAAAGGAACAAGAAATATATGTATATGTTAACTGTTTTCACATCGGCTGTTTCATTAAGTCATAAATGTTTATTCAGTAGAAACATGTATGAGTATTTTCTCTACAAGACTTTCAGTTCCCAGAGATGAACATTCACGCTCTTTCTCATAATTGCACAACCAATAAACTTGGTCAATTCCATATGTTTACATATTTCGCCATAAACGCGTATTCATTAAAAACATCATTTATTACATCTATTCGTGGTAGGTGTATAAAGGCTGAAGTAGTAAAGCTCCACATAACTGAGTTTATATGTGCTTAGTTTGTATCAGATATACATACCTACAACCAAATTGATAAGTTATATGAATATACAACGTATCTCGATAAATATCTAATCTGGAGATGAATCGATGAATTTTCTTGGTTCTTTGTAGTTTTGGTGACAACTTTACTGAAACTCTTACTCTCATCACGTGAAATTGAACAAGACAACAGTGTTATTTGAACAATTTGGTCATCCCTTGAATAATTATATAACAACCCTAATGAAAAGGGTTAGTCAAAAAACATTTTTTTTCCAATATGAAGGGTGTTTCCAAATTAAACGGGAACTTTGGTGGACGTATTAGTATGACTCATTTGCTGCCGTTTGAGCCATATTTATTGATAACCAAAAATAAACAGTTTACGAGTTTTTTGAGTTCTTGTGATTTTCAAAAGATTTCTCACCTTAATTCATTTTTCTTCAATTTTTTTTACGTTGACCAAATTTTATTAAAATCTTGGATTATTTTCATCAGAAACGGATATTAAATGTATGAAAAAAGGAAAACTATCTTGTTTTAGATGTATTAGATTTGAAAGTTGGTATATGTATTCTTTCTTTGTTCCCTCACTCACAGAGGTTTATTGTATATCTTGGTATTATGTATTTTATATTATGTGTTGGCTATATCACGCACAAGTAACAATTTATCATATTTGTTACTCCAGTGATGTCTCTGTTTATTCATGTTCTTTACATTATTGCCTAAATTGTATTTATTTTGCGAATAAACATTATTATTATTATTATTATGGAATAAATTTCTAATATCAATTTGCCTGCAACTTTCGAATTCCACAATTTATGTATGAAAAAATTATTTGAAAAACTTGGCAAATTCGCGAAAATTATCCAAAATTAAAATCAAACTTAGTCAACTTGACGACAAATTGACGAAAACTGAAGTAAGGTGACATTGAAATGCATTTCAATGTAAACTAGGTTTCAATTCATTGAAACCGAAATTGTTCATTCGAGAATTGATCAAATATGTCATAAATCGATAGAAGTACCATTGTTTTTTGAGCGCTCGTACTACTTACACGAGGGCTATATCATTTCGTCACGATGTCTGTATTTTTCGAATTTTGAGCCGAAAATGATCTCAATCGACTATGTTCGACTCGCTGATGACGAATCCGTCGGAAAATTTGAGTCTGTCCGTCCGTCCGGCCTTCCGGCCGGCCGTAAGCACGATAACTCTCGAACGGAACAACCTAGAGACTTGAAATTTCCAGTGTGGGTTCAGTTCCATAATGCCTCGGTTGAGATCTTTAATGGGCAAAATTCCACCAGGGGTTCCGTAAATATGGCCGTTCAAAGTTTTGTTCCCCTGATTACTTGAAAACTACAGATTTGATTGAGATGAAATTTTGCACTCAAATGAAGAATGAGGTGTTCAAGCTACATGTGAAATTTTGTCCAGATCGCATGACCAGAACCATAGGAACCATAGAAAATTGTAACTTTCGAACGGAAACGCCTAGGGACTTGAAATTTTCAGGATAGGTGTGGATCTCGAATGTCGTGATCACGTTCATCTATGAGCAAAATTATACTGGGGATTCCGTAAATATGGTCGTTTGAAATTCAGTTTTCTCGATAATTTCAAAACTACAGATTCGATCGTGACGAAATTTTGTATACTAATGGAGAATGATATATTCAAGCTACATTTCTCCAGATCCCATGACAGAACCATAGAAACCATAGAAAATCATAACTTTCGAACGGAAAGGCCTAGGGACTTGAAATTTTCAGGATAGGTGTGGATATGAAATGTCGCGTTCACGTTTATCAATGAGCAGAATTATACTAGGGGTTCCGTAAATACGATCGTTTGAAATTTTGGTTTCTCGATAATTTGGAAACTACGGATTCGATCGAGATGAAATTTTGTATTTTAATCGAGAATGATATATTAAAACAATATTTGGTCCAAATCGCATGACCAGAACCATAGAAACCATAGAAAATTGTAAGTTTTGAACGGAGAGGCCTAGGAACTTGAAATTTTCAGGGTGGGTTCCGTATATGGCTGTTCAAAATATTTTCTTCCTGATAAATTCGAAACTACTGATTGTATTGGGATTTTGCACCTAGCTTAGGAATAATGTATTCAAACTACGTGCCAAATTTTGTCCAGATCGCACCACCGAGACCATAGATACCGTAGAAAATTCTAGCGAATTATCGAGAAAAAATTGGTCACCTAAAGCACTGACATGAAGTCTGGAGTTTCACCAAAGTTTCAGAATTTTTTTGACAGCTGTCGAAAATTCCTTCAATTGATTTCTCAAACTTGAAAATGCGAATCTACCTACAAGGTGCATGTACGAGCGCTCAAAAGCTCCAACCTTCACGGCAGTGCTTTTCGTAATTTTTGTTCATAGAAACAAGCGCGCGGAAATTATCATTCCATTCCACGACTTATTCGTATGTTTCAGTCACATGATTTCTCAAAATGCGAAACATGAAAATTCAGGGATTACGAAAAAATCAGATTTTCGAAGTATGTCTGTAGATTGACTTATCAAGAGATTCCGATGATGATAAAGAGACTCATGAATGTGGTATGTGATCATTATAATATTTAAAAAAATGAATCATTCCCTGGGAATATTTTTTTTCCGGCCACTGTCCGGGAAATACTCACTTCCCAGATGCTTTTTCGTTGAGAAAGTAGCATTTCCCGGCCTAGTCCGGGAAGTACGTACTTCCGGAAAGAATTTTTTTATAGTATACGTCAACGATCTCCCTGATGCAAAACGTAATTCAGCAAACTTTTTCACCAACAACGCGGATGACACCAATGTTCTTTTGACTGCGAGAACTTTTGATGAGTTACATCTAATGAAAATAAATTTTTTTGATGCACTTCAGGAATGGTGCTCGCATCATAATTTGTTGGTGAATGGGGAAAAAACAAAATGCGTTCTTTTCACTTGAAAGACCAATCGCAGATTTCCCTCCTAGATATGCCAACCGAGAATGTGGAACAAACAAGATTCTCAGGTTTGAATATAGAAAAAACTTTGGATTGGCAGATGCATGAGAAATATTTAACAGGGAGATTGAAATCCACCGTTTACGCTTTTCGTGTATTGAGGAGGGATGTTTGTGTCCAATTTTTAATGGCTGTATATTACTCAAACTTTCAGTCCATAATAACAAATGGTTTGATCTTCTGAGGAAATGGTACACATGCTGCATCTGTTTTCAGGGTCCAAAAGATGGCGATTAGCCATCGGATTGGGTTATATTCCCCATTATCATCTTGTAGGGGCTTTTTCAGGAAAAAAATTCTGACACTAAAGGTTTATATGTTTATCAACTCTTTCTAAAAATCCTGAAAAATGTTTCAGATTAAAGTGTTCACAGACTTATACTCGTCACAGTTTATTCATTTATCCTAAGCATTAACTAAGTATAATCAACTGAGAAAGAATGTACATATATGGCAATAAAATTGTTCAATTCACTCCCAAACAATCTAAGACAGGTATCATGTCTCAGAGTTTTCAAGACAGAAGTGTTCAATCTTCTGATAAAATGGGAGCCTTATAACGTCTCAGAGTTTTTGAGTAGGATAAATTGATTTGTTCCTCTTATTGTTTCTCTAGTCAGGTATTGCAATTTATTTTTTCATTTGACATGTTTCGTATTTCATTTGAACATTTAAATTATTTGTAAGAATAAGTTTGCGAAAAAAATAAATTTTGTTTGTTGTCGAATCACATCGTTGTTATGGAAATAACGACTGACACCTATTTGATATGAAAATACAAAGTTGACATTTGGATTTTTGAAAGCTCGAAATTTTGTTCTACAAAGAAATATAATAAAGAAATGTGTCTCATTCTACACGGTTGCCGAAAAAATAGTGTACGCAACACGCCCAAAAACAGCTTTTTTGGTAGAATTTGTCTACTCTTCTAAAAAAAACAGTATTTTCTGGACTTGTTACGTAAATTACTATTCTTTATTTCTATGCAGTTTAGTACCTAACTGTACCTGGTTCATGAAACAATATCCGTACTGTCCGAGAATATAATATGCCCGCAATCAAATATAATCTATGTCTATCGCCAAGTGAATTCGAGAAGAAGTATCCTGGGATTGTTGAGTGTCAAATACTCCAGTGTACAACTCTCGTTCTATAGATCATCATGCGATTGCATCGTGTCATACATAAACCAATAAATACAGGTTGGAAATAACCACACATTCACTTGTTTGCTTCTAAGATTACTGGGATGGAATATCGGTATTCATGAACGATTCTTGTTGTAATGATGCACGTTGTAATCTTCGACTTGACGCATGTTCCAATAGCGATTTGTGTTTGCAATTTATGATTCTCGACAGTTCTTCATTTCCCACTGAAGTTCTGAGTATAGTCTGCATTTTTTTTCTCTCGTGACAAGAATGGAATTTCAACGAATTTCACGAAACAGAATAGTTCTCTTCTGAGAGAATTAGATATGGCATTTACAGCATTGTTGGAATTATTTTCGAGAAAAGGTAATTGATGTTTATCGAATTTCGCTTTCATTTCGAGGTCAATGCATTCTCTTAGATTTCTCATACTAAGAACAGCGTTTTGTTTGGAAGAAACCATCGACAAGTTTGTTCTTTTAAATGGCATGAAAAAAATGTGCACCCTGTATGACATATAATTTTTTATTGCGAATGCAACGACTTACGGCAAACCATTTTGTAGAGGTCAGATTATAGTTGGACTCAACTATCGACTGATAAACCGTCCATTTATCTGTAGTAGGTATGCGTCATAATATGATTCGTTTCGTATCAGGGAGAGTCCATTATTTGGCTAAGGTTTTTTTATCGACATCTTTGCCCAATTGCAATATGTATTATATTTGTAGGTTGCACCTGAAGAGTTCTATTGGATATGACCATTGTTTTTATTTATATTTGCCACTTTCGTTCATTCATGCTTATTAACTCCTTTCCAGATGTAATTCGAGATAAATTGTGTAGTTAGAGTTTGAAGTTACATTGATCAATATAAGTTCAGGATACTTATTTTCGAAATACTTCGGCTGTAGAGGCACAATGCTTATGTTCATACAATCAGCCTCAACTGATCCATGTCGCGAATGTACCAACAACCTGAGAATGCTTTTGCGAGTACGCAGCGTCCTCTTCGCAAGACTTGCGTGCACATAATTCATATTGACCATGGCAGAAAACTATGTTAGTCAGAAATGGTCAGGACCACCGCTGCGTGTGCTATCGACACTTTCCGTACCAGAGTTAACGACTTCATCTGACACGAATCCAACAAGCTGTTCCTGAGAAATATTAACAACTGTCGTGGCCGACCTCCCCATGAATAATGGAAACATGGTAGCCATTGTACGCAAACTGAGTGCATGGATGTATACCATCGGGTTTACATTTCCCCTCACCCCAGGAATGTGCCATAAGAGGCTGATGGTACAAGAACCGAGGTCCTATTTTCATGTTATTTACGTATTCCGCTCATATCTGAGAGAACTCAATTTTTCTTAAATATTTCGAACAAGTACCTTACAACGGTGGAACCTTCCAATATAAGAACTAATGATCAACATTCGAATGATCAAAATGAATTACATAGTTATAAATCCGAAAAAATAAACTTTATTTGGGTGCAGATGCAGAACTACTTGCACTTGCACTCGAATTATTTGACGCTGGGCATGAACATCGCGCAAGCGCAGAACTTCGTACAATGACGAAGATTCATTATGAATTGGCTCCTTCCTTTCGAGAATCCAGTTGGATGTTGAAATTTCAGTTGGACAAAGCGTCGCACATTTTTTGAGCGCTCGTTCTACTCACACGAGGGCTATACCATTTCGTCATGATGTCTGTATCTTCAAATTACGAGCCGAAAATAGTCTCAACCGACGAGGGTCGACTCACTGATGACGAATCCGTCGGGAAATTCAAGTCTGTCTGGCCGTAAGCAGGATAACTCTCGAACGGAACAACCTAGAGACTTGAAATTTAGTTTTCTTGATAGTTTCAAAACTACAGATTCGATCGTGACGAAATTTTGTATTTTAATGGAATTTCAATGTAATAAAATGCCTCGTAGTCTTATCAATAGAACAAGTTAGATGGAATTTTTATTATTATTCTATATATATTATCCCGCTGTCACCTCATATCATCTTTTGTCCGAAAAGATTCAAGTTCGTGCTAACTGCACGAAGAGGAAGTCTTTTGTTTTATCTTTTCTGAGGAACAAGTATTCTGGAAAGAAAACCTCGAATTTTCAAAAAAGCATATTATATTCAAGAAAAATGATGGTAAAATGCGTATATAAAATCGAAATTTTCACAAACATAAAAAAGCATACCGAAATAAAACATCTATCATTCACCTCGTTTTTCATAAGCATAATTAAATTAGACTATTTATTTATTTATTTATTTATTTGTTCGTTTTATTTTCCGACTCTCCTAGGTCTCTGTGAGACCACTCAGAAGTTCAGAGCTTGAGTTCGGAGACCCGGTTATGTTCTGTGTAGGCTTTGCAACTGTGTCCTTACGCCACCTGAGGCACAGCACTGTTAATTGTTTACCCAACAGTGAATTGTGCTCCATGTTACTTCTTAAGAACATACTAATCTAAATGTACGAGGGGTCAATTAATCAACGCTACCAGATAAATGCAACTATAATTCAAATTCCGTACATGTTGCGAGTACAAAATTAGAGTAATAATTCTCACCCGCTTAATGATGAGCAGCGCACTACCTTGTGTTGCTGATTATGCACTGTTTGCAGCGTCTGAAAACGTGACTTTTGGCAGGGATAATAATTGGAAGGTGAATAAAGAGACCAACTGCATTTAAAAGTAAAAAATCACGAAAAGCACTTCCGTGAAGGCAGGAGCTTTTGAGCGCTCGTACATGCACCTTGTTGGTAGATTCGCATTTTCCAGTTTCAGAAATCAATTGAAGGAATTTTCGACAGCTGTCAAAAAAATTCTGAAACTTAGGCGAAACTCCATACTTCATGTCAGTGCTTCAGCTGATCAATTTTTTTTCGATAATTCGCTAGAATTTTCTACGGTATCTATGGTCTTGGTGATGCGATCTAGACAAAATTTTGGACGTAGTTTGAATAGGTACATTATTTTTCAGCTAGGTGCATAATTTCATTCCAATCCGATCAGTAGTTTCGAAACTATCAGGAAAAAAATATTTTGAACGGCCATATTTACGGAACCCCTAGTCTTATTTTGCTCATTGATGAACGTGACCGCGATATTCGCGATCCAAACCCACCCTGAAAATTTCAAGTTCCTAGGTCTTTCCGTTCAAAAGTTACAATTTTCTATGGTTTCTATGGTTCTGGTCATGCCATCTGGACAAAATATTGCTTCAATATATCATTCTCGATTAAAATACAAAATTTCATCTCGATCGAATCCATAGTTTCGAATTTATCGAGAAAACAAAATTTCAAACGACCGTATTTACGGAACCCCTTGTAAAATGTTGCTCATAGATGAACGTGATCACGACATTCGAGATCCACACCTATCCTGAAAATTTCAAGTCCCTAGGCGTTTCCGTTCAAAAGTTACAATTTTCTATGGTTTCTATGGTTCTGGTCATGCGATCTGGACAAAATTTCACATGTAGCTTGAACACCTCATTTTCCATTTGAGTGCGAAATTTCATCTCAATCAAATCTATAGTTTTCAAGTAATCAGGGAAACAAAACTTTGAACGGCCATAAATACGGAACCCCTGGTGGAATTTGGCCCATTAACGAACTTAACCGAGGCATTTGGGATCTGAACCTACACTAAAAATTTCAAGTCTCTAGGTTGATCCGTTCGAGAGTTATCGTGCTTACGGACGGACGGCCGGACGGCCGGACGGACAGACTCGAATTTTCCGACGGATTCGTCATCAGTGAGTCGAACATAGTCGATTGAGAACATTTTCGGCTCAAAATTCGAAAAATACAGACATCGTGACGAAATGATATAGCCCTCGTGTAACTAGTACGAGCGCTCAAAAACAATATATTTACATTGATCTCAAATTTCTATATAAAAGGTTAAAAGAAATTTATCCACTTAAATTCAATTTGGAGCGTTTTTACAAACAAGGAAAAAGATTAATGTTTTTGGTTTGAACAGGAACACCTTTTCAAACAAGAACGAGAATTCATAGAGTCTTTACGAGTTAAATATTGGGTTTTTTTACTTTCCTTCGGTAATTATGACGGTGTTTGAGTAAAACAATGGAATTTTCTGACCTTATTTTCCTGGATTTTATAATAAGAAACAGACCTGCTTTAATCGTACAGGTCCAACAGAAAACAGCTAAACTTCGTAGATAGACCAGTCTGGATTGAAAGTTTCCTTTGGCTGCTTCGGGAATTTTGTAGGACACAGCTACCAACTTAACACTTAACTGGGGGTACTTCCTGACCCTGATTTTAGAGAGAAGAATGGAGTAGAACTTTGAGTTTCTCCCAAGATGGAACGGAAATCTTGAGCGTTTTTACTGTAACGAATTCCTCCGAAGATGGAACGGAACTCTCGAGCGTTTTGACTAACGCATTTCTACGACGACGGAACGAACTGACTGTCTATGATCGTAAAATAGGTAAAAATATAATATAAACATACTTAAACATAAACAAAACTTTAGGGCGCTTATGACGCGTAAGATGCAGGTGGCCGCACTCGAAATACGGAACCACGTCATGTGAAGAAGTGGTGATTGCGGAGAAATTCTTGCTTGGATATGGAATTTGCCAAAGCTTCACTTATCTATGGCTTAAGTATCACATCTCGGTCACACAGCTCCAAAATTAACCGAATTTGAAATTAAATATTCATATTCCCAAATATTACATCAATTCAAGCTTCATTTTTCCAGATCGCATGACCAGAACCATAGAAACCATAAGGCTAGAAATTTTCAGGATAAGTCTGGATCTCGAATGTCGCCGTCACGTTTATAAATGAGCAGAATTAGTCTAGGGGTTCCGTAAATATGGTTGTTTGAAATTTAGTTTTCTTGATAAAGTGGATGAATGAGCGATCAAAAGCTCCTGACTTCATGGCAGTGCTTTTTATGATTTTTTGTATATGATCTTCGTTTGTGATAAAATGTTCTGGACAGTGAAGAGTTTTCCACTTCGAATAACGGATGATTGTAACATCGCAGTAGGCTTGGGAATATTCATATTTTGTCGCTCTGAATGCATACTGTTCCACAATTGCAATTCCAGCCACAGAATGGATTCATTTTCTGCGCGCAAGATAAACAAATAATAATGGCTGTCATTTTCGGAATTCTATGATGCCTACATTATGAGAAGCGACAAACAATAATCCAAGGCCAACTGTGATGTAACAATCATTTATGAAGACACTATATTTGGGTATTTTCTGAATACATAAATTTAGAGGAAACATCCGTTCTCATTCTTCCGTATTACAAGCCAGGTCAATCAAAATGGAAAAATTATTAAAAGCACTGAAGTTCTTCCACCAGATCCACCATTCTTTGTAAAAATTTTTGACAGCTGTAGAAAAAATTACAGCAGATCTCTGTCAATTATGCCGAATCGGCTGTTATTTTCGATAATTCGCTAGAATCTTCTACGGTTTCTATTGTGTTGGTAATGCGATCTGGACAAAATTTCGCACTTAGTTTCAATACATTATTCTTCGTCTATGTGCGAAATTTCATTCCGATCGAAATGATCAGGAAAAAAATATTTTAAATGGCCATATTTACGGAACCCCTAGTCTAATTCTGCTCATTGATGAACGTGTACTCGACATTCGGGATCCAAACCTACCCTGAGGTACCTCTAAGTCTTTCCGTTCGAAAGTTATAATTTTCTATGATTTCTATGGTTCTGGTCAAGCGGTCAAACGGTCACATTTTCGGCACCCCTGGTGGAATTATGCCCATTGACGAACTCAACTTCGGCATTTGGGAACTGAACCCACACTAAAAAATTCAAGTCTCTAGGACGTTCTGTTCGAGAATTATTGTGTATACGGATTTATTCTCAGGTTAAATTGTCATATTCAAAACAGTCATGGCCTAGTCTATCGCTAGTGCGAATATTGCACAAGGTTTACCGGACACCTGTATTACGCATTTCATTACCTCATCTCATTTTACAAGCTGGCATGAAGTATAGCTTTATTCGAAAGGGTTTTTACAGACCTATATGTAGATAACATCCTCGTTTCTCGAACTCATTACAAATAGCTCATTACAAAGAACTACAGCATTGCCATCAGTTGGTACATAAAAATTGCTACTTTCCTTCACATAACTGAACGACGCATAAAATGTCAATCTGTAGTCCAATAAATACGCCCCACTTTTAAAATAATTGCTACCTTTGTTATTGGTTATTATTTCTCGGCTCAACCTTATAACCTCGTGCAATTTTTTAACCTACAATTCTACCCAGCTAGCGGCCGTAGGATGAAAAAATTTAATTATTCATGGTGTGCAGCTACTAGTCATTATGATATGTGAGTTTGTTGATGGTGAGATATTCTCATAGGAGTTGGTTATTATGAGATTTTTGCTGCATAAAACAATAAACCAGATTTTTGTCCCGGTTTTCTACAGCAACAACAACTGAATATATATTGCCGTTAATAGTTTAACCTATAGCTGCATATTGGATATCCGTTTTGTATATAATTAAAAGATAAGTCAAGCAGTATTTGTAGCCTTGAAAATGATTAATTGGATTTATTCAGTCAGATAGCTGGGGGAGTTCTGAAATGTTATAGAGAAATAAAAAAATGGAACGCAAAAATTGTTTGAAGGTTGAATATTTATTTCCAATCAGTTTTTCAATTTTTTGACGTTGGTGAAGTTAGTTGAATACTCAGTAGGATTAATTTTGGGACACTATATAGAGAGACAGAATTATAAGAGAGCTTGGTCAAACCAAAAGGTATTTCATCGAAAATTTTCGTAATGAAATGACAATTATATTTATATTGGAAGGTTTTTTTTTTCATAAAAAAAATGTTATTCTTCCTCTTCCATTTCATTAACGGGGGACTTCTTAAAGGTACCCAAAAAATAAATTTTAGGAAGAAAAAGGTGACAGTAGAAAGAATGATCAAAAATAGAAATTATCTATAATCGATTCGAAATTTACCATCCCTTTCAAAAATAAATCAGAAATAGTACATAACCTTTTGAAACACCTGTTTCAGAGAGATTCTCCTATGTTTCTGTATGGATCCCTTGATTATTTGCTATGAGAAAATTAATTGCATTATATATCCATAAACTTCAAGAGATGGAATCTCAACAATATCAAATATGCTAAACACCAGATCAAAAAAACTTTATTTTCTTTTCACGTGTCAAGCTAAAATTGTATGTTTATATCCCGACTTTCCTGGGTCTCTGTGAGACCCCTCATAAGCTCAGAGCTTGTGCGAGTTGAAGGCGTTAAGACACAGCACGAAATATATACTCAATTCATTTTATCCACCCTTATATGTACAAACTTAAAAGCTGGCTATGACGAATACTTCCAGAAATACCGAGGTTGGAAGGGAAAAATTCAGAATCGTTCAGTAATGCGATACCTACAAAATTCTACATGTCGTTATCTCACAACTAACTACAAAGTTCCATTTCGATCAAATCGATAGTTTTCAAATCATTGAAAAAAATCAGATGACTATATATAAGTAATCCTTCAACAGATCATGCCCATTAATGAACTAAACCGGAGCATTCAGACCCTTAATATTTCAAAACCCTAGGTCTCTTATTTCGAGATATATCGTGTTTACAGACGGCCGGACGGACGGACAGATTTAATTTGCCCCTAATAGTCTGAGATCGTTCGAGACCAATCTCGGCAAAAAATTGAAAAATTTAAGAAATTTGTGCAAAATTATAATGCTCTTGTTCATAGAATCAAGCGCGCAAAAAGTATTTTTCACTCCTCTCTTGAGCGATATGAATAGCGAAATAAATTATTCCTTTCGAACGAACGGAACGATGTCTTTATTCTAATTGGACAACAATGAAACTAGAAAAAAATCAAACTTTACCATGAATCTAAAGGGGCCGTCGAATTATGCAACTATACTTGTTATGAAATTTTCGTCAAAATATTAAAATGAAACTGAAAGCACAGCAAACTCTCCTCAGTTTCCAAAATGAACTTTCATAGTGGAATCAAACAAGATTGAGCGTTGGAAATTGTATATCCCTACTTCAAGGTGACAGGAAGAGAAAAGAATAATTCATCCTGTTATAAGGAATATTCGAGCGTAATGGATACCTTCGAAACCATGTTCTATCACTGAGACCTACATCAGATATATTCACAGCTCATAACAAGTTGAAGCGAATTCAAAACAATAAAAATATTCATCATTATGAATCCCACCAAAATTTTGTCATACAACAATACTAGTTACACCTTATTTAACAATTTACTTATTCTGCGAAACATGAATGAAATAACAAAAAGTGAGAAATTCTTATTGTTCTGTTGGAACCTACAAACAAATTATCAAATGATATTGATGTGAAAACAATCCGTACCCTTTGTTGTCGAATCCATCGTCGCGTTCCATTGTGAGAAATTTCCACGAATTGATGATACAAGAACGAAATCATGTTCTCTGTTCTCAGCTCCTCAATTGAATTGCATGATTCCTCGAACAAATGTCAGGTGAAAAAAATTACCATGATGCCACATAATGGTAGCGGATAATCGCAGAAACGTCTGATTCGGAACATGATGACTTTTTACATCGCTCATACAGACGGATTCGTTGCTAATTTCTTTTTAATTTTGGCCACAATAACTGGAACAGAATTCGCATGAAGTGTGGAAGCCAACTGCATAATTCGTGGTGATGCCAGGGTAGTACTTGTCACAAAATACAAAATATTTATCATACAGGGTTTCCTCGAAGATGTTTAGGAATCCTGGCGTAGAAACACATACCTGAAGAATTTTGGTACAAAATTGTCGACCATTACATTGCGGAATACAGAGTTGTATTCTGAATCGAAAATAACAGAAACTTTTTCGTATCTTAAATTTTTTTGGGTATGGGTTAGTTCTTTAGAGTTCTTTGAGAAATAGAATAATTCCAATCATCAAATATTGCATCGAATTCTGATCAAATCAATATTTTCAGACGAGAAACAAATAAAATTCCCTCTTTCGAGAGATCTGTAAAATAAATCATCAAATCGATTTTCGGCCAACAGGAAAATGTAAAACAAAATCTACTCAGTGTCCCAAAATCAGGGTTTTCATACGAAACATAAACATATGGGATGCCGTGGAAATTCAAGACATGAATTTTCTGAACAAAATTCGTGAAACTGAAAAGAATCTGTTTTTTGTGCAAAAACCATCATCTATTTATAAAGTTGAAAAGGGTATTCTGTTCAATAATTTCAACGAGTCTTCAGAATTCCATATTCGAATAGTATAGTTTTTATGTTTTAATGGATTCTATACAGATTTTACTAAATTGAATACAAAATTTTATATTAATATTATATAATAACTAGATGACCCGGCAAACGTTGTTTTGCCATATCTCTCCCTTTTTTCGCAATTTCAAAATTGCTCGAGGCCTTCGGCCTCTCTTACCTTAGGAAAGCCCGTTTCTCCCTCTCGAAAACGCGGGGGGCGCTTCGCGCCCCCGGTCTCTCCCTTTTTTCGCAATTTCAAAATTGCTCGAGGCCTTCGGCCTCTCGTCTCAAAATAACCTAACCTAAACCTAACCTAACCTAGCTGACCCGGCAAACGTTGTTTTGCCATATCGATACCTTTTTGCCAAATTATCGTAAGCCTCAACGTAGTACGTTGAGGCTTACGATAGTTTGGCAAAAAGGTATCGATATCTCTCCCTTTTTTCGCAATTTCAAAATTGCTCGAGGCCTTCGGCCTCTCTTACCTTAGGAAAGCCCGTTTCTCCCTCTCGAAAACGCGGGGGGCGCTTCGCGCCCCCGGCCTCTCCCATTTTTCGCAATTTCAAAATTGCTCGAGGCCTTCGGCCTCTCGTTGTTCTGGCTATTAAAAAATAAGGGTTGATCGTAGAAGGGTGAAAATTGGGGATTGTATGTATTTTTGTATGTTGTATCATAAAAAAATAGAAATTAGAAATTTTGTTTAAAAAATAAAAATAAAAAATTTAGGGGTGGACTACCCCTAACATTTAGGGGGATGAAAAATAGATGTTGGCCGATTCTGATAGATACCGGATAAGCACAAGAAATTTCATCAAAATCGGTTAAGCCGTTTCGGAGGAGTATGGCAACGAACACTGTGGACACGAGAATTTTATATATTAGATAATATCGTTTATCTATCCTTCAAGACAATGAAGTATAAACCAATAATAAGGAAGCGAGGGTACTTGATTGATGCTAAATGAAAATTCAAATTGTTTCATCATAATTCTAACTTAGTATCTTACTTACTATCATTCAGATATCCATTCATAGATTGAAACATTTGTTCAACAGAATCCCCCTTATAATATTTTAAAATTAAAATAGATTTATCGAAACTAGTTAATGGTTAAACGTAATCGTTGGTGAATGTTCATATTCAGATGTTCTGTGATTAGGTAAATTAAAATATATTCTTCACATAACTCTTTGTGTGTTGCAAACATTTATATACAGACTGTCCCAGAGTAGGTCTAACAAACAGATAGGGTGAGTAGTACTAATGAATATACTTCGTCTTTTTGCAATGTTTCAAGAATGCATGAAGATATTTCGATGCGACACTGTTCGTTGAAAATTAACTTTCGATGTTTCTTGAATGTTTTGAACAATTGTCAATG
Source organism: Aphidecta obliterata (assembly GCA_963966015.1). Classification (NCBI taxonomy): domain Eukaryota; kingdom Metazoa; phylum Arthropoda; class Insecta; order Coleoptera; family Coccinellidae; genus Aphidecta; species Aphidecta obliterata. The sequence continues at coordinate 4,267,949 of OZ014432.1, forward strand.
GATGCTTTGCCTATTCTCCTAGAAGACATGCTTTCAGATCAGCGCGAAAATTTATGGTTTCTATACGATGGAGTACTAACTAGCTCATTTATTCAATGTTCGACAGAATTTGAATGATACTTATGGCCGTCATCGGAAAGGACCAGGACGTCCGATGGATTTTTTGGTATAGGCATACCTAAAAGTCTTTGTTACCTCTGGACAGTTGTAAATCATGAACATCTTTCAGAACGCATTCGAATAGTTCATATCCTGGTCTCCCTGTGAGACCCCTCATAAACTCAGAAATTAATGTTCAATTATTTCAACCAGTTCGGAAACATTTGTGGCGAAGCTTTAATGAAATATCAAATTTGAAAATGATAGAGGCCGATTCTCTCGAAAACAGTAAGGAAACACTAATCTTCAAGAACTTCAATTTCGTCAATGGGAGGGGGGGTGTTATAATGATAAGGAACCAATAAATCAGGTACGCAACAGTTAATCACTTCATATAAACTTCGAAAAAAAATTTTTTTCAAAACTGTAATACAAGAAAAAATCGAAATAAAACAAACAAAAAAAGTAAATAAACTTTTCAATTGCATGAAATGATTTTTTTTCGGCAACCGTCCGGGAAGTGCTCACTTCCCAGACGCTTTTCCTTTGAGAAAGTAACATTTCCCGGCCTAGTCCGGAAAGTACGTACTTTCCGGACTAGGCCGGAAAGTGCGTTTCCCGTAGCAACGAAATTACGACTGACACCTATTACGTTGTTGTCATTGGCTAGGTGGGTCTGATTTCGATAAATACAATTGATCATTACCATAGCAACGAAATACCAACATGAAATAAGTTGCCATTTTGATTTTTGAAAGTTTGGAGTGTTTTTGGTCGCATTTATCGGAAAAAAGAAATGTGTCTCATTGATTTGTTATTCTACACGGTTACCGAAAAAATAGTGTACGCAACACGTCCAAAAACAGTTTTTTTGGACTCGCAGACTTCGAGGACTCGCTAACGCTCGTCCTAGAATTTTGTCTACTCGTCCAAAAAAACAGTATTTTCCGGACTTACGTTACGTTACGTAAATTACTATTTTCGGCAACCGTCCGGGAAGTACTCACGCTTTTCCTTTGAGAAAGTAATATTTCCCGGCTTAGTCCGGAAAGTTCGTTTCCCGTAGCAACGAAATTACGGCTGACACCTATTATGTTGTTAAAATTGGCTATATGAAAATCTTGGTGGGTCTGATTTCGATAAATACAATTGATCATTACTATAGCAACGAAATACCAACATGAAATTGGTTGCCATTTTGATATTCGAAAGTTCGGAGTGTTTTATCGCAATAAAGGAATGTCTCATTGATTTGTTATTCTACACCGTTGCCGAAAAAATAGTGTACGCAACACGCCCAAAAACAGTTTTTTTGAACGTCCAGACTACCAGGACTCACTAACACGCGTCCTAGAATTTTGTCTACTCGTCCAAAAAAACAGTATTTTCCGGATTTGTTACGTAAATTACTATTTTTTGAGCGCTCGTACTACTTACACGAGGGCTATATCATTTCGTCACGATGTCTGTATTTATCGAATTTTGAGCCGAAAATGGTCTCAATTCGACTCACTGATGACGAATCCGTCGGAAAATTCGAGTCTGTCCGTCCGTAAGCACGATAACTCTCAAACGGAACAACCTAGAGACTTGAAATTTTCAGTGTAGGTTTAGATCCCAAATGCCTCGGTTATGTTCGTTAATGGGCCAAATTCCACCAGGGGTTCCGTAAATATGGCCGTTCAAAGTTTTGTTCCCCTGATTACTTGAAAACTACAGATTTGATTGAGATGAAATTTTGCACTCAAATGGAGAATGAGGTGTTCAAGCTAGATGTGAAATTTTGTCCAGATCGCCTGACCAGAACCATAGAAACCATAGAAAATTGTAACTTTTGAACGGGAACGCCTAGGGATTTGAAATTTTCAGGATAGGTGTGGATCTCGAATGTCATGATCACGTTCATCTATGAGCAGAATTATACTAGGGGTTCCGTAAATATGGTCGTTTGAAATTTAGTTTTCTTGATAATTTCCAAACTACAGATTCGATCGTGACGAAATTTTGTATACTTATGGAGAGTGATATATTCAGGCTACATTCCTCTAGTTCACATGACCAGAACCATAGAAACCATAGAAAATTATAAGTTTCGAACGGAAAGGCCTAGGGACTTGAAATTTTCAGGATAGGTGTAGATCTGAAATGTCGCGTTCACGTTTATCAATGAGCAGAATTATACTAGGGGTTCCGTAAATACGGTCGTTTGAAATTTTGTTTTCTCGATAATTTCGAAACTACGGATTCGATCCAGATAAAATTTTGTATTTTAAACGAGAATGCCATATTAAAGCAAGATATTGTCCAGATCGCATGACCAGAACCATAGAAACCATAGAAGATTAGGAAGGCCTAGGATCTTGAAATTTTCAGGGTGGGTTTGGATAGCGAATTTCACAGTCACGTTCATCAATCAGCAAAATTAGACTAGGGTAAATATGGCCGTTCAAAATCTTCTGTTCCTGATAATTTCGAAACAACCGATTTGATTGGAATGAAATTTTGCACCTAGCTGTGGAATAACGTATTCAAACTACGTGCGAAATTTTGTCCAGATCGCATCACCAAGACCATAGATACCGTAGAAAATTTTAGCGAATTACCTAAGCACTGATTTAAAGTCTGGATTATCGCCTTAGTTTGAAAATTCGTTTGGCAGCTGTCAAAAATTTCCTCAATTGGTTTCCAAAACTGGAAAATGCGAATCTACCTACAAGGTGCATGTACGAGCGCTTAAAAGCTCCTGCCTTCACGGCAGTGCTTTTCGTAATTTTTATTGATGCCCCATTTCACCTATTTCAAGAACGCCTCAGCGTGTTTAAATCGACCTTTCAAACACGCGCGTTTTTTAAAGTCACTATGGCAACAGCAACGACTCGAGAAACGTGAAGTCTAAATGACCATTTTTGAGCGCTCTTACTACTTACACGAGGGCTATATCATTTCGTCATGATGTCTGTATTTTTCGAATTTTGAGCCGAAAATGGTCTCAATCGACTATGTTCGACTCACTGATGACGATTCCGTCGGAAAATTCGAGTCTGTCCGTCCGTCCGGCAGGCCGGCCGTCCGTAAGCACGATAACTCTCGAACGGCACAACCTAAAGACTTGAAATTTTCAGTTTGGGTTCAGTTCCCGAATGCCTCGGTTAAGTGCGTTAATGAGCCAAATTCCACCAGGGGTTCCTTAAATGTGGCCGTTCAAAGTTTTGTTCCCCTGATTACTTGAAAACTACAGATTCGATCAAGATGAAATTTGGCACTCAAATGGAGAATGAGGTGTTCAAGCTACATTGAAATTTTGTCCAGATCACATGACCAAAACCATAAAAACCATAGAAAATTGTAACTTTTGAAGGGAAAGGCCTAGGAACTTGAAATTTTCAGGAAAGGTGTGGATCTCGAATGTTGTGATCACGTTAATCTATGAGCAAAATTATACAAGGGGTTCCGTAAATATGGTCGTTTGAAATTTAGTTTTCTTGATAATTTCAAAACTACAGATTCAATCGTGACGAAATTTTGTATACTAATGGACAATGATATATTCAAGCTACATTTCTACAGATCACATGACCAGAACCATAGAAACCATAGAAAATCATAACTTTCGAACGGAAAGGCCTAGGGCCTTGAAATTTTCAGGATAGATGTGGATCTGAAATGTCGCGTTCACGTTCATCAATGAGCAGAATTATACTAGGGGTTCCGTAAATACAGTTGTTAGAAATTTTGTTTTCTCGATAGTTTCGAAATTTCGGATTCGACCGAGATGAAATTTTGTATTTTAATCGAGAATGATATATTGAAGCAATATTTTGTCGAGATCGCATGACCAGAACCATAGAAACCATAGAAAATTGTAACTTTTGAACGGAAAGGCCTAGGAACTTGAAATTTTCAGGGTGGGTTTGGATCGCAAATATCGCGGTCACGTTCATCAATGAGCGAAATGAGACTAGGAGTTTCGTAAATATGGCCGTTCAAAATATTTTTTTCCTGATAGTTTCGAAACTACCGATTGGGTTGGAATGAAATTTTGCACCTAGCTCAGGAATAATGTAGTCAAAATACATGAGAAATTTTGTCAAAATCGCATCATCAAGACCATAGATACCATAGAATTATCGAAAAAAAATTGGTCAGCTGAAGTACTGACATGAATTCTGGAGTTTCGCCTAAGTTTCAGAATATTTTTGACAGCTGTCGAAAATTCCTTCAATTGATTTCTAAAACTGGAAAATGCGAATCTATCTACAAGGTGGATGTACGAGCGCTCAAAAGCTCCTGACTTCACGGCAGTGCTTTTCGTAATTTTTTCGATTATAGATCTGGCAGGAGTAGGTACCTTGTTACGCCAAATAAATATTACTGAATGCAAATGCAAATGCGGTATCAACCGCGATTTGGCTTCACTTTTCAAAAAATCTAAATCCGTACCTCAGAGCAAAAGGGTATTAAGTCACAAAATGTGAGTTTCCCAGGAGAGCATAAAATACTTGCATTTTTCGTTTGATTCGCGTTGTGATTAAGTACTTGATACTGAGTTATTTTCGTTATTTTGAGTACAATTGTCTTGAAGGTAGACCACTAAATAGAGCGCGACATTTAAATGTAGGTGAGCCAAACAATATTAAAATTCATTTTTAAGCACTGCGGTGACAACAATTCATTTTTGATGACAAATCGCAAATTAGGTTCTGTTTTTCTCATTACCATGATAACGAAAGGTATCCTGATCAGGAATTCAACTATTTCTGAGCGCTCGTACTATTTACACGAGGGCTATATCATTTCGTCACGATGTTTTTTTTCCTGATTATTTCGAAACTATAGATTCGATCGAGGTGAAATTTTGTACTCAGATGGTGAATAACGTATTCGACCTACATGCAAAATTTTGTCCAGCTCGCATGACCAGAACCATAGAAACCATAGAAAGTTATAACTTTCGAACGGAAAGGCCTAGAGACTTGAAATTTTCAGGATAGGTGTAGATCTCGAATGTTGCGGTCACTTTCATCGATGAGCAAAATTAGACTATGGGTTCCGTAAATATGGTCGTTCAAAATTCAGTTTTCTTGATAATTTCAAAACTATGTATTTGATCGTGACGAAAATTTGTATTTGAATTGAGAATGATATATTCGAGCTTTATTTTGTCCAGATCGCATGATCAGAACCATAGAAACCATAGAAAATCATAACTTCCGAACGGAAAGGCCTAGGGACTAGAAATTTTCAGGATAGGTTCGGATCGCGAATTGTGCGGCCACGTTCATCAATGAGCAAAATTAGACTAGGGGTTCCGTAAATATAGCCGTTCAAACTATTTTTTTCCTGATAATCTCGTAACTACTTATTGGATTGGAATGAAATTTCGCACATAGATGGAGAATGATATATTCAAACTACTTACTTGGGAAATTTTGTCCAGATCGCAAAACCAAGACAATAGATACCGTAGAAAATTCAAGCGAATTATTGAAAAAAAATTGGTCACCTAAAGCACTGACGTGAATTCTGGATTTTCGCCTCAGTTTGAATTTTTGTTGACAGCTGTCAAAATCTTTTCAATTGGTTTCTAAAACTGAATAATGCGAATCTACCTACAAGGTGCATGTACGAGCGCTCAAAAGCTCCTGCCTTCAAGGCAGTGCTTTTCGTAATTTTACATTCTTATTTCCATTTTATGTAGTATTAATACCAGTTTTCATGATTTCAAAGCGCTCCAATAAAAAATAGCGTAAAGTATTCGTGGATAACTGGTCTTTAAAACACTTGCTTTATTTCGAGCACTCCGGCTTCGCTGTCGTGCTCGAAAAATCGCGCGTGTTTTAAAGACCTTTTAATCCACTTATACTTTAATATACTATTGTACATCACGTTGCGTAAATTTAATATTCATGTGGGGGCAAAATTCCACCAGGGGTTCCGTAAATATGGCAGTTCGAAATTTTGTTTTTCTGATTATTTCGAAACTATGGATTCGATCCAGATGAAATTCTGCATTTAAATGGAGAATGGCGTTTTCAAGCTACATGCAAAATCTCGTCCAGATCGCATGACCAGAAACATAGAAAATTATAATTTTATAACGGAAAGGCCTAGGAATTTCCAGGATAGGTGTGGTATCGTGTCCTGGTCACGTTTATCTATGAGCAAAATTAAACTAGGTGTTCCGTTAATATGGTCGTTTGAGATATAGTTTTCTCAATAATTTCAAAACTACGGATTCCATCGTGACGAAATTTTATATAGTAATGGAGAATGATATATTCAAGCTACATTTTTTCCAGATCGGATGACCAGAACCAAGAAACCATAGAAAATCATAAATTTCGAACGGAAAGGCCTAGGAACTTGAAATTCTAAGGATAGGTTTGGATCTTGGATTTCGTGATCAACTTCATCTTTGAGCGAAATTGGACTAGGGGTTCTGTAAATATGGTCGTTTGAAATTCAGTTTTCTTGATACTTTCGAAACTACGGATTCGATCGTGGCGAAATTTTGTATTTTAATGGATAATGAAATATTCAAGCTACATTTTTTCCAGATCGCATGATCAGACCATAGAAACCATAGAAAATCATAACTTTCGAACAGAAAGGCCTAGGGACTTGAAATTTACAAAGTATGTTGAAGTTTTACACATAAATGAAGAATAATGTATTCACACTACGTGCAAAAGACCATAGATAGGACCGTAGAAATTTCTTGCGAAGCACTGACGTGAAGTCAGAAGTTTCACCTTAGTTTGGAAATTTGTTCGAAACCTGTCAAAATTGTCTTGAATTTGTTTCTAAAACTGGAAAATGCGAATCCACCTACGAGGTGTATGAACGAGCGCTCAAAAGCTCCTGACGGCAGTGCTTTTTATAATTTTTTCCTTGATAATTTCGAACCTACTGATTGGATTGAAATGAAATTTTGCACATAGATGAGCAAACAGTTTTCTGAGCGCTCGAATTTTCGAATTTGGAGCTGAAAATGATCTCAATCCACAAAGTTCGACTTACTGATGACGAATCCGAATTCAAGTCTGTCCGTCCGGCCGTACCTATACACGATAACTCTCGAACGGAACGACCTAGAAACTTGACATTTTCAGGGTAGGTTCAAATCTCGAATGCCGTGGTTGAGTTTGTTATTGGGCAAAATTTGAACAGGGGTTCTGTGAATATGGCAGTTCGAAATTTGGTTTTCCTGTTTTATTCTCGAATGTCTAGGTCATTTTGATCAATAAGCAAAATAAGACTAGGGGGGTCCCGGAAATATGACCGTTCAAAATATTTTTTACCTGATAATTTCGAAACTATTTTATCGGAATGAAATTCCGCACATACATGAAGAATAAATAATGTATTGAAACTACGTGCAAAATTGTGTCCAGATCGCATTACCAAGACCATAGAAACCGTAGAAGATTCTAGCAAATTATCGAAAAAAAAATCCTTATATTTCTGTAACAGCCGATTCGGCATTATTGACAAAAAGCTGCTATAATTTTCTTGACATCTGTCAAAACTTTCTCCAATTGGTTTTTAAAACTGGAAAATGTGAAACTACAAACAAAGTGAATGAACGAGCACTCGAAAGCTCCTGACTTCACGGCAGTGCTTTTCATAATTTTAGTCCAACTATCATCATCAGTATATTGACCACAAGTCAAAATGGAAGCTTAACCACGCCTTCAAAGAACTGCATAGCGTGACGCGAATGGAATATGTTCTATTTCTGCAATGAAATACATTTATCAATTTAGCTTCTGTTCAATGTAAACCTAGGTAGCAGGTCATGTTGTTTTTCCATTGATACTTATCTTTTTATCTGTTTCACGATTCTCATAAACCCGTGAGCACTGAACTTGTGATGAATTGGGTTTCTCGTCAACTTTATGAACAATACGGTAATTTGCACACGGGGATGAAAAAAAATGTTATGATTGTCATCAGTAGAATACGACAATTTCTTGCCAATCTGACATTATATTACTGAAATTCACAACAATCTTTCAATTGCGTTTCCTAATTGTCATTGGCAATACATAGATATTTGATGCTCATTATCAATTCGATCAAGAAGTACGTGGAAAATCACACACCATAAAATTCACCATCTGCGACTCGCAAAGAACTTTCCTCTACCCAGCAAAGAAATTGAGGAATGGAAACACTTCTTGAATTCCAAGATAGATATCCATCCAACCTTTCGTTTATCCAATTGTTGAGGATACAACCGGAATTCAAGAAGTATATACATACAATGCCATGTATGGTGCATTGATGTAATCACTTGAACATCAGAAAATCAATAACAGAACATTCTATCAATGATCTCGAAGATCGGTTGAAAATCAATGCACAAATAAATTATAGTTATGATGTTTTTCATTCATTTTTCATCATCATAGAGTATTTGCAATCAGTTAATAAAATTACGAAAAGCACTGCCGTGAAGGCAGGAGTTTTTGAGCGCTCGTACGTGCACCTTGTAGGTAGATTCGCATTTTCCAGTTTTGGAAACCAATTGAGGAAATTTTTGACAGCTGTCAAACAAATTTTCAAACTAAGGAGATAATCCAGACTACAAGTCAGTGCTTTAGGTGACCATTTTTTTTTCGATAATTCGCGAAAATTTTCTACGGTATCTATGGTCTTGGTGATGCGATCTGGACAAAATTTCGCACGTAGTTTGAATACATTATTCCTCAGCTAGGTGCAAAATTTCATTCCAATCAAATCGGTAGTTTCGAAATTATCAGGAACAGAATATTTTGAACGGCCATATTTACGGCACCCCTAGTCTAATTCCGCTCATTGATGATGAAATTCGCGATCCAAACCCACCCTGAAAATTTCAAGTTCCTAGGCCTTTTCCTTCGGAAGTTATGATTTTCTATGGTTTCTATGGTTCTGGTCATGCGATCTGGACAAAATTTTGCTTCAATATGTCATTCTCGTTTAAAATAGAAACTTTTATCTCGATCGAATCCGTAGTTTCGAAATTATCGAGAAAACAAAATTTCAAACGACCGTATTTACAGAACCCACAGTATAATTCTGCTCATTGATGAACGTGAACGCCACATTCCAGATCTACACCTATCCTGAAAATTTCAAATCCCTAGGCGTTTCCGTTGGAAAGTTATGATTTTCTATGGTTTCTATGGTTCTGGTCATGCGATCTTGAGAAATGTAGCTTGAATATATCATTCTCCATAAGTATACAAAATTTCACGATCGAATCTGTAGTTTGGAAATTATCAAGAAAACTAAATTTCAAACGACCATATTTACGGAACCCCTAGTATAATTTTGCTCATAGATGAAACACCTATCCTGAAAATTTCAGGTCCCTAGGCATTTCCGTTCAAAAGTTACAATTTCCTATGGTTTCTATGGTTCTGGTGATGCGAGCTGAACAAAATTTTGCATGTAGCTTTAACACCTCATTTTCCATTAGAGTGCAAAATTTCATCTCGATCGAATCTGTAGTTTCGAGGTAATTAGGAAACCAAAATTTCGAGCGGCCATATTTACGGGCGGATTTTGCCCAATAACGAACTCAACCTCGGCATTCGAGATTCAAACCTACCCTGAAAATTTCAAGTTTCTAGGACATTCCGTTCGAGAGTTATAGTGTATACGGTCGGACGGCCGGACAGACGGACAGACTCGAATTTTTCGACGGATTCGTTATCACTGAGTCGAACATAGTCGATTGAGACCATTTTTGGCTCAAAATTCGAAAAATACAGACATCGTGACGAAATGATATAGCCCTCGTGTAAGTAGTGCGAGCGCTCAAAAATAGGAGAACTACACAATAAAGCAAACATTACCTTTCTTATATGTATTAGAGCAAAATAATTTAATTTAATTGAAGGAATATTTCAAGGAAATTCACAGTGCAGTAATAGCTCGATTTATCCATCTATATCAAATTTTGTGTATAATTGATTTTTTTTGTATTTATTTCGGAAACTTTCCACACTTTCTAGAATTCACTGAATGCAAGAATGGAGAGATTGAACCAAAAACTTCGAAAAACTTTCGAAAAAATTTTAGCCTTTCTTTCCAAGCGGCAAACATTTTTTGTCAATTCCATCGAGAAATACTATAATACTTGAAATCACCCGGGAAAAATTGTTTTTTCGGCAACGTGCCCACTTCCCAGACGCTTTTTCTTTGAGATTGTAGCATTTCCCTGGACTAGGCCGGAAATAATCACATCGTTGTTATGGAAATAACGACTGATACCTATTTGACATGAAATAACATAGTTGACATTTGGATTTTTGAAATTTCGAAATTTTGTTCTTGCTAAGAAATATAATAAAGGAATGTGTCTCATCGATTTGTTATTCTACACGGTTGACGAAAAAAAAAGTTTACGCAACACGTCCAAAAACAGTTTTTTTGGACTCGCAGACTTCCAGGACTCGCCTCAGGCTCGTCCTAGAATTTGTCTGCTCATCCAAAAAAAAACAGAATTTTCTGCACTTGTTATCAGTGTTATCAGGTAATTTTTATGTTGTGACCTGAATTTGTTGAAAGAATGCAATCATATTATTGTGCAACGAAAAAGAATATAAATGGCTATAGACTCTGACATGTATGGCATTTATTTACGCTTTTCGGCCATATCGCTAGTCATTCTGAAACAAATATTTTTTCAACGTCATGACGTCATGAACTGAAAAATGTTAGGGTCAGGCGCTATATACGCTGTTTAAGTGTGAATTTACTCGTAGTATGTATTCTCAAGGGTAGAACGTTCTGTCTGTCAATCTCATCGACATACCTACGACTCAGCATCATGCCGAGATCAGGTCTCATTACCACGGTAATGTGGCCGGTTCGGGAGCATAACCCGGGGGCCGAAACCGAAAAAAACGGATAATTTACACCCAATTAGAGACGAACGAAATTGAATAACCAGTACCGAATATTTCTCCGCAGCCCTCGTCGCAGAGCCTCGGACAGCCCGTTAACTAATCACGTTGGAATTTAATTTACTCCAGATCAATTTGCTCTCGAATTTCCGTATTATTATTGACGTTTAAATATTAGTCGCACAAGTGGCGTAGTGGCGTGAATTTTTTTTCGGTGAAACCGTTTAATGTTGACAGATCGGTTTCTTCGTTACAAGTAATTTCTTGTAGCAAGATGATGGTGATTACGCGGTTATTTTTCTTTTCTTTTTTTTACCAGAACGGAAAAAGGATTCATTTCGGGGTGTTTCGAAGGAGATTCACGTGTACGGATATACAGGTCTCATTGACATTACAGAATTACACCTACGTATTTCTTCAACTTCCTTCTTTCCTATCCATCAGGATTCGTCAAGCTGGATTGCTCGTTATTTGATGGAATGAAATGAAATTTTATTTTTTTTTTGGGGAACCAGAATTTGAATAAAGTGCCGGTTTGAGATTTGTTCGGGCCCCGGGCGCAGAAAACCGACGGGCCCCCTTGACGGCCTTGATACTAGAACTAGCAAATCATTGAAAATTAATTGTTCGAATTTTTTGGAAAAATAAATTTAGGAGCAAGTTTTTATCATAAGAATAATCAAAACTTATAACATTTTTTCGTGATTTATTATTAGCAAACTGGCGTATTATTGAGTTACAATCTAGTTTCTCCAGTGCACTATCTTTTATATACAAAAATGATAATACATCAAGGTTTTTTGGCAAACATCAGACCTTACATAGGTTTTAATTTTTCTGGGGGCCTAGAATGATCGTTCGCCTGACGCATTTGGAATACGTATATTCAAATAAATTCGTGAGAGGGTGAAAATATTGGGAAAGATGCTTTGGCCCTCTGGACGACCTAAAATCTTTCATGAATTGTGTTTTTGTTTAAATTTTTACATAATTTTTAGAAAAGAATCATTTCATTTTTCAAATATTCTTTGGTTTCATTAATATCGTTCTTTTATTTCCCACACAAAATGCCGATTGATTTTTCAATCTCCTCCTGATCTTCTGTGAAATAACATTTGAATGCTTATGTTACTTCTTCGAATTCCTTTTCTGAGTTCTTGGGAAATATGATCACATATTGCATTAAACACCACAATTCTGAATCTTCATTTTCTATCTAGAGTGACTTCGTTTGCACTTCTTTCATCGGAAAAAACTTTCCTCCTCTTTGTCCTTTTGAGTTCATCTTTATAGTGAATATTTCTGATAGCCTCTTCTTGAAGAAAAAGTTCTTCGTTTTTAACTCATGAAACTGTTCTCTTAATTGTGGTTGCTGTAAGTCATCATAATTTGTATTTTTGGCGAGAAATGTGATTTTTGCTATTTTTTTCTAGCATCTCCCTGAACCTTCTTCTTTTTCCTCTTTTTTCCACCCAATTGATATTTGTTACTCATTTTACAACTTGAAACAGTAATTGTTATAAGCTATTTGATTTTAATTATCAAGAAGAATAATTTATCATTTTGCCATTTTGAGATCGGAAATTGATTTGATAATATCGATTTTCGCAGGTGAACAGTGGAGTTGTCACTTTCAATAATTGGATGTTTAACTGTTAAATATACATCCAAATTTGTCTCGGCGTGAAATTCTCTCACGGTAAGTCTTCTCTATTGTCAACTAAAATATTTTCTGGACTAATTCACAGAGATCGTAGATATTCTTGTGAACGTTTTTTTTTCAGGTTAGATCCATGGCTTACCTCAAGTATCTATCTTATATTTTGCATTTTCTTTGCCTTATAGTTGTATTTTTATTATTTCAAAGCTTCCTTCACGTTACAATTCATCTTTTGTGTAAATTTTGGTTCCTTTAATGACGTATTAAGACCTGAAGTAGTGCTTGGGAAACTGTAACTTTCTCTAATGAATTTTAAACCATTCACAGCTCTTACCCTGGGATTAGAAAAGTTCTTCCCCTGGGATCAGGAAGCTCTTCCCCTGGGATTGGAGAAGTTTGTTCCCCTGGGAACCGAGAATTTGTTCCCTTTGGATTTGAGGATTTTGTTCCCCTGAGATTTGGACATTTAGCACCGCTTCCTCAAGACTTTCAATCATTGAATATTTCCGATAGGGAGACATTTCCCTGGAGTTGGATTGTTGAAAAATTGTACCGTATCTGCAAATCACTGGTTCTGGTTGTTTCACACCTTTGGAGCAGGACATATCTTGAGCATTGAAAGACGATATTTAATGGAGGAAATTCCCCTTAAGATCTCGGAGGAATGATTAAGGTGAGTAACACTAACATTGTATAAATTCATTTGTTCAGAGGTCGATCTCAACTTGTTGTAAACAATTGTAGATTTGAATTTTCATTACCTATAATTGTAAAACCTGAAGGGAGTTATTTATTCTGTCAGGAACCCTGAGATTAAGATTTATTTGCTTATTAAGGTTGATGCTTTTCGTAACGAAGAGGGTCAACACAAAGGTAATATCAAGGTAAATAACCATTACGTTACATGCCGATATTCAGAAATCACTTCAATAAAATTATCTTTTTATTTTTCCTGTACCATACAATTTGAAATCCCACTATTTACTGATAATGTTCGCGTTGCGTTTATTGTTTAAAAAGGCATTGCACTAATCCATAAGTCTTTTTCGGCTTTCGAACAAATGAGAATGATGATCTCCAGTATTTCATCCCTTCTTGAAAAATAATTTCTCAAAAACCAAGTGGAAACAAAAACCGTTTTCTGAAATACTTATTCATGTAGTCGCCCTGAAAAACGTTTCTTTTTTCAATCGTACAGAAACAACGTCATATTTCGACTGACAGGATCGTCGAAAGGTTCTACTTCTCCTCCGCCGTAAGGAAACGTGTTGCTATGTCAATGATGAATTACATTTCCGTACGCCAGAGGGAAAAGTGTCGCTATGTAGACGATGAATCAGTTACTACGAACAATCATTATACTTCATGTCCGTCGAAATCAAAATTAATTTGGCATGACAAAAGTAACTAGGCAAATTTTGCATTGATCACTCAATTATAAAGATCGTAAATATAAGTCTAATCTAAAGGTGAATCTCCAGATTTCAAAACGTTTGAAAAAAAATAACATATTCCATTCGGAGGAAAAGTGACTTTTCATGGATCGCCTTCAATCACCTGCCTCACTACGTTCGGCGGGTAAACCCAGACTCGCCATAAAAAGTGACACTTCTCCTCCTTATGAAATAATATACTTTTATCTACTCCGATTGAATAATATAGTCATTACTCAACTACTTTTGATGGAGTAATGATATATGTAAAAAAACACCGTGAGTGTTTTCCCACTCACTCACTCTTATATCTCCCCTGTGTGATTGGCCGTAAGGGAACAGTCCATTATTAGTATTGAGGGGAGGTCACTTGAATAATTTTGACGTTTAATCAAATTTAGTTGATACCTAATTATTATTGTGGATATTTCGCTGAAAAAGATTAATTCAGATAGTGAAGATGAATTATTATGTACATCTTCAGAAATAAGACAATCAGCTAATGTTACCATACAGAATTTATTGCCCGAAAAATACCAAAACAAATATAAAGGTGTATACAACAATTTTCAAGATTGGCGTAGCAGTAAGAATATCAAGTCATTGTTTACAGATAATGTTCTTTTGGCATATTTTAGTGAACTTAGCACTAAATATGAAGCATCGCCCCTATAGACTTTCTAATCCATGCTAAGAAGCACAATCAACATAAATAATGCATGGTTATATGTAACTATTAAGATTTTTAAATAAAGTTCTTTCTCTGTACTTTTATCTTAGTATTTATTGTCACAATCGTAGATAAAGTATAGTATTCAACTTGCGGTAATAGTCATAACTCACTTGATGAATTACAGCACTCGCCTGCGGCTCGTGAGGCAAACTTCATCTGCGTGAGTTATGACCTACATTACCGCTCGTTAAATAATATACTATTATCGAAGGATCTGCTGACAAGCTTGATTAGTAGATAATAGCATCATGAACAACCAGAGAAATAGTGGAGGGAATCGCGGATCCGCTGGATACAAGGGTGCTGCGCTCATAATAAATATCTCAGTCCGACTGAACATAGATTTTTTTAAATATTCAGATTTGCGAGTAATTCTCTCTTTTCTAACCTCATTGAAGTTTCCTTCGATATATGGAATACATAAGCGGGTATGATCGTGTTCGTGTAAAAGGGGTTTTCAGAATATTTCAGCGAAATCATTCACTATTATCCTTAAGATCCTAAAGTAGGATGCTGAAGCATCTTCTGCTATAGAAAATTATAAACAGAAATTCTGTTTGGTCTATGCCTTTCCGGGTCTTAGACCCCTGGGCGCCCGCCCCAAGCGCCCAGTGGATAAACCGGCACTTTTTGAATAGAAATGCATTGTTTTCGATAGTTATCATTATCTTATTCGCATTTTTGAGCGCTCGTACTACTTACACGAGGGCTATATCATTTCGTCACGATGTCTGTATTTATCGAATTTTGAGCCAAAAATGGTCTCAAACGACTATGTTCGACTCACTGATGACGAATCCTGTCCGTCCGTCCGTCCGTCCGGCCGGCCGTCCGTCCGTATACACGATAACTCTCGAACGGAATGTCCTGGAAACTTGAAAATTTCAGGGTAGGTTCGAATCTCGAATGCCGAGGTTAAGTTCGTTATTGGGAAAAATCCGCCTGAGGGTTCCGTAAATATAACCACTCGAAATTTTGTTTTCCTGATTACTTTGAAACTACAGATTCGAACGGAATGAAATTTTGCACTCTAATGAAAAATGAGGTATTCAAGCTACATGCAAAATTTTGTTCAGCTCGCATGACCATAACCATAGAAACCATAAAAAATTGTAACTTTTGAAAGGAAACGCGTAGAGAATTGAAATTTTCAGGATAGGTGTGGATCGATTGTCGTAATCACTTTCATCTATGAGCAAAATTATACAAGGGGTTCTGTAAATATGGTAGTTTGAAATTTAGTTTTCTTGATAATTTCCAAACTACAGATTCGATTGTGACGAAATTCTGTATACTTATGGAGAATGATATATTCAAGCTACATTTCTCGAGATCCCATGACCAGAACCATAGAAACCATAGAAAATCACAACTTTCGAACGGAAAGGCCTAGGGACTTGAAATTTTCAGGATAGGTGTAGATCTGAAATGTGGCGTTCACGTTCATCAATGAGCAGGTATTCCGTAAATACGGTCGTTTGAAATTTTGTTTCCTCGATAATCTCGAAACTACGGATTCGATCGAGATAAAATTTTGTATTTTTAACGAGAATGACATATTACAGCAACATTTTGTCCAGATCGCATGACCAGAACCATATAAACCATAGAAAATTATAACTTCCGAAGTAAAAGGCCTAGGAACTTGAAATTTTTAGGGTGGGTTTGGATCGCGAATTTCACGGTCACGTTCATCAATGAGCAAAATTAGCCTAGGGGTTCCGTAAATATGGCCGTTCGAAATATTTTGTTCCTGATCATTTCGAAACTACTGATTTGATTGGAATAAAATTTTGCGCCTAGCTGAGGAATAATGTATTCAAACTACATGCGAAATTCCAGATCGCATCACCCAGACCATAGATACCGTAGAAAATTTTAGCGAATTATCGAAAAAAAACTGACTTGAAGTCTGGATTATTGCCTTAGTTTGAAAATTTGTTTGACAGCTGTCAAAAATTCCCTCAATTGGTTTCCAAAACTGGAAAATGCGAATCTACCTACAAGGTGCATGTACGAGCGCTCAAAAGCTCCTGCCTTCACGGCAGTGCTTTTCGTAATTTTCATTCTAGAATTCTTGGTGTACATACTTCAGTTTTAACCACCTGACCTATTCAGCTGACATCATCAAACATATTTTAGGAGCTCTCCGCAGGTTGGAAGGGTACCACCTCCGATCAAGGGGTCTTAGGCGGAAGCTACTGAATATGCCTTGCTGACGAGTCCAAACAGCAACTCGGAGAGGGAACACCCACTTCGTTTGCCAATCGAAGGCCACGCCAAATTGATGTATCGAAATTGGTTCAAGTCGTTCATTTTTGAGCGCTCGTACTACTTACACGAGGGCTATATCATTTCGTCACGATGTCTGTATTTTTCGAATTTTGAGCCGAAAATGGTCTCAATCGACTATGTTCGACTCGCTGATGACGAATCCGTCGGAAAATTCGAGTCTGTCCGTCCGGCCGTCCGGCCGTCCGTATACACGATAACTCTAGAACGGAATGTCCTAGAAACTTGAAATTTTCAGGGTAGGTTTGAATCTCGAATGCCGAGGCTAAGTTCGTTATTGGGCAAAATCCGCTTAAGGGTTCCGTAAATATGGCCGCTCGAAATTTTGTTTTCCTGATTACTTTGAAACTACAGATTCGATCGAGATGAAATTTTGCACTCTAATGAAAAATGAGGCGTTCAAGCTACATGCAAAATGTTGTTCAGCTCGCATCACCAGAACCATAAAAACCATAGAAAATTGTAACTTTTGAACGGAAAAGCCTAGGGACTTGAAATTTTCAGGATAGGTGTGGATCTCGATTGTCGTGATCACTTTCATCTTTGAGCAAAATTATACTAGGGGTTCCGTAAATACAGTCGTTTGAAAATTTTTTTTCTCGATAATTTCGAAACTACGGATTCGATCGAGATACAATTTTGTATTTTAAACGAGAATGACATATTAAAGCAACATTTTGTCCAGATCGCATGACCAGAACCATAGAAACCATAGAAAATTATAACTTCCGAAGGAGAAGGCCTTGAAATTTTCAGGGTGGGTTTGGATCGCGAATTTCACGGTCACGTTCATCAATGAGCAAAATTAGACTAGGGTTTCCGTAAATATGGCCGTTCAAAATATTCTGTTCCTGATAATTTCGGAACTACCGATTTGAGCACCTAGCTGAGGAATAATGTATCACCAAGACCAAGACCATAGACACCGTAGAAAATTTTAGCGAATTATCGAAAAAAAAAAATTAGTCACCTAAAGCACTGACTTGAAGTCTGGATTATCGCCTTAGTTTGAAAATTTGTTTGACAGCTGTCAAAAATTTCCTCAATTGGTTTCCAAAACTGGAAAATGCGAATCTACCTACAAGGTGTATGTGTATGTACGAGCGCTCAAAAGCTCCTGCCTTCACGGCAGTGCTTTTCGTAATTTTCTATCATTGGAGGGATACTCGTACAAATTACTAGCACTCCTGAATTCACTTCTTTTTTCTCCACATTTTTCAAGTAAGAGGGAGATAAGGTCACTAATGATATTGAATTCAGACCTTAGCGAAACGAGTGATATACCGCTGTTGGAACTATTTGAGTTTCTGCTAGTATCATTACACGGTTTCGCAGCGCATTGGACCGAGAGGTCAATTGGTTCGGATACTTTAGTTAGGGATAGCATTTTTCAACCTTGATTAACGTTTCGCGGTTTAGTGTGTGATGAATATTGCTTACCAGTCTCAATGGGTTCTTCATAGAGTTGAAAGAAAAGGAATATCATCCTCTAAATACCGCTGATCAAGAATCGTATAATGGAAATTTTCCAGAACAAATCTTGGTTCTATCTATCATTCTGTTAAAACTGAAATGTCGAGCTTACCTGAAACAGAAGAGAAAAAAATATTAGCACGTTGTATTTGAGGTTACATTCGCAGTTCATTGCGATAATAAAAGATTAGATGTCACTCACAACTCTTAAAAAAAGTCAGCAAGTACTCATTTCTATCAGACCAAGCACTGTGGAAGGCATTAAAATGATTATGATCCCAAAAAAGAAATGAGAGTACTTCGGATTCACCGTTGAGCATACAGAGTGAACAACTGGAAGATGTCCAAATATATATAGTCCATTTAAGAATTATTGACATCGAAGCAGGCCATGAGCGTCCAGTCGAGGCTTTATTTCTAGTTACAAAAAAGTTACTGTTTTAATCATAGAAATAAAACATAAATATAACCTAGAAAAGTGTTCAGTATACGAACTATCGAATAATTATTAATTAAGCCGGAATATTTCGACTGCAGTTTAAGAATGGGACTTCAGGTTCAACGTTATATGTATTACGAAATAGAACCCCCTAATAGAAAACTTGAACAGGAAACTCACCACCATAATCTACACCCTCAATAGTATGAAATCAACCATATCCAACAAAATACATTGATGCTCCTATACACAGCCAATTTTCAGTCAACCCTTTCATATGGCATTGTTTACTGGGGAAACAGTACATCGGAAAAAAATATTTGAAACACAAAAGCAAGCAATCCGAGCTATGTATAGAATGAAATATAGAGAGACTTGTAGAAGTGTTTTCAAAAGGAATAAAATCCTGACGTTAACAGCAATATATGTGCTGAAGTATGTTATCTCCCTACAAAGCCATAGTGAACTATTTGAACCGTTTCTGAACAACAACCCAACTTGGAAAATTGATCCTTATAACGGGTGATTTTTTTGAAGTTAGGATTTTCATGCATTAGTATTTGCTCAGATTTTTTTGAGGTTAGGATTTTCATGCATTAGTATTTGCTCAGTATGCTTTGACATTTCAAGAACTGAAGCCGAACGATCTGCCACAACGTCGAATTTTCAGTGAATGGGCCCTAGAAAAGTTGGCAGAAAATCCGCTTTTTTATCGACAAATTTTGTTCAGCGATGAGGCTCATTTCTGGTTGAATAGCTACGTAAATAAGCAAAATTGCCGCATTTGGAGTGAAGAGCAACCAGAAGCCGTTCAAGAACTGCCCATGCATCCCGAAAAATGCACTGTTTGGTGTGGTTTGTACGCTAGTGGAATCATTGGACCGTATTTTTTCAAAGATGATGTTGGACGCAACGTTACGGTGAATGGCGATCGCTATCGTTCGATGCTAACAAACTTTTTGTTGCCAAAAATGGAAGAACTGAACTTGGTTGACATGTGGTTTCAACAAGATGGCGCTACATGCCACACAGCTCGCGATTCTATGGCCATTTTGAGGGAAAACTTCGGAGAACAATTCATCTCAAGAAATGGACCGGTAAGTTGGCCACCAAGATCATGCGATTTGACGCCTTTAGACTATTTTTTGTGGGGCTACGTCAAGTCTAAAGTCTACAGAAATAAGCCAGTAACTATTCCAGCTTTGGAAGACAACATTTCCGAAGAAATTCGGGCTATTCCGGCCGAAATGCTCGAAAAAGTTGCCCAAAATTGGACTTTCCGAATGGACCACCTAAGACGCAGCCGCGGTCAACATTTAAATGAAATTATCTTCAAAAAGTAAATGTCATGGACCAATCTAACGTTTCAAATAAAGAACCGATGAGATTTTGCAAATTTTATGCGTTTTTTTTTTAAAAAAAGTTCTCAAGCTCTTAAAAAATCACCCATTATATACCCGAGGCAACAATTGACACTAGCACAGAATAATGTGAAATACATGTGCATGAAGATCTACGATGCGTTACCTAAACAGTTTCATTCGATATAATATCGCACCCGTCGTAGAATAAGGAGATAACTCAAAAATTGATTTTGTTGGGAAATCGTATTTGAAGTTTTGGTTCACCGAAGTTTTCGTTCTATACTTTTGTGTACTTACTCAATGTAACACACTGAACATTCGTAATAACTGCAGCAATCCATTTGAACATTATAACCCTAGCACCCAATATTCAATTAATGCAATTTTTCCCATCGTGGTGGAATATTCCACTGTTTTTCCAAAAAATTTGAAATGTTACCTTTTTGAGCGCTCGTACTACTTACACGAGGGCTATATCATTTCGTCACGATGTCTGTATTTTTCGAATTTTGAGCCGAAAATGGTCTCAATCGACTATGTTCGACTCACTGATGACGAATCCGTCGGAAAATTCGAGTCTGTCCGTCCGGCCGTCCGGCCGTCCGGCCGGCCGTAAGCACGATAACTCTCGAACGGAACAACCTAGAGACTTGAAATTTTCAGTGTGGGTTCAGTTCCCGAATGGCTCGGTTAAGTTCGTTAATGGGCCAAATTCCACCAGGGGTTCCGTAAATATGGCCGTTTGAAATTTTGTTGTCCTGATTACTTGAAAACTACAGATTTGATCGAGATAAAATTTTGCACTCAAATGGAAAATGAGGTGTTTTAGCTACATGCGAAATTTTGTCCAGATCGCATGACCAGAACCATAGAAACCATAGAAAATTGTAACTTTTGAACGGAAATGCCTAGGGACTTGAAATTTTCAGGATAGGTGTGGATCTCGAATGTCGTGATCACGTTCATCTATGAGCAACATTATACAAGGGGTTCCGTAAATACGGTCGTTCGAAATTTTGTTTTCTCGATAAATTCGAAACTACGGATTCGATCGAGATGAAATTTTGTATTTTAATCGAGAATGATATATTGAAGCAATATTTTGTCCAGATCGCATGACCAGAACCATAGAAACCATAGAAAATTGTAACTTTTGAACAGAAAGGCCTAGGAACTTGAAATTTTCAGGGTGGGTTTGGATCGCGAATATCGCGGTCACGTTCATCAATGAGCAAAATGAGACTAGGGGTTCCGTAAATATGGCCGTTCAAAATATTTTTTTCCAGATAGTTTCGGAACTACTGATCGGATTGGGATGAAATTTTGCACCTAGCTGAGTAATAATGAATTCAAACTACGTGCAAAATTTTGTCCAGACCGCATCACCAAGACCATAGATACCGTAGAAAATTCTAGCGAATTATCGAAGCAAAATTGATCAGCTGAAGCACTGACATGGAGTCTGGAGTTTTGCCTAAGTTTCAGAATTTTTTTGACAGCTGTCAAAAATTCCTTCAATTGGTTTCTAAAACTGGAAAATGCGAATCTACCTACAAGGTTCATGTACGAGCGCTCAAAAGCTCCTGCCTTCACGGCAGTGCTTTTCGTAATTTTTTCACGAGCAATCTCTTATGTGGCGGAGAGGCCAACTAGAGTTATTCTGATCTTGCACGTAAGAAAAGGGATACTTCCTGAGTTCAATACCGTCACTAACACAAAATGGACCTTTTTTGAGTTGTCTCCTTAGTCTACGACGGATGCGATATATATTATTATTAAAATAAGAGAGAAACAAAAATTAAGAATCTATGTAGTACATGAAGAATTTTGACATGAAATTTTACAATTATTCAGTATACTTTTGAATTGGGAACAATATAGCATGTGTATTAGCAGAGGGAATGTGGACAGGGTACTATACAGTATAAGTATAATAAATAAACTTGAAATATCTATGAATGATACAAGGGCAAAGATAAAAATATTGAAAACTTTGTTTCCACATAGTGTAGTGATTTGGATGTGTTTATTGAATAAGCTGACATAATCCTATAGATGGGCATCCTTTTGCAAGGAAGGTTTCAATATTTCAATAACCCATTTATGAAATAATTCACCATTCATAGTAATCCTTATCATTAATACCACCGTCAAGAATCAGATCACATCCAGGTAAAAATCCATCAATTGTTCCAACATTCAAAATAGTGCACCTTCTGCCTTTACCCTTGAATATACTCTGCAAACCTTCTGGATTATTTTCTAGTGTCCACTGACAAATTTGAATACCGTTTTTGAATATCCAAATATCATCTAGATAAATGAATTTTACGTTTTGTTCCATGTATTCTCGGTATTTATCACAATATTGTGCTATTTTTATTATATTTTTCTGTTTATCAGTAAAAATTTTCCTTCGATCAACTTTTTTGTAAAAAAAAAAATTGGATACAAACAATTTTTTTTATGATATAATATAATGTTGACTTCGATAAATTGAAATCTTGGTGCTCTTTGGCCAGTTCGAAAAGAATATCTAAACTGATATATTCATTGTTTTTAATTCTAGCAAAAACAAAGTCATTCAATGTCTCTTTGAAGGAATAATCATATCGCACAGGTTTTCTTCCACTGCTAATTCCAGGCTATAATAACATGCTAATATTCTACGGACAGGGCTTGGTGAAATCTGAAAATTTAAGAGACATTGATCAATCAGAATACACTTTGAGTCGTTGAATAACCGTTTACCTGAAACACTAGCGGAAATATATGCCAAATCTTTGAAAAACTCGAAGTAACACCGTAAAACTGCCTGGCGTTCTCTTGTTAGGCGCGATGTATCCTGGTCAATTCCAGCCATTTTAATAGCATAAGACAAAAAATACTCAAATTCAGAGCTAATTTTTATAATTATTCACCAATATCTTCGATAAAATCATCAAAGCAAGATCTCTATGGATAATGTTAGTGTTATTCCTATACCAACCTGAATTCAGCAACCCAAAATATTACTGAATAGTCTATTACCAACTTAAATTCGATTTTTCACAGCCAACCGAGATGTCAATAATTCTTAAACGGAGTATATATTATTGGGATCATCTAGAAAGTAGTGAAATGTTGCTTATGCGAGACTGAAGATTCTGAAATCTCTTTCGAAGTTTTTTTTTTCGAACAAACCATATCAGGTTCACGTAGGGAAACTCTTGAGGGGTAACACTCTGTATAGTACAATATACCTAACCACAGTATTCCATTAGTCTTTTGTTCTCTTCATCTCCACCAATGCCATATACATGTACGTACTCCCGGATCAGACTCCCCCTAGAGCGAGATCGATGTCAAACACGTCCTAACACGCTGTCCGGAATGTTGTGGGTCGTCGTGATCGAAATGCGGTCGTCCGCCCCCGGTTTCGCGCCCGCTGTTAAAACGTCCGCTCCAGACGCCGTAGTACAACGTCGCACAACGTCCGTTAATTTGTTTTCCGTGTCGTTCGACGGCGTCGGCGATGGCATCCGGACGGGACGTGAGGTCGTTAGATTGGACTCTGCGATTTTTTCGACTTGCCTGCGTTTCGACCTTATCAGTTTTTTTTCTCGAGGTTCAGCCGGTTGACGTGAAATTGGATCGTTCGCAATTGATAAACTGACACAATCGAGTAGTACCCCCTATTTACTGACTTTATTCAGATGGGAGTTTCGATTGTTTTTCTGCGTCAATCTATTTCCTATATTCCACGAATATTGCACAAAATTTCTCAACTCGTTGTATAGGAAATTATTCTACGAGAGGGTCGTCTTCGACTCGGGATAATTTTCAAAATATACATGAGCTCGAAAAATTTCCGTCTTCATCAAGTACTTGCAAAACAGAAAGTTTTGTCGCCTTGATTATTTAGTTACCATGGCAACTCAGTGAAACTCTAAGCTAGAAATTATTTCTGTTTTGAATTTTTCAAAAACAGCACGACGTAGAAAAATGTCTCGCTTCAGTCAAGAAAGTAAAGAAAATATTCGCCAGAATATTAAGCAGTTGACACCCGCGAATACTAGGAAATCGAAGGCAATCGTATGGAAGCAGTTTATAAACTTTTGCGCAGGAAAAGAATATGATTTCGACAAATAGGATATACCTGTGGAAAACTGGCGCTTATTCTTGAAGACTATGCCTTCAACATGCGAAAAAAGAACTCCGAACACTACAAGGAGAGTGTTATCGAAGTTCTATCTACAGCTAAGCAGTTGCAGAAATATTTTCTCGAAAGGTATAATCGCAAATTCAATCCATCCTCTGACATAGAATTTGTCAACGCAAAAGCTGCAAAAAAAAGCTAAGCGTCGGAAGCTACAAATAGATCCAACCAAGAAAAAGGCAAGTTCATCCGCACTATCAGCAGACGAATTGAGAAAGATTATTGAGCTTTGGGACGAAAACGCTCCGGAAGGATTGCAAAGAAAGTTCTTTCACATTGCTGCTCATGAATTGGCCTGGAGAGGAAATGAAGGAGCGGCAGCAACAATAGAATATGTTGTGGAGGAAACTGACACTCAAGGGGAACCAACAGGACGCTTTGAGTATAACCTGGTTTTCTCCAAGACCACTCAAGGCGGTTCAAAAAGAATGGCCGACAGTAAGTGGCTAGTACCGAATACAGTCAATGACGAATTATGCCCAGTAAGACTGTTCAAAAAACTAATAAGCAAGCGAGAGCAACTCATCAAAACGAATCGTTCATTTTTAACTCTAAATCCAAACTGGCAGCACACCAATTCCAAAGGCTGGTACAAGAACAGCCCGGTTGGACAAAATAAAATATCTTCCTGGTTCAAATCGGGGGTATCAGTGATTGGAATCGATGTCAACAAGATCAAGATAACAAATCATTCTGCGAGGGCCACTGCTGTTTCAACTTTAGCCAAAACAGGAATTGGAGAACAGCAATTAATTAAAATAACAGGGCATGGTAGCAGTCACTCCATATAACCATATCTGCAAATTGACTCGGGTCATCATCAGGATATAATTGAAGCAATGAGGTCTGCTTCAACTTCTGCTAAGACAATCTAAGAATCTCTAAATCAAGAACAAGCAACTTCCAATCAACCTGCCATAGTCTTACATAAATATATAGAGGTAGTATATAATAATTGCGTTTTTGATATAAACAAACATTAGTTATAATGGTCCAAAGAATTTAGAAAATATCTAAGCTTGTAGTTGAAATGAATCAAAATTATCATGTGAACAAACAAAAATTAGATTGTCAAAAAAAATATTCTGTCATTATAAACGTCGAAAAAATTTCCAGTATGATTCGCTGTTGGGTACCCACGAGAAAAAATTTCCACTGAAATTCATCCGTTGCGATAGTGATCTGTCAGAAATACACGTTCTGATTGGTTTAAAATCACATGTGTGGAAATTTCCAAAAAATTGGCACGATAATGGATTTCGCAACCAGTTGATTTATGGCGAGTAAATTTGGACAAGCGCAAAACGACATTACTTTCTGGCCTACCAATAGCGAGGAAGAATTTTAACAAGTGAATATTCTGCCCTTATTAAAGGTTCCTTGAAACATTTTTATTTGAAAAACTGAAGATATAAATTTTATATTGAAGGTGGTTTTTTGACCTCGGTGGAACCTTTTTGCACCGCGACCATTTGAAGCCCTGTACCTAACCATCTCTTTCCTGATCTCGCATGAATTCCACTTCTTCGAAAAAGTTGATAATTTCCCTAGTATAATTTTCGAGTGTTTGCCCTTCGCCTCCCAGTAGTGCAAGACCTTTAAGTGCCAATATTTGGAATTCAGAATGTGCTACCTAAAAAGGATTGGGACAATTTTCTGTAGGTGTTATCTCACTGCGCAACGGCTTAAGAGAAAAATAGTAAGAAGACTCATTTCACTGTTTGAGGGAGTGATATAATGGATTGCTATTTTTTTTCGAAAACGCAGCTCTTTTTTGTGATGGGATATCTACTTTTTCTTTTTCTACTTAATTTCTGATTTATCGACTCCTCCCCTCGCCATCCTGGACGACAGTTCTGAAACAATTAAAATTGTTTGTTATCCTCTTCAGCGAGGGCATCCGATTTGATGTTTCTCATGATGGCCCGGTGAGCAGGTATTTACCACACTATGTCAGCTATATGAATGATTCTGCGCGCTTATTTATATTTTGCCCAAAAAACTGTAATTTTCGAATTTTGAGCCGATTAAGTTGGACCAACAAATTAAGAATTCAAGGTCAATTACAATTATGTTCATCCGAACGGCCGCAAACACGATAATCCCCGAAAGAGGAAGCCTAGAGTTTCGAAGTCTGAAAGTGCCAGTTCAGTTTGTTAGTGGACGAAATCAGCCGAAGTCTTCCGTAGATATAGCCATCTGAGTTTTTGAGCGCTCGTACTTCTTACACGAGGGCTATATCATTTCGTCAAGATGTCTGTATTTTTCGAATTTTGAGCCGAAAATGGTCTCAATCGACTATGTTCGACTCACTGATGACGAATCCGTCGGAAAATTCGAGTCTGTCTGTCTGGCCGTCCGTCCGTAAGCACGATAACTCTCGAACGGAACAACCTAGAGGCTTGAAATTTTCAGTGTGGGTTCAATTTCCGGATGCCACGATTAAGTTCGTTAATGGGCAGTATTCCACCAGGGGTTCCGTAAATATGGCTGTTCAAAATTTCGTTCTCCTGATGACTTTGAAACTACAAATTCGATTGAGATTAAATTTTGTACTCAAATGGAGAATGAAGTTCCGTTAATAGTCGTTTGAAATTTAGTTTTCTCGATAATTTTTAAACCACGGATTCGATCGAGACAAAATTCTGTATTTCAATGGAAATTGATATATTAAAGATATATTTTGTCCGTATCGCATGACCAGAACCATAGAAACCATAGGAAATTATAAATTTCGAAGGAAAAGGCCTAGGAACTTGAAATTTTCTGGGTAGGTTCGGATCGCGAATATCGCGGTCACGTTCATCAATGAGCAAAATAAGACTAGGGGTTCCGTAAATATGGCCTTTCAAAATATTTCTTTCCTGATAATTTCGAAACTACTTATTAGATTGGAATGAAATTTCGCACATAGATGCAGAATAATGTATTCAAACTACGTGCGAAATTTTGTCCAGATTGCCCTACCAAGACCATAGATACCGCAGAGAATTCAAGAGAATTATCGAAAAAAAATTAGGTCAGCTGAAGCACTGACGTGAAGTCTGAAGATTCGCCTATGTTCGAGAATTTTTTTGACAGCTGTCAAAATATTTTTCAATTTGTTTCTGAAACTGAAAAATGCGAATCTACCTACAAGGTGGATGAACGAGCGCTCAAAAGCTTCTGACTTCACGTTAGTGCTTTTATATTATTTTTCTTCCCTATAATTCGAAAAATACCGATCCGATCGCATTGAAACTTTGTGGTTAGTTGTTGAATATCGACACCAAGGTTTATATGAAATTCCGCAAGGATACATTTTTTTTTTAACTTTCGACTGAAGTCGAAATTGATTATATCGAAAATGCAAAGAAATTAATTTGAGTAAGAAATATATAAATGTTTCTTGTAAATGTGTCGGCGCATGTTGACAAACCTCCATGGGACCTGAAACATACACTATCAACGTAATGAGCGGCAAAAAAGTGCGGGGAATAAATCTTAATTAACACCATAAAAACCTCATTACCAAAAGCGGCCCGCCATTAAAATTTCATCTTTCAGGGCCGCGTTGACGCAGTGTCCGCTCTTCCGATATGATCTTCATCGCCTGTATTTCTCGGCGGCACAAACGCAATTATCGTAAATTGATTTTTGAATGTCCAATTTTAATTTCGAAAGTCGTAGTATAAATTGCATCCCGCGAGATGCGATAACATCGGAGTCCGCGATTTTGGGGTTTTTTGCTCCCGAAACTTGCTTCAAGGATGCCGCGACGGTCATTTTATTGTTAGCGAAGAACTGCCGGACATAGCTGAAGGATTCGTTCGTTAACTTCATTACAAGAAGTGGAAGGTATAAGAATAAATAAAAATCCTTTACAGGGTAGTTTGGGCAGAAGAGAGTTCCAATTCCCTCAATTTCTATTCCAATTTAAACCGTTCGATGTAGAAAAAATTTTCGAACTATAAATATGAATTATCGAATATTCAATCGATTGAAAATGAAAATTTTCGAATTATTCATTAGTTCTCGAAAACTGATCAAATTATAAATGGCGGGAGGTCCTGCGCTGTTTCAGAATTCTCAAAGCCTCTACTTTCGAGCGCTCGTTCTACTTACACGAGGGATATATCATTTTGTCACGATGTCTGTATTTTTCGAATTTTGAGTCGAAAATGGTCTCAATCGACTATGTTCGACTCACTGATGACGAATACGTCGAAAAATTCGAGTCTGTCCGGCCGGCCGGTCGTATACACGATAACTATCGAACTTGAATTTTTCAGGGTAGGTTCGAATCTCAAATGCCGAGGTTGAGTTCTTTATTGGGAAAAATTCGACCAGGGGTTCTGTAAATATGGCCGGTCGAAATTTTGTTCTCCTGATTACCTCGAAACAACTGATTCGATCGAGGTGAAATTTTGCACTCAGATAGAGAATGACGTGTTCAAGCTACTTTGTTTCCAGATCGCATCACCAAGACCATTGATACCGTTGAAAATTCTCGCGAATTATCGAATACAAAATTGGTCACTTGGCACTGACGTGAAATCTGGAATTTCGCCTTAGGTTAAATTTTTTTTTGACAGCTTTCAAAAATTCCTACAATTGGTTTCTAAAATTGGAAAATGCGAATCTTCCGACAAGGTGCATATACGAGCGCTCAAAAGCTCCCGACTACACGGCAGTGCTATTTATAATTTTTCGTAAATTACTTCAAATCTGAACGCAAATGCTTATAATCTCCACAACAATGATTTTCCTCTTTTTTTGTTAAAACAATAAACTCATTGCTACGGTACTCACTGACGTTAGAAGTGTTACGAGCTGAAGGAATAATTTCTTGAACTTAATGTGGCGGTCTTACATCAAGAACGAAACAATAACATTTGCAAGAAATTCATCGAAATGTGATCCTAAAAAAAGTTATAATCAATTTGGCGACATGTGGCGTCCTACTCAACAATGGTTTATTCCTACATTTTCTAATATTATTTTCTGTGAAGAAATCGAGAGTCTTATTTATATATAAATCCCTTTCTAAAGGCAGACATTTACGTGGACCATACGGAAAAACAAATCATGTGTTTGCCATATAGTGAGATAATTGTAATGTGGATGAGATATGTTGATGACGTATTTTGCGTGTGGTCCGGGACAGATGAGGAGATTTCTTTGAGACAATGAATTCTAAATTTAAGATAAAATTTACCCTTGAAAGGGCTATTTCTGAAACAATTAGCTTTTTAGATTGGAAGATAACATTGAACACAGATTCTACTTTTACATTCGATATATACAGAAAACCCACACAAACTGATTGTATAATTCCTTTTACTTCATACCATGCACCACCGATAAGAAGAACTGCATTTCAGTTCCTATTCAATAGATTACTGAACATCCCATTTTCTACAGAAAATTATAAGAAGGAATTAAGGACTAGGTATATATCAAATAGGTGAAAGTAATCTGTATCCTAGGAAATTCTTAGACAATATCCTAACTTCTATAAAAAGAAAAATAATCGTTAACAAAGTGTACCCTCATTTATCAATTAGAAAACATTTTGTCACCATTCCGTTCTATAATAATTTAAATCAGAAAATATGGTCAACCCTTAATAAATATAATTACAGTTTAACGAACAAAAAAAATAGAACATTGGAAAACTTATTAGTCAATAATAAGGCTAAAACAGATAACGATCAATGTAGTGGAGTATATAAAATAATTTGTGCTGATTGCCCTTACTTTTATATCGGAATGACAACACGTTCAGCAAAAAAGAGATTTAATGAACATCAAAAGAATCGACCGAATTCAGAATTAGGAAATCATTTAATGGAACATCACCACAAGGTCACACTTGAGAACTTAGAAATATTACATAAAGAAAGCAATTTTTGGAAAATTACTTTACTTGAACAATATCAGATTTTAAAGAATAAAAACCACCACCATTTATTGAACGACTTATCGGATTTTAGCGGAAATAGTAACATCTACAAAATGATTGACCGACCACAGTTTGTTTAAATATTCGCGCCTTAGATATGACGCTCGACGATACCCCTTCTCCTCAACTTCCGATTCCTTCATTTCCTGACTTGCGACATCTTTTACACATTTTGAATTCTTGTTTTTCAAATTCTTGTTTCACGAATGTTAATTCTATTAATACTCCCAATCAGCCTGGTATATATATTTTTTGATTATTCATCTTGAATATTTCCACGAGAATTGGACGATTGTTATACATTATTGACTCAAATCATTTTCCTGCATGCTTCTAACCTAAAAAAGCATGAATAGAATAAAATAAATTAGAAAAATACACTTGTTAACTTTGAAATAGTTTGATGTAATGATTGTTTGTCGATATTTCAGCTGGCCTGAGGATGGCGTAAGCCGAAACTAGTTGCCAAAGAATAATTTTCAAAAAAGTGTGTCTTTTCCTTCACCTTCTTTCCTTCTTATTGAATATCAAACACACTCATGGAAGAATTCATCAGTAAAAATAAATCGTACTTTGACACGACGTCGAAATTTCCCGAAACTCGGTCATTTCGAGATGAATTTGAATACATAGGATGAGAAATTGATGCTGACGGGTAAATTTGAAGACATATTCAAATTTCCGAACGTATCCGAAAAGACGACCGTGAATTCGATCATCGTCGGTTTGTTTACATTCAGATCGAAATTGAAGGTGCTCGAATAAGATGGATTAAAAAGAATAAAAGAGAGAAATCTAGGTGAGTAAGTAATTAAAACGTTTTTCCATCGTAATAATACGTATTTATTTACATTTCCAGTTTATTATTACAAAATGAAAAAGACAAATCTTGACAGCACCGAGACTTCACTTCTAACGATAATTTCTCATAGGAAAAGTCGCAATCAGGGTTTCAAATGTGATGATTACGAAAAAAATACCGACTGTACTTTCCATTTCCAATTATAAATTATAAAATTGATATTGTTGAATAATGTTTGAATAAAGGTTTTGCATTTAGTGATATTTTATTTGCCGTAACAAGGTACTCCTGTCAGAACTATAATCGAAAAATTGTCATTTAGACTTCACTTTTCTCGAGTCGTTGCTGTTGCCATGGTGACTCTAAAAAACGCTCGTGTTTGAACGTTCGATTTAAACACGCTGAGGCGTTCTTGAATAAGTAAAATGGGGCATCAAAAAAAAAAAAAATAATTGGGTTGGTGACTTCAACTGCCGCCTTTTTTTCCATGTTGCTTCTTCATTTTGAATTATTTTGAGCGGTCATTCTACTTACACGATTGCTATAAAATTCCGTAAGGATGTCTGCATTTTTGAATTTTGAGGCAAAAATGGTCTTAATCGACCAGGTTCGACACACTGTTGGAGAATCTGGCCGATCGTAAGCACGATAACTCTCGAACGGAAATTTTGTTCTTCTGATTACTCCGAAACTACTGGTTCGATCGAAATGAATGGTGTTCAAGCTACATGCGAAATTTCGTCCGGATCGCATTACCAAGACGATAGATAACGTAGAAAATTATAACGTAGTTTGAATACATTATTCTTCATCCATGTGCCGAATTTCATTCCAATCCAATGAGAAGTTTCGAAATAATCAGGAAAAACCTATTTTGAACGGCCATATTTAAGGAACCCCTAGTCATATTCTCCATTGATAAATGTGAAAGCGACAATCGAGATCCACACCTATTCTGAAAATTTCAAGTCCCTAGGCCTTTCCGTTCAGAAGTTATAATTTTCTATGGTTTCTATGGTTCTGGTAATGCGATCGGGAAAAATGTAGCTTGAATTACATTTACCATTAAAATACAAAATTTCATCACGATCCAATCCGTACTTTTGTGATTATCCAGAAAACTAAATTTCAAACGACCATATTTTTGAAACCCCTAGTCTAATTTTGCTTATTGATGGACGTGACCGAGACATTCGAGATCCACAACTATCCTGAGAATTTCAACTCCCTAGGCCTCTCCATTACGGAGTTATATTTTTTTATGGTTTCTATGGGTCTGGTCATGCGATCTAGACAAAATTTTGCATATAGCTTGAACACGTCAAAATTTCACCTCGATCGAATCAGTACCTTCGAAGTAATCAGGAGAACACTATTTCGAACGGCCATATTTACGGAACCCCTGGTCGAATTTTGCCCAATAAAAAACTTAACCGCGGCATTCGAGATTCGAACCTAGCCTGAAAATTTCAAGTTTCTAGGTCTTTCCGTTCGAGACTTATCGTGTATTTGGACGGACAGACTCGAATTTTTGTCAGTGAGTCAAACCCTATCGATTGAGACCATTTTCGGCTCAAAATTCGAAAAATACAGGCATCGTGACGAAATGATATAGCCCTCGTGTAAGTTGTACGAGCGCTGAAAAGGAGATTATTTATCTACTGATGTAATGGTGAAAGTTGAGCCCTATTTTCAAAAGTCCATAGTTTTCTTGGCCTCGATCGAAAACTTTATACTCCATATCGTTTATAATTGAAGCTTCTTGAAATTCAGTTGAAAGTTATGATATTCAATTATTGTCGCTTGATGGAATTGATCAGAAAATTTATGAAATAGAACTGGAAATGATGTAGTGAAAATCAGCGAATGACAAATTATTCGCTTCGTTCTGGCAAAAGAAATATCCATTAATACAAAACTATGTATTATGTCCGATCAGTAGGGAATAACTGTTTTGCGAACGTTGCGGATGAAAGTTCAACAACGAAATCATACGACTCCCAAAGTGCCCAAACTTGGTGACTTGGATGCGATTTCATCTCTTCGCTTGAACATCGAGTTTTTTCGGCACCCTGGATATTTGACGACAAGTTTTTGTTTTAAATGAAGAATCAACGTAACAAGAAGAACGCAGCTTGCGTGTCCAGCCATAACATACCACCGCATTGGCGTGCAGTGGTGATGTTGGAAGAGATCAAAATTATTTTTCGGTGAATACAGAGAGAGAATTGTGACCATATAAACACGTTAAATCATTTATTTTGTTGAAAACCATATCCCATTATAAATCTATCAATTGAAATGTTCATGAAGGTCAAATTCGTATTCCCAAATCGAATTCTCATCCCTCCATGAGAGAGATATCTGATGGGAGAAATCAATAGGTAATATTTATGTTTCTGATATTAACTTCCCAAATCATCTGAATGAATCTGAAGAATAAATTGAAAATCTGTCAAAAACGTAACATGGATATTTCAGAATTTTCGAGTTCGAATATTTTGATCAGAAGGATAAAAATTCAAAACTCCACTGAAGTCAGAATCCAAAAATTTACTCATCTCATTATTCATAGGATTTCTGATTTAAATTCGATCGCAGGTGATCTAAGGGTGCAGTCATTTTCAGAAAAAACAGATCATGTACTTCACATTGTTGGAGTGATTTAGACATGAATAGTTATCAGCTCGAAATTTTGAGTTTTATATAGTTTGTATGGGGAGGTACATCTAACAAAGCATCTGATGAAGATATTCTGTATGGAGAATCAATGACAGGAATTTTTTCATTTACTAGAATTAATAACAGCGATTCTAAACAATTAAGGTCGAGAAAACGGTTTTCAATAAAGAAAAATCAATTGCGATGTTCAAGATTCCCTCAAGAGACGCTCATGCCACATAAACAATGCGGTCATATAGCGTTGGCAGCCACCAGCAACAGACAGCGGTCGTTCTTTCTTCATTCTTTAACGGCGATCGCTATCAGAAAATTGGTTAATTTAAAAAAATTGATTCATGATAGAGGCGTTGCCTGTCGTTTGATTTTGGCCCATCTATTATTTGTTGAAGACGTGGAGATTTTCTAGCTTTCGTGAAATCGGGATGTGGTTGCCGAAAAATATTCAATCTCGAATGCTGAAATTCCAACAGCATATCATAAAAATAAGAAATTTTACTGACAATTACATTCCAGACGATAATGAAGAACACTATATATGACACTATTCAAAGCCAAACTATGGACCACTTTTGTTCAGCAAATTCATTTGATTCTCCAAATTTATATACATGCATTTTCCGAAAACATTTCGATGAAACTGTAGAGTATTATCATACCTTGGACAGTGTGATATAAAAGGGAACTTTCAACCATTTATGAACGGGATGGCATATGTGACATAGTTAGTATTTTGCCACTTTGAGTGTTCATATCAGACAATACCCTTCAAGAAGTTTTGACTCAGATATACAAACGGGTGGATATAATTTGTGTAATGCCCATGTCGACAGCCGAATGTAAACGATGTTTTCAACCGTGAAGGGCGCCAAAACTTCTCCGAAAATGTGAATAGCAGAAGATCAGATAAATGCATTGGCAATCGTATCAACCAGAAAGAATTTCTTATAATTTTATCAGAGTTTCGAAAAAAAGGTCATTGACATCCTCTGAAGCTTGAAAGTGAAAGTGGGTTTTCCCATGTGCTCACCTTCTATCAGAACTCACGAGCCGCTACTGCTTGCAAGTAGCAAACTGACCTCAAAGACTACAGAAAATGAAGTAAAGGATAGATGCAACCACCCTTACTTAATATAACTAATGGGATAAGCCATTGTGGACAATTAACGTGCTGATACTTTTCCGGTTTGTTCACATTCCTAGCCTTCTTTGCGCAATATATCATCAGTTATATCAATATTCCCACATCGCGCTCAATCAGAAAATTATACCAGTTAATAAACCGATAGGAACGGCAGATTACTTCGGATCGTGTTTTGTGAAGTTGCGATAAAATAGGTCGACCGTAGGAAGACGTGCTCGTTACCGATGTGTGAGATATGATTAGGGTAATTTCGAGATATGGCGGAATCTTCGGAAACACGCCCCAACAGGATCTGGTATTGCGATATTCAGAGCACCCAGTGATGGATCACTTTGGACTCTAGCCTCAATTCGTAGGAGAATCTTTCTGGAAATTTTGAATACAAAGAAATGAAAATTACCTATATTTCTCGAATTCAAGAAACACAAGGTTTGTATTTCACGCAAAGCTTTATTATTTAACTACATGTCCCTTCATTTCCTTCATCTCGCGAATATTACACAAAAATCTTATTACTCCTTTTACAGACTATAATTTTCATCCACTTCTTCACATGATTGTTGCTCTTTTATTACTATGTTAACTGATTTTGTTTTATCCGAAATTTATACCATGTATGTGTACAACGTTTATTCACAGAGGGTTGGCACAATGTATCACACTGCTCTTGAAATAATGACTATGAAGAACTTCTTGGACTCGTTATTTTCTCGAAATGACTATGTCAATTGACCGTCGAGATCATGCGATCCAAAACCATCAGATTTGGCTATGTTAGGAATAAGGCCAGCAATTATTGAAGAAGTGGAAGTCAACATCAGGCCCGCCGAAAAACTGAACTACTAGTGGCAACTGGCAACCACAAGATTTTGAACGAGTCACTACGATCGTCGGGTCTGCGAGTCCATAGAGCGACCGACAAACGAGCAACATTGCTGTCATACTTGTTGGCAACTGCATTATTGGCAACTAGGTTGCTCGTCTTACGTCTGTGTTGATTTTCATGTTGCAAACCATGTTGGAGTAAAATCAAATCGGTTTGATATTTGTAGGGCAGGGCTCTTTTTCCGCAACGGTATTGGTGTGTCAGTTGAGTTGGGAGGTTTACAACGGGGTTAAAAATTCACACAAAACTACAGGCCCATAAGTCTACTGTCAGCACTTGAAAAAATAATTGAGAGTCATTGCAAAACGACTCAAAGAAGCACTGCATCTGATACCACCGGAACAATTTGGATTCAGAAGAAATTATTCCACAGAACTTCAACTGTTAAGGATCTCTGAATATGTCAATGAAGGATTTCAGAATAAACAAGCCACTGGATTATTGCTATCAGATGTCGAGAGAGTCTTCGACCGAGTTTGGCACGAAGAACTTGCCTAAAAGAAGATGTTGGCAGCCTACACCACCAAAACCTGCAAGTCAAAATAGATGACACATTATCTTCCACCAGACGAGTAGAAGTAGAAGTGCCCAAAGGTTTAGTTCTAGGAACTCTACTCTACGACATCTATATCTACGATATTCCCAAAAACACAAAAAACTGCTAGCCTTATATGCAGACGAGACGGGAATAGGCGTCAGACATCGACGACCAGACTTCATATACTAAGGGTTCGTTTAATGAAAAATTCAATTGAATAGCAAAAATTACGAAAAGCACTGCCGTGAAGTCAGGAGCTTTTGAGCGCTCGTACATGCACCTTGTAGGTAGATTCGCATTTTCCAGTTTTAGAAATAAATTGAAGGAATTTTTGACTGCTGTCAAAAAAATTCTGAAACTTAGGCAAAACTCCAGACTTCATGTCGGTGCTTCAGCTGATCAATTTTTTTCCGATAATTCGCTAGAATTTTCCACGGTATCTATGGTCTTGGTGATGCGATCTGGACAAAATTTTGCACGTAGTTTAAATACATTATTCCTGAGCCAGGTGCATAATTTCATTCCAATCCGATCAGTAGTTTCGAAACAATCAGGAAAAAAATTTTTTGAACGGCCATATTTACGAAACCCCTAGTCTAATTTTGCTCATGGATGAACGTGACCGTGAAATTTGCGATCCAAACCCACCCTGGAAATTTCAAGTTCCTAGGCCTTTTCGTTCAAAAGTTAGAATTTTCTATGGTTTCTATGGTTCTGGTCATGCGATCTGGACAAAATATTGCTTCAATATATCATTCTCGATTAAAATACAAAATTTCATCTCGATCGAATCCGTAGTTTCGAAATTATCAAGAAAACTAAATTTCAAACGACCGTATTTACGGAATCCCTTGTATAATTTTGCTCATAGATGAACGTGATCACGACATTCGAGATCCACACCTATCCTGAAAATTTCAAGTCCCTAGGCGTTTCCGTTCAAAAGTTACAATTTTCTATGGTTTCCATGGTTCTGGTCATGCGATCTGAACAAAATTTCACATGTAGCTTGAACACCTCATTCTCCATTTGAGTGCAAAATTTCATCTCAATCAAATCTGTAGTTTTCAAGTAATTAGGGGAACAAAACTCTGAACGGCCATATTTACGGAACCCCTGGGCGAATTTGGCCCATTAACGAACTTAACCGAGGCATTTGGAATCTAAACCTACACTGAAAATTTCAAGTCTCTAGGTTGATTCGTTCGAGAGTTATCGTGCTTACGGACGGCCGGACGGCCGGACGGACAGACTCGAATTTTCCGACGGATTCGTCATCAGTGAGTCGAACATAGTCGATTGAGACCATTTTCGGCTCAAAATTCGAAAAATACAGACATCGTGACGAAATGATATAGCCCTCGTGTAAGTTGTACGAGCGCTCAAAAATAGCCAAGCTATTCTACTATAGAGGCGGAGACTTGGTATAAACTCCAACCTAAAGATAGATGGAGAAGAGTTAAAATGGGAAAATGAAGTCAAATATATCTAGGAGTGAAACTATATAAAAGGATTACATGGAAGAACCATATAAAATTTGCAGTGAATAATAGAAACTCAGAAATGAGTAGACTTTATCCACTGCTAGGAAGAAAGAGCCAAATGAACCAAAGCACGAAACTACGACTGATCAAGTCAATTTGTTGCAATTGACTTGATCATTCGTAGATTTTTATTTCAATACAAAGTACAAATCCGGAGGTTAAATGATACACAATGTATGCCAAATGCCATGTCTCGACTATTTCCACAAACGATTACTTTTTCGATCTCAACCCCTATGATTTCTTCCTTTGGGTTCATTTGAAAACATAAGTGTATAAGTGACGGTTAGGTGAATAGTGCAGAAGAACTGCGACAACGCATTGAAAATACTTGTGACATTATTCGGTGAGCAAACTGATGTTTGCTGCTGTATGTAACCACTCGTTATTACATCGGGCAAGACTTTGTGCACATCAAACGAATGGTGACCACTTCGAAACAATTTCTGTAAACAATTTGGATCAATTTTATCGGTGAGTGTGTGAACTTTCTGATTTTTTTAGGATCTTTTCAATCAGTAATTTTTCCTCTCCTTAGTTTGACCTTTAAGAATTATACCTTTTAGGAAAAATGTCCCAATAAAAGTTGAAAGAGAATACAAATTTGCGATGAATTCTAGCGCCGAGAAAAGATTACATGCATATGGCATAGAGTGATTTCCACTTTTTGAGCGCTCGTACTACTTACACGGGGGCTATATATTATCATTTCGTCACTATGTATGTATTTTTCGAATTTTGAGCCGAAAATAATCTCAAACGACTATGTTCGACTCACTGATGACGAATCCGTCGGAAAAATCGAGTCTGTCCGTCCGTCCGTTCGTCCGGCCGTATACACGATAACTCTCGAACGGAATGTCCTAGAAACATGAAATTTTCAGGGTAGGTTCGAATCTCGAATGCCG
This sequence comes from Aphidecta obliterata, assembly GCA_963966015.1. Classification (NCBI taxonomy): domain Eukaryota; kingdom Metazoa; phylum Arthropoda; class Insecta; order Coleoptera; family Coccinellidae; genus Aphidecta; species Aphidecta obliterata. Next base: position 4,306,983 of record OZ014432.1, read on the forward strand.
CGGTTAAGTTCGTTATCGGGCAATATTCGCCCAGGGGTTCCGTAAATATGGCCGCTCGAATTTTTGTTCTCCTGATAACTTCGAAGCTACAGATTCGATCGAGGTGAAATTTTGTACTCAGATGGAGAATAACGTATTCAAGCTACATGCAGCTCGCAGAACCATAAAAACCATAAAAAATTATAACTTCCGAACGGAAAGGGGTTCCGTGAATATAGCTGTTCAAACTATTTTTCTCCTGATAATTTCGAAACTACTTATTGGATTGGAATGAAATTTTGCACCTAGCTGAGGAATAATTGTATTCAAACTTCGTGCGAAATTTTGTCCAGCTCGCATCACCAAGACCATAGATACCGTAGAAAATTCTAGCGAATTATCGAAATAAAATTGGTCACCTAAAGCACTGACGTGAAGTCTGGATTTTCGCCTTAGTTTGAAATTTTTTTTGACAGCTGTCAAAATCTTTCCAATTGGTTTCTGAAACTGAAGAATGCGAATGTACCTACAAGGTGCATGTACGAGCGCTCAAAAGCTCCTGACTTCACGGCAGTGCTTTTCTCAATTTTTTTACCTATTTTAAGCCTTGTCCGGAATATCGAACCAACACCATCACCCAAGTATTGAAATTAATAAAATAAAACTAATGGAAGTATCTAGTCAATTAAAGGAACTCGGACATATTTCATTTCTAGAAATCTGAACGGATGATGTGGTTGTTCGAATGTTCGAAGCGTTACATAACAAATATTCGAACATTATTCAATGCATGTGGAAAGGACCGTTAAAGAAAAATCGGGCGAACTGGAACCGATGACGTGCGGTGTGAGATTTCCCTCCATCTGTCATTGTTAAACTTAAATTGTCGTGCATTTTTCACTTGTCGACGCTCAGCACCCTGACACTCATATTGTAGAGGTTGTAACGTGTGAATTATGTGATGTGGACCAGATAAAATTGAATAATGAATCTAGATGCCCGCTCAAATTAGGAACAGATCCGGCTCAGTGAGCAGATTCTCTAATGAGGGGTGTTGATAGGATGTTGAGTCGAAAATAATCAAACGCAGTGCATAGATGCAAAGCTAATATGAAAAATAATAGTATATTATTTAACGAGCGGTAATGTAGGTCATAACTCATGCATAAGAAGTTTGCAGCAGGAGCCGAAGGCGAGTGCTGTAATTCATCAAATGAGTTATGACCATTACCGCTTGTTGAATACTTATACTTTATCTACGATTATAACAATATCTACGATTATAACAATAAATACTAAGATACAAGTACAGAGAAAGAACTTCATTTACAAATTTCAATAGTTACCTATAACCTTGCATTATTTATGTTCATTGTGCTTCTTAGCATGGTGTAGAAAGTCCATAGGGGTTTCAGTTGTATCTTTCGAGAATTTTTCTCGAACTCAAGTTCCCACTAGAGTTCGCTAGCGAGTACTAGCACTTAGCTCCTTCTTGACGTTAGTATATACTCGCAATACTCTTTATGCCATTTCCATAATGAACGACACAATGGAGTCGTTATTATCTTTATCTACTCCTATTGAATAATATAGTCATTACTCAAATACTTTTGAGCAAGTAATAGTATATGTAAACAAACACCGTTCTCTCCTATAACTCCCTGTCTCTGTGCTTCTGAACAAGCCGATTGGCCAAAAGGGTCCATTATTGATATCGAGGGGAGGTCACTTGAATAATTTTGACGTTTATTCAAATTGAGTTGATATCTAATTATTATTGTGAATATTTCGCCGAAAAAGATTGATTCAGATAGTGAAGATGAATTATTATGTACACCTTCAGAAATGAGACAATCAGCTAATTCTAACATACAAAATTTATTGCCCGAAAAATACCAAAACAAATATAAATGTGTATACAACAATTTTCGAGATTGGCGTAGCAGTAAGAAATTTATGTCATTGTTTACAGAAATTTAAGTCATTGTTTACAGAGAATGTTCTTCTGGAATATTTTAGTGAACTTAGCACTAAATATAAAGCATCACCCCTATGGACCTTCTACACCATGCTAAGAAGCATAATAAACATAAATAATGCATGGTTATGGGTAACTATTAAGATTTGTAAATAAAGTTCTTTCTCTGTACTTGTATCTTAGTATTTATTGTTATAATCGTAGATAAAGTATAGTATTCAACTTGAAGAGACGCTAGGTATAAAATTAATTCATTAATTCATTGGTATTATTTCGAAGAAGAAGCTATTTTTGCACGTTTGCTTTTACGAGTATGGACAAGAGAGTTATAATTTTGCGCAAATGTCTGTTATTTTCGAATTTTGATCGAGGGATATTAGAAGGTTGGACTCGCGGATGAATAATTCGTGGTCAAATTCAATTCTGTCTGTCCGTCCCTACGTGAATCCGATAACTTTTGAAAGAAAAGGACTAGAGTTTTGGAATTCTCAGGATACGTTTGATGGAATTGAAACTTAGTTGCGAACTAACAACAACAACAACAACGATTCGTGAACATTCCCAAGGATCGTATTCCTAGAAGAATTAGAACTTCGGTGTCTCAGAAACTATTCGCCACATCCCGAAGATGATGAAATATTGCATATTTCCCAGTTATTATTTTTTCGAATTTGTACAGGAAAATTTCAAATTCTACAGGACGCCACAGACAGAAACCAATTTCATCTTTGTAGAGCTTACTCTCAAGTATGCTACTTTGTATGACGCCTAAAGGTTCGATTCAATTTTTTTTGCATCATACGCAAACTATGACGTAATTTCTTATAGCATTAGAATACTAAAACCAGAATGACATGAGATCGTTTGAATGAAGGCGATCTTAAGCCATAATGTAAAGGTATATGTCATCATCTAGGATCATTATATTCTGTGGAATAATGAAAATTGGGAGCACCCCAATAAATATACTGCTCCACAAGAGTAAGGGATATCGTATTCAATTGTTTTTAAAAGTATGTTATCTTCGAGACAATCGCTGTAAAATCATTTAAAACTCAATTACAACTTGAATCGATCCAATAAAAATCAGTATGAGACATTTCGTCAATTTGGCTCCCTTATTTCTGAAGTTTGGTTCTTTGCATATGCTTCATGAATGTTCTTATTTTGAAATGGAGTCAGTCACAGTTTCGATTTGAAACGAGTTTTCTGAAAATGCCAAGACGTAAATTAACAAACGCTGAGGCTAATAGGGCTATCGGAATGCTACAGGGTGGCCTAACGCAGGTTGTTGTAACGGAAAGGCTCCAAGTCAGCCAAAGTGTGATATCTCGACTTTGGAATAGGTTCAGTGAGACAGGTTTCGTGTTGGAAAGACCAAGGCTTGGTGGGCGACGAAAAACAACACCCGCTCAGGATCGTTTCATCACCGTTTCGGCGAGAAGAAACCCTACATCTAAGTGTAGAATGCTACGGAATACTCTTCAAAATGCAGATGGGTTCCAAGTTTCCATCGAAACCATCAGACGACGTTTGAGAGAGGTGAATCTAGGTTCTTGACGTCCATTAAGAGGAGTTCCATTAACACGTGACCATAAGCGTCAAAGACTGGAATGGGCAAGGCAACATATCAATTGGAACGATCAATGGCATAGTGTCCTTTTCACCGATGAATCCAGATATGGATGATTTTCAGATTCTCGAAGAATAAGGGTATGGACAATCCCACGCATACCCCGTAATCGTCGCTATGTCCAAGAAGTCCATCCATTCCGAGGGGGTAGTGTTATGGTATGGGCCGGGATATGTTTCAACGGGCGCACAGATCTACACATTTGTCCTGGGAATATGACCGCCTTACACTATAGGGAGCATGTCATTGACAATGTTGTGCCAAATTTCCACGCTGTTATTGGTTTTCAATTTCTAGACGATAACGCTAGACCGCACCGTGCAGCCATAGTTGAGAATGCGCGCGATGAGCTTGTATTGTAAAATGTAATAATTGTATGTGATATTGTAAAATTGGTAAATGTGGTATTCCACATTTACCAATACCTCCGCACTCGCCAGATTTGAATTGCATAGAACATGCATGGGATATGCTCCAAAGAAGATTAGATAATCATCAATCTACCCCAGAATCCTTAAATGATCTGAGAGAGCTTCTGCCCCGTTTATGGAACCAAATTCCTCAAGAAATGTTCAACAACCTCGTGTGTAGTATGCAAAGAAGATGTCAAGCTGTTATTGATGCCCGAGGAGGCCGTACATTGTATTGATAGTCTTGAAATGCTTGAATTCTCTGGGAATAAAATTTCGTTATTTTACTCGATTTTACTTAACCACCCTGTATACGCTGCAGACCTACAGGCTAAAATTAATTTGCAACTTGAAATCATATTAATATGAATATTCATCACAAAAATCTTATTTTAACTATATTTTTTTGCACTTTGAGTTAATATCCCTAACTCATGTGGAGCAGTTTATTTCCTTCAAGAAATGCATTGAAAATACGCAAGCAGCAAGTTGCCGAGAATCAGCCGGCACGTTGATTATTGGGTTGATTAAAGGCATTAAAAATATCCGAAAGAACCCCTTAGTTCACAAATCCATTGTTTCTTCATGTTAAGTGGAGGCGCTTTCTGAGTGTTCCATAACGACATTTTTCATTGAACCAACTCGAATGACTTTTCAGTTATATAACCAGTCCGGCCCTGAAATCTTCCATCGATGCTTCATATGATAGGACGTACTAGAAGTATCAGCCGATACCTTAACAAATAACTACCCAATGAATTATGGGAAATGAAAAAAAGACCCGTGTACCGTCCAATTTTCAACGTAGGTGGTCGTTAAGTAAAAAGTAGTAGACATTTCAAGAGGATTTGTACAAATTTTCAGTTATGTTTTATTAATGGTCGTTCTTTCGGGCAATTTATTATGTTAAATGTGACGTCTAATACTCTTGTAGGATTGGTAGCATGTGATGAGGAACTGTTGAAGGAGCGATAATAAAACAATTGTGGTAGCTGTGTTTGTTGTTGAGATGTGTTTGATTCTTTGGTGAAATTAATGCTGATGTTCTTATAAATCTCTCTTCAGGAACAACAACCTTGGGCTGGATTAGTATGATTGAATATGATGGTGAAATACAATATGTTTGATGATTTCTAATTGTTGCTTTGATAAAAACCATTCCTCAAAAGCTGACTTCATTAATTGAGTCTTCCTCAATTATTTAGAAGCTTGCACCATATCTTGATCACTCACGGAAAAAAATTGGTCCAGTATGTTCGATTTTCATTGTCAATTGATTCAGAGAAGATGGACCATACATGACGTCTGTATTTTTCGGATTTTGAGACAAAAATTACGAAAAGCACTGCCGTGAAGGCAGGAGCTTTTGAGCGCTCGTACATGCACCTTGTAGGTAGATTCGCATTTTCCAGTTTTAGAAACCAATTGAAGGAATTTTTGACAGCTGTCAAAAAAATTCTGAAACTTAGGCAAAACTCCAGACTTCATTCATGTCGCTGCTTCAGCTGATCAATTTTGTTTCGATAATTCGCTAGAATTTTCTACGATATCTATGGTCTTGGTGATGCGGTCTGGACAACATTTTGCACGTACTTTGAATACATTATTCCTCAGCTAGATGCATAATTTCATTCCAATCCGATCAGTAGTTCCGAAACTATCTGGAAAAAAATATTTTGAACGGCCATATTTACGGAACCCCTAGTCTCATTTTGCTTATTGATGAACGTGACCGCGATATTCGCGATCCAAACCCATCCTGAAAATTTCAAGTTCCTAGGCCTTTCCGTTCAGAAGTTACAATTTTCTATGGTTTCTATGGTTCTGGTTATGCGATATGGACAAAATATTGCTTCAATATATCACTCTCGATTAAAATACAAAATTTCATCTCGATCGAATCCGAAGTTTCGAATTTATCGAGAAAACAAAATTTCAAACGACCGTATTTACGGAACCCCTTGTATAATGTTGCTCATAGATTAACGTGATCACGACATTCGAGATCCACACCTATCCTGAAAATTTCAAGTCCCTAGGCATTTCCGTTCAAAAGTTACAATTTTCTATGGTTTCTATGGTTCTGGTCATGCGATCTGGACAAAATTTCGCATGTAGCTAAAACACCTCATTTTCCATCTGAGTGCAAAATTTCATCTCGATCGAATCTGTAGTTTTCAAGTAATCAGGGAAACAAAACTTTGAACGGCCATATTTACGGAACCCCTGGTGGAATTTGGCCCATTAACGAACTCAATCGAGGCATTCGGGATCTGAACCTACACTGAAAATTTCAAGTCTCTAGGTTGATCCGTTCGAGAGTTATCGTGCTGACGGACGGCCGGACGGACGGACGGACGGCCGGACGGACAGACTCGAATTTTCCGACGGATTCGTCATCAGTGAGTCGAACATAGTCGATTGAGACCATTTTCGGCTCAAAATTCGAAAAATACAGACATCGTGACGAAATGATATAGCCCTCGTGTATGTAGTACGAGCGCTCAAAAATGGTCTCAAACGACTAGCTTCGACTCACTGATGACGAATCCGTCGAAAAATTCAAGAATTTCCGTCCGGTCGTAAGCACGATAACTCTCGAACGGAACAACCTAGAGACTTGAAATTTTCAGTATGGGTTCAGTTCCCGAATGTCGCAGTGAATTTCGTTAATGGGCAGAATTCGATTGGAATGAAATTTTGCAGTCAAATGTAAAATTATGTGATCAAGCTACATGCATTTTGTCCAGATTGCATGACCAGAATCATAGAAACCATAAAAAATTTCAACTTTTGAACGGAAAGGCCTATGGACTTGAAATTTTCAGGATAGTTATCTATGTCGAATGTCGAGGTCACATTCATAAATGGTGGTTTGAAATTTAGTTTTCTTGATAATTTCAAAACTACGGATTCGATCCTGACGAGATTTTGTATTTTAATGGAGAATAATATATTTAAGCCATATTTTGTCAAGATCGAATGACCAGAACCATAGAAACCATAGAAAATTATAACTATCGTACGGAACCGCCTAGGGACTTGGAATCTTTAGGATAGGTGTGGATCTCGAATGTAGCGGTCACGTGCAGCAATGAGCATAACAAGACTAGGAGTTTCGTGAATATGACCGTTCAAAATATTTCTTTCCTGATAATTTCGAAACTACTTATTAGATTGGAATGAAATTTCGCACATAGATGAATAATATTGTATTCAAACCTCAAATTTTGTCCACATCGCATAACCAAGACCATAGATTCCGCAGAAAATTCTGGCGAATTATCGAACAAAAATTTTTACAATTGTCAAGAATTTTTTTCAATTGGTTTCTTAAACTGGAAAATGCGAATCAACCTACGAGGCGAATGAACGGCAGTGCTTTTCTCGATTTTTATACTCTTTCCCCATCAATTAAGTTACATGCAGTCATAATTTCTCACCTTAATGCACGATCATCAATTGCCCATTTTTGGGATTTTTGGTGGTACCACCTAGACCCAAAGAGTTAAACAACTAGTGAAAAAGAGTCTGTTTGTATGATGTGTTTGTCAAAAACTTGGCTTAATGATGACTATTGAGATGAAACATTTTCAATGCTATCGAGAAGATAGAAGTGATGAACGCAGGGGTGGTGGTTTGGCAGTTTTTGTTGGCAAAAATTTATGGGTTTCTATATGGAGGTTTGAAATGGTTGTGCATTGTGACATTGAATAGCTTTTTTTCAAAATTTATCTTTGACCCCCTGATCAGATAAGGCATTCTTGTTTGAACAAATAGATGAATTATTATCACATCTAATATGACTATTGAATATTTCATGCTCATGGGGTAAATAAATATAGTGATGTAACAAATCCTCTGAATGACTGTTGTAATAACTACGTTTATAATTATTACTTACTCGAACTGTGGTCGTTGTGGCTCGATTAGCCTTCCACATGGATGATACTATAATTATATTATACTTTATTATACTTGTCTAATGAAGAAGTTCTTAAGATCATTATAAAATATTATGATAGACACTTTTTCCTCGGATTTATGATAATGCGAAATCCTTTCAACATTCACCTAGGTTCTTCATCGCAAACTAGATCTCTATAGAATGTGACCCCGATGGATTTCATCAATTTCAGATATGTAGAATATGCACTCATTGTTATGTAAATGCGGCAATAATAGGAACCGTCTTATCTTCTCGGCTGGTTTTATTGTGACCATAAATAACAAACGTAGCATGCACCCAACGTAGGCGAAGTTTATTACTAATGGCGATTTTTCATCCTTCGGCAATTAATTATAACACACGCCTGGACATGAACGTTACGTTTTTCCTACTCTGAAAAGCCCCGCATCGTAAACGGCTGTTATTTCTCTCTCGTGTTGACTTGAACGGCTATAAGTGATACAGTTAAATAATTTGTCATGGCTGTTGAAAACTTCTTCTGGAACATATGGATTCAAAGAGGTACTGTTACCTTTCTGTAGGTTATTTGATTTATTTCCCGATGGAGAGAATTGAGTTCTGAAGGAATAACCATCTATCTATCAGATGAATATTGATATACCAGATGAATTTGAAACATGTTGCCATACTTCCAGCAAAACTTCATGAATCCTAACAATGAACAGTATTTTATTAATTTGTAATTACACCTCGGGCGTAATATTATTACTCATTATTGCTTGTCTTCTAACCTCGTCTAATTCTCTGGAATTCATACCAAATCTGAATAAATGCTTCTATGAAATAACATTCCCAATGATCTTTTGTCTTGAACCCGAGAAGCTATCTCACAATTTACTATGGAGTTTTTCAAATGAAATCAACGACGAGAAACTGAAACGATTCCAGTGCAGGTACCTAGTTGTTGTTTGATTTGATGAATATTGGAAATTTAAGTTCGAAGTGAGCCTGTAAAAAAAACATATAAATGCTCAATGAGCGTTATTTTGACAAAGGAATAAATATTTTGAAGAGTTCTTTTGTGGATTTCCAATTTTTGCGCGCTTGTTTCTATGAATAAGATCGTTATTATTTTTCCCGAATATCTGTAATTTTCGAATTTTGAGCTCATATTGGTCTTAAACGAAAACTGACAGATGAAGAATCGAAGTAAAATTCTGAAAAAAAAACTGAATGCGCCGGTTAGTTATGGGTCGAAATCTGCCGATGGGTTCTGTGAATATATCCATATGAATTTTTTCCTAATAATTCGAAAAATACCGATTCCATCGAATTGAAACCTTGTAGTTAGTTGTGAGTTATATAGATGTGGAAAAAAAAATTATTTTTTCTGATCTTTTTACTATAGGTATTTCATATTTTCAAAGTTTATAGAATAAAATGACATTATTTGTCATCCTGACAAAAACACTGAAGTCTGGTTTGACATAAAGAAACAAGAGCGCAAAAGCTCCTGATTTCACGCCAGTGTCCGCTAAATTTCTTTTCACACTAATCGCAAAATTAGAAAACCACTGGACCGCACAGTTAGAAATACACTGGACCGCAAAATTAACCGGACGGAAAAAAATTCGCCTGAATTCAATCTTGAATAACTTTCAATTTTTTCAACCAATTGCGATAATTTTTTAACAGGTTGCTGATGCTTTTATCTCCATCATGTCCTGATATCGATTTTATGAACAGCCATGAATGGATACGTTGAGATACATGGTACCTAGATTGTTTCAAACCTTTTGTTGATAACAACTATTCTAAACATTTGCTTACGTTTGAAACAGTTTTTGTTTGAAACATGTTAAAAACACTTAAATTAAACAAAACAAGCGCTCGTACTACTTACATGAGGGCTATATCATTTCGTCACGATGTCTGTATTTTTCAAATTTTGAGCCGAAAATGGTCAATCGACTATGTTCGACTCACTGATGGCGAATCCGTCGCAAAATTCGAGTTCGACCGGCCGTACGTCCGTAAGCACGATAACTCTTGAACGGAACAACCTAGAGACTTGAAATTTTCAATGTGGGTTCAGTTCCCGGATGCCTCGGTTAAGTTCGTAATGGGCCAAATTCCACCAGGGGTTCCGTAAATATGGCCGTTCAAAGTTTTGTTTTCCTGATTACTTGAAAACTACAGATTTGATCGAGATGTCAAATGGAGAATGAGGTGTTCGAGCTACATGTGAAATTTTGTCCAGATCGGATGACCAGAACCATAGAAAATTGTAACTTCGTCGTGATCACGGTCATCTATGAGCGAAATTATACTAGGGGTTCCGTAAAACTGGTCGTTTTAGTTTTCTTGATAATTTAAAAAAGTACAGATTCGATCGTGACGAAATTTTGTATACTAATGAAGAATGATATTCAAGCTACATTTCTCCAGATCACATTACCAGAACCATAGAAACCATAGAAAATCATAACTTTCGGACGGAAAGGCCTAGGGACTTAAAATTTTCAGGATAGGTGTGGATCTGAAATGAGCAGAATTATACAATGGGTTTCGTAAATACGGTCGTTTGAAATTTTGTTTTCTCGATTATTTCGAAACTGCGGATTCGATCGAGATGAAATTTTGTTTTTAATCGAGAGTGATATATTAAAGCAATATTTTGTCCAGATCGCATGACCAGAACCATAGAAACCATAGAAAATTGTAACTTCTGAACGGAAAGGCCTAGGAAATTGAAATTTTCAGGGTTGGTTTGGATAGCGAATATCGCGGTCACATTCATCAATAAGCAAAATTAGACTAGGGGTTCCGTAAATATGACCGTTCAAAATATTTTTCTCCTGATAGTTTCGAAACTAGTGATTGGATTGGAATGTAATTTTGCACCTAAATGAAGAATTATGTATTCAAACTACGTGCGAAATTTTGTTCAGATCGCATCACCAAGACCATAGATACCTACCGTAGAAAATTCTAGCAAATTATCGAAAAAAATTGATCAGCTGAAGCACTGACATGAAGTCTGGAGTTTCGCCTAAGTTTCAGAATTTTTTTGACAGCTGTCGATAATTTCTTCAATTATTTTTAAAACATCCAAGGTTGATGTCCGAGCGCTCAAAAGCTCCTGACTTCACGGCAGTGCTTTCCGTAAGTTTTCATTTTATTTCTTTATCCAGCGTTAAATCCTCATCTGACTCGGAATCATACGAGTAGATAGTTGACATTGGTAGTTGAGAATTTTTAGATGAAACACATTTTTAAAAATGTTTCTTCATACGCAGCAATAGTCCAGCCACATTTTTCATATTTTGCAGTCATAGATTTTTTGTTATTATCTTTAACAGCATCAAAATATGACCAAATGGCATCTTTCTTCCTTCCCGGAGACGACACTTTTCAAAGAAATCACCAAAAGCACTGCCGGAAGTCAGGAGCTTTAGAGCGCTCGTCCATCCACCTTGTAGGTAAATTCGCATTCTCCAGTTTTAGAAACCAATTGGAAAAATTTTGACAGCTATCAAAAAAAAATTTCAAACGTAGGCGAAAATCCAGACTTCACGTCAGCTTCAGGTGACCGATTTTTTTTCCGATAATTCGCTAGAATTGTCCATGGTATCTATCGTCTTGGTAATGCGAACTGAAGAAAATTTCCCACGAAGTTTCAACACATTATTCTCCATCTATGTGCGAAATTTTATTTCAATCCAATGGGTAGTTTCTAAATTATCAGGAAAAAAATTATTTGAACGGCCTTATTTACGGAACTCTTATTCTAATTTTGCTCATTGATGAATGTGCTCGCGGAATTCTTGATCCAAACCTCCCCCTTAAAATTTCAGTTCCCTAGGCCTTTCCGTTCGAAATTTAGGATTCTCTATGGTTACTATGGTTCTAGTCATGCGATTTGGGAAAAATGTAGCTTGAATATATCATCTCCATTAAAATACAAAATTTCGTCACGATCGAATCCGTAGTTTTGAAATTATCAAGAAAACTAATATTCAAACGACTATATTTACGAAACCCCTAGTCTAACTCTACTAATTGAAGAACGCGACCGCGTCATTCGAGATCCACACCTATCCTGAAAATTTCAAGTCCCTAGGCCTTTCCTTTCCGTTCGAGAGTTATAATTTTCTATGGTTTCTATGGTTCTGGTCATGCGATCTGAAAAAAAGTAGCTCGAATATATCACGATCAATAGTTTTGAAATTATCAAGAAAACTGGATTTCAAACGACCATATTTACGGAACCCCTAGTCTCATTTTGATTATTGATAAACGTGACCGCAACATTCGAGATCCACAACTATCCTGAAAATTTCCAAGTCCCTAGGCCTTTTCATTACAAAGTTATAATTTTCTATGGTTTCTATGGTTCTGGTCATGTGAGCTGAACAAAATTTTGCATGTAGCTTGAACACGTCATTCTTCATTTGAGAGCAAAATTTCACTCAGATCGAATCAGTAGTTTTGAAGTGATCAGGAGAACAAAATTTCGAGCGGACGTATCAACGGAGTCCTTTGGCGGATTTTGCCCAATAACGAACTTAACCGCGGCATTCGAGATGCGAACCTACCCTGAAAATTTCATGTTTCTAGGTCGTTCCGTTCGAGAGTTATTGTGTATACGGACAGACGGCCGAACGGACGGATGGACTCGAATTTTTCGACGTATTCTTCATCAGTGAGTCGAACATGGTCGATTGAGAGCTATTCGGCTCGAAATTCGAAAAATATAGACATCATGACGAAATGATATAGCCCTCGTGTAAGTAGTACGAGCGCTCAAAAATGGGACTCAGAAATATCATTCAGTTCCTAAATTTTTCTACAGAATCTTCAAAAGTTAAGCGTAAAATGCAATTTTTTGTGCTACCATGTACCTCAACGTACCTGTTCGTAAAATATATATCAGGACGTGATGAAGATGAAAGCATCAGCAATCTGTCAAAAAATTGGTCAAAAAACTTGAAAGTGATACAGAATAGAATTCAGGCGAATTTTTTTCCGTCTTTTCTGATATGGATTCCAATAATTTCACGGACGCATTTTACAATTGTCCCTACCATCTGTTGATATGTAGTATCAGCCGAATATAAAAAATAGTGTCCCTAATGATGACCATCATATACGAGTTATCGCAACTCCATCGAGTTAGACAATCAACCAACACGTCTTGTGAATATCGGGAGTACAACGCAGAGAACTGGATGCGATCGACATTCGACCTCTAGCTGACAATATCTTCGAGGAGAAAACGAGGCTCGCAAGAGAAGCTTCGAGGAGACGTGATGAAACCTGCACCCCGGCAATAAATTCGCGAGGAAATATGAAATATTAGGTGCAGTCAGTGCATCATCCCAGCCCATTCTCGGCAATAAATACTGCGAGATGGCTGATCGTTTATGGTCGGTTTTGTGTCCCACCTTGACCGTTGCCTGAGGCCATCTGGGAATGGGCTCGGAATTATTTGTCTAGACGTTTATGACTTGCGATTTTTGTTCTCGCTGGTAGTACCATCCGACGACCGATCGAATTAGGCTTGTAACTTTATCGCGGTAATTGTATCTGGCAATTAGATATTGGTTTTGAGTGTAGGCAGGATTTATGAAGCTGGACGTCCCGTCGATTTGAAAGCGTTCACACGATTGATTTTAGATTGCATGCGACAAAAATGTTCGGCGAAATCTATGTGGAGGAAAAATCATAAAGCAAAATTACACAGAAAATCATTCTTCAAATCTCAATATATAAAACTAAGTCGGGTTTATTCCAACACTTATAACTCGAGAACGACTGGACCGATGTTCATGGTTTTTCATTTGGTGTTTTCGTCTCCGTCCCAAATAGGAAAATAACTTTGAAAACATTAAATAATTGACGATAAAATAAAATGAAAAAAAGAAAATTTTCCAATACAAAATGTTCATAAATTTTGTAACTGCGGAGAATGTAGAATAATGATAAATGATCGACATAATATTGGTTGTCCAATATTTATGCCATTGATTTCACTAATTCATTTCAGATTATTCCGTAAATCCATTCAGAGTCAGTATATTTTATAAATATTTACTTCGCTATAGTGTTTGATAAATGTTGTCTGTGATTTGTTTTAAAGTGTGTGTATTATTATTGAAAATGGAATAATATACGGCTGTTTATCTGAATTGATCGAATTCAAGAACGAAAATTGAAAAATTTTACTAGATAAACTAATAAGTAATCCAACAAAACAATTCATGCAAATTATGGATTCGTTGGTATCTGGGAATTGTTTTGTTGGCTTGCTTATTAGTTTATCTAATAAAATTTTTCAATTTTTGAGCGCTCGTACTACTTACACGAGGGCTAGTATTTCGTCACGATGTCTGTATTTTTCGAATTTTGAGCCGAAAATGGTCTCAATCGACTATGTTCGACTCACTGATGACGAATCCGTCGGAAAATTCGAGTCTGTCCGTCCGTCCGTCCGGCCGGCCGTCCGGCCGTAAGCACGATAACTCTCGAACGGAACAACCTAGAGACTTGAAATTTTCAGTGTGGGTTCAGTTTCCGAATGCCTCGGTTAAGTTCGTTAACGGGCAGAATTCCACCACGGGTTCCGTAAATATGGCCGTTCAAAGTTTTGTTTCCCTGATTACTTGAAAACTGCAGATTTGATCGAGATGAAATTTTGCACTAAAATGGAAAATGAGGTGTTCTAGCTACATGTGAAATTTTGTCCAGATCGCATGACCAGAACCATAGAAACCATAGAAAATTGTAACTTTTGAACGGTAACGCCTAGGGACTTGAAATTTTCAGGATAGGTGTTGATCTTGAATGTCGTGATCACGTTCATCTATGAGCAACATTATACAAGGGGTTCCGTAAATACGGTCGTTTGAAATTTTGTTTTCTCGATAAATTCGAAACTACGGATTCGATCGAGATGAAATTTTGTATTTTAATCGAGAATGATATATTGAAGCAATATTTTGTCCAGATCGCATGACCAGAACCATAGAAACCATAGAAAATTGTAACTTTTGAACGGAAAGGCCTAGGAACTTGAAATTTTCAGGGTGGGTTTGGATCGCGAATATCGCGGTCACGATCATCAATAAGCAAAAAAAGACTAGGGGTTCCGTAAATATGGCCGTTCAAAATATTTTTTTCCTGATGGTTTCGGAACTACTGATCGGATTGGAATGAAATTATGCACCTAGCTGAGGAATAATGTATTGAAACTACGTGCAAAATTTTGTCCAGATCGCATCACCAAGGCCATAGATACCGTAGAAAATTCTAGCGAATTATCGGAAAAAAATTGGTCAGCTGAAGCACTGACATGAAGTTTGGAGTTTCGCCTTAGTTTCAGAATTTTTTTGACAGCTGTCAAAAATTCCTCCAATTGATTTCTAAAACTGGAAAATGCGAATCTACCTACAAGGTGCATGTACGAGCGCTCAAAAGCTCCTGCCTTCACGGCAGTGCTTTTCGTAATTTCATTCTTGAATTCGATTATTGAAAATGCCGTGACCAAGAAGATCTGATATGCGGCGCCAGTATGGAGGGAAGAGTGCAATGTAATGACTCTCGGATCAATTCAGCACAGGAAATGGGAATCTTAAGGGTAGCTTCGGCATACAGAACTCTGTCGGCGGAGGCTGTCAGAAGTTATTGCTTACCAATTGACCTAATGTTGGCGGAAAGTGGCTTCCTTTTTACCATAGGAGGAGCACTATCGGGCAATCGCCGTATGGCAGGAAGGATGACACTGAGAAAATGGCAGGAGAGATGGGATGATGGAGGGTAAAATTCCGATTGGAAGAGGAGGAATTTGGAGTAGTGGATCCAATGTGAGCATAAAACGACTATTTTACACAATTTTTGACAGGCAAGGATCTTATGGTAACTTCACTAAGAGGATAGGACAGACACGGAATGATCGGTATCATGCATGCCACGTTGTAGATGACCCGAAGCACATGTTCTGTCACTGCCTCAGATGGACGGAGGAAAGGAACGCACTGATTGGAAAGATAGGCCGCTTACCGCCAGTTGAGAATATAATAGAGAAAATTATGCAGTTTGAAGGATTACGGCTTTGTGACAGGAGTCATGAGGAGAAATGAAAGAGAGCACCATTATGCATGGGGGATCATCGAAGTACGGACAGGGATATCTTTTTCGGTGGTCCTCGCATTTCCCCAGAGCCGTGCCAAAGCATTGTGCTTGGTAATTGTGAAAGCACTCGAAGCCCTTTTGTGCTCCCAAGAACTGTGCTCCCGAGCACTTTTTAAAAGCAGTGCTTAGTGCTTAGTACTTGGAGCACATCAACAAAAGGCTTAGTGCTTAGTAATCCCCAAAGTGCTCCCGAGCACTTCTGCCAATTACTAAGCACTAAACCCTTTCCCAATCTTGTCGTAACACCGACATATGCGACCGACGCCAACACCTTCATACCTTGAGATCTAGTATTGATATTCAGTCCAGTGAAAATGAATCGATATATTTATGAATATATATTATTTCAACCAAAGAGATCCGGAGTCCTTGAAAATTTGCAACACACATAGCTCCCGACATGCTCTAAGTGAGCATCAAATTCGGGACACCCTATACATCTTTTCTGACCTGTCAATGATCTCACATATTATCATATAACAGCTTAACTAAATAGGTACAATTTTTCTTCCGATGAAAATGACCTCACCTCAAAGTTCTTAAACAAGTGCTTAGGGCTTAGTGCTCGAAATTTCGAATTACTTTCGTAAAGTGCTGAGTAATCGCGAGCCTTTTGTGGAAATTGGTGCTCGCGACCCGGTAGCCTTTTTTTCCAAGTGCTTAGTGCTTAGTGCTCGAAGCACTGATATTCAGTGCTCGGCACAGCTCCGCATTTCCCCAAGTTGAGGTTTTTTTTTTATCTACAGACAACAACATCAAGCCAAACTGATAGCCGGATCGTGGTTGAATCTAGCAGCAGAGTCTTCTCCAAAACCAAAAATGAACAAGTTTGGGTATGGATTGCGTAGGGTTGAGTTAGGTTTAGGTTAGGTTCGCGATAGGGTTAGGTTAGGGTGACGATAGGGTTAGGTTAGGGTCACGATAGGGTTAAGATAGGGTTAGGTCATGGTTAAGTCAGGAAGCAACTCATGAGAATAGATCTATCAGAAAAAAACGAGTGTAGATTCTGTGTGGAGTAGGAGAAAACTCCGGATCACCTGGTGACGGAATGCCTCGCCATCGCAAAAAATGCTTTGGACAAGAAATCTGTAGATATGGGGAAGTAACCGCATTGCAATCATCCTAGATATTGGAGTTCATTAGAACTATGGAACTAAAGGGCGAGCTGTAGCTACGTGATGACGAGAACAGCTCTGATGGAGGAAACAATAGACCTTAAGGTCATAGTGCAATGAGACCCCCCTTTAATCTGAATCTGATCTTATCTAATCCGAGACCTCTGAAAGGCTATGAAAAGTCAGAATGTGTACTTCCTCTGATTGAGGAACTGGGCGACTTGCAGGGTGAATCTGGATAGGTTCACACGTGGCGATAATTCCGAAATACCTTCGACGTTGACTTCCCAAAAAAAATCAATCACCAGCATGGTTTGGTGATTCTCTCCAAACCCAAAGTACACCAAACTTCAGGATTTTCTCTTTCCAACCGTCCATTGGATTGAATGTTTCATACAAGTCTCACAAAGAACAGAGCCCACTTTTCAACTTGGTCCCCGAGTCTCACATCAAAGTAAGCTAGATAGGCTTTTTTTACGAAGTCGGAAATGGGTTTTCTGTAAACTTCCTTGAGTGTACTCACCACATACGAAGCAAAAACACATCAGGGTGATTCTCCTTCAAAATGTATTTTGAAAGGTGGGCACATAGTAATACTAACTGGAGTAATGGTGAATTCTATAGATATTAGCTCAACAAGAAATTTCTCGGGATATTTTGTTTGAAATGTGAAAATTCTTCAAAATTTCATATACTAAATAGACCCAAGATGACTTCTCAAAGTAAATGGATCATCCTCAATAGCTACTGTCATTTTGTCGAACCAAAACCAGTACATACCAATAATTTTCTGCACGTTACGACCCATCGTCATCCTCAACAAATATATGAAGTTATTATTACCAAAGTATACCCCATAAAATGAAGAAATGAACCGTTAAGTAAGTCACATTTTTTCAGTGACACGCCATAGAGTAAGGAAGAGACCGCTTAACAATGGCAGGTAACAAGCGGGGCCGTATTTGCACACAATGGAACCACCGGGAGGACTGGGAATAAATCTTCTTCTTCTTCGTGAAGACACTCACATCGAGTCCGCGGTAATTATAGCGCGACACGGCCACTTCCTAATGTAGACACATTTTTGCGATTGCGCCAACATTCAGTATTTAACGAACATATCCCGTGAAATTCGAGTTAATTGTTGCCATTCCACAGACAGTCTACTTTTCGAGGAAGGTACTCGCGAGGACGGTCTCTATGATTTATATCGATGTATAATTCAGTTGAGAGAGGAAAAGGACGTCTGACAAGAAGGAAATTCGGAGATGGCGCTCTTTTCATTGAGGTTGTGGTAGATGGTGCTACACTTCCAGCTCAACTAACGGAAAAGACTGAAACTACTTTTGATAATAGGTTCTGCTGTGTCAAGTCTGATCCTAATGTTGAAAACGACTTCTTGGTCGGTTCTTCCAAATCATTCTCGGTATTTTCGTCTTCCCATCGATCAGAATGTAAGTATAACATAACACTAAGGATCTCCCCGGAATTGCTTATCTTGGTAACATTCAAAATATTTCTATTTTTGTGAATTCCACGAAGGCAAGAACCACTACAAAATTGTGCAGGATTTGATTGAGGAAAAAGAAAAGTTCATAACCCCGAAATTTTCGTTGAGAGAGAGTACTCGCTAAATATGCGATGCGATCGATAAGTACTTTTCGAGCCGAAAATGGTCTTAATCTACATTACTGATGACGAATCCGTCGAAAATTTCGAGTCTGTCCTTCCGGCCGGCCGTATACACGATAACTCTCGAACGGAACGACCTAGAGATTTGAAATTTTCAAGGTAGGTTCGAATCTCCAATGCCGCATCTGAGTTCGTTATTCGGCAGAATTAGACTAGGGGTTCCGTAAATATGGTCGTTCGAAATTTAGTTTTCTTGATAATTTCAAAACTACGGATTCGATCGCGACGAAATTTTGTATTTTCATGGAGAATGGTATATTAAAGCTACATTTTGTTCCAGATCGCATGACTAGAACCATAGAAACCATAGAAAATTTTATCCCTTGAACAGAAACGCCTTAACACTTGAAATTTTCCGGGTAGTTTCGGATTCATTGAATTGGAATGATATTTTGCACATAGATAAAATTTTGTCAAGATTCTAGCGAATTATCGAAAAAAGAATTTGTCACCTAAAGCACTGACGTGAAGTCTGTATTTCGCCTCAGTTTGAAATTTTTTTGACAGCAGTCAAATTTTTTTCAATTGGTTTCTAAAACTGGAGAATGCGAATCTACCTACAAGATGGATTAACGAGCGCTCAAAAGCTCCTGACTTCAAGGAAGTGCTTTTCATAAATTTTTTTTCAATCAGCTTGCGTTCGATCCGGCCACCAGCTATTTAGATCCGGATGTAGATGAACGACGTTCACGTATGCATAGTGTGATGCATGGTGAAAGGATTCTTCCACCATGGTTTGATGAAGATCATACCGGTCTGTGAAATAACATTGGACGTATAAAATGTTCAATGCATAAGAAAGAGAAAGCTGATCTCCAGTCGAACAGTTCAAGAATGGAAATATATGTGCGTTATGATAATGAATAATCCAGTATTGAACTAGAACAAAATGTTATTTCTCGCATCGTCGTTGGCGGTGGTGGAACTAACTGGAGTCACTACACATTAGAGTAGATACTAGACAAACTACGTTCACTTGCACTTCAGCTTCAGCGGTTGGGTGTAAGATCATTCGACATTCCCTATTTAATTGCACGTGAGAAATTTATTTGCGACACTGGATGACACAATTAATTTCCTTTTTGTAAATCATCACTTCTGGGTTCCTTTTTACCTCAACTGGTTTAAAATTAAAATAAATTCTACGAAAAAATTTCGAAGGAAGATAAAAACGAATACTAGAAAATCTCAACGCAAGTCAAAGGCTGACAAATTCAAATCGAGTGTTCAAATAACCCACCTTGTGCCGAACAATTGCGAAATCTATCTCATCTCATCTTTAAACTATAAAAAACATGAAAAACAAGAGTAGTTGTGGTCATGATGATATATCAATGGTTGTGATCAAACGACACATTACAGATCTACAGAAACCTCTCCGTCATGTGCGGCCGTGGCGCAGTGGTTAGTGCATTCGACTTTGGTGCCGGTCTCCTTGATCGGTACCGGGTTCGAATCCTCCGGTCGGGAAAGACATTTTCTGACATGGAGCCCGGTTCCACCATTCACTGTTGGGTAAACAATTAACAGTGCTGTGCCTCAGGTGGCGTAAGGACACCGTAACAAAGCCTACACCGAACACAACCGGATCTTCTAACTCGCACAAGCTCTGAGCTTCTGAGAGGTCTCACAGAGACCTAGGAGAGTCGGGATATAAACAATATACAATACAATGTGATCAATAGGTAGGTCTATGGATGCCGGAATTTTTCCCGAAATATGGAAGCCGTCATTGTTGATTCCAGTTTATAAGGTGATCGTAAATCTGTTCGAAATTATAGACCCATATCTAAATTGAATATATTCAGCAAAGTATTCGAGGTTCTTATATATAACCATGTTTTTTGGTTCATAAAAAACTCCCTCAATATCGAGCAACATGGGTTTTTTGCTGGAAGGTCCGTTGAGTCTAATTTGATTTCTTACTCGGAGTACATACTGAATGCTCTAGATAGGAGGTTTCAAGTTGACTCAGTTTATGTTGATCTGAGCAAGGGATTTGATAAGCTCTGTCACAATATTCTGGTGTTTGCTTTCATCCATTAGCATCCATGGTGATCTCCTGTCATGGTTTGCGTCTTACTTGTCCCATAGAGTGCAGGTCGTGTCTATTTCTGGCTTCAGATCACGAGCAATCATAGCCACTTCAGGTGTCCCTCAGGGCTCCCATTTTGGCCCGCTTCTGTTTTTAAATTACATTTATGATTTGATGTTTATATTTAAGTTAAGTATTAAGTCATGTTCCTCTTATATGCAGACGACATTTTCTCATCCATCAAGAGTTTATTAGACTGCTTACTCTTTCAAAAGGACTTGAACTCATTTGTTGAATACTGTAAATTAGACAAGCTTCTTCTTAATTTTACCAAGTGTCAATCTATAACGTTCACAAGAAATCTCAATATCTTCGATTTCAACTACAAACTTGGCGACCACACTTTATGTAGGGTGTCGTCTGTTAGAGACTTGGGCATTTTATTTGATTCTAAGATGACTTTCGAAGAACACATCTCCAATACAGTGAGTAAATGTAACAGGCTATAGGGTTTCATAATATGAACCTGCAAATCCTTCAAATCCACTGAACCACTTTTCAGCCTTTATTATGCCTACATTTTCAGCCGTCTGAGTTTTGAAAGTTGTATCTGGAATCCCCAGTACAATAGTAGTGTTCTTTCGAACTGATTCAACTGATGATTTAAGTGAAAGCGATGTTGCAATCAGAACACATTCATTCACTTAAAGCCCGAAAGAATACGCTCACTTCTATGACACAACTTCAAATTTTGACTTTACGAAATTTCGCGATCAGAATAATCACTTGCAATCACTTTGGAGTTGTGGAAGGGGGAACTGATTGAAAACGAAAGAACGATCGCTTAAACTGATCTATGTGATTTAACTTACATAAATCACTTCGCTCAGTACGAAAGAACATTACTAATGTTTACAAAAATCGTCTCGAGCATGTTCAAAATAAATTTATTAGATATATTGAATACAAAGTCACGAACATCTACCCTTTAGGGGACATTCTACCCCTAAGGAATAAATATTCTTTGAAATCTTTAGAAACATCTAGAACTCACAGGGATTTAGTATTTCTCTTTAAAATCATACGGGGTTTCATAGATTCCCTGGATCTTCTTGGCCAGTTAAAATTCCATATTCCGACATTTTTCTCGAGGGAGCAACCTCTCTTCAGAGTCCATAATTACAGGGCCAATTTAGGAGGGAACACTCCGTTATGCAGGATGTGTCGGATGTATAATTTACATGCACGAGATATTGACATTTTCAACTGTTCCTTGGATGGTTTCAAAAACAGTTTGAAGAAATACTATAGATAGTTTTCTCATTGTACATGTATTTTATTTCTGTCATATGTACATATGTGTAAAGAAATAAATAAAAATAAAAAATAGTTTCTTCAGAAATGGTGTTTTTCCTGATCCTTTCAAAATATCTTTAGTTAAGCCTCTTTTCGAGAAAGGTGATAGTAATTTACTATCAAACTACAGACCAATCTGTCTTATAACAGCCTTTGCTAAGATATTTGAGAAAATTCTTGCCAACCGACTTCCAAAATTTTTTTTAAAATTTAATATCCTCTCTAGAAGAAGACATGGCTTCATTCCAGGACGAATCCAGTTCCCATACTAATCTGCTCGGTGTAATCCTGGATCAAAACCTAGGCGAGACTCTGATTCCAAAGCTCAACTCAGTTATATCCACTTTCAAAGCCCTCAGAAACCAGATTGATGTGAACACTTTAAAAATAATCTATTATGCAAACATTCAGTCATTGCTGAGTTATGGTGTTGTGTTTTGTGGAAGTTCTTCAATTGCAGAGCAAGTGTTTGTTACTCAGAAGACAGCTCTTCGAGTAATGTTTCGGATGACATACAGGACAACCTGTAGAGGAATATTCAGGAAAAATAATATTCTCACCTCTTCATGTATCTAATTCTATTGTTTTTTTTCCAGAAATTCACATTATTTCGCAGAATATAAAAATTTTAGTAATACCAGAAAGAAATTTGAATACTTTTTTCCTCCACTTAGATTGTCATTGACTTAAAATCACCCAATGTATGTAGCTATAAAACTATATACCTAATTCACTTCCAATATATATAAGAAACTCAAAAGAACATAACTCATTCCGCAAATCTATTTATGTATTAATTGTTAAATACTGTATGTCTCTCTTGCGGTGTACACGCATTTTGAGTTCTCGGGGAAGTTGTCTAATTTTGAGCATAGTTTCCCGGAAAAGACAGTTATATTGCTGAAATTGTAGCTTGTATTGTCAAGTAAGTGAATTCATCTCACTATTACATTATTCTTAGATACCGTAAAAGATTTGTGTCTAAAGAGTATCATACACGAGCCAATATGTCTAGTGTTTGTAAGCTATGTAAGGAGAATTTTGCAATCAATTCCAAGTCCATAAGCTGCTTTGCCTGTTCGTTGGATTTCCACACTAAATGCGTTCAAATCAAAGATTCCGCACTAAAAGTGTATTCCGAGTCCAAAAACATCTGCTTCTTTTGTAACAATTGTCTACAAGGATTGAAGAACAAATTAGAATATAAGCCTGATGATGCTCAAAACGATGAAGCTGATAAAGGTTCACTGGAGATACTGGTTACGAAACATACTGAAGCTATAATAGATGATATGCAGATAAAGTTTAATGCTCTCAACAATGAAGTCAAAGCATTAAAAGATAGCAATAAAGATCTGGTTCGCATAATGTCATCGAATGAGTTCAGAAACTCGAAGTCTTCCAACCCAGAGAACAATCCTACTATGAAAAATGATTCCTCAGCAAAACTGCTTGCACCGACTACAACTAGCAGTAAATCTAAAGTGAACAGTAAAGTAAGGTTTGATACTCAGATTGGAGAATCTAAAAAAAAAGAAACTCAAACCGAGGAATCCTTATTCCGGCTCCAATCAGCCAATACTGGGAAACTGACTGAAAGAGACCCAGCAATTCAGGGTAAGGGTAAGCCGGATCTCAATATCAAACCAGCTCCGAAGGCTAGAAAGTGGATTTGGATTGGAGGTCTTTCTAGAGAAACATCTGCTACTAACATATTATCGTATTGTAAAGAGATATGGCCGAAAAAAGATCTTCTATGTTTTGATTTAAAGTCTAAGAGTAGTAGAAAGTCCTTCAAGATGGGAAGCAGCGATCTAGAGATGGAAGAGCTTCTCAATCCTGAAGCATGGCCTGAAGGTATTTTGCTCCGCACATTTCAGAACATTTACTAGGGCACCTTTCCTCACGTACCCAGACAATGCTGAATTCAAAGTGAACAATGTTATTGATAGTTGCGATAAAACCACTACTTGTTCAAATCTCGGACAAATCAATAATCTGTTTTGCTACTATCAAAATGTAAGAGGCCTACGTACAAAATTAACAAATCTTTCCTTGTCAGTAATCAGTTCAAATTACGATATTATATTTCTAACAGAAACTTGGTTATGTTCAGATATCTCTAATACAGAATTAGGTTTAGCGAACTTTAATATATATCGCAAAGATAGAGACACCCTAACCAGTCTTAAATCAAAGGGAGGAGGTGTCTTAATAGCCATAAAGAATGAATTCCCTTCTAGAATTCTATCACCATCACATGACGATATCGAAAGTTTATTTGTACTATTTCACTATAATTCTAAAGATATAATTTTATCAAATGCATACTTTCCACCAAACAGCGATGTATCCTGCTACGAAAAATATTGCGAAGACTTAGAAATTTTATCAGACGGTTATCCTAACGCAGATCTGGTGTGCTGTGGCGACTTTAACTTGCCAGGAGACTGTTGGAAATCAGAGATAGATAAAAACTTCATAAAGATGACAAAAACACAAAGAATTATCGCTGAATCGATTGCTTTGTTGACCATGATACAACTTAATAAAATTTCGAATATAAATAATGTGTTATTAGATCTAATTTTTTCTTCATTCGACACAATGGAGGTTTCAGTAGCATATGATGTATTGGTTCCGTGTGACGACCATCATCCGGCATTATGCTTCTATATGAATTCCGAGAGTTTAAAAATTGATGAACGATCGTATACTTTTCGAGATTTTAAACGAGCAAATTACGAAATATTGACAGGTTATTTGTCTGGAAAGAATTGGAAGGAAATAATTGTTGATGATGATGTCGAAACATCTGTTGCAAATTTTTATAGCGCGCTATATTCAGCAATTGATTTATTTGTACCGAAGATAATATCAATGAAATTTAAATTTCCAAATTGGTTCTCATCCCGCCTAAAGAGCCTAATTCACTTAAAAAAAGGTGCTCATAGATTATTCAAGATGTCAAACAATAGAGATGATTATCTCCAGTTCACAAAATTGAGAAATGAGTGTAAAATTGAATCGGAAATTTGTTATCGCGAATATATAAGTAGTGTTGAAAATTCTATAACAAGTAACCCAAAGTATTTCTGGAAGTACGTAAATGATTCAAAAATCAATAAGGGATTACCAACTTCTATGTACCTAGATGGAAAACAGTCCGAGAACCCTCAGGAATTAGCTGAATTTTTCAGAGTATTCTTCTCTGATGTTTATAAATCAAGCCAACCGAGGGAGATTAACGTGACTCATAATTCTATAATCGATATAGGCCTCTTAGTATTTACACCTGACGAAGTACTACATGGATTACAATCATTACAAGAAACCAATGATACGGGGGTAGATAATATTGCATCAGTTTTTTTAAAGCGCTGTAGTGAGATTTTGTCAGGTCCTTTAGGTGATCTATTCAACTGCTCGTTACGTACAGGAAATTATCCGAAAATGTGGAAACACAATTTTGTTATCCCTATGCACAAATCCGGTGATATGAGTGATGTAAAAAATTATAGGCCAATTCTGAAGTGCTCCTACATACCCAAATTACTTGATAATTTGGTAAAACAGAAGATTTCACCTTGCTTTTCAAGTGTCTACATATCGGAACAACACGGATTTATTCGTAAAAGGTCTGTCACGACGAATCTTGTAACGTACATAGATATTATTTCAAACGCTATGACAGAAAAACTTCAGATTGATAGTATATACACAGACTTCAAAAAGGCTTTCGATATGGTTCCACATTGGCTGCTAGTTGAAAAACTAAAAGCCATAGGTGTGGGACCTCCGCTGATTGACTGGTTGGCTGATCATTTGACGGGTTGTACATTGTCAGTTAAACTTGCGGATGATACCGTTTCTCAGCTAATTTTTGTTCTGTCTGGAGTGGGCCAGGGTTTACCACTGTCAACCCTTTTGTTTTTATGCTTTATAAACGATATAGGAAAATACATGGAGCATAGTCAATTCCTCCTATTCGCAGACGATCTTAAATTATTCAGGGTCATAAAAAGTTTGGAAGATTGTAAATTGCTACATGAAGATCTTAAAAATGTCAGCAGATGGTGCAAGGAAAATGAAATGCATTTCAATATTGAAAAATGTTGTGTGATGCGATTCCATAGAATAAAATATCCGATCCACTATGAATATAGTATGGACAATAAAAAACTAAATTCTTGTTTAATAATAAAAGATTTGGGAATATACCTCGACCACAAACTAGATTTTATCCATCATTTCAATGTTATAATTCAAAAGGCTATGAGGATGTTAGGATTCATTAAGAGAAAGCTGAAGGATTTCGAAAATATTTCTGTTTTGAAATCGGTTTATCTGGCTAATGTGAGGAGTATTTTGGAGTATTCTTCGGTAGTTTGGTCACCGTATTATGAAATTCATAAAAGCAGTATTGAACTTGTACAGCGAAAGTTCCTGAAGTGGGTCGGATACAAAATGGGCATCCATAAAGACTCCATAAATTATGATATACTTCTGAATGATCTTTCATTGAAAACTTTAACGGTCAGGAGAAAGCATTTTGACGTCATGTTCATTTACAAATTGTTGAATAACTTCATTGATTGTGGACATTTGTTATCCAAAATTGAATTGAATGCAAAGAATGTGTTTCTAAGGCGGAGGGCTTTGTTCAGTATTAATTTCAGTCCTACAAACTATGGAATGAACAATCCCATTGAAAGAGCGATAAAGGAAGCAAATTATGTAGATGTTGATTTGTTTCAGATTTCAATTTTCAGCTTGAAGAGATACTTCGAGGCAAATTAATTGTTTATTTTTCAACAGAATTTTTAAATATATTGTTTTTTGATTATATGAGAAGTTGAATAGTGATTTATTTCTCAATTTAAAATGAATTGTATTTGTAAAATTGGCTCTGCCGTATGTCTTAAATAAATAAATAAATAAATAAAGCTGAGCCATGAGCATAGTATTGCAGAATTCAAACATTACTGTGCATCTCAAAGTGTTTAAAGTTTATTAATCTCAATGAATCTGCACTTGTTTTCCCTTTTTTGTCTATATTGATAGTAATTTGGAAATTAAAAATTAATTATTATTATTATTTTTATTATCTCTGAGCAGATATAGCATGGTGGGTATTTTGGCACAAAATTAGATTATTTTTAACCTCAATTCAATAAGATTAGTAGCTCTATCGATCTCATGCTCAAAGACCGAATTTTTCAGTTGTCCCCAAAGAAAAAAATCATTAGGAGATAAATCTGGAGATTTTGGGGGCTGTTTGATCGTGCCATTTGTAGAAATGACTAGACCTGAGATATTGAAAGACTGCTCGTGCGTCGCAGGCCAGCATGCTCCCGCGCCGCCGACGTGTATGAGAGATAAAGTGCTAGTTAGTTCTAGTTCAAAACTGGATTATTCATTATCATAACGTGAATTTATTTCCATTCTAGCACTGTTCGACTGGATTGTCAGGCTCTCTTTCTTATGTATTGCATATCCTATACGTCCGATGATATTTTCCAGACCGGTATATAGTACGAAAGCTTTGGGTCTTCTACACGTCAAATCAATGAGATTTGTTGTGGTAAATTAACGAGAACATTTGTTGATCGAAAATTTATTTACAATAAGAAGGCCCCTCGGGCCTTGATAAATCCTCAAAATTTTGTCATAGAGAATCCTTCAAGCGTGTTGCTTTAGGATAATAGCCCTCGGCCTTCGGCCTCGGGTATTATTAAGGCCCTAGGGGTATTACTGTTGACAAGACATGTCTCAAATCGACTAGGTAGGTTATCCAATCAATTTTGCCTGATCACGTGAACGAGAGCTCGAGAGCACCCTCAAAATTGTTTATATTACTTTTCTTCGTCATCCAGATTATCATTTTCTATCTCGATCTGGCGTCCACGGGGACATCTCTCGCAAGACCATTAATAATCGTCTCAAAGATTCTAGCTCTATCTCCAACAATTCCATCAGAATCACAAGAATCTCATTATGCATTCAGTTTTCGGAATGATAAATTTCCACGCGGAGCCGTGAAAGAGATGCGTGTCGGAAACCGATAAATCTCAAATCGCCATCCGATGCCAGCAGAGAGACATCCATTGATCATCTCTGTTTAAATAATTAGTTTGGAAATTTTATTTCTCGTTTCGTAAAAATATAATAACTTATGTCCGGGAACATAACAGTCGATAACTGCTTATGCAGATATATTACACAGGCATTCCATACCTCCAGCTAACAATATGTTATTCTCTCACTCGCCCACGTTAGACAGCAAAACGAAGAAATGAGTCGAAAACAATTTCAAGATAACGATAATGGCGGATTTGATTTTTTCCGCGATGAAATTATTTTACTGTTTGCAGCCATCCAATATCATTGAAATATATCTTGACAACACAATTATAATTAACATGGCCTTAGGCACGTCTTACACTGACGAGGTGAAAATTGCCGGACACGAGTCACGCCGGACTGTAATGTAATATGAAGGTATATAAATGGGCATTTCTCTTGACACCACAGAGGGTACTTAATAAGATAGTCGAAACCTATTCCATTCTGACTTTCATAAAATTATAAAAAAGCACTGCTGTGAAGTCAGGAGCTTTTGAGCACTCGTTCAACAACCTTGTAGGTAGATTTTCATTTTCCAGTTTTAAAAACCAATTGTAGAAATTTTTTACAGCTTTCAAAAAATGACAGCAGTTCTATGTCAATTATGCCGAATCAGCTGTTACAGAAATATTAGGATTTTTTATTCAATAATCCGTAATCCGTGGAATTCAAAATGGTTCTGCTGGAAACAATTTCCCACGTAGCTTAAACACATCATTCTCCATCTGAGTGCAAAACTTCACCCCGATCGAATCATTAGTGTTGCTATTTCCAACATAAATTAGGACTGCAATCTGGTACTGGGGTTGTTTTCGAAGGACCGTAAGAGTTTCCACAATTTTTATTGAAGTCTTTACATACTGCTTTACACACTTTTAACAGAAGTTTCACAGAACATCTGATAGAAACCATGAATCAGTTCACGAAATATACTTTAATTACCGACTAGGGTACTTTTGAACTTGATTGATCCATCTATTCAATTTTTTTGATGACAGACTGCATCGTCATGACAACAACAAAAATATAATAAATGCGGCGCTATCTGATCATCACTAAACAATTAGTTTCGAAGTGATCAGGAGAACAAAATTTCGAACGGACATATTTACGGAACCCCTGGTCGAATTTTGCCCAATAACGAACTCAACCGCGGCATTCGAGATTTGAACCTATCTTGAAAATTTCAAGTTTCTAGGTTGTTCCGTTCGAGAGTTATCGTATACGGCCAGACGGGCAGACTTGAATTTTTCGACGGATTCGTCATCAGTGAGTCGTACCTTGTCGTTTGAGACCATTTTCGGCTCAACATTCGAAGAAAACAGGCATCGTGACGAAATGATATAGCCCTCGTGTAAGTAGTACGATAACATCTATTTTTTCTAGGCGCAACTTAGTACATGGACTTTATACTTGCCATTTTCAATATGTTTCAAATTGGGTGCTGAAAATTATAAAAAGCACCGCCGTGAAGTTAGGAGCTTTTGAGCGCTCGTTCATCCACCTTGTAGGAATATTCGTATTTTCTAGTTTTAGAAAATAATTGAAGAAATTTTTGACAGCTGTGAAAAAAAAGTTCAAACAAAGGCGAAACTCCAGACTTCACGTCAGTGGTGACCAATTTTTCTTTCGATAATTCGCTAGAATTTTCTACGGTTTCTATGGTCTTGGTAATGCGATCTGGACAACATTTCGCACGAAGTTTAAATATATTATTCTTCACCTATGTGCAATCCAATCCAACCAGTATTCACGGAACCCCTAGTCTAATTTTGCTCATTGATAAACGTGACCCTGACATTCGAGATTCACACCTATCCTAAAAATTTCAAGTCCCTAAGCCTTTCCGTTCGAAAGTAATACTTTTCTTTGTTTTCTATGGTCCTGGTTTTGCGATCTGGACAAAATGCGTGTGGCTTGAACATGTCATTTTCCATCTGAGTGCAAAATTGTATTTCGATCAGATCAGTAGATTCGAAGTAATCAGGAGAACAAAATTTCAAACGACCATATTTACGGAACCTCTAGTCGAATTTTGTCCAATAACGAACTTAACCGTGGGTTTGAGATTCGAACGAAATTTCGAGTTTCTTGGTCGTTCCGTTTGGGAGTTGTCGTGTATAAATAAGGTCGGCAGGACGGACAGACCAACTTGAATTTTTTTGAGTCGAACCTGGTCGATTTGGCAAATTTTCGAAAAATACAGACATCGTGACGAAATGATATAACCTTCGTGTGAGTAGATCGAGCGCTTAAAAATAAATGCGTGTTTTCAAAATAGAAATCTTGATGTCAAGGCAAACAAACTCAACCCCCCATAACGGAATTTATTCGCCCAATTTGTTTGGTCGAACGTAATGAAAATCGTGATACTCTAGTTTCTCATAATTGCATATAATATGACCTAATTGGCATTTTTGCGTGCTTGTTTCTATGAAGAGCGTTATTATTCTCACGAAATGTTTGTAATTTTCGAATTTTGGGCCGATTGTGTTCTCAACTATTGGTCGATCCCACTGATGAAGAATTCGCAAACAAATTCAATTCTGTCCGTCTATTCGCTCTTTCCTCCGTCCTGTCGTAAACACGCTAACTTTCGAAAGAAAAGGCCTAGAATTTAAAATTCAGGGTAAGTTTCAGGTCTGAATGCGGCGGAATTTTCATAGATAGCCATTGGATTTATTACAGAATCGTACGAAAAATACCGATTTGATGGAATTGAATCTTTGTAGTTATGTAGGTGTAAAATAACGGCACGAAAGTTCATCCGAAATTTTGCGAGGATCGTAACACTAGAAGATGACTATTCGGCATGATCTGATGAAGTGTTGTGTCTACATATGGGTAATGGATAATAAAATGATTTGAATAAAAATTCCACGTGAAAAGTTTTTTGATCTGGTGTTCCAGAATTCCATATATTCTGTGATTCCTGTGATCTTTCGGAGTTGATAAAAATAAAATTGTCACACTGACATCCGGTTTGGTTCACAGAATCTGTGGTTCGTTTCTTTGTCTTTCGTTCGTAAGTATCGCTATAGTGTCACGTCATGTCAAATCAAAACAATCATAGATTAGTTAATTTTTCACAGAGCAAAATTTTAGTTATGGAAACCTATTCTGATACCGAAAGGTGCCAGTTCCTCAAGAATAGATTGAACCTCAAATGTTTACGGATCTTAGTGTGTGCATCGAGCGTAAGGCCATAAAAACACCCCCGATCTGAACTGGATTTTCAGTAGATACTATCGACCCCATCTCAGAGGATAGAGTAGGTGATTAACGAACAAGCCAGTGAGGTGTTTTATAATGAACAGGACGAACGGCAGTAAGTAGGTAGGTGATTCAACCGTTTTATAAAGTAATTCTTAGTACCAACGTTCGCGTTAGCATCACATTCGATCCGCTTACGATTCATGAAAGAACAGGTGATGTACTGGAATATAGAAGGTAACTGCTGCCGTATGTGGTTTGGCATTTTATTTTCGATATCGCGGAGATACGTGGGAAGATATAACAACGACGAGTATAGATCTGATGGGCGGAGGTATATTTCTCTCAACTTTTTTATTTTGGAATGTATGGTTAATCATTGGACGATAGATCTCATTTGATGAGATTCGAGGAATGTAGGAAATCAAAATTATTGGTTTATCGAATTAAAGGTGGGGAAAACCTGGGCACAAAACTCTTGGAACTAGCTCGTACCGATAACATGGCCATGGGTCGTTGAATTTTTTATGAACCATTTCAAATGATCTTATTTTCCACTTGATCGAATCAGTAGTTTCGGAGTAATCAGAAAACAAAATTTCGAACGGCCATATTTACGGAACCCGTAACGAACTACCCTGAACATTTCAAGTTTCTAAGTCGTTCCTTTCGAAAGTTATCGTGTATACTGCCGGACGGAATTTTCTGTCGGATTCGTCATCAGTGAGTCGAACATAGTCGATTGAAACCATTTTCGGCTCAAAATTCGAAAAATACAGACATCGTGACGAAATGATATAGCCCTCGTGTAAGTAGTACGAGCGCTCAAAAAAGCACAAAAGCAGTGGCGCTGGAAAATCAGTAGCACATTTTGTTTTTGCAGAAGTCAGCACCTATTTAATCTACAGGACGCATCGAAACGGACATTTAGAATTCATACCACCCATCCTCAGCAACTTGTACGATCGAAACGGCTCGGCGGCTCCTTCACTGTCAATCGCACTTCGTATAAGGCCACGATGACATGAAAAAGCCGAGTTTAGATCCCTTGGGATAGTTATTTTGTCGTTCCAAATGCGCGGTGGCGACCTTATGGCACAAGATGCGATCCTTAATTAATTCATTAGGCAAAGCGTCCGATAAGGTTGTTAGGAGCCTCGTATGTGTCCGCACAAAGCGCAAATAACGTGTTTTATATCGGTGTTTAATTGCCGACCAAAGCTTGCAGAGCAGCAGTTAAAACCCCATAAAGCAGCGGTGGTCTTCGGGCTATCGTTCGACAGTCTGCGGTTGACCTGCGGTTTGTGTATTTTGTGTAGGGAATGTTCGGTTACCGGGATCAGTGTAAATTTTACCCATATTGGATTCTGCAGATGCCAGTTGCGGTTTTTTCAGAACCTCAGGTGTTAAGTGGCTACTGGTGTTGATCTGCTTTAGTGGATATTTTGTTGAAGAAAGAACACAATTGACTAGCATTTTCCTTGTTCGTGAGAAATTAGGACATAAGGAAGCCATGAACTGGCGATTAGTATTTTTTATATTCCACGGAAGCACGGGTGAAGGGATTATTATTATGAATTGTGTGACGACCCAATTGGAGAAGTATAGCATGTACGATGCAATTTATGTCTTTTTCTGTGAATTTGTGGGACAAGTGCCGTCCAGCCAGCCGTACACATGATAACTTTCGAAAGTTTCTAGAGTTTTGAAATTTTCATGGTTCGTTTGAGGTCTGCATGGGCCAATTGAGTTTGTTAATGGCCGAAATCCGCCGAAAGATTCCTTAGACATAGTCATCTGATTTCGCTAACGCTCGTCCTGGAATTTTGTCTACTCGTCCAAAAAAACAGTATTTTCCGGACTTGTTACGTAAATTACTATTTCAAAACTTTTCGCCTGCTGATATTTTGTGTCCACACATAGGATATCGAGAAAATTCAGCTTTAAAACTGTCTTCCGTGAGAAGATTTGAGATTTTCTCATAACTATTCAATAAAATCCGGTGATTCCATCTTTTGAAGTTCATTGAAATTTCATGCCAATAAACAGTGAAAGGCGTAGACACACGGATTACGGATATCAAAACTAATTTTTTTTTATTTATTGATACCTACACTGAAAGAAGCGCAAAAATCCTTATCTTCGGTGCTTCCCAAATTATTTTTGGATGTACGATTTAAACGCATTCAGTTTGGTTTCAAAAGAAATTGAACTATTATTCTATTTTAATATTCGAGTTGTACAGTATTATCGCAACACACGACTTGCGTACTACTAACATTGCATATAGACAGAGGTATATTACTAATTATAAAGTTTTTTTTGAGAATCTGAAGAGAAATTGACTCGTTCTATTTATTCATATATATTTGTGTTCCTGAAAAATCAGTTTTCGAAGTATCCTCCATTATGAGTCACTATGAGAGCAAACTGACAATTATTGCATATTTGAAAGATGAGCCAAGAAGTTAAGAAACATAACATTATACAACATTGGAGCTCAAAAAAAAATATAAAAGCACTGCCGTGAAATCAGAAGCTTTTGAGCGCTCGTTCATCCACCTTGTAGGTAGATTCGCCTTTTCCAGTTTCAGAAACAAATTGAAAAAATTTTTGACAGCTGTCAAAAAAATTCTCAAACTAGAGATTTCACGTCAGTGCCTTAGCTGACCAATTCTTTTTTCGATAATTCGCTAGAATTCTCTACGGTATCTATATTCTTGGTAATGCGATCTGGACAAAATTTCGCACGTAGTTTGAATATATTGTTCTTCAGCTATGTGCGAAATTTCATTCCATTCCAATCAGTAGTTTCGAAATTATAAGGAAAAAAATATTTTGAACGGCCATATTTACGGAACCCCTGGTCTAGTTTTGCTCATTGATGAACGTGACCGCGATATTTGCGATCCAAACCTACCCTGAAAATTTTAAGTCCCTAGGCCTTTCCCTTCGAGAGTTACAATTTTCTATGGATTCTATGGTTCTGGTCATGTCATCTGGACAAAATGTAGTTTTGAAATATCATTCTCCATTGAAATACCAAATTTTATAACGATCGAATCCGTAGTTTCGAAATCATCGAGAAAACAAAATTTCAAACGACCGTAATTACAGAACCCCTATGATTGATAAACGTGAAGGCGACATTTCAGATCCACACCTATCCTGAAATGTCAAGTTCCTACGTCCGAAAGTTATAATTTTCTATGGTTTCTATGGTTCTGGTCATTCGATCTGGATAAATGTAGCTTGAATATATCATTCTCCATCAGTATAGAAAATTTCGTCACGATCGAATCTGTAGTTTTGAAATGATCAAGAAAACTGGATTTCAAACGACCATATTTACGGAATCCCTAGTATAATTTCGCACACCGATAAACGAGATCACTACATTCGAGATCCACACCTATTCTGAAAATTTCAAGTCCCTAGGCGTTTCCGTTCAAAAGTTAAAATTTTCGATGGTTTCTATGGTCCTGGTAATGCGATCTGGACAAAATTTCACATGTAGCTTGAACACTTCATTGTCCATTCGATTTCAAAATTTCATCTCGATCAAATCTGTAATTTGAAAGTAATTAGGAGAACAAAATTTCGAACGGCCATATTTATGGAACCTCTGGTGGAATTCTGCCCATTAACGAACTCAACCGCGCCATTTGGAAACTGAACCCACACTGAAAATCTTCTTGTCTCTAGGTTGTTCCGTTCGAGAGTTATAGTGCTTACGGCCGGACGGACGGACATACCATTTTCGGCTCAAAATTCAAAAAATTACGAAAAGCACTGCCGTGAAGGCAGGAGCTTTTGAGCGCTCGTACATGCACCTTGTAGGTAGATTCGCATTTTCCAGTTTTAGAAATCAATTGAAGGAATGTTTGACTGCTGTCAAAAAAATCCTGAAACTTAGGCAAAACTCCAGACTTCATGTCGGTGCTTCAGCTGATCAATTTTTCTCCGATAATTCGCTAGAATTTTCCACGGTATCTAGGGTCTTAGTGATGCGATCTGGACAAAATTTTGCACGTAGTTTGAATACATTATTCCTGAGCTAGGTGCATAATTTCATTCCAATCAGATCAGTAGTTTCGAAACTATCAGGAAAAAAATATCTTGAACGGCCATATTTACGGAACCCCTAGTCTAATTTTGCTCATTGATGAACGTGACCGTGAAATTTGCGATCCAAACCCACCCTGAAAATTTCAAGTTCCTAGGCCTTTCCGTTCAAAAGTAAGAATTTTCTATGGTTTCTATGGTTCTGGTCATGCGATTTGGACAAAATATTGCTTCAATATATCATTCTCGATTAAAATACAAAATTTCATCTCGATCGAATCCGTAGTTTCGAATTTATCGAAAAAACAAAATTTCAAACGACCGTATTTACGGAACCCCTTGTATAATGTTGCTCATAGATGAACGTGATCACGATATTCAAGATCCACACCTATGCTGAAATTTTCAAGTCCCTAGGCGTTTCCGTTCAAAAGTTACAATTTTCTATGTTTTCTATGGTTCTGGTCATGCGATCTGGACAAAATTCCACATGTAGCTTGAACACCTCATTTTCCATTCGAGTGCAAAATTTCATCTCGATCAAATCTGTTTTTTTCAAGTAATCAGGAAAACGAAACTTTGAACGGCCATATTTACGGAACCCCTGGTGGAATTTGGCCCATTAACGAACTTAACCGAGCCATTCGGGAACTGAACCCACACTGAAAATTTCAAGTCTCTAGGTTGTTCCGTTCGAGAGTTATCGTGCTTACGGCCGGCCGGACGGCCGGACGGACAGACTCGAATTTTCCGACGGACTCGTCATCAGTGAGTCGAACATAGTCGATTGAGACCATTTTCGGCTCAAAATTCGAAAAATACAGACATCGTGACGAAATAATATAGCCCTCGTGTAAGTAGTTCGAGCGCTCAAAAAATGTAACGCCATGCCCTGTTAGTGTAGGTGAGAATTTCTGAAAAAAATCAATGTGATACTATCCTTAATCTCATCTCAATTTATATTCGTCAGAAAGCTGGATAGAGTCACTTGTTTTTCAGTTCTATCATTATTGAGGATCAGTACAAGAGTGAGAGGTTGACGAGTATTACTGCCACTTCGTTTATGTCTGAATGTTTGGAACTCGATCACCTTATGGACAATTGAATGACTTCAAGGAGAGTCCCAATAAGCAGCTTGTTGTAATAAAAGTATGTCATTGATATTCTGCAAATAACGGGTGATTTTTTTGAAGTTAGGATTTTCATGCATTAGTATTTGCTCAGATTTTTTTGAGGTAAGGATTTTCATGCATTAGTATTTGCTCAGTATGCTTTGACATTTCATCATGAATAGACTTACTAACGAGCAACGCTTGCAAATCATTGAATTTTATTACCAAAATCAGTGTTCGGTTCGAAATGTGTTTCGCGCTTTACGCCCGATTTATGGTCTACATAATCGACCACGTGAGCAAACAATTAATGCGATTGTGACCAAGTTTCGCACTCAGTTTACTTTATTGGACATTAAACCAACCACACGAATGCGTACAGTGCGTACAGAAGAGAATATTGCGTCTGTTTCTGAGAGTGTTGCTGAAGACCGTGAAATGTCGATTCGTCGCCGTTCGCAGCAATTGGGTTTGTGTTATTCGACCACATGGAAGATTTTACGTAAAGATCTTGGTGTAAAACCGTATAAAATACAGCTCCTGCAAGAACTGAAGCCGAACGATCTGCCACAACGTCGAATTTTCAGTGAATGGGCCCTAGAAAAGTTGGCAGAAAATCCGCTTTTTTATCGACAAATTTTGTTCAGCGATGAGGCTCATTTCTGGTTGAATGGCTACGTAAATAAGCAAAATTGCCGCATTTGGAGTGAAGAGCAACCAGAAGCCGTTCAAGAACTGCCCATGCATCCCGAAAAATGCACTGTTTGGTGTGGTTTGTACGCTGGTGGAATCATTGGACCGTATTTTTTCAAAGATGATGTTGGACGCAACGTTACGGTGAATGGCGATCGCTATCGTTCGATGCTAACAAACTTTTTGTTGCCAAAAATGGAAGAACTGAACTTGGTTGACATGTGGTTTCAACAAGATGGCGCTACATGCCACACAGCTCGCGATTCTATGGCCATTTTGAGGGAAAACTTCGGAGAACAATTCATCTCAAGAAATGGACCGGTAAGTTGGCCACCAAGATCATGCGATTTGACGCCTTTAGACTATTTTTTGTGGGGCTACGTCAAGTCTAAAGTCTACAGAAATAAGCCAGTAACTATTCCAGCTTTGGAAGACAACATTTCCGAAGAAATTCGGGCTATTCCGGCCGAAATGCTCGAAAAAGTTGCCCAAAATTGGACTTTCCGAATGGACCACCTAAGACGCAGCCGCGGTCAACATTTAAATGAAATTATCTTCAAAAAGTAAATGTCATGGACCAATCTAACGTTTCAAATAAAGAACCGATGAGATTTTGCAAATTTTATGCGTTTTTTTTTTAAAAAAAGTTCTCAAGCTCTTAAAAAATCACCCATTATATGCTGCAACCATTCCGAATGCCATTTTACCATAGGTAATGCGCGGCTATGAAGACCTCATGTAACAACCAACTTTTCAGCAGATTCCAGTGAAGAAACACACACTTGAAAGAGGTCTTGAGCGATTTCGTTCCTTCCAACTGATGTGGATGATTCGATATACTGGATGTTATAAAGCTGGAATAGCGCAGTACAAAAATAAATGATTTTTTAAATCGCTCCATGCCTCGCAGAGTTGGAAAGTGTTGAATGGTCGTGTTGGACCAACAAATCATTGGAATGATCTTGCTGAATGCAATTGAATGCAGTTGAATTTGCTGAAGAATTTTATGATGTCATCCGACTGAGAACTATTTTGAACGGGATGAAATACGCGAGAAAATAATTTTCTTTTCATAGAATACATTTTCTCTCAGCTTCGATATTATATTCACGAAACATACCAATACATGAACATTCCCTGCACGCCATATAAAAATAAGACGAACAGATTCGAAAGAAGGTGATCCGGCACAAAGTACGGACTAAGTAACGGAGCAGAGCTGGGAGTTGCCTCGCTCGAGTTCATTCGGACAGCATGGGCGAATTCATCCTTTGTTGCAGGCCTATTTGCCGAAACTTTAATTGTATTCGAATAAAGAAAAGGCTGGCTGATGGACAATTCAATACAAGATGATGCTGTTTTGCGGGAGGTATAGGAATGCGGCGTGAAGGATTGTGCCAGTTTTCTGTCAACCGCCTCTAAATCTGGAAGGAACCGATCAGTTGGGCCAAACAAGAAAGCATTGGTAAACAGCCGAAATTAAAGTGGGTTCCGCAATTTTACTATCTACTCTAGACTAAATGCACTCGGTTCAGGAACGATTGTATTCATACTCCAGTGTCGAAAAAGTACTGGGCATCAATCAATAAAACATAAAATATGTATTATTGATACAAATGTATTGCACCGCTTTCAAAGTAGGCCCTTTTCGAAAAAAATGACTTACGCCAACGAGTAATCCACTCTTTAGAACAGGCCGGGAATTCTCATTCATGTCTTCTACGGGGTGCCATATCAGGAAAATGCTGTGGGTGTTTGACAAGTTTTGTTTGCAGTTTGGCCTTTTTTTTTGTTAGTCAGGGGGAGTTCTCATGGACGAATCTCCGATAGACGGAACAATGTGAGACTGTTCGACTAAACCTACCCTGCTATTTCAGATTCCGGGCATTTATCGCCTAAAAACCTTTTGACTCTTTTTGTTTGTATATCTTTCACGATCTTTGTCGTGTGATTATTGTGTTACTTATGACTTTCATAGGAGAGACTCTTCTTCCTGATATTTGAAATTGAGTGTATTCGATTTCTGTAATTACGTAGTTGATCTCTGGGCCTTTCATGGTAGATGGGTATCCTAATCACATCTTGTACAGGGTTGTAAACAACTAGTCTTTTCAGCTCATCATTTTGGTGTTGACTTGTGCTGACCCCCTTCGTTACGAAAGGCATCAACATTAATGAGCAATTAAATCTCAATCTGAGGGTTCCTGACAGAATCAATAACTCCCTTCAGGTTTTACAACTATAATAAAAATTCAAGTCTACAATTGTCCACAACAAGTTGAGATCAACTTCTGAACAAATGAATCTATACAATATTAGTGTTACTCAGACCAATTATTTCTCCCAGATCTTTAGGGGTATTTCCTCCACAAAGCATCGTCTTGCAATGCTCAAAATATGTCCAGCTCCGAGGGTGCAAAACAACCAGAACCAGTGATTGGCAGATACGGTACAATTTTTCGACAATCCAATTCCAGGGAAATGTCTCCCTATCAGAAATATTCAATTATTGGAAGTCCTGAGGAAGCGGTGCTAAATGTCTCAATCTCAGAGGAAGAAAACCTTCAAATCCCAAGGGAACAAATTCTCGGTTCCTAGGGAAACAAAGTTCTCCAATCCCAGGGGAAGAGGTTTCTAATCCCAGGGGAAGAACTTTTCCAATCCCAGGGGAAGAGCTGTGAATTGTTTAAAATTCATCAGAGAAAGTGACAGTTTCCCAAGCACTCCTTCAGGTCTAAACACGTCATTGAAGGAACCAAAATTTACAGAAAAGATAAACTGTAACCTGAAAGAAGCTTCGAAACAATGAAAATACAACTATTAGGCAAAGAAAATGCAAAATATAAGATAGATACTTGAGGTAAGCCATGGATCTAACCTAAAAGAAAACGTGCACAAGAATATCTACGGTCTCTGCGAATTATTCCAGAAAATATCTTAGTGGAGAATAGGGAAGACTAACCGTGAGAGAATTTCACGCCGAGACAAATTTGGATGAATATTTAACAATTAAACATCCAATGATTGAAAGTGACTATTCCACTGTTCACTTCAATGTGAAATCGATATTCTCCATCATCCATCAATTCCAGATCTCAAAATGGCGAAACGCAAAGGTACAGATTCGTACTGTGCGCAATGACTTTCGCTGTAGGACACAGCGGTTCAAAGACAGTGGCGCCTCAAGGAGAGGGCTGAAGGGAGGACTGTTAACCCGTTACAATATCTTCTCGGCCTTCTTCTTTAGGAAATCTGTGACAGTTTTCTATTCTACTTCTCTGTGGATTTGTTGGTTTCTTACGAATCACGGTATATTCTTTGCTTCTCTTAGCAGTTTATTTTCTGTTGTTTGGATCATTCGTAGTTTCGTGCTTCGGTTCATTTGTTTTTTTTTTCCTAGCAGTGGGTAAAGTCTACTCATTGCCAAGTATGTTTTATTCACTGCATATTTTATATGTGTTTCCATGTAAGCCGTTTATCTAGTTTTACTGAACCTTGGGCAGTCCGGCTTCTGTCTGATGGAAAATAATGTGTCATCTATTTTGAAATATGAATTTCTGTTCCTCAGATAGTTTCTTATTATCTTGCAGGTTTTGGAAGCGTAGCCTGCCATTATCATCTTGTAGGCAAGTCCTTCATGCAAAACCCGGTCGAAGGCTCTCTCAACATCTAATAGCACTAATCCTGTGGCTTGTTTATTTTCGAATCCTAGAGTGACATATTCAGTGAGCCTTAATAGTTGAAATTCTGTGGAATGATTTCTTCTGAATCCAAATTGTTCAGTGCTTCTGTTTCTTCATTGAGTTTTTTTGCAATGACTCCCTCAACTATTTTCCCAAGTGCTGACAGTAGACTGATAGGCCTGTATTTTGAAGGGAATTGTCTATCTTTTTCTGGCTGTTTTCCATCTGTTCGAATAGTATTCTGTTCTCATAACTGCGTTTGCTATATTGGTTAGCGCTGCTAGTCGCTTTTGGGCAATTTCCGTACCATAAATTTTGTTAATTCGTCTTACCCTGGAGATTTCCTGTTTTTAAATTTCTTGATGATTTCATGAATCTCCGTTGGGGTTGTTAAGTTTCGGAAGGAGAGAGACGCCTAAAAATTATTGTTGAAGTTCGTGAGTCAACCGCTATGAGGCAAAAACACTAATACTACAAACAAATCACAAATTCTTGGAAAGTTGATCGATGAGCAATAACTTTGAGAAAATCATTTAACAGTTTGAGTAATACCGCATCATTTTGTTTTATGACTTTTTTTGTATGTTTCGGAAGGAGGTGTGTCAGAGGTGATATATTCTACAAAGTTTGCAATCAAATATCTCCTGAACTATTTAACCGATTTGAACATTTTCAGTCAACGTTTGAAAAGGAATTTGATGATCTTCGAAAAGGAATACATTGTTGAAACGATCATCTGGAAACAAATAATACAGGTGGTAATATCAGTTTATATATATCCACGCTTTTTCGAAAAAATCAAAGGTAATAACCATATTCTCTTATGCTTATAACATAAGATAACGTTTAGTGAAAACCGCATCATGATATCGTCATTCCCGATTTATAGAAGAAAATGTTCAATAAATCGTACCCTCAGACAGACACTCGGTACCTACTCAATATTCCCTTGTTCCCAATTTCAGCCCTTGAATTGAATCAATCGGATATTTGAGGTAGGAACTTCGATGCCGAATAATAATTAATTTTTAATGGTCTCAATTTGCCATACAATATCTGGACAGCTGATGGACATATTTTTTAATTGATCGTTCGGGGTATAGTCCTTGAGTTGAGCAATTTTTGATATCTGTTCAGAATTCTCCTTCTTCTTCTTTCCGTAGCTATGTGGGTTCTGGCTGACTGCACAATGTCTCCACCCCGGTCGGTCCATCAACATCTGAGGGTCGTAGTTTTCAGAATTGATGAGTGAAATTTAAGGCCAAATTTATATCTGCGCGATTAGCCCAAATGTGTGGCTAAATGTAATCTTTTATACTGCCAGGTTGCGTTCCTTGTCGCACAAACATTTGTATTAGTAATGGAATAAGATATTCCGTGAAATCTAGATAGAGGAAATGTGTGTGATATTTGCTGCTCTTGGATATTTCACATTCACCAGAACGTAAATTCCAGTATGGATGTTAGACATGTTGCGCCTACAATGTTTTCAAAGGTTTATCATTGAAAATAATAAATCTACGAGATGAATTCGCATATTTGTACACAACTCAGAACGAAATCAACGGATAGTCGAAAACAAGAGACCTGCCTAAACGGCGTACGTCTTCGTATGCGAGCTTGATCTTGGCCAATATTTCAACCCACCAGTCAATTAAAATTACTCTTATGTCGCCTCGGTTTTTCATCCTCAACAACTTACGGCAATTGCTCGTTTATCGACACGATAATTAAAGCCTATCTTCATCTCAGGATGTTCAGTTCTCCACTTCGTTCTTCGATATAATATTAAATAATGTGATGGAGTAATTCTGCCATAGCTCGATGACGTTCTGTTTTCTGTTGTTATTGGGGAAACCGAAAATTCATTATATCCATGATTGGAAATGATGCGGATACTTGCGTGTCTGGTGGAATTGAGAATAATATAGCAATAAGTGAATGCCAATTTTAGTTAGTGAACTTTATAATGGGTATACCAACAGTGATGACATGTCAACACAAATTGACACGAAATATGAAATAATACCGTTATTCATAGACAAACCAAGAATGTATGTGTAGAATCATTCGAGAAGAATCAAGTTCAACGACCTCAAAAATTTTATGTTTATGTTTTGTAGAATATAAAGAGCAAAACTAAGAAAAATGCTCGAAGAAGTGAAGGATAATTTTCCAGGGATTATAAGCTGAGTCGAATTATTTTCAGAATAAATAACAGTAACGAAAAAAAATTTTGGATTCCCTAGAGGCTACGTGAGAGATTAACGGTTCAACGGAATTTAACCCAATGCAGTGGAAATCATATTAGTTATTCTATTGTAAGTTTTATCAACGGTTTTTGAGCGCTCGTACGATGTCTGTATTTTTCGAATTTTGAACCGAAAAGGTCTCAATCGACTATGTTCGACTCACTGATGACGAATCCGTCGGAAAATTCGAGTCTGTCCGTCCGTCCGGCCGTAAGCACGATAACTCTCGAACGGAACAACCTAGAGACTTAAAATTTTCAGGGTATGTTCAGATCCCAAATGCCTCGGTTGAGTTTGTTAATGGGCAGAATTCCACCAGGGGTTCCGTGAATATGGCCGTTCAAAATTTTGTTCCCCTGATTGCTTAGAAAGTACAGATTCGATCGAGATGAAATTTTGTACTCTAATTTAGAATGAGGTGTTCAAGCTACATGTGGAATATTGTCCAGATCGCATAACCAGAACCATAGAAACCATAGAAAAGTCTAACTTTTGAACGGAATCGCCTAGGGACTTGAAATTTTCAGTATAGGTGTGGATCTAAAATGTCGCGTTCACGTTTATCAGTGAGCAGAATTATACCGGGTGTTCCGTAAATACAGTCGTTTGAAATTTAGTTTTCTCGATAATTTCGAAACTACGGATTCGATCGCGACAAAATTTTGTATTTTAATGGAGAATGATATATTAAAGCTACATTTTGTCCAGATCGCATGACCAGAACTAAAAGAAACCATAGAAAATTCTTACTTTCAAAGGGAAAGGCCTAGGAATTTTCATGGTAGGTTTGGAT
Organism: Aphidecta obliterata; assembly: GCA_963966015.1. Classification (NCBI taxonomy): domain Eukaryota; kingdom Metazoa; phylum Arthropoda; class Insecta; order Coleoptera; family Coccinellidae; genus Aphidecta; species Aphidecta obliterata. Next base: position 4,351,221 of record OZ014432.1, read on the forward strand.
CGCGAATGTCGCGGTCACTTTCATCAATGAGCAAAACTAGACTAGGCGTTCCGTAAATATGGCTGTTCAAAATATTTTTTTCCTGATCATTTCGGAACTACTGATTGGATTCGAAGAACATTTCGCATTCGAGAATACATACCATATATTTCCTTAGCTGTTGGCTCTTGCTCTTTAGGCTATTTTCATCGTCGATTGAATTTATAGGTTCCAACGTTTCGGTCGTATTGTAGTATGTATCAGTATGAACACTCTGTATATTAGCGATCTTGAGATGCAATATCTGTTACCTTGCTTGGTCACCAAAGCGTGCCGCAAACGTAAACTAATGTGTTTACTACAAGGTTATTGCTATTAATCATTGTTTGATATTATATCGATCATGTTATCAATTCTCGAAGGTTGTTGTGATACAATCGATTAAACATGTAAATATCTCATGAATATATAAACACCAACATTTTGCTAGAGAGAGCAGAGTCTTATCTAGATGTAAGAATAAACCTTTGACGAGTGATTAGTGTATTATTCACCATCCCTCGACTGCATAAGGATTGAGCAAACCTACTACCCTAGATGGGTACGTTACATGATTACACGGAAAGACTACAGACAGGACCTTGTCTTCGACAGATCAATTTCATCATGAAATCAAAATGACAAATGACTCAAGTCAATTTGACTGACATACGATGTCTTTTTCCAGACGGAAATTACTGAAACAAGTGCTGAGCCATCCTAATCCTTGATTTTTTCGTCTTTCCTAGTCTGGAGAGAAAACTGAAAGAGGCAGCTTACATCGTTAAAAAGCCTAATCCCATTATTATTTCCATTCTAGTTACAAGGAAACAGCGGTCATTAGAAGATCACGTTACATATACCTCAAGTAGAGCGCGGTTACAGAACTACAGAAACAGAGTGTGTCTGCTTCATCACAGCTCTTTATACCGTAACGTGTTAACAGTCCTCCCTTCAGCCCTCTCCTTGAGGCGCCACTGTCTTTGAACCGCTGCGTCCTACAGCGCAAGTCTTTGCGCATGGTCCAAATCTGTACCTTTGCGTTTCGCCATGTTGAGATCTGGAATTGATTCGATAATATCGATTTCGCATTGAAGTGAACAGTGGAATTGTCACTTTCAATCATTGGATGTTTAACTGTTAAATATACATCTAAATTTGTTTCGGCGTGAAATTCTCTCACGGTAAGTCTTCCCTATTGTCAACTAAGATATTTTCTGGAATAATTCATAGAGACCGTAGATATTCTTGTGCACATTTTTTTTTAAGATTAGATCCATGGCTTACCTTAAGTATCTATCTTATATTTTGCATTTTCTTTGCCTAATAGTTGTATTTTTATTATTTCATAGCTTCCTTCATGTTACAATTTATCTTTTTTGTAAATTTTGGTTCCGTTAATGACGTATGTGGACCTGAAGGAGTGATTGAGAAACTATAACTTTCTCTAATGAATGTTGAACAATTCACAGCTCTGCCCTTGGGATTAGAAAGGTTCTTTCCCTGGGGTTAGAAAAATCTTCCCCTGGAATTAGAAAGCTTTTCCCCTGGGATTGGAGAAGTTTGTTCTCCTAGGAACCGAGAATTTGTTCCCTTGGGATTTGAAGATTTTCTTCCTCTGAGATTGGGACATTTAGCACCCCTTCCTCAAGACTTCCAATCATTGAATATTTCCGAGGAGGAGACATTTCCCTGGAATTGAATTGTTGGAAAATTGTACCGTATCGGCAAATCACTGGTTCTGGTTGTTTCACACCCTTGGAGCTGGACATATTTTAACCATTGAGAGACGATATTTCATGGAGGAAATACCCCTAAAGATCTAGGAAAAATGATTAAGCCAAGTAACACTATTATTGTATAAATTCATTTGTTTAGAGGTCGATCTCAACTTGTTGTAAACAATTGTAGATTTGACTTTTTATTATAATTGTGAAACCTGAAGGGAGTTATTAATTCTGTCATGAACCCGGAGATTAAGATTTTACTGCTCATTAAGGTTGATGCCTTTCGTAACGAAGGGGATCATTACAAAGGTAATATCAAGGTAAATAACCATTACGTAAAAATCCGCGCTCTTCTTGTGATTTGTATTATATCTCATAGTTCGAGAATCACTTGAAATGAGAAGTAATATCACATATTTATTATTATCATCATTATTGAATATTCTGTAGGTGATCAACTTTTTGAAAAATGAAAAATGAAATTTCCCGCTCACATCTTTATAACAGGCATAAAAATGTTTAGTATTCATATTACGTGTTAATGAATCCTTAACACTGTCGCTTTAATATGAGCTCTCGGGCGTATCTGAAAAAATTAAGATTAGAGCTCGTTCTTCCCAATTAGCGAGGCGATACGGGATACAAGAAGACACGCGCGTCGAAAAAGACGCCACATGTTGAGCTCGGAGCGGTCATCCAGAAATAAAATTTCAGTTTTATCGCCCATACGGCCCGTTGAATTATGACGCCCGAGGCCGTCAAAGGAAGTGACAGCTGGTATCCTATGGGCGTCAAGCGGCGTCCAACTCGTTTTTCTAGGCGGAGCGCGTCGAAACGCTTATTGGCACTCAATTTGAATGTTTGACCGTTCGATAAATATCTAGATATTGATTGTACCGAGTCATGGAAGTGTAAACTCGACGATCCGGGAGGGTAATTGAATTTTACGATAATGATTATGGCTTGATATGTCGAAGTTATTGCAGCGCATTGAGAAATCGGGAAATACCCGTCGAAATATTGCTGGATCCTTATTCGAATCATTCTCGATAAAATTCTGATGACGAAATTATTAACAACTTCAATGGATTCTGAATGTTCACATAAAAATTATCGAATTTAACCTTTTTCAAACTTCAAACATGTGAAAAAAATGTGCAAAAATTATGCTCCAAAGTTATTCACATTTGCTATGTTAACTCAATCCTATCCTTATTGGAATGAGATACCATTTTGTCATTTGAATATATAATATATATAAACTTCAACCTGAAAACTTCCATTTTCGAACAATAAATTCTTTTTTTTTGCGCTTGTTTTTATCAAAAAGTGCGTTATCATTCTAATCAAATGGATGGTCATGATAAGGTTGGACCCACATATGTAGAAGTCGTGTTGAAATTCAATTATGTCTGTCCGGTCCAAATAGAATTATTTGTCACGTTGACGTTGACGTTGACGTTTGTGCTTCGTTTTATGATATTTTGTTCTATAGAAATGACAAACGATTAGCTGGCGAGGTATTGAAACAAGCGAGCAAAAGCTTCCGATTTCACATCAGTGCTTTTTAAATTTTTATGTTCTTGCTTAATATGATAGAACACAGAAGGCGAATTTGTACAACTAATTCACCAAAAGGCAAAAGGGTTATATATTAGAACCGAGATGAATTGGTAGAAAAGCAAATGAGAAAAGATGTGTTTGACAAGTTTTGTTTGCAGTTTGGCCTTTTTTTTTTGTTAGTCAGGGGGAGTTCTCATGGACGAACTATCTCCGATAGACAAAATAGTGTGAGACTGTTCGACCTTCTCGAACTAATACTACCCTGCTGTTTCAGATTACGGGCATTTATAACCTTTTGACTCTTTTTGTTTGTATCTCTTTCACGATCTTCGTCGTGTGATTATTGTATAACCTATGACTTTCATAGGAAAGTCTCTTCAAGTTTGTGAAGCTAATGAAATCCACCTCGAATCTTGGCTTCCCAAGTTATTGGTATCTTCGGCTGATGGAATCGGCCAATCGATGGTGTAATTGTGAAAATAGTACAAAAGACGATTGCATTTTTGACTTCTGTGTGAATTATATCTATTAGTAGGTATCATAATCGTGATTTATCGTATATTGTATTCTGTGTTCTATTTTCATTACTAAGATTCATCTCTATCTCATGGCGAGGCATATCCAGAGGAATTTGGTTTCGTGAAAAACCAACCTTCCACAGCTAATAGCGTTAGTATCGGTATCTCCCCATATCCGTCACTATTCTAGGGGAGGACATTCTTTTCATCCAGTATATTGGAATTGCTCTACCATTTTTGTTCAAATACCCTTCAACATATAGGGGTAATGGCAAGTGTTTATTTAATACAAACATCTTTCGATCCTAACGATATTATGTATGCACCTCTTGTTTATTCCTTAAAGCCCACCAGATATGCAGATTCATATGTATATATCTGACTGACGATTGTTCGATGGAATTAACTCATAGAATTCCCCAGATACCGGATAATAGGATTATACGCGCTAGTCATAGTGGGATATATATTTATTTATGTTTTAATTCGATAAGATGGCAATGAAAAGGAATTATGACACACACGTGACTTCAGAAGTATCAACACTATTATCATAGAAAGAGGGTCTCTGGGGTCATAATTTCATTCAATTCACATGTGATGAAACAAAAGAAAAATTGTTCTAGATAAACAAATAAGCAAGCCAACCAATCAATCCATGTAACGCCAGAGAACACCAAAATCATGATTCGCAACTATAGACCGGTTTCGACTTATTCAAGTGTCATCAGTAAAGCTTAGCGAAGATTCGTTGTAAGAAAACGAAAGACTTCAAAACGAAATTCAGCGGCGATCGGAGAAAATTTCCCCACTAACGCCACATATCTGCTCCGAAAACAACCGTCTCCCAATCTCTGTAGGTACATGAACCGATTTCCCCGCATCCGGACTTTGTTGGCTTGCTTATTAGTTTATCCAGAACAATTTTCTTTTTGTTTCATTACATGTTATTTGAATCTTCAGATAATTCGATAATTCGACTGATTTATAGTAGTTTCACAATTTTTGATGGGTTGTGCCGATTATGTTGGATAATTTTTTTTTTATTATTATTTATTCTGATAAGCGTTGAGGAATACACCTATCAACTCACGAACAATAAACTAAATTAGATTCACAAAAATTAACACAATTGAAAATGTATGCACATAAAAATAGAAAAAAAATTTGTTGAGAAAAAGAAAAATTTATATACATTCAAAGGACGACGTGAACGTCGCCACTATACTGCCACGCATCGAAGCTGTTCTTGAAGCCATTCACAGATGTCGATTCCACAATAGATACAGGCAACGAGCTCCAGACGTCGAAGATTCTGTTGCATTGAAACATTTTTCGCTGCGTCGTCTTAAAGTTTTCCCTAGCAAGCTTGAGTCCATGGCCTCGTAAATTATTTGCATTCATCTGATACATGCTTGCCATATCAGGGCCGAAGTGTCTCCGAATTGTCCAATAAGAGAAATCAGATCACCTCTCCTTCGTCGTTCCTCAAACACCCTCAGCCTGGTAGAGTAATCGGGTCTATCGTAAGGAATTCTGGTACTCCACCTCTGAACAGACTCCAACCGATCGAACTACCCCCGCAAAGAAGTCCACCAAGCCAGGCCAGCATACTCCATCACAGGTCGAATGTAAGCTTTGTAGATTTTACCCCAGGTGCAAACATCACATATTCGAAATGCCTTACCGAAGAGGAAAATCATCTGTTCCTTTCTATTGAACACCTCATGGCCGGTACCCACAGGCCCAATATTCCCAGGCTGGGAATACTGAAAAGACTATTTGTTTTAGTGGTTCTTCTTGGATATTATGGAGAGTCTTTCCCATTAAACTATCTTAGATAGTTCTCTTTCTCCTAGTGTTGCAAATTTTTGATGTTCTCTAATCATGAGGTCGAGGGGACGTTTGGTCTATCCTATGCATTTTCAACTACACTCTCGAGTTATTGAGTACTTATATAATAGTATATTATTTAACGAGCGATAATGTAAGTCATAACTCACGCAGATGAAGTTTGCTGTAATTCATCAAGTGAGTTATGACCATTACCGCAAGTTGAATACTATACTTTATCTACGATTATAACACTAAATACTAAGATACAAGTACAGAGAAAGAACTTTATTTAAAAATCTTAATAGTTACATATAACATATAACCATGCATTATTTATGTTGATTGTGCTTCTTAGCATGGAGTAGAAAGTCTATAGGGGCGATGCTTCATATTTAGTGCTAAGTTCACTGAAATATGCCAAAAGAACATTCTCTGTAAACAATGACTTGATATTCTTACTGCTACGCCAATCTTGAAAATTGTTGTAAACACCTTTATATTTGTTTTGGTATTTTTCGGGCAATAAATTCTGTATGGTAACATTTGCTGATTGTCTTATTTCTGAAGATGTATATAATAATTCATCTTCACTATCTGAATCAATCTTTTTCAGCGAAATATCCACAATAATAATTAGGTATCAACTCAATTTGATTAAACATCAAAATTATTCAAGTGAACTCCCCTCAATACTAATAATGGACTGTTCCCTTACGGCCAATCACACAGGGGAGTTATAGGAGTGAGTGAGAGGGAGAATACTCACGGTGTTTGTTTACATATATCATTACTCCATCGAAAGTAGTTGAGTAATGACTATATTATTCAATCGGAGTAGATAAAGGTATTTTTCTCCAATCGTACAAAAAGTGCCACTATTTTGACCTATTTTCTATGCACAAAGCTCAACATTCCAGAATAGTGGGTAGTTGCTAATCAACTAGAAAATAACAGTGCGGTAATATTCTTACCGCACTGCTGTAGCGTGCGGCAATGTTACAAATGGATTATTACAATAAAATAAAACAAAGTACATTCTCAGAAAAGGATACACTGTTGTTTTTTCTGCAAAAATCCATGAAGCGTTGCTACGCAAGTTCAAACTTCTCTCTGGATTTCGCCGGAAGCAAATTAAGTGAAGCCGCGTTCGCGGCTTCTACTAGTTTAGGAGGCGTGCAAGATAACAAATAATCACTATCAGAGTTCATGTGTACTAATTCTTTTTTAATTCCTTATAAAATACAACGAATCAAACAAAACCGGTTTGAAAATTATTTTACTTTTCTCGTAACAAAGTAATTTCCATGGTTACCACTTCTATATTTCAATATGAACAGAGAGAAACCTATTTAAACTTACTTGATTACATCTTGAATGAAATACTTTTTAATAATTTTTTCAAATGTGAATCAACGATAGAAGAAAAAATAGTATGTATAATTCGTGGGAAAAGCATATTCCCAAACTCCTGTGTTATCAGACTCGTCGCTATGCTCCTCGTCTGGTAATTGTCACAGTCATTTGGGAATAGTATGCTTTTCCCACTAATTAGACAATATACTATTATCTCCTGTGTTTTGTAGTTATATTATCTTTCCTTCTCCTTAGCCATCTTCATTTCACTTACATTCAAGGCAGCCACTTGACATTCGTGTGTTAGTTTTATTATCTTCTTCCGGTATACCGTTTTACCCATTCTAACAAATAATGTTAGCTCTTGCTACTCCTACTGTAGTGTTGAGTTGATTGTTCGAAATTCGCAATTTGCCCTGTGTTTGTGGGTTTACAGTACACTTTTGTATTAGCCCCATTTTTGAATTTTTTAGCGCTCGTTCTATTCACACGAGGGCTACATCATTTCGTCACGTTGTCTATATTTTTCGAATTTTTAGCCGAAAATGGTCTAAATCGACAAGGTTCGGCTAACCGATCACGAATCCGCCGAAAAATTCAAGTCTGTCCGTCCGTCCAAACGCAGTTGAGTTTGTTAATGGGGAGAATTCCACCAGGGGTCCCGCCATTCGAAATTTTGTTCTCCCGATTACTTCAAAACTACTGATTCGATCGAGATGAAATTTTACACTTAGATGAAGAATGACGTGTTCAAGAGGCATGCATTATTTGGCCAGATCGCATGACCAGAACCTAGAAACCATAGAAAAATTTAACTTTCAAACGGAAAGGTTAAGGGACAATTTTCTGGATAGGTGTGGATCTCGAATGTCGCGGTCACGTTCATCAACGAGCAAAATTAGACCAGGGGTTCCGTAAATATTGCCGTTCAGCGTATTCTTTTCCTGATAATTTCGAAAATACTTATTGGATTGGAATGAAATTTCGCACATAGATGAAGAATAATGTATTCAAATATCATCACCGAGACCATAGATACCGTAGAAAATTCGATCGTGACGAAATTTTGAATTTTAATGGAGAATGGCTACATTTTGTTGAGATCGCATGACGAGAACTATAGGAACCATAGAAAATTATTCGAACGGAAGGGCCTAGGGATTTAAAATTTTCTGGATAGGTGTGGATCTCGAATGTTTCTAAACTATGGATTCGATCGTGACGAAATTTTCAATTTTAATGGAGAATAAAAGCTACATTTTGTTAGATCGCATGACGAGAACTATAGGAACCATAGAAAATTATTCGAACGGAAGGGCCTAGAGATTTAAAATTTTCTGGATAGGTGTGGATCTCGAATGTCGCGGTCACGTTTATCAATGAGCAAAATTAGACTAGGGGTTCCGTAAATATGGCCGTTCAAAATATTTTTTTCCTGATAATTTTACTGATAACTACTGATTGGATTGGTATGAAATTGCACATAGATGAAGATCAATGTATTCAAACAAAGTGCGGAATATCGTCCAGATCGCATCACCGAGATCATAGATACCGTAGAAAATTCTAGCGAATTATCGAAAAAAAATTGGTCACATAAAGCACTGACGTGAAGTCTGGAATTTCGTCTTAGTTTGAAATTTTTTTCGACATCTGTCAGAAATTTCTTCAATTGGTTTCTAGAACTGTAAAATGCGAATCTACCTACACGGTAGATGAACGAGCGCTCAAAAGCTCCTGACTTCACGGCAGTGCTTTTGCCGAAGAAAGAAATCACAAGGTGTTAAATCACACGAACTGAAAGGATAATTAACTGGACCATTTCTGGAGATAAATTCATCACCAATTTTTGTTTTCACTGAATCGATTGTTGATATTGCAAGTGGCAGGTGGCAACATTTTGTTGGAACCACATCTCCTCAAGATTATTCTCAACAACAGCAGGAAAAAAATCATTAAACGTAGTTCTGTTTCGTTTTCCATTGACTGTTACTCCTTGACCATTTTTTTCAAAGAAATATGGACCAATCACTTCGCCAGCATGAATTTCACACCACACAGTGACTTTATCTGGATGTTATGGTGTCTGAACAGTTTCTTGTGAATTTTCATCACTCCACATTCTGCAATTCTGTTTGTTTACACAACCATATTATTATAATAAAAAATTACGGAAAGCACTACCGTGAAGGCAGGAACTTTTGAGCGCTCGTACATGCACCTTGTAGGTAGATTCGCATTTTCCATTTTTAGAAATAAATTGAAGGAATTTTCGACAGCTGTCAAAAAAATTCTGAAACTTAGGCGAAATTCCAGACTTCATGTCAGTGCTTCAGCTCATCAATTTTTTTTCGATAATTCGCTAGAATTTTCTACGGTATCTATGGTCTTGGTGATGCGATCTGGACAAAATTTCGCACGTAGTTTGAATACATTATTCCTCAGCTAGGTGCATCATTTCATTCCAATCCGATCAGTAGTTTCGAAACTATCAGGAAAATAATATTTTGAACGGCCATATTTACGGAACCCCTAGTCTAATTTTGCTCATTGATGAACGTGACCCCGATATTCGCGATCCAAACTCACCCTGAAAATTTCAAGTTTCTAGGCCTTTCCGTTCAAAAGTTACAATTTTCTATGGTTTCTATGGTTGTCATGCGATCTGGACAAAAAATTGCTTTAATATATCATTCTCGATTAAAATACAAAAATTCATCTCAATCGAATCCGTAGTTTCGAAATTATCGAGAAAACAAAATTTCAAACGACCGTATTTACGGAACCCCTAGTATAATTCTGCTCATTGATAAACGTGAATGCGACATTTCAGATCCACACCTATCTGAAAATTTCGAGTCCCTAGGCCTTTCCGTTCGAAAGTCATGATTTTCTATGGTTTTTATGGTTCTGGTCATGTGATCTGGAGGAATGTTGCTTGAATATAAATTTCTCCATTAGTATACAAAATTTCGTCACGATCGAATTTGTAGTTTTGAAATTATCAAGAAAACTAAATTTCAAACGACCATATTTACGGAACCCTTAGAATAATTTTGCTCATAGATGAACGTGATCACGACATTCGAGATCCACACCTATCCTGGAAATTTCAAGTCCCTAGGCGTTTCCGTTCAAAAGTTACAATTTTCTATGGTTTCTATGGTTCTGGTCATGCGATCTGGAAAAAATTTCCCATGTAGCTCGAACATCTCATTTTTCATTTGAGTGCAGAATTTCATCTCGATCAAATCTGTATTTTCAAGTAATCAGGGGAACAAAACTTCGAACGGCCATATTTACGGAACCCCTGGTGGAATTTGGCCCATTAACGAACTTAACCGAGGCATTTGGGAACTGAACCCACACTGAAAATTTCAAGTCTCTAGGTTGATCCGTTCGAGAGTTATCATGCTTACGGACGGCCGGACAGCCGGACGGACAGACTCGAATTTTTCGACGGATTCGTCATCAGTGAGTCGAACATAGTCGATTGAGACCATTTTCGGCTCAAAATTCGAAAAATACAGACATCGTGACGAAATGATATAGCCCTCGTGTAATTAGTACGAGCGCTCAAAAATGAGCTTAATCACTGAGTAAAATTTTTCGATGAAATTTTCATCATTTTCGAGTAGTTCAAATCTTTTCTTAAAATTCTCCATGTTGTTGTCTGAGGAAGATTTAATTGTTGAGAACGATGTAGAACCGATAAATTTGAATTTTCTCTTACACTTGCTGCTACCAAATCAATATTTTCTTGTGTGCGTGCAGTTCTTTGTCGTACTGATACTCTTGTACCGTATGAAGAAAATTCCTTTTCAAATTTGTCGACAAAACGACGAATAGTGGGTCGGTTAACTGAATAATGTCGTCCATGAATTCTTCTTTAATTTCTCTCAGTATTCACAAATGAGCAATGATTTTGATAAAATAATTCAACAATTTCTAAACGTTGTTGAAGCATGTATATTTCCATAACTAAATGGCATAATCTACTGAACACAAATGACATAAGAAATACTACGCAGTATAATTATAACCATTTTAAATGGTTCCTATTAGTAAACCCATTAATATTATCGGTTTGTCCTTGATATAGATATAATACATTAATATTTTACGGCAAACATAGGATGTTATGGAAAAAAATGTACTCATTACAGGCATCCCGCTGAGAATATCTAGTCTGTTATAGCAACAATTTCATTAAAATGTGGATTGGCGTTCACTTAAAATGTTTGATCGCTCAATAAATATCTGGATATCGATTGTTCGACACAGGGAACGTGTGAAATGTCCCATTGGATTCCATAATTGAATTGCATATTTATATTTTATTGTGTACTTCTCACAACGTGGGTAATAAAATTGTTTTATTATGATTCGATGTATGGACGATAAAAATTAATCGACTCGTAAAGATGGTAGAATTATTTCTTTATCTCTTGCGCGTCCGCCGCAATCCCACACAAATTCGATTCGATTTCTATTTCTATGAGCTAATTTGAAATTCAGAATCACACAGGTGGAACAATAGAGATAACACGAATCGGTTTTTGATTAAAAGTGTTCCAATCTGGAAGAAATATTGCCATGGGGGACGTTGTTGCGATAATTTTATGTTTTTTCGTGGATGACGAGTTGTCCCAATTCCAAATACAACACGAGGTTGAAGGACTACGAAATTTATTCATGTTATTTTCATGATGCTAGCGGAAACATCAGGTAATCGAATTTATGGAAATTTGAATTGAAATATATTCATTCAATGGAATAAAATAAGATTCCGAGGTGCGCCGGATGAATAATATAAGTACCTACTCGATGAATTTTTGACTCGCGAAGCATCGAAGAATTAACACATCAACTGTAAAATAAATAAAGAGAAGCTTATATTTTACCGAACATATTTTAAATTAAAAATTTTAAATTTAAAGGTAAGGGTGCAATCAATGAAGAATGACAAATATCAACTGAAACTCAGTTAGCATATCCACAGAACCATTGACATTTAACAGTGTCGAAAATCACATAGTGGGAATCAGCCAATAAAAACAATTGTATATTGAAGAATTAGTAGAAAATATTTGATAATTTTTTGACGACCCAAAACGGGGTCTGACGTTTCCCCGAAAGAAATTATTTCGACTTCGACGGAACCAAATTCCTCACGGAACTCGATCAGATTTTGGCAACAATACACCGATCCGCGATTAAAAAGCGAATCCTTATGCGTTTCCTCAACACCCTTCGATCTATCTAATCTCGTCTGATGAAACGATTGAGAATGAAAATCAACAAAGATAAGATGAAGGATCGTAGAAAAAATGATAGGAGTAAGGAATAGAGGTAGACAATGATTTCCAACGATTTGTTAGCCTCATAATACGTTTTTTTCATATTTTCCGATTTTTACAAGGAACATTCTACCTCGACAATATAGAGGTTATGATTGAAGAATTTTCTTCAATCTTATCAGTGGAACAGATTAGAAGGATAAATAGGGATAGTTACAAATGAAAATGTGGAACACTGATGATTTTTCAAAGATACATTTCCTCTGCAATTATAAATCCTCACTTATATAGGTTTTCGATTAACGAGAGTTGCTGTGAACAGAAAAAAAAGCAATAAAAGCACTGCCGTGAAGTCAGGAGCTTTTGAGCGCTCGTTCATCCACCTTGTAGGAAAATTCGCAATTTCCAGTTTCAGAAACCAATTGAAAATTTTTCTGACAGCTGTCAAAAAAAAAATTAAATTGAGGCGAAACTCGAGTTTTCACGTCAGTGCTTCAAGTGACCAATTTTTTCAGATAAATCGCAAGAATTTTCTACGTTATCTATGGTTTTGGTGATGCGATCTGGACGATGTTCCGCACTTTGTTTGAATACATTGATCTTCATCTATGTGCAATTTCATTCCAATCCAATCAGTAGTTATGAGTATAAGTCCCTAGGCCTTTCCGTTCGAATAATTTTCTATGGTTCCTATAGTTCTGGTCATGCGATCTCAACAAAATGTAGCTTTGATTCTCCATTAACATTCAAAATTTCATCCCGATCGAATCCATAGTTTAGAAACTATCAAGAAAACTAAATTTCTTCTTCTTCTTCTTCTTCCCCTTACGTTAGGACTAGGTCCTGTGTCTGCAGCAATGGTTTTCCAAGGCGCTATTGGGATGATGAAGACCAGCTTTCGTACCATCTTATAGGTGGTCGTCCAGGTGGTATACGTGTATTGGGTTTTTTTTCCTTTGCTATCTTAGCTAACCTGTCATCCGGCAACTAAATTTCAAACGACCATATTTATGGAACCCCTAGTCAAATTTTGCTCATTGATAAACGTGACCGCGACATTCAAGATCCACACCTATCCTGAAAATTTCAAGTCCCTAGGCCTTTTCATTACAAAGTTATAGTTTTCTATGGTTTATATGGTTCTGGTCATGCGATCTGGTCTAAATTCGTAGCTTGAACATGTTATTCTCCATCCAATACATTCTAGTTCTTGAAATATTTTCATGGTATTCTCAAGTATTAATTGATCTAAAGAGGACCACACCGTAAAATATGCCTATCCGAGTTATTTAGTGACTTTGGGCCCACCCACATTTTTCGAATATTCATAATAATCGAATACTCGGAAGGCAGAATATCATATCCAGAAAAATCCGTTATTTGACTGCTCATCTATCCCAATCTGAAATCCAATTAATTATTCGGCATCGGCCAATTTTTTCTTCTGGCATACGGAGCCGTGTTATAAAATCTTTATAATCTATAATCACTGTCTTTATCTGTGACACTCTCACCTGTCATCCATAATTTGATTAATAAGGTACAAGATGAACGGTGATACATGTGTGAAATTGATGGAACGATCCAGAATCTGACCCGTCGAAAATAAGGAATCCTCTGCCTACAGACCGGAATATTCTCGAATTTAAATATCGCGACCACTATCTTAATTTTTTTCGCTGCCAAACATATTTGTTCCAAAGTATTCAATGATCCTAGTCAGTTTCAGTTTTGTCCACTCAGATTAAAATAATGAAGATCTTATAAAATGGAGAAACACATTGGTATGTTCAATAGGTACTCGGTATTCGCTGGGTAATTTATTGTTTCTTGGGTTTATTCCTACTACGAAATGTGAAAGAAGTCGGATATCAGGGGAATTCGTGTAGAACTACATATTCGGTGCCATATACATTAATTTAGTTGAAAAGTTGATTTCGTTTCCGCTTGTTTGATGAAGAAGGTGAACATTTAATAATTCAAAAGTATTCATAGTTACAATGAAATATGAACATAAACCCAAGAACTAGAGATTGGGCTTACAGAACAATTAAAGTTAACATGGGAAAAATTATTGAAAAAACCAGCGATTTGAATGAAATATTTGTAACTCAAGTTTCAACGTGATGCGCTCCCCTTTAATTAATTAATGAGAAATATGATCACCCAAGAGCTCAAATAGGAGTTTGTGGAAAGTATTCCTGGATAGATGCGCTATCGAATGTAAACTATGACTTTTGTGGGGCATGCATATTTTTTTTCCAAACGAAGGTTAAACTCAAATTTCATGTTCTGCTCGCTTTTTTTTTCTATCTTCTAATTTTTCTTGACAGCCACAACGTCCTTTACCTGTATATCCACCTATTCATGATAAGTATTCTTCTTTTTCTTTGTTATTTATTTGAAGATACAATGTAAAATGCCACCGGCAGTCTTCTGTTTCTTGAATAAACATGATTTTGAATATTAGATACTTGTTTTAGTTAAGAATCTCAATACCACAGTGTTCCCAAAGTCTTCCCTTGAATAACCTCTGAGCCAAATAAATACATTTTTCAATAAGATAGCTACCGCTTTAGTGCTTAATTATTCATCGGCGAAATCATTTCTTCTGGAATCTGTTTTTGCAATATGGAAATCAAACTAGAAATACTTCTGAGATGCTCAATTTAGGCACCAATTGCAAACTTATAATAGATTACATCTCCAAAATGAATGAAAAAAAATTACGAAAAGCACTGCCGTGAAGGCAGGAGCTTTTGAGCGCTCGTACATGCATCTTGCAGGTAGATTTGCATTCTCCAGTTTTAGAAACCAATTGGAAAGATTTTGACAGCTGTCAAAGAAAATTCCAAACTAACGCGAAAATCTAGACTTCCACGTCTGTGCTTTGCTGACCATTTTTTTTTCGATAACTCGCTAGAATTTTCTACGGTATCTATGGTCTTGGTAATGCGATCTGATCAAAATTTTTCACGTAGTTTGAATACATTATTCTTCATATATGTGCAAAATTTCATTTCAATCTAATAAGTATTTTCAAAATTTTCAGGAAAAATATAGTTTGAACGGCTATATTTACGGAACTTCTAGTCTAATTCTGCTCATTGGTGAACCTATCCTGAAAGTTTCAAGTCCCTAGGCCTTTTCGTTCGAAAGTTATGATTTTCTATGGTTCTGATCATGCGATCTGGAGAAAATGTTTCTCGAATATATCATTCTTAATTTAAATACAAAATTTCGTCACGATCAAATCCATAGTTTTGAAATTATCAAGAAAACTGAATTTCAAACGTCGATATTTACGGAACCCCTAGTCTAATTTTGCTGATTGATGAACGTGACCGGACATTCGAGATCCATACCTATCCTGAGAATTTCAAGTCCCTAGGCCTCTCCATTACAAAGTTATAATTATCTATGGTTTCTATGGTTCTGGTCATGCGAGCTGAACAAAATTTTGCATGTAGCTTGAACACGTAATTCTCCATTTGAGTACAAAATTTCACTTCGATCGAATCTGTAGTTTCGAAGTAATCAGAAAACCAAAATTTTGAGCGGCCATATTTACGGAACCCCTGGGAGAATTTTGCCCACTAACGAACTTAACCGCGGCATTCGAACCTACCCTGAAAATTTCAAGTTTCTAGGACATTCCGTTCGAGAGTTATCGTGTATACGGCCGGCCGGACGGACGGACGGACAGACTTGAATTTTCCGACGGATTCGTCATCTGTGAGTCGAACATAGTCGATTGAAACCATTTTCGGCTAAAAATTCGAATAATACAGACATCGTGACGAAATGATATAGCCCTCGTGTAAGTAGTACGAGCGCTCAATAGGAGTATTTGACATTGAAATTGGGAATAATTCTTGTTTCTCATACCTAGGGTATGATGTTTTGGAAGGTAAGTGTTCAGCTTAGGAAGATTTAAGTGATTAAATTACATATGGCAGAAATTGATTGTGCTTTCTGTCGAAGTATTTTTTCGACCATGATATTATGTAAAAAAAGCATCAGTAATAAAAATTGTATCAATAATACATTCTGCTTCATATTCCTCCTTTATATAGATTTGAAGAGGTGGCAAGAAAAGAAAAGTCTTAATTCCAGTATTGTGGGACATTAAATTTTGTTTTGTTAACATGTTTCGGCCTATAGCCATCTTCAGAATACAAAACAAAAGTCCAGTACATAATATATCAATATAAAAACTTCTTCTGCAAGGGTATAATGGCATACAATTCGAATATGGCTCTATTTTATTCTACCATTTGATAGTTTTTAAGTGACTGTTTTGGGCCATTCTGTGAAGTATTCATGGGATAGAGTATGAATGAAGACAAAAAATTGATGAAAAGCACCGCCGTGAAGTCAGGAGCTTTTGAGCGCTCGTTCATCCACCTAGTAGGTAGATTCGCATTTTCCAGTTTTCATTATTCTTCATCTATAGTCCGTTTAAGAATTATTGACATCTCGGGAGGCTGTGAAAAATCGAATTTAAGTTGGTAATAGACCATTCAGTAATATTTTGGTTTGCTGAATTCGGGTTGGTATAGGAATATCCCTAACATAACCCATAGAGATTAGAGACCTGCTTTGATGATTTTATCGAAGATATTGGTGAATAATTATAAAAATTAGCTCTGAATTTGAGAATTTTTTTGTCTTTTGCTATTGAAATGGCTGGAATTGACCAGGACACATCGCGCCTAACAACAAGAGAACGCCAGGCAGTTTGTCGGTGTTACTTCGAGTTTTTCAAAGATTCGGCAGATATTTCCGCTAGCATTAATCGAGTTTCGCTAGTGTTTCAGGTAAACTGTTATTCATCTACTCAAAGTGTATTCTGATTGATCAATGTGTCTTAAATCTTCAGATTTCTCCAAGCACTGTTCGAAGAATATTAGCGAAAAAAGAAGAAGGCATGTCATTACTGCCTGGAATTAGCAGTGGAAGAAAACCTGTGCAATATGATTATTCCTTCAAAGAAACATTGAATGATTTTGTTTTTGCTAAAATTAAAAGCAATGAATATATCAGCTTGGATATCGTTTTTGAACTGGCCAAAGAGCACCTAGATTTCAATCAATCGAAGTCAACATTATATCATATGATAAATATGGATATAAATACAAAAAAGTTGATCGAAGGAAAATTCTTATTGATAAACAGAAAAATATAATTAATAGAGTACGATTTTGTGGTAAATACCGAGAATACATGGAACAAAATGTAAAATTCATTCATTTAGATGAAACTTGGATATTCGAAAACGGTAGTCAAATTCGTCAGTGGACACTAGAAAGTAATCAAGAAGGTATGCCGAGTATATTCAAGGGTGAAGGCAGAAGGTACACTATTTTGAATGCTGGAACAATTGATGGATTTTACCTGGATGTGATCTGATTCTTGACAGTGGTATTAATGATAAGGATTACCATAAAACTATGAATGGTGAATTATTTCATAAATGGGTCATTGAAAAATTGATACCTTCCCTGCAATTACTTGATACAAAGTGTGTGGTTATCATGGATAATGCACCATATCATTCGATTAAAGTTGATAAATTACCAACAACTGCTGCTCGTAAAGAAGTAATTCAACAATGGTTACAAGAACATAATATTCCATTTGAAGCGAGTTTCACTAAAACTAAACTTCTAAGTTTGATAAAACCATTTTCTGACGATCCAAACTTCAAAAAGTACCATATTGATCAAGTACTAGAAAATGCTGGACACGAAGTCCTCAGATTGCCTCCATACAATTGTCAGTATAACCCTATTGAATTGGCTTGGAGTTTTTGTAAAATGTATTATAATCGAAGAATACAGGGAAAGTTAGGAGATAGGGAACGAGTGAAATGTCTTTGGAAAGAGGCACTTCAAGAGTGTACAGCTGATAAATGGAAAGCTTACGTAGAGCACGTTGAGAAAGAAATAAGAGAAGATTGGACAAAATATATGGGATATGATGATCCAATTGTAGAATTGCTAATCGATTATATTTTCAATAATGCATGGACAGTTTCAATAAATACAAATAAAAATTGACCTTCTTGAAGTATTCAACACCTTCCACTAAATAATTCACAAATTGGTTTATATATTGTTAGTTACAGTACAAATTTCATATCGAAATTCACTTGTTTCGATCGATGGCACACGGCCTGGCTGACCAGCACTTCCGGTCTTATGAAGAAGTAAAAAATTGGATCAATTCGTGGATCTATTCAAAAGATGACCAGTTTTATCAGAGCGGGATTCGTATGCTGCCTGAAAGAAGGGAGAAAGTAGTTGCCAGCGATGGACAATACTTAGAATCATAAATGTTTAACCAGTTTTTTACAATAAAGCCTCGAATTTCGGGAAAAAACGGCGGAAGCAAAGTTGTACACCTAATAATACATAGATTCTCAATTTTTGTTTCTGTCTTATTTCTTAATAATAATTTTCCAATCTATCCACGTGGCCCAGTGCTTGCAAAATATAAAAAAATATTTTCTGTTGCACCTCCTTATATGGTACCTGCTAGAATTTCACTAATTATCCTTCTTGAATACTGGCATAAAATGGTACTATAAATGGAGTTATATTTCATTTATATCCCGACTCTCCTAGGTCTCTGTTAGAATTTTGCAAAATTTCGAATACCAATGAAGATTGCATGGTCTTGTTTTAATGATCTTCAATTTTCCACGGGTTACTTTTATATGAATGATATCTCAGCATTGCTTGCTTGGAAGTTATAATAATTTCATGTTAAAGCATTCCATATTTGCGCTCCCAAATCTGAATTCCCATGTTCAAATTGCATTCCGGCGTAATTATTCGATTTCGATAATTCGTATACTGAACACTTTTCTAGGTTACATTTATGTTTGACATTCTTTGATGTTTTATTCTATGATTAATTGGAACAGTAACTTTTTTGTAACTAGAAATAAAGCCTCGACTGGACGTTCATGGCCTGCTTCGATGTCAATAATTCTTGAATGGACTATATGTGCAAAATTTTATTCCAATCCAATCAGTAGTGTCGAAATTATCGGGAAAAAAACAAATTAAACGGCCATATTTACGGAACCTCTAGTCTTATTTTGCTCATTGATAAACATGACCGCGACATTCGCGATCCAAACCTACGCTGAAAATTTCAAATCCCTAGGCCTTTCCTTTCGGAAGTTTTAATTTTCAATGGTTTCTATCGTTCTTCTCATGCGATCTAGACAAAATGCAGCTTTAACATATCATTCTCCATCAAAATACAAAATTTTGCCACGATTGAATCCGTAGTTTTGGAATTATCAAGAAAACTAAATTTCGGACCACCATAATTACGGAACCCCAAGTCTAATTTGCTTATTGATAACATGACCGCGACATTCGAGATCCACACCTATCGTGAAAATTTCAAGTCCCTAGACCTTTCCGGTCATGCTATCTGGAAAAAATGTAGCTTGAATATATCATTCTGCGTTAAAATACGAAATTTCGTCACGATCGAATCCGTAGTTTTGTAAGAATCAAAAAAACTAAATTTCAAGCGACCATAATCACAGGAACCTAGTCTGATTTTGCTCATTGATAACAAGACCGTGACAATCGAGATCCACACCTATCCTGAAAATTTCAACTCCCTAGGCCTTTCCGTTCGAAGGTTCTAATTTTTTTATGGTTTCTATGGTTCGGGTCATGCGATCTGGAAAAAATGTAGCTTGAATGTAGAATTCTCAATTAAAATACAAAATTTCGTCATGATCGAATCAACAAAATTACGGATCCTGTGGTGGAATTCTGCCCATTAACGAACTTAACCGGGCATTTTGGAACTGAACCCACTTGACTTGAATTTTCCGACGGATTTCTCATCAGTTAGTTGAACCTTGTCGATTTTGGCTCAAAATTCGAAAAATATAGACATCGTGACGAAATGATATAGGTAGCCCTCGTCTAAGAAGAACGAGCGCTCAAAAACAAAAATTAAAATAACAGCATAGCACATTTTCATATCAAGGAAAATAATCCTATGAACTCCGAAAGACGCCATTCCTTGGCACTAAATTCCCACATTGTTCGTACACCAACGGCATTAGAATCTCAAACGAAGCTATAACGAAAACCGTAAAACACGTGGGCGAGAGCGAGGCGTAAACTCCAAACGCGCCAAGCACCTTAATATCTCGGATTATAAAGGACTTAATCAACAATCCGTCATATTGATGGACGAGAACAATCAAATCTGCCAAGGTGGGCGTCCCACACCGCGCCGGGGTCCGAATGAAGCCATCACGGCCAATAAGTGGTAAGATATTGCGGGTTCCGAAGTGCCAACACGGGGATTTGTTCGAGTTCCGTAATCGCATCAATGTTTTCAGAGTTTATCGGCTGCCAACTATTATTCGCCTGACCAGTTTTCGATTATCTCAATTCGAAGATGGGCTCCGGGGAGCTTGGTTACGAAATTCTTTCTTGTGCATAATTCAACTGTTAAAAATAGTTTATTTGGCATGTAGCAGAACTCTTAGGGAAAATTTGATATTCATATCTTCATTTGAAGAAATTGACGTCAACGAAAACGAAAAATAATCGAAGATTAAAATACTATCCACATTCCACACGAAGATTCATTAATCAAAATAACACTCATAACACGAAAAAACAATTGATCTCCAATAAGGGTGAAACCCACTATTCACTCCACGCACCCGGACCTTAATCTGCTGACTGAACCGACCACGACTATTCTGAGCTTGCCCATATACTACTCGGTTCATTCGAATAGTTGAAGAATTATATGATATTGATAATGCATAAAGATGGCCAAGTAAGTGTCAGACTACGCACAGTGAAGGGTTCCGTAGTAATAGCGTGTACCGAAAATATTGCACATCTGGAAAACTACCCACCACATCTTATTCGAA
Organism: Aphidecta obliterata; assembly: GCA_963966015.1. NCBI lineage: Eukaryota > Metazoa > Arthropoda > Insecta > Coleoptera > Coccinellidae > Aphidecta > Aphidecta obliterata. The sequence continues at coordinate 4,372,468 of OZ014432.1, forward strand.
CTAATTTCCATTCGTTCTTAGTTCTTACATTTTTCTGAGGCACAAATAAAATTCAATGGGAAATGAATATGAGAATATGCAACTGGAGTTCACTGTCAAGGAATGGCAGGATCATATGGAATTCTTCTAGCAGCAGAATAAAATTAACAATTTGGAAATCAATGGCTTTTCCGACAGGGCAGATGAGAATATTTGTCTTATCTAATCAAAGTCGCAATTGATATCCAATGATCCAAATGATGTGGATAATTTTTGAGTTTTAACATTTGATCCTTCAAGACCGAAAGCTATCGTGATTATGTTCACATCGAAACAAAAACGCAGCATTGTTTCTTGAGCATCTAAGCCCAAACGTCGTCAGTCAGCTGGTCCCAACAAAAGCTTGAGGATTCAGAATGTAATATTTGGGAATATGAATTATTTAATTTCAAATTCAGTTACCTACCACCTGGGAAAGGAATCTGAATATTCGAAGTCCAGCATACATTGTAGTTTGATCAACGGATGTCGTTAAGAATGGAGCTGTGTGAGTTTAATAAGGAAAGCTTTGGCTTCAAACGAAGCTTAGTTTTGACGAACGGAGGTATGTAGACGACAAATAAACCTTTGTATGGGCGACTGAAGGAGTCCGCGATAAGATGAAAAGACGCAACGTAGGTTGACCATGAGAAAATTTCGGTGAAAGAATTTGTTACTGTGTAAGCATCTGGACGTCTACTCTGGAGTTGTGGTTTTTTCGAAAGGGGGGAAGAGTTGACCTTTGAGGGACCCTGGAAATGTAAGGGCAGTTGTGACCTGTCGGGAACGGAGAGTAGGTCGGGGACCTCGGGTAGGTGCCCTTCAGGTCAGACTCGAAAGTCGGTCGGGAAGAGTTAGTTGTTACCGGTCTGGGATCGGGGGGTGAGTTGTGCGGAAGTGGAGAACTCGGGAGAGTTAAATTGTTTTGAGTCTGGGACTCGCGTTAGGGGTAGTTGAAAGTCGGGAAGATGCCACGGTAGGTACAGAACAGATTCACTTTTCGATTTAGAAGGAGTTGCTCGCGGAGAGGGAACCAAGAAGGGGAAAATCGTACGGGACGGGGTACGAATTCGGTTAGCGGCAGGTGTGAGAAAATAACTTAAGTATATTTCAGTCGAGGATTATATTAGAGTTCGGATTCAGGAAGTAATTGTGTTAGATTGTGGAAATGAGTGTAGAAAAAGTTTGATTTTGAGTAGAGTTAAAAGCCGTGTTTCGATTAAGGGAGTGCGAAAAGAAATAAAGTCAATATCGCGTGTGGGTGGATTTGTTTCCAAATAGGTACAAAAAGGAATTAGGGGGTTTGCAGAACAAGGTAGGAAAACCTCAGTTCAAAGTTTTAACCCCTATAAAGGCAAATGGTGATTATTGTAATCCCCAATATTATTGATATCTCGACCCGAAGTTGATTTGATTTATTGTTCCATTTTATGTACGGAATTTGAATAATCGTTGCCTTTGATTATTCGACCCCTAGTACATTTAGATTAGTATGTTTATAAGAAGTAACAGTTTAATTGTCTGATTCGATAATGCTTATGAAAAACTTGGTGAATGATAGATGTTTTATTTCGATGTTCTTTTTGATTTTACAACTATTTTCCGCAAATAGAATATGTTCTTTTAAAATTTCGAGGTTTTCTTTCCTGATTACATGTTCCTCAAAAAAGATAAAACAAAAGACTTCCTCTCCGTGCAGGGAGCATGAAGTAAAATCTTTTACGGACAATAAATGATTATCGGTGACAAGTGGGATAATATATAGAAATAATAAAAATTCCATCTTAATAACTTGTACTATTGATAAGCGTACAAGGCATTTTCTAGCCAAACAACCCAGGTTATTACAAATTGGTGACAGCGGAGTTCGATTGATAAGGGTAGAAACCCCGTTTTATTACAAGAATATATCCAATGATTTGTATGTCAATGAATATCTGACTCCTAAGAATAATATACTTTCGAAGAAAACTAATCAATAATCACTTGTGAGGAGGATATATCGAAGATAGTTCAAAACTCTCTGGTTTTGGTTTATTGTATCTTGTTAGTTGATTGTTTTTCCTATTGCTGTTTCTGTTTTCCGTTAACCAACAGAAACTCCTTCATGATTTGTTCAACGTAAACTTTACGCAATGATTATATCTCATAAATACTCCATCATTCTTATTAAGTTTTCCTCCGAGAGTATGGCTCATCGCTCAAAAGTAGAGGAGGTGATGAACTCACAAGCTTTTCTGACAACTTCTAGTGTTCGCTGACTGAGAACGTTTGGCTAACTAACATTCCTGATCGGGGAAGTAAGGCTAGGGTTCATATTGGATGTGTTTACATCCCACCGAGATATATGTTGGCCTTAGATTCGTTTATGAGTAGTCATGTTATATTGTTAATAATGATTGTAATGATATCTTTGTGATTCGCAACGACTTTAACTCGGCAGAAATGAGATCAAATATAAAGCAACAACATTTTTTTTCTGTGTTCCAGCATTGAGTATTGATATAAGTTGTTGTATACTCAATAGTAGAAGTTTTATACTCAATGGTTCCAGCGAATTCTAGGGACCCCTGTTTGGTTTCCTTCGAGGATGCTATCTCCCTCTCGTGTTTGCAAGGGTTCAATAACTTCATCAATGTTTCCAAACAATACAACTCATCTTATTCTTGATAACAACTTTGATATAACAAATTTCCTACTCTCTGTGTTCCCTCTTCTCCCTGAAGGTCCAAATCATACCACATTACAATTTAATTTCATAATTTCTCTCCATCATGAAAAATATTTGGGTGATTCACGCAATCATAATTTCAGTCATGCTGATTTTGGTGCAATGAAAGAGGCCCCAGGTGCCACTGATTGGGCCAGTGAGTTGTTCCATAAAGATTTAAATACTGCTGTAGGTAGATTCTATAAGATTCTAGAATTCTAGATGATATCTTTGATTGAAACGAAAATTCTCATCACAAATACTGCATAATTTATCCAACTTCTGCTTCTATAAGAGCTATAAGGGAAAAAGTAAAATTCATAAGCACTGGAAGATGTATAGTAATATGTTAAGTTACGTTCAGGCTTCTGAGAGATAGAGCTAAGCATCTTATCTCGGAGAATTATGAAAGATATTTGGAAGGTATGGAAGGAAGCATTGAGCATGATCCGGAATTCTTCTTTTTACCTGGTTCTGTCAGAACACCTTGTGGTGTTGCAACTAGCCCGCAATAAATTTGTAAGGAGTTCTCTAAATTCTTTGTCTCAGTTTTCCTTCCTTCTCCTGATATAAACTATAATGAACCTTTAGACAACACACCTATGGAAATAGGGGCGAATAACATTGAACGTAGTAAGATAAGTACCATGCACCATGGGAGTCCTGGTCCAGATGATATTCTTTCTCCAATCTTGAGAAATTGTTGCGATATGGTTGTTGAGCCACTGTTTATTTTATTCAATGGGTCTTCAATGGACGGTTGTTTTCCCTATATATGGAAAATTAAACCCCTGTATTTGAATCAGACAACATGAATCTTGTTGAGACCAATTTCCTTACATTACTAATAGATATCATCTTTTTGAGCGCTCGTACTACTTACACGAGGGCTATATCATTTCGTCACGATGACTGTATTTTTCGAATTTTCAGCCGAAAATGGTCTCAATCGACTATGTTCGACTCACTGATGACGAATCCGTCGGAAAATTCGAGTCTGTCCGTCCGGCCGTCCGGCCGGCCGTAAGCACGATAACTCTCGAACGGATCAACCTAGAGACTTGAAATTTTCAGTGTAGGTTCAGATCCCGAATGCCTCGGTTAAGTTCGTTAATGGGCCAAATTCCACTAGGAGTTCCGTAAATATGGCCGTTAAAAGTTTTGTTTCCCTGATTACTTCAAAACTACAGATTCGATCGAGATGAAATTTTGCACTCGAATGGAAAATGAGGTGTTTTAGCTACATGCGAAATTTTGCCCAGATCGCATGACCAGAACCATAGGAACCATAGAAAATTGTAACTTTTGAACGGAAATGCCTAGGGACTTGAAATTTTCAGGATAGGTGTGGATCTCGAATGTCGTGATCACGTTCATCTATGAGCAACATTATACAAGGGGTTCCGTAAATACGTTCGTTTGAAATTTTGTTTTCTCGATAAATTCGAAACAACGGATTCGATCGAGATGAAATTTTGTATTTTAATCGAGAAGGATATATTGAAGCAATATTTTGTCCAGATCGCATCACCAGAACCATAGAAACCATAGAAAATTGTAACTTTTGAACGGAAAGGCCTAGGATTTTGAAATTTTCAGGGTAAGTTTGGAATGTTTGGATCGCGAATATCGCGGTCACGTTCATCAATGAGCAAAATTAGACTAGGGGTTCCGTAAATATGGCCGTTCAAACTATTTTTTTCCTGATAGTTTCGAAACTACTGATTGGATTAGAATGAAATTTTGCACCTAGCTGAGGAATAATGTTTTCAAACTACGTGCAAAGTTTTGTCCAGACCGCATCACCAATAGATACCGTAGAAAATGCTAGCGAATTATCGAAAAAAAATTGATCAGCTGAAGCACTGACATGAAGTCTGGAGTTTCGCCTAAGTTTCAGAATTTTTTTGATAGCTGTCGAAAATTCCTTCAATTGATTTCTGAAACTGGAAAATGCGAATCCACCTACAAGGTGCATGTACGAGCGCTCAAAAGCTCCTGCCTTCACGGCAGTGCTTTTCGTAATTTTTATTTTTTCAGTTATTTGAGCTCTAAGGCGGTTCACATCACATCGGGTGTACGAAATGGTTCTTACTTGGGCCCATTACTTTTTTTACTTTACCTTGAAGACATTATAGAGTGCTTCGAATTTTGAATGGTTCTTCTTTATGCACACCAGTTTCAATGAGATTTTGGGGATCACGTGTTTCACCACACTTAGAGGGTTCTTCATTTGTAGAAAATGACCAAATCAATAACATATGACAATAACTAATATGGTATGAGTCTCGAGCGTTGTGAAAACAACATTTTTGAATTACCTACGTGAAAAAATCCATCTCCGTGAACAATTCGTCACAGATAACATGTATTTATTAACTGCTACCTCAGGAACCAATAATCTAAAAAATGTGGAGCGTAAAATAGACATTTTATAGTTAATAATTACAAGGTTTACCGCTCCCTCTTATGCGTCATAATTGCAATATGCTGCAAAACTAATTCGTTTTACTGCAAGTCTGAGGCGATGTAAATGTGTCCGGCCAATTGTCTTCAGATACTCAAATGAGGCGTTTTTTTATTGCATTATAATTTTATAAATATTCTACCAAGCAGAAGTCTAGGAATGTCGAGGAATGTATTAAACCACCTGAAAATTGACCTGAGGGCATACTTGTTATTATTATTCCCGAACCTATGTGTTCATTAGAAAGTATTTTATTTTGAATGCACACAAGCACGATTTCATGATATCAATCACAAACTTGAATGTATATATTTAATTGTTTTTGTAGTAGCATACCTACATAATATAATATGATCTTATATAACATTCGATTGTTGCTCAATGAAAACGCAAATCTGATATCAGCCAATTATGAATGTAATTTGAAAATTGAATGTGCCACAAGTTCATTCATTCGTGAAACCATAATGGATAGGGTTGAGTCAGAAATCAAACCGTTGTAATCTCATTCGATAGGCTGATAGACTTTTCTGTATAAAAAATAATCTATGGTATATGGTTTGAACAGGTCGATTTTAGATGCATGTGTATGATCTCAGAGTTACAGATTCTCTTATCAAACAGTGAATATTCACGAGTGCGCGAAGAGAGCTGATAAGATTTTACGTCAAAACATTGTTCAAGGTTTCAATGGAGACATTTTGGAAAAAAATGAGTGAACAACAACATTTATTGGCAGGTATTTCCGAGATTACAAAGATTAATTGAATCAGAGCATTGGAGTTTCGAGCAAATGATCTACGTCTAGCACTAGAAAATTCGGAACTAATGAAACTAGAGAAAAATAGAGACGAAATAATTAATCAGCATTTAGATTCCATCGATATGCAAATCAAACTTTCTTTGGAATAAATATAAATTGTGGTAATTTTTTAAAATGATCAAAAATTATTGACGATAATTGGGTATTTTTTATTTTTATAAAGTTATACAGGGTGTTTCGTTGGTTAACAGAGAAACTTGAACAGTGAATAGAGGGCACCGAGGTGGTTCTAAATATACCCCATTTATTGGGTCTGACTGCCTTGGTTACTGAGATACAGGGTGATTTATGAATTTTGATCATTTCTTTCCGAGGTCATAATAAGCGAAACGCCCAGTAGATTTTCTTAATATTTGGCACACATTTTCCTTATTTGAAGTTTAAGTGAATCACTCAATGATCACAAAGAAAATCCAGGTCCATTGTGTAATCACCATCAAGATACACCTACTTGTAATTAAAAGAAGAAAAATTGGCGAACTCGGTGTACATAATTCAACATTGATTGCTTGAATATTTTATTCAAATAATTGAAAATAATTAGATCGATTTAATACAATTTGAACAATCATGTACTTTATTATAAAAGAACAAAAAGATACAAAATTAAAAGTAAACAAACTACATGAACTGCTCAAAATGTCCTTCATTTTTGTGCTCGTTTGAGGATATTTCGAATTTACTTTCGAATTACATTGGGATTGTTTTTTATTTCCCTGCTAGCTTCTTTTATTCTCGAAATTAGCTGATCCCGAGTATGTATCTCAGAAGAATATACCACAGATTCTAGATAACCCCAGAAATAACAATCTATCGGATTCAAATCAGGTGATCTGGAAGGCCAGTTGTGAGGGCCTCCTCGACCAATCCATGAATTACCGAAATTATCGTTCAAAAAGTTTCTAACAAAGAGCCTATAATGAGGCGACGCCCCATCGTGCTGAAAATACATGCCAGCAATATTTACGTTTTCGTCATGAAGTGAAACTGGTAGCATATTTTCCAAAAAAATCCAAGTACACTTCACCAGTTGATCGTGCCGGTAAAATATAGGGTCCATGGTTATATATTTGTACAACAGTTAAATAGAAACTCGATTATTTCAGTATAAAACTTAAAAACATACTATTTTACTCGTGTCTAAGTAGTACCAACTTTGAATTATGTATACAGGGTCTTTCACGAGGAACCTCACCCATATTTATACGGGAAACTACTGAACGTATTTTCATGAAATTCAGCACTTATAAGTATTTCACGATGCTGATGAAATCTAAAATATTTTCAAGGCATGAGCACCTCCGGTTTTTCCGGAAATGACGTCAACTTCCGTTTTTCAAATTAGAACACCATTTTTTTATTGCAGAAATAGATTCCTTAGAAAATTTCAAGTTATTTTGATGTAACATTTTTTCAGTTTTGGTTGGAAAATTCTCTCTGAGCGGGAAAATTCGAAAAAAAAATCGAAAATAGAGCTCCGCTGAAACAAGAATAACTTCGAGGTTTTTGGATGGAAAATTTTCATTTTTGGGATTTTTCAAGATGTAAGATTGATGTATCCACTTTGAAAATCGAAATCGCGATTCATGATACAGGGGGTGAAAAAATCGCTTTCAAAGTTAGGGATGACAAAATCGTGAAAAATCAATTTTTTCAAATTAGAACCCCATTTTTTTATGGTAGATATTGAATCTACGTTAAAAAATAATGTGAGTGTATGCATCACACCCTTGCCCTAAAATGGATATTTTCTGAGTTATTCACAAAAAACTGTTTTTCGTCTTGAATTTTCAGCTATTTCTTTTCCCTTCACGCCAAAAAAAAGAAATTTTCAGGAATTTTGATCACTCAATTAAAACGATCGTAAATATAAATCTAATCTCCAGATTTTAAAGAATTTCAAAGCGTTTGAAAAAAAATAACATATTCCATTCGGAGGAGAAGTGACTTTTCATGGCTCGCTTTCGATTACCATAAAAAGTGACACTCTTCCTCCTCATGAAATAATAAACTATTCTTGTTGTTTCTTTTCGATTCATTTACCTCATTGTGATAACTCAGAATATTTCATAAGGCATAGTGATAACAATAAACCTAACCAATGTTCGTAGGTTGATGTGAACCGCTACCTTGAGCCATATTCCACATCCTCTGAAGCTATATTATTCAGTTAAACAACCAGAGGCCGTCCGATAATTGTTTAGGTCTGACAACATAAACATATCTGAAGATTCTGTACTCAAATGGTGTTACATGGGCGTGCCGGAATCCTCAACTTCCTGAAACGGCATGTGTCCTATCTGCCTGACTGTAGACATTGAAATAAATGATGCAAAAATAAAATGAAGTCAATGGTTGAATGAGATTTGTATCAAAGTAGGAAGCGTATTCAAACTTTCGTTTCTATCCTCAAAAAAAAAACCTTTCGAGCTGCAGTTGGACGTGTAATGAATTGAAACCGGTAGGTACCTTGCGATATATTTTTTTTTCACCTACATAGGAAAGTAATTTCTTTAGTTCAGAATAATGCTCTTCATCATTTCAGGTTTCAATTGATATTCAATTCGATGAACATATATGACCGTTTCAGGGTGATATTATTGATATTTCGATAAGTACACACTGATACTGTTGAGAAAGGAAGGATTTCAAAATTGCTATCACTTTCTTTTTGCAAATCACTGAATATTAGGCTGGGCAAAAAGTTTCTTTGTTTTCTTGGGTGCAAAGACAATAAACTCTTTATTTATATCGAAATAATTGTAAATCAAACGTACGTACCACATTGTTGAGGCAAATTTTAATTCTCTCATTATAAAACTTCTTCGCTTTCTGCTTGGAAAACAGGTAGACGTTTTTTCGTAGGCCTTCATTTCAAAAACATGGGGTGAGAATACAATTTTGAACAATATTGACTGGTTTTCTAATTCAAATGCATAAAATGTATCAATTTTTTGAACAGAAATTGTTCAAAGATATTTCGACAAGCAGGCCAACAAATCAATCTGTGGAAACCCCAGACGGGCACAAGCTCTGAGCTTATGAGGGATTTCACAGAGATACAGGAGGGTCGGGATATAAACATTAAAACAAAACAAAAACAATCAAACAGCTAGCGATGAAAAATTCGAATTGAGGGACGAATGCTATAAAACTAACCGCAGCGCTGATAATAATTTGTATCTACTTCTATTGAATTATATATTCATTATTCAACTACTTTTGAGCGACCGATAGTAACTGTAAACAAACAACGTGAGTAATAATAACTCTCTCCCACAACTCCCTGTCTCTGTGCTTGTTAACAAGCCGATTGGCCGAAAGGGAACAGTCCATTATTGGTATTTAGGGAAGGTCACTTGAATAATTTTGACGTAGCCATATAAAGAAGATTCAAGAAACAGAGAATAAACTGCTCAGAGCAGCAATGAATAGCCGTGGTTCGTAAGAAATCAACAAATCCACAGAGACTCAGAATGGGAAACTGTCACAGATTTCCTGAAAAAGAAGGCCAAGAAAATATTTCAAAAAGCAAGTCAACACCCAAATGATGAGCTAAGAAGACTTGTTGCCTACAACCCCGCAGAAGATGTGGTTAGGATACCCACCTATCACAAAAGACCCAGAGATCAACTACGTAGAAACAGAACTTGAGTTATCTCAATTTAAATTATCCAGAAGAAGAGACTCCTATGAAATTCATATTCATAGCTAACACAATTATCACACAACAAAGATCGTGATAGAGATACGAACAAGAGTCAAAAGGGTAATAGGTAATAAATGCCCGGAATCTAAAACAGCAGGTTAGGTTTAGTGAGCAGTTCGTGCTTCACACGAAGTCTCACACTGTTCTATCCATCCGAGATAGTTCGTCCATGAGGATTCCCCCTGACTAAACAAAAAAAAATTTTTTGACGTTTTCTCAAATAAAGTTGATACCTAATTATTATTGGGAATGTTTTGCTGAAAATGATGAATTCACATTTTTAAGATAAATTATTATGTACACCTTCAGAAATAAGACAATCAGCCAATGTTTCAATACAGAATTCATTGCCCGAAAAATCCCAAAACAAATATAAACGTGTATACAACAATTTTCAAGATTGGTGCAGCAGTAAGAATATTAAGTCATCGTTTACAGAGAATTTTTTTCTTGGCATATTTTAGTGAACTTAGCACTTAATAAAAAGCATCGCCCCTATGGACTTTTTACTCCACGCTAAGAAGCAAAATCAACATAAATAATGAATTGTTATAGGTAACTACTTAGGTTTGTAAATAAAGTTCTTTCTCTGTACTTGTTTCTAAGTAAGTATTTATTGTTATAGTCGTAGATAAAGTATAGCATTGAACTTGCGGTAATGGTCATAACTCACTTGATGAATTACAGCACTCGACGTCGGCTCGTGCTGCAAACTTCATCTGCATGAGTTATGACCTACATTACCGCTTGTTAAATAATATACTATAACAAAATGGATACAATTTTTGTTGATTGAAGGCGTTAGGCTGTGGATATCTTTGAACCTGTTTGAATTACAAAAAAAAAGTAATCAATGCAATCTGGTAGAGAATTTAAAGAGCTTTGTTTTTCCATCTGCCTCCTCAGTTGGACGAATATGGGCCCTACTGATAAGTTCACTCAACTTTCACCACGGAAGTTAACTTCCATCCGATACTTTCATGGTAGATATTCTCACCGTCGAACATGTACACATTGAAGAATTTCAGCTTTTCCATTATTTCAATTTTTATCTTCTATGTTTTTTCGATAGCCGGAACAGATAATTGTGACAATGTTGGAAATTTTCAGAGAATAGCAGTTTTCCCTTCGGAAATTCCTTCGCAAATATGAAGAATATGGTGAAACGTTTCAAATTCAACCGGAGCGCTATTTCAGCTGTGACCTGGGCCCAAAACCTATTAAAGGCAGTTATCTTTGATGCAACTAATACTATAGCACTGTTATTTATGAGGTAATCAAACTCTATTGAAAAACAATATCAACCACAATTAAAAATACAGGACAACAAAACATATGAGGTACACTATAAGGTATACTTTCAAGTCAACCAACAAAGGGTGAGAGTGTTGTATCAAAGCTACTGATGAATATCTATACAGTTCACCTCCGATGTTTTGTTGTAATGTATTTTCCATGTCGATTGATATTGTTTTTCGAAAAAATTGGATATACTTCACAAATAAAGATGTTACAGTATTAATGCTTGTGTCACATAAGCTTCTGATGAAGTCGTCAGAAGTGTGTGAAACTCCTCTAACTATTTAAATATCAGCAGCAAAAGTCTGGACTGATAGAAATTGAGAAACATTATCCACGAAAAATTTCAACGATTTCAATATAGGGGGGTTGAATTTTCATTCCTATGAATATCCTCAAAGTTTTATATTGGAAATAACAAACTCGTATGAGCCAGCACGCCACTGAGATGCAAAAGCAATCTCGTCCAAGAACTGCCTCATCTCCGTGTGCTCAGTTGGGGTCATAAAATACATTGCGAGAAGCTTTGGGAGTTTGAGGTGCCTTTTAATAAAATTCCACATAAATTTCGAATTTGTTTGGCATCAAGACAAATAGTTACGAGAAAGTTAATTTCCATCCGAAAGAGCAATTTTGGATCGTTGAGAATTTTATTTAACTTCACGTGTACGTTTTCCGTGCCGTTCATAAATTACCAAAACGTATTTTATGTACGGAGTGCATTTAGAATGATTCATCAGAAGGTGAAATTCAATGAATTTTTGAAACGATTCTGTAGAATCTCGAATTCGTGAAACCATAAAACGGTTCTTGAGGATGAAAAGTAAAGCATTTCAAGATTCTACAGTGTTGCGAAATGAAACGTTGAATTAGATCTTAGACCCATCAATGTTTTTGCTGGCAACGACAATCTTGAAAATGAGGACGAAGTAGATGCCTCTAGAGGTTGTGCAGAAGGCAGTTCTTGGAATAATATACAACATACTCCTCAAACCTAATACATATTCATAGAGCCAAAATTATTTCTTCAATATACTAAGTTACGGTAATAGGGTTACACGCAGAAGTAATAATTTTTTCAACTTAATTATTCGCCAACGGAATGGCATAGTTAGAATATGAAAGTTTCTCCTTTGAGAACATTTTGCGGCAGGTACAGATACTTTTAGTTATTGCGCCTTTGTCTACTGTGATGAGTGCCTTGAGTCCGAAGATATCAAAAATAACATCATGTTAGCGACTTTGAGGTAGAGGTATAATTTTTGCCTATCGAGACATATACGCCCTTCAACCCTTCACCCTTCAACTAGACCTATTTGCGCTCTTGGTATGCAACAGATATTGTATATACTCCATTCAAAAATTACTGACATCGAAGCACGCCTTGAATGTCCAGTCGAGGCTTTATTTCTGGTTACCAAAAGTAACGGTTCAATTTTATCATAGAAATAAAACATAAATATAACGTATTTAGTATATATCTATAAAGTGTTGAGTATATATCTATAAGGTGTTTAGTATATATCTATCTATCTCTCATACGATAGTTATAGTTATATTTATGTAATGGGGTTACATTTTACTGCGACCTCAAGGTCTATTGTGCCCCCCATCAGAGCTGTTTTCGCAAATGCGCTATTTACAGCTCGCCCTCCAGCTCCAGAGAACTGCAGTATCCAAGAGGGCTTCAAGGAGGTTAGATCCTTGTTCCTCCTTTAATTCTCTTGTCCAAGACATTCTATGTGCTTTTTGCAATGGCGAATTGAACAGGAGTTTCTTCCTCTTCCCCACGGAATCTGCCCTCGTCATTTTCTGTTGAGCCCTTTCTCATCATATGCTTTCTAAGGAAGCCAGTGAGGAGGCGTGATTTATTTTTTCTCGGATCGTGGGAAAAGTGACACTATTTTGACCTGTTTTCTATGCGCAAAGCTCAACATTCCAGAATAGTGAGCAGTTGCTAAGCAATTAAAAAATAACAGTGCGGTAATATTCTTACCGCACTGCTGTAGCGAGCAGAAATGTTACAAATGGATTATGACAATAAAATGAAACAAAGTAGATTCTCAGAAAAGGATATGCTGTTATTTTTTCTGCAAAAATCCATGAAGCGTTGGTACGCAAGTTCATACTACTCTATGGATTTCACCGGAAGAAAATTAAGTGAAGCCGCATTCGCGGCTCCTACTAGTTCAGGAATCGTGCAAGGTAACAAATAATCACTATTAGTGTTCATGTTTACTAATTCTTTTTTAATTCCTTATGAAATAAAACGAATCAAACGGCTTGAAAATTATTTTACTTTTGTCATAACAAAGTAATTTCCATGGTTACCATTTCTATATTTCAATATGAACATGAACATTTTTAATTAATTTTTTTAATGTAAATCAACAATCGAAGAAAAAAATATGCTGCGGTTAACAGGATGATAGGACTTTTTTGGTGATTGTAAACACTTTCTCTAGCTTAGCCGACGTTTCGTGTTGTCGTATCGACAACACCAATAGATGATACGTAGTTCCCATGAAATTTTAACATCTAGTGGAGGACACTAATTATAGCATTGCCCTGAGGAAGTGGAAATATATCCACGAAACGTCGGCTAAGCTAGAGAAAGTGTTTACAATCACCAAAAAAGTCATATCATCCTGTTAACCTGATACACATGTTTTTTAAAAGGAGGACGTGAAAATGTCTAGTTCAAAAAAATATGTATAATTTGTGGGAAAAGCATATTCCCAAACTCCTCATACCACAGTCGTTTGGGAGTATTATGCTTTTTCCACTAATTATACAATATACTATTTACTGAGATCCAAATACTTTTTGGATCTTAAACTTCTGAAGTTCCGAGTGGTGGTATAAACCTGTATACCCACATTATTTTAATTTAATCATTCTTGTATTGACGAATTATCGAACTCTCGATCAATTGTAGGGGCATACTGCCGGAATATTCAAGTGCAGTGCAAACATGGGAATTCGGGTTTGAAAACGCAAAAACATCGTAGAATGATTTCACCTGAAATTATGTAAACTTAGACGGAATGCCAATGTTGAGAAATCATTCATTTGAAGATCATTAAATACATATTCCTTCCTCCCAACCCAATCCAATTATTATTATTGTATTCTTTATGAGTTTCGGGAATTTCGCAAAATTCTAACCATATAACTCTAAGAATTCCATTTTAGGTCAGGATTCAAGGAGGATAATTCATTGAATTCAACATAAATTTCAGCTGGTGAGGCAAACAGAAGACACTTTTCGATACTTTGAAACTTGTGGCCAAGTGAATGGTTTGGGAAGAACGTAATACATATATAATAAGACAGAAACACTTATCAGAGAATCTATCTATCTTTAGACATGACAATTGTACAGGGTTGGCAAATTTCGATGTTTTAGCACTACAACTTTTAAATTAGAGGAGATAGACAAAATCTGATACCCCATTCTGGTTTCCTTTTTCTGAGAAACTAACAAGAGTAGTATTCGTTTTTGGTCAACTTCTTTTGTCTTCGACAGAGGTAAATTATCTAAATATCCTTCAATAATGTGCTGATCAATTATTTCTTCATAGCGTTGACTGTTTAAATTTGTCTTCTTCGTCATGTATATTATACTTTTCTTCGCGAAACTTCCATGTTCAATCAAATTGTTTTTGGGTCGTCTAAATATTGACATTCAAGAATTATTGACACCGAAGCAGGCCTTGAACGTCCAGTCGGGGCTCTATTTCTGGTTACAAAAAGTAACTGTTCAATTTCATCATAAAAATAAAACATAATCTGGAAAAGTGTTTTGTATTTTTTTAACAGCAAATTACCTTGAAGTTTTTGAGCTTGAAAAAAATGTTTTTTTAATCTCACATACGATTACGGTGGTATAAACCTGTATTTCAACAGTATTTTTATTCAATCATTGTAGTATTGACGAGTTAGTGAGCAATTGTAGAGGCATACTGCCGGAATATTCAAGTGCAGTTCAAACATGAGAATTCGGTTTGGAAAACGGATTTAAGCATGAAAATATCGGATCCGATTCAATAATTATTGCATTTTTTATAGGTAGGTATTGGAAATTTTTTCAAAATTCTAACTATTTAACTCGAAGAGTTTCATCTTAGTTCAGGATTCAAGTAGGATAATTGATTGAATTCAACATGAATTTTATCTGTGATAGCAAAACTGGTGAGACAAACATGAAAAACTTGTTGATACTTTAAAGCGTGTGCCCAAGTGAATGGATTGGGAAAAACGTAATATATGACATGATAAGGCAGAAAGAGAAATAAAAGGATCTATCTAGTACATGAAGAATTTCGTCATGTCAATTGTACTATAACCCACAATATATATATATATATATACCAATTTGTGAATTATTTGATGAAGGGGATATAAACATTAATACCTACTAAAAAAGTCACTTTTATTTGTATTCATTAAAACTGTCTATGTCATGAAATATTATAAACTTGTTTGAAAGTATAATAATTGAGGAGAAATATTACAATAATTCAGAATTTCTTTGAATAGTGAACAATATAGCATGTTTCCAATCTCAAGCTTAGCAGAGGGAATTTGAACGGGGTACTATATCATCTACGTATGATACGGATAGAAACCTTATCAAAAACGATGTGTCTCTGCATAAGTGTAGTGATTTGGATTTGTTTATTGAATAAAATAACATCATGATCCCATTGAAGAGCATCTTTTTCATTGTAACAATAGTTATTTTCTTCTTTTCATTCTCATTAATGAAGATCAAAATAAAAGTATTCTGTATTGATCTGCAGAGATCTAGACTGGTCATATAAGCGATCATTCTTCGAAACCTCAGGTGTTTGAGGAACGCTTTAAGGTCCTCATGTTGGAGGATCATGTCTCATAGATAGGAATTATTATTGATATGAAACCAATGAAAATGGAAAACAAATTGAGAACTTCTTGACATATCATAACAATTATTAATTATTCAGAATCAACTTGTTTGTTCAAGATATTACCTAATGTTGCTTTTGATTGAAATCCAGGTGTTCTTTGCCCAGTTCAAAAGGGTAATCTAAAGTGAAGTATTCATTTTTTTCAATTGTAGCAAAAATAATAATGAAGTTAGTCAATGTCGCTCTGAAGGAATAATCATATTGTACAGGTTTTCTTCCACTGCTAATTCCAGACTGTAATGACTTGCCTTCTTTTTTCACCAAAATTCTTCGAATAGTACTGGCAAATTCTAAAGTTTATTCGATTTATTAATCAAAATACACTTTGTGTAGGTAAATAATGGTTGAACTGAAAAACTAGCGAAAATATCTGCTGAATCTATGAAGACCCTGCCTCACGTCCTCTTGTTGTTAGGCGCAAGATAACCTGATGAATTCCAGCTATTTTAATAGCACGAGACTGAAGGACTACTCAGAATTCAGAACCATTCAAAATTAATAAAATTATTCCCAAATTTTTTTGATAAAATCACCAAAAAAGTCTCTATGAGTTAGTGTTATTCCTATACCAACCTGAATTCAGCAATCCAAAATATTTCTGATTAGTCTATTATATATCAACTTGATTTTGATTTTCCACAGCCTCCCGAGATGTCAATAGTTCTTGAACGGAGTATATTAACGTTTTCAATTCGATTCACCAACCAGAAAAAATGGAGTATTATAGATTGCAGATGTATTCCTGGAAGCGATACAAGCTCTGGAATTAGTTATAATACAGCGAAATATGACAAAACATTCAAATTCTAAAAACCCATAGATCTTGAAGACAAAACAAACCAAGATAGGAGGATAGGTGGAAATCTTGCCACATAAGCGGGTAGAATCAAGTATCCGACTCCCGTACCGAATTAATAAAAATATGGATTGAGGAACTCATTATCCGGGATGATGCGCTGATAAGCTTCTTTGCGAAAGCCCGTTGAACTTTTGCCGATGTTCGGTATTGTGAAAGCAAAAGTAATCCAAAATAAATATAGCTATATAAGTTCGGCTTAACTTTCGGAAAAGCCGCATGTTCGACTCTTATCTCGATTTGTTGCAACCTGTGCCCTAAGAAAATAATCAGGAGGGCTTGCCACGTATTATGCAAATTATGCATGCATGTATGAGATCATCTTGGGTATGTGGATATTGCATTGATATGAGTAATACATGCGCCTTTATAAAATTCAGTCGGTGTAGGCATTGGCAAAGAGACTTTGTAGCTTGTTATTGCAACATAACAGTTTCAAACCTCTTTTATATTTTCTAAGTCGTCAATAATGTTAATAACCGCAGTCTGAAGAGTTCAATATGCGGTTGTATGTAATTTGATGGAGCATTTATATAATCGAAGGGTTGAGGGAGGATATAGATGTGAAATGGTATGGATCTCGAATGTTGCGGTCACGTTCATCGATGAGCAAAATTAGACTAGAGGTTCCGTAAATATGGTAGTTTGAAATTCATTATTCTTGATAATTTCAGAACTACGAATTCGATCGTGACGAAATTTTGTATTTTAATTGAGAATGATATATTCAAGCTACATTTTTTCCAGATGGCATGATCAGAATCATAGAAACCATAGATAATCATAACTTTCGAACGGAAAGGCCTAGGGATTTGAAATCTTCTAGATACTTGTGGATCTCGAATGTTGTAGCCACTTTTATCAATGATCAAAATTAGACAAGGGGTTGAGTTAATATGGTCCTTCGAAATTTAGTTTTTTTGATCATTTCAAAATTGCAGATTTGATTGGAATGAAATTTTGCACATAGATGAAGAATAATGTATTCGAACTATTAGCGTAATTTTGTCCAGATCGCATTACCAACATCATAGATACCGTAGAAAATACTAGCGAATGATCGAAACAGAAATTGGTCACCTAAACCACTGACGAGAAGTCTGGAGTTTCGCCTTAGTTTGGAAGTTTCTTTGGCAGCTATAAAAAAAATTTTGTTTTCTAAATCTGAAAACTGCGAATCTGAATACAAGGTGAATGAACGAGCGCTCAAAAGCTCCTGACTTCACGGCACCGCGTCGGTGATATCAGAACTGAAGGTCTGATTGGAGTTGAATTCCTAGAAATTTGAGGGTATCTTTGGTGGATCTTTTCAAAAACCACCATGATTGAGCTTTTTCAGGATTCATCCTCATCTTGTTTGCACTGAACCACTCTTGGGTTTTCACCAGAATTGTGCCCTACTATTACTCTGCAAGCCTTGATAGTCAAGAGAAACATCAATTAAACTGGTATCATTCACTTACATAACCAAAATCAAACATTATTCATAAGATGTTTATTGATCCAGATCAGCGTTTTTGAGCGCTTGTCTACTTACACGAGGGCTATATCATTTCGTCGCGTTGTCTGAATTTTTCGAATGTTGAGCCGAAAATGGTCTTAATCGACAAGGTTCTTCTCACTGATTCGACAAATGCGACGGAAAATTCATGTCTGTCCGTCCACGATAACTCTCGAAGGGAACAAACTACAGACTTGAAATTTTCAGTGTGCATTCAGTACACAAATGCCGCGGTTAAGTTCGGTAATGGGCAGAATTCCACCAGGAGTTCCGTGAATATGGCCGTTCGAAAATTTGTTCTCCTGATCACTTTGAAACTACGGATTCAATCGAGATTTTGCACTCGAATGAAGAATGTCGTGTTCAAGCTACATGCAAAATTTTGCCCAGATCACATGACCAGAACCAGAGAAACCATAGAAAAGTATAACATTCGAACGGAAAGGTCTAGGGACTTAAAATTTTCAGGATAGGTGTGGATCTCGAATGTCGCGGTCACAATTATCAATGAGTAAAATTAGGCTAGGGTTTCCGTTAATATGGTCGATTAAAATTTAGTTTTCTTGATAATTTCAAAACTACGGATTCGATCGTCACGAAATTTTGTATTTTAATTGAGAATGATATATTTAGGGTAAAAATTTTTTGAGATCGCATGACCAGAACCATAGAAACAAGAGAAAATTATAACTTTCGAACGGAAAGACCTAGGGACATGAAAATTTCAGGATAGGTTTGAAACGCAAATATCCCGGTCACGTTCATCAATGCAAGATATCAGACTAGGGGTTCCGTGAATATGGCAGTTCAAAATATTTGTTTCCTGGTGATTTCGAAACTACGGATTCGATCGTTACGAAATTTTGTATTTTAATGGAGAAAGATATATTCAAGGTTCATTTTTTCAGATCGCTCGACCAGAACCATAGAAACCATAGAAAATTATAACTTTCGAACAGAAAGACCTAGGGACTTGAAAATTTCAGGGTAGGTTTGGATCGTGAATGTCGCAGTCACGTTGATCAATGAGCAAAATTAGACTAGTATATCCATAAATATGGCTTTTCCAAAATATTTTTTCCTGATAATTTTGAAACTATTGATTGAATTGGAATTCAATTTTGCACATAGATGAAGAATAATGTATTCAAACTATGTGCGAAATTTCATCCAGATCGCATTACCGAGACCATAGATAACGTTGAAAATTCTAGCGAATTATCGAAAAAAAAAACCTATACCACTGACGTGGAGTCTGGTGTTTCGCCTCAGTTTGGAAATATTTTCGAAAGCTGAATTTTTTCAATTGGTTTCTAAAACTGGAAAATGCGAATCTACCTACAAGGTGGATGAACGAGCGCTCAAAAGCTCCCTTCACGGCAGTGCTTTTCATAAATTTTTGGTTCTTGAACTCGGTAATTATAGACCTTTCGCTCACTGACTGGCCCGCTTAAAATGGACTGTTTTCATTTGGGATTGGATTATTCAAAAGAATTTGCGGCAGTCAATTTGTCGTCGAGAGATAGTATTGATGGCATTTTTTGAGAATGGTGTACCCACTTTGCTCACTGAAACGTATCCACCGAATAATTGTGTTTGCAGTTCCACCAAATTGTCAAGACTCTCAAAACAAAAAACAAAACAATTTTTTCCAATCAAACCTTATACCTCAAGTTTTCGCTGGGTGCAAAATCAACGTTTCTCAAAATTCATTCAATCCGGTGCCCATATCAGAGGGCGGGGGTGGAGTAGAACAATTAACTCTGCGAATCTGCTTGTGGTGATCTCGGCAGCGCGTGAGCCTCTGGCATTGTTAATTTATTTTTGCCAGAGCGCCCGGGTGTTAATTGATGTGGCGCGCAGAACAGCCACTATCGCGATATGCTAATGCACCTCCCGGGTCCCAGTGCGCTTTGCATAGTAACCGACAATTAGAGCCGTATATTTACTTTTGTATCTTTAATTGTATAATTGATAAATTGGTGGAGAATGTATCTTTCAACCTGTTCGACCCTCCGCTGTTAATTTGAATTGAAACTGTTTCGGAGCTCCATACCGGTGAGGTTTTAGTTCTATGGGCGGATTCTTGTTCTCGGCTTTACTTAAAGGCTACCGCATACTACAGACTGAACAGAGGTCCGATAGTTCGGTCTGATTAGGTTGCATCTTCCAATTAATGTACCGACTTCCATCAGTCGATTGCGCTGCTATACAGCTGGCTAGTCAGGAATCAGGATTCACCATTTGTTGAAATTTCCATTAATTTAACAATTGGAAACATCAGAGTACAAACCTTTTAAACCAACATGTTCCTTGCATCATTTTTTGGAGATATATAAGGGAGAATAAGCCTACCACCTTTCAAGGTATTCAGAAAGGTTTCTTATACCATTTAAGAGTTAATAGTGAGGCTACAAACAACTGAAGATCTATTGTGTTTGCCTCTCTCGAGCTGACCTAGGGATATCCCAAACAACAGTTCACCATTCAATTCCAGAAAACTTCAGTAACAGAAACGGTTACATCATTAACATTTGAGGGGCCAAATCATAATTTGGGTTGATTCCCAATTGGGAAGCATTCTGTAATTAGGTTTTGTGTAGTTTTTTCTCCCCTCCACAGATTCTATTTCGTCGTTTCTGCTAAACCTAATCTCATTCGATATTTTCTGAGCTGACAAGGTCCCTTGAGTGACTGTGGGTAGATGGAGCATCAGCGTAGATTTCTTATTGCTTCTCGAGAAGTGACGACAGCATCCAAACTAATAATGAACCGCCAAGAAGGATTTCGTTCTTATCGCTCGATTATTAGCGATTATTAGCGATCTTTGCGCACCTTTGCCCGAATATTCAAATGTCCAAATTTGAACGTTACTTCCGAATATTTTTGGGGCTATCCAATCACCTAAATTCAGCACTTATAAATACAATAATCACTGATTTTTGCAGTGAAAATTTATCCCCAGCATGGGACATGGCAAGATTGGCAAGGATACCTGTTTTTAAATGTGCCTGAACCCGAAACCTCATCCTCATATGTATTTTTTTTAACAGAATATTTACAATGAATTTGAACGACGTGATGGAAAATCAAGTATCCAAATAGACCACTCTACTTATGAATAGTGTTTTTTGAAATCTGAAAAAAAACTTATGAACAACACTGCCGTGAATTCCGCTCCACGTCGTTCGGTCAACTGCAGTCTCTTGCGGAAAAGTATCACTTTCCACACTTGTTAGGAAATAGTATATTGTATAATTAGTGGGAAAAGCATAATATTCCCTAAAGACTGTGATATTCCCAGCAGTTTGGGAATATGCTTTTCCACTAATTATACAATATACTATTTCCTAACAAGTATACTATTTTTTCTTCGATCGTTGATTTATATTTAAAAAATTAATTGAAGAATATTTCATTCAAGATGTTATCAGATAAGTTTGAATAGGTTTCTCTAAGTTTATATTGAAATATAGAAGTGGTAACCATGGAAATTACTTTGTTATGACGAAAGTAGAATAATTTTCAAGCCGGTATTGTTTGATTCGTTGTATTTTATAAGAAATTAAAAAATTACGAAAAGCACTGCCATGAAGTCAGGAGCTTATGAGCGCTCGTACATCCACCTTGTAGGTTGATTCGCATTTTCCAGTTTTAGAAATCAATTGCAGGAATTTTCGACAGCTGTCAAAAAAATTCTCAATCTTAGACGAAACTCCAGACTTTGTCAGTGCTTCAGCTGATCATTTTTTTTTCGATAATTCGCTAGAATTTCCTACGGTATCTATGGTCTTTGTTGATGCGATCTGAACAAAATTTCGCACGTGGCTTGAATACATTATTCCTCAGCTAGGTGCGAAATTTCATTTCAATCAAATCAGTAGTTTCGAAATTATCAGGAAGAAAATATTTTGAATGGCCATATTTACGGAACCCCTAGTCTAATTTTGCTCATTGATGAACGTGACCGTGAAATTCGCGATCCAAACCCACCCTGAAAATTTCAAGTTCCTAGGCCTTCCCTTCGGAAGTTATAATTTTCTATGGTTCTGGTCATGCGATCTGGACAAAATGTTGCTTTAATATATCATTCTCGTTTGAATCCGTAGTTTGGAAATTATCGAGAAACCAAAATTTCAAACGACCGTATTCACGGAACCCCTTTTATAATTCTGCTCATTGATAAACGTGAACGCCATATCTACACCTATCCTGAAAATTTCAAGTCCCTAGGCCTTTCCGTTCGAATGATTTTCTATGGTTTCTATGGTTCTGGTCATGCGATCTAGAAAAATGTAGCTTGAATATATCATTCTCCCTTAGTATACAAAATTTCGTCGCGATCGAATCTGTAGTTTTGAAATTATCAAGAAAACTAAATTTGAAACGACCATATTTACGGAACCCCTAGTATAATTTTACTCATATATAAAAGTGATCACGACAATCGAGATCCACACCTATCCTGAAAATTTCAAGTCTCTAGGCGTTTCCGTTCGAAAGTTACAATTTTCTATGGTTCTGGTTATGCAATCTGGACAAAATTTTCAATGTAGCTTGAACACGGCATTCTCCATTTGAGTGCAAAATTTCAACTCGACGGAATTTGTAGTTTTCAAGTAATCAGGGAAAAAAAACTTTGAAAGGCCAAATTTACGGAACCCCTCGGCGAATTTTGCCCAATAACGAACTCAACCGCGGCATTCGAGATTTGAACCTACCCTGAAAATTTCAAGTTTCTAGGACATTCCGTTCGAGAGTTATCGTGTATACGGACTGACGGCCGGACGGACAAACTCGAATTTTTCGACGGATTCGTCATCAGTGAGTCAAACATAGTCGATTGAGACCATTTTCGGTTCAAAATTTGAAAAACATAGACATCGTGACGAAATGATATAGCCCTCGTGTAAGTAGTACGAGCGCTCAAAAAGAATTAGTGAACATGAACACTGATATTGATTATTTGTTACCTTGCACGCCTCCTGAACTAGTAGAAGCCGCGAACGCTTCACTTAATTTACTTCCGGCGAAATCCAGAAAGAAGTATGAACTTGCGTACCAACGCCTCATGGATTTTTGCGGAAAAAAACAACAGTGTATCCTTTTCTGAGAATGTACTTTGTTTCATTTCATTATAATAATTCATTTGTAACATTACCGCAGGCTACAGCAGTGCCTACTATTCTGGAATGTTGAGCTTTGCGCATAGAAAACAGGTCAAAATAGTGTCACTTTTCCCACGATCGTAGAAACATAACTATTTCTTTTATATTTTTCAATTCGAAGCTTTTTATGATAAAGCACTAGGCATAATAACGCCGCCTCATTAAGAAGACTTTAAAGGCCGTTCAAGTAAAGGGACTATTAGCTGTGAAATTTCATTGTCACCCAACTCACTGAAACCAAATCTTGAAACCAAGCTATCGATAGTGAAATCAGATTCATACAAGTCATAATAAGAAATTCCACTGATTATATTTCCATAGAGAGACCACAGAAAGAGTGCCATAACAATAGACCTTACGAAATTGCCCAAGATTGGATTTACCTCACAATGTGTGGTCTCCATATTCAGGATGTATTTTATTCAGCTTCATAACTAAAAGTACGGTGTTGCAGTAGAGTTTGATAGATTAGCTTTCCCAACGAAGAAGCCCTAAGTACGGCGAGATAGGAAAAATCTTCGACATTATCTAACACGCATTTGCCTATGAAAAATTTGGTCAGTTATCCAGCTAATGAAAATTGAACTAGAGCATTAATTAAGAGGATGATAAACATCTTCTGGAGCACATCCTATATATCAGAGAATAACGAAATCGCTGTACGTTTGTGTGTGGTCTCTACCAAATCACACTTTTTTATGTTAATCATCTTAAATACGGTCGTGTTGTCGTTAGTCACACAGCGATGTGACAAGAGTGTGGTCACCCCTCCGCTTAAAACGCTACCGAAATGGGAATCTCGAGCATAGTCCCTTTAATGCCCCATTTGTCCATTATGTGGATATTCGGGGATCATAACGCATGAGTATACGAGACGCAATCAGGATATGGGTTACGATGAAATACGGCCCCTTAAATTCTGATTTATGAGATTAAGGCTGATCTTCTCGTCACGAAGAGATAAACTCGGAGAAGTTTATAGAGTGGTTTATTGAGAGGGCCAGTGTGTTACGCTCGTTGTTCTGGGTAAAGTATCGTCTGGGTCTGGTAAACTAGTTCTTAGAAAAAATTAACTCGAATGGCGATGAATGGAATTCTTTCTTATAAATTATGCAATCGATGTTATAACTATAGCTATCTCATTTTCCAGATAATGTTCAACCACATTTATAGCTGAAATCTGATGGATATCAATAAATACTAGAAGAATAATATTCCGCTGTTTATCTGAAATTATCTAATTCAGGAATGAAAGATGGAAAGTTACCCTAGATAAACTGATAGCAAGCCAACAAAACAATTCATGTATCCCAGAGACCAACGAATCTATCATTTGCAGTCGTAGACCGGTTTCGATCCATATCAAATCTCGTCCGTACGCTTAGCAAAATGACAAATTCGATGTGAGAAACAGAAAACCTTAAAACATAAGGCAACGTGGATCTGAGAAAATTTCTCAAATTACGCAGCCCTGTCCGTTTCAAAAGCAACTAACTGTCTCATATAATCTTTTATAATTTTTCAATTTTCTTTCCTGAATTCAATAAATACTACCAAAGTAATGTAAATGAGCGAAACGAAGATTGCGTTTTAATTATGGGCTGAAAAATTTATACACTGTTTTCAGAAGTGAACATTTTGGAGCGCTCGTTCTACTTACAAGAGGGCTATATCATTTCGTCACGTCTGTATTTCTCGAGTTTTGAGCTGAAAATGGTCTAAATCGACAAGGCTCGACTCACTGATGACGAATCCGTCGAAAAATTCGAGTCTGTCCAGCCGGCCGTAAGCATGATAAATTTCGAACGGAAAGACCTAAAGACTTGAAATTTTCAGTGCGGTTTCAATCCCCAAATACCGCAGTTAAGTTCGTTAATGGACTCCACTAGGGGCTCCATAAATATGGCCGTTCGAAATTTTGTTCTCCTGATTACTTCGGAAGTAGGTAGTGATTCGATCGAGATGAAATTTTGCACTCAGATGGAGAATGAGATGTTCAAGCTATATTGAAAATAGAAACCATAAAAAATTATAACTTTCGAATGAAAGGGCTTAGAGACTTGCAATTTTCAGGGCAGGTATGGGTCTCGAATGTGCAAAATTAGACTAGGGGTTCAGTAAATATGACGTGCTCAAGCTAGATGCAGAATCACATGACCAGAACCCTAAAAACCATAGAAAATCATAACTTTCAAACGGAAAGGCCTAGGGACTTGAAATTTCCAGGATAGTTGTGGATATCGAATGTCGCTGTCACGTTAACAATGAGCAAAATTAGAGTAGGTGTTCCGTAAGTATGGCAATCCAAAATATTTTTTCCTTATAATTTCGAAACTACTGATTGGATTGGAATGAAATTTCGCACATAGATGAAGAATAATGTATTCAAACTACGTGGGAAATTCTGTCCAGATCGCATTACGAAGACTATAGATATCGTAGAAATTTCTAAGAATTCTAGAATTTTTTGACAGCTGTCAAAAATTTTTTGAATTTGTTTCTGAAACTAGAATATCCGAATCTACCTTCTCCTGACGTGATAATCGTGATTTTATTGAAAGCAAGCAAAATGCCAACGTGGTATTGTACACTGACTGTAAGCAAGAAGATATCCTTCAAGATATCCCTGCTTTTCTTCTATGAAGTCATTTGAAACCCTTGTTGTATCGTGAATGAGAGGTGGATAGTGTAAAATAATTGGGACACCGCATTGAAAGTGTCTTTGAAGTTGTTCGTGTTGTACACATTTTCCAATTGCGTGAATATTCCAGCTCCTGTTATTTGATGTTTTTCGAGCCATCTGCGTGGTATTCCCTTCGAAAGCATTGGTGGTGGAATCTCTTTTCCAAACTTTCGTTTCGCTAATTTTTGTGACGAATCGCCTATCGAAACTGAATTCCTTCATAGTTTCATCACGTACGAGGTATCGTGATGACCAGGCTCTCTAATCTCTAGACTCATGTGTTTTTCTATCGATCACTAGGTATGGTGGATTTCTATCGATCACTTCGTATGAACACAACGTTGAGGGTTGAAAGGTAGGATTTGTTTTCATTTTAGATTTTCTTTATTTTCGTCCAACCACGAAACGTTAGTGTGGTATGAATAAAATGAATGTTAAATTATTTAGGTATTCCCGAAATGAGTTTGATTGTATGATTGTAATTTCTTTTTGTAAAGTTATAATTCATGTGTAACAAAATATTAAGATCAAGAATATGTTTATGTTTATGTTGAGGAGTTATTTTGTGATTGATAAGAATGTCAATTTTCTGTGTTTTTTGTGAAAATAAACTCTACCTGAGTTGAAGCGAGATATAGGTCAGCCCTTATACAATATTATGTGGATATGGGAAATGTATTGGCCTTGTAATGCCAAGACTTATTCGTAGAGGAGAGTGATGCAATATTTGAAAATATGAATAATTAATTTCAAATTCGGTTACATATCTCGGAGAACAGTCTGCATGTTCAGGCATACATTGTATTAGGTACTTTGTATAATCAACGGATGTCGTTAATTTGGAAACGGGTGACCGATGGGACACCTGAAACATAGATAAGAAATTTAGTAGAGGCGAGGCATTCATCGTCTACATTGTAGGACGGATGTTGTGGCTACAAGATAGGGCACTTTTGCCACATGGGCCGAAAGGGCAGATCAAGCAACATCGGTTGACCATGGTTAAATTTCGAAGAAAGAATTTGGAAGCGTGGGTGTCCCCAAGTCAACTGAGAGGCACTACGAAAATGTCAACTCTGGAATAAGGTTTTTGAAGGGGAAAAAGTTTACCTTTGTGGGACTCTGGAAGAGTTAAGGCAGTTGCTCGCAGATCGGGAACTCGAGAACAGTTGTTCGCAAGTTTGAAACTCGCAAGAGTCAGTCGGGGACTTAGGTTAGGGTCGTAGTTGAAAGTCGGGAAGGTACCACGATAGGTACAGAATTATAAGTTACGGTTAGAGGCCGGTGTAGGGACTAAATTGAGGTAGTAGTCCGTTGTATGAAAATTGCTTCAGCATTTTTAGTCGACAGTTTTCAGAGTCCAGATTAGGGAATAATCTGTGTTAGCTCGTGGAAAGTAAGTGTCGAAAAAGTTGCGTTTTGAGTGAAGTTAGAAGTCGTATTCGTAACAGGAATGCGAACAAAAAGTTTAAGGCCACTTTCGGAGTGAGTGAATTTGGTTTCAAGTAGGTACGAAAAGGGATTAGGTGGTTTGTAGGAAAGTTCAGTTCAAAGTGTAAACCCCTATACATGTATATGGTGTTATTGTGATCCCCAATATTACTGATTACTCGACTCGAAATTGATTTGATGTGTTTCAATTTAAGGAATGTGAAAATAATTGTATTTATACTGTATCGAGTCAATTGACCCCCCTCGTTCACTTGGATTAGTTAGGATGAAGTAAGGAAAGTAGGAGTTTAATTGTCTGATTCAATTATGATCATGCGAAATTAGGTGAATGGTTGATGTTTTCTCTTGTTCAAGTTCAAGAGCTCTTGTGGAAAGCTCGCTTTCATGTACGAATTTTACCATCATTTTTTCGTAAATATACTATGTATGTTCTTTTAAAATTTTGGGTTTTCCTTCCTGAATACCTGTTCCTCAGAAAGAATAAAACAGAAGACTTCCTCTTCGTGCAGGAAGCACGAACTCAATTCTTCTCGGACAATAGATACAAATGCTGACAGCGGGCAAAAAATAAAAAATACTCAGGCTAACACATATATTGGTGCTGGCGATTTTTCAACTGTTCCTGGTTAATTTTTGAGCGCAGAATCCGAAATAGCCCTCAGATTTCGCCTATCAGATCTATTGTTTGAGATTTGATACATTAAGCATTTTTGAGCGCTCGTACCACACACACGAGGGCTATATCATTTCGGCACGATGTCTGTATTTTTCGAATTTTGTTTTCTCAACTTGTGTATATTTCACGTTATAGCCATTAACTCTTGACAGTTCAAAGAAACACATGGATTTAAGCATTTATTCACAGAAATATATAGATTTAGGTATTTATCACAAAATTTACAAACATTAGTCACTTGTTACTTAAGAATTTCCTCTTATATGACTTTCTGGCATTATTTTTACTAGGGTAGTTTCGCTGAAGGCTCCAACAGTAGTCGGCCATCATGTGGATATCCCATCGTCCTTGATATCGATCTTCCATAGTTTTGATATCCTGATGGAATCTTTCCCCCTGTTTTCCACTTAAAACCTTAAGTTTTCTGGAAAGCGATCTAGGTGGCTGTGGAAGTAGTGAACTTTTATGCTCATATTACAACCGGGAGTATTTAAATTTGAAAGCATAGTTTCCACTAATTCTACGTAATTCTCTGCTTTATGATTTTCAAGAAAATTTTGTTGTAAGTACTTGAAGAATGAACACCAAGCGTTAGATTCACTCTCGTTCATGGATGTGGTGAATTGAGGATCTTCAACAAGTTGACATATTTGAGGGCCATAAACCGGCTTTCAGTTTTTTCCGTACAAATCCCAGGGAATTTGCCTGACAAGTACCCAAAACAATTTCCATCTCGATTTAAAGCTTTCACAAATTGCTTCATCAGCCCCAACTTAATATGCAAAGGCGGAAGCAATATTTTTTCTCTCATCACCGAAGCTTTGTTGATAACGTTGTGTTTTCCTTGAATAATGACATTTCTTGAAGGCCCATTTCTTTTAGTCCAGTGATCATTTTCAGATCTGCTGTCCCAAAGGCATAAAAAACAAGGATATTTTGTATATCCACTCTGCTGTCCAAGGAGGAAGTTTACTATATTTATGGTGAAATGTAGGGCCCAAGATTCATCTTGATCTCCCAAAATAAATGCCAAAATAGGCAAGATAAGTTCTTTTCATAAAGTCAGAAACAGTTTTTCTGCTTTCCTTCAAGGTGTATTCGCCACATACATAACAAAGAACATCGGGATGATTGACACGGCTACGTCTGCTTGTAGATGCCGTTGTTTCAGTTCAGTGTTTCAATACTATACTATAAAACGTCGAAAATTTATACGATATTGTAGAACAACTTCACTTACGAAAAGTCAATAATATATTGAATCAAGTACGGGAGTACGACCAAGGAAAGTTGTTCCTGACTTGGGAGGGGACGTATCTCAAAAACAAGAGCTGATAGAACAAATCTGGTAGCATTTTTGAAATCAGCACATTGAAGACATTCAAAATGAGTTGTTGGATTTTCGGTACCAACATTTTCTTTTCATTTTGTTGGCCTGTGTTAGTGAGGGTACAAGTCGTATTATTACAATGGCAGAGGTGGATTCCTTCCACACGAATGAAAACTCTATTCAAATCCTTCAACAAGATCCGTTCTCATGAAAGTGAAACGGAAGTTATACTATAATATCCAAGGAAGAACACTGGACCTGAAAGAGGCAGCTTATATTGACATTGCAAACAGTCAGTTTTCCTAGCCTAGAAATAAGGAACTAGTGGATACCGGTCATTGGAACCACTACTACGACATTATCGATTCTAAATGGCACAAACCACCAATAAATCGTGAAGATAACGAACATCATTAGAGCTGTCCTAAAGACAGTCCGTGTAATCAAACCGAAATGTAGGGACCTGGAAATTCCATAATTATAGAATTGGAAATAGCCCAAATAACTTTTCATCGCCATCAACACGAAGAGAATATTTCAGCATACTTATATTCAGCTTCATAATATAAATAAACGTTATGATCCAAACGAGTAAGATGGTGGATTTTCGAGGAATTTAGGGTTTGCCAACTGATGAGTGACTCTAGGAAATGTTGAAATGGATACCACGAGCAAAGGGATGGCAAAAGAAGAACTGAACAGATGACGTAGGAACTGCGATGTCAGCAAGCATAAATAACTAGGAGGTACAACACAACGAATTGGAAAAACAGTTAGTTTTTGGTCATAACAACAAGTGTTGATATGTCGGAATACCACGATATATCTTCAGCCGTTTGAATCCCAAATCTATCAGACCATCTCTGAACTGGCATCCGATTTCTTTTCATCTCGAGAGTTACAGAAAAAACGAAGATCGCGTAAGCGGGGCTTTATTTGCTGGCGATGCCAATTAGCAACGGCATATTTTCCCCGATCGGCCTCTCGATCAAACTGCCCAGTTATAAATTATGCTAAGTGTTTTATCAGTCAGTCGCATGTTCGAGGCGAAAAGCGAGAAAACCGAGCCTGATCTACATGGGTTTCAACACGGATTCGCCGCTTAATCCATATACGATCATATCTGCTCATCCCGTCGAATTTTTAGCGGAATGAAAAAGAAGAGTGGAAATCGTGCGAACCGGTCACGAACTGCTCTTACCAGGCCGGGGAGCATATTAGAATATGCCATTAAATTGATCAGATATAATGAAAATGTGAACGGGTGCATTGTAGTGGGTCTATTTTATGAAGGAATTATATCTTTCGTCGTTTCATCTAGTTCTTCTCACGAAGGAATTTCAATTCCCAATGAAATATCCAATTTTTTTCGTAACTCGTTATTCGAATTTATTCAAGCATATACTCAGAATAATGAAAACTTTGTTCACAAAGCTATCAGAACCGATTCAGAATATGACAGACTATGCGTATGTCTTTCTTAGCGATCCTTGAAGTTCCGAATCGGTCCTGAACGCTGTGTGAACAAAGTTAATGATACCGCAGGCGAACACAAACAACCATCAATTATCAAAGTCCAAGTGATAACAACCCTCGCGAAGAAATCACTATAACAATTCTGATCACTTGCACATTATGCACAGTCAAGACAAGAAATTATTCAACCTATGTTATGAAAAAAACTTCAATCGGGCCATGAAGTTTGCCTACGGGATTCAGTCTAGCGGTATGAAATTATGAACTACAGTAGACTCGCGCTAATGTGAACACAAAAAATTTTGCGTGTTCACATAATCGAACTGTTCACACTAATGGAGGGTGTGTAAAATACACGAAACACACGTTTCTGTTCCTCTGATGACAGTGCTTCTTCACAAATTTTCAAAAACTAAAGACCATGACTAACCTTGAACTTCTGCAGCCATCCATCACTTGAACCAAAATTTTCATTTCCACTTTTCAAGGTTTTATGAAGAGCTTTATGCTTCAAAATTTCTCCTCTTACAGGCAAATTTATTTGTTTCTTCTTAATAAACTATTTGTCTAGGGCTTTTTCCATTCTAGGATATTCAGCCTCCTTCAGAGTGAAACTTACAATAGAATAAATAATATGATTTCCACTACATTGACATTTACAACACGTGGTTCGATGCGAAGCATCATCTTCAGGTGGTTAAGGTATAACTGGTATAATTGGAATTCAACCCAATGTAGTGGGAATCATATTAGTTATTCTATTGTAAGTTTATTATGCATTTCCATCAAGTATCGGCCAATTCTATTAGAATTTCTTTCAGAGTGCATTTTTTATTTTATTTGGCTCAATAAGCACACACAATTCTAATAACTTTGTTTTTTTTTTAACGGGCATGGAGTTGATTTCGCAATTCCATATTTTTTTGAAAGCAATGTTACGCTCAAGCCTTTTTGGTCATCTTCCAAACTCTTCGATTTTTCTCAAAAAGTCAATTTTTTTTTGTTTTTAACCATTTCAACAACTTCGCGTAGGAAGAAACTTTTTGCGTCTTATTTCAGTGGATTTGAGCATGATTCAACAAGTTGAAACAAGAAAGTAGAGGGGTCACACTACCGAGATAATGAATTGTTCACACTACTGGATGTATAATGAGAATATTTCATTGTTCACACTATTGGGGTGTTCACACAGACGTGTGTCCACGCTAGCGCGAGTGTACTGTATTTTATTTTGAAAATTATAATCTCAATTTTAAATTTACTTCTTATAACCTCTTCTATTCACTCATTCATTTCAATATCGATTTTTTCGTAGACATATCTTGTTCATCATCAGAAAAAATCCAAAAAATGCACTATGGCATCGAAGATCGAGAAACGTACTCTTCAAAACATGGAAATAATGTAGAACACAGCTTAACAATAAAAGTTAAATTGTCTGAAGATGTTCTCTATGAATCTCAATGTACCTACCTAGTTTCCAATATTTCAACCTGCATCCAAGCACTGTATAAATAATGCCCACTCAGAAACCCTTTCAAATTGCACCTGTTTGTCACGAATGACTGTTTATAACCGTCGAAGGGTTCCTATAATAAATTTTCATTAAAATTCGCGGTTCATCTGATTGGAATGGATTCCCAAAATGCACATGTTCGCATTCGGGCCGTCAGTATTTTAAGAATGCCACACTAACCGAATCGAGTGACTGATATATTTATATCGGAAAGGTAAACTGGCAATCTAATAAATATGTTGTATATTAAAGCAGATTATGCGTTCGTTCACCAGCCTGTGAATGTTCATAATGAGGGGTCGATAGAATTTTATTATTAACGAGATGTTGTTCATGTTCAAGTTGAGTGTCGAGTCTATACCATATTTATTATGTTTTTCTTTATTTTGGTTAATTTTTTCAAATAGGTTGCCAACGCAAGAAATTCATTTTAATTTGATTCCGTCTGAAATTTCGAATATTTCAGTTTCAAGTAATGTACACGAGAAGTTCAAATGCGACCATTTGCCTTTCACCGACACTATCAGTTAGATTCCTTCGATAATACAATCCATTCACTGCAACAGTCATGCCAGCATCGTTTTCGTACTGAGTTTCAACTATTTCCATACGTTTGTTGAGCGTATATCGTCGATTTTTCATAACCTCACCATTTTCAGTTGTCCAATAAAATATCCCTTGAAGGTTTATTTTGACACTGACAAAATGACGAGATATTCAAAATAAAACCACTGCTCGTTGGGAGCAGGGTTGCCTGGTGAAACATAATTATCAGATTGTAACATAATTATAAGATTGTAACATAATTATCGGATTGTAACATAATTATCAGAGTGTAACATAATTATCAGATTGTAACATAATTATCAGATTGTAACTTAATTATCAGATTGTAGTATAATTATCAGTTTGTAACATAATAATCAGGTTGTAACATAATTATCAGAATGTAACATAATTATCAGATTGTAAAATAATTATCAGATTGTTACATAATTATCAGATTCTAACATAATTATTAGATTGTAATATAATTATCGGATTGTAACATAATTATCAGATTGTAACATAATTATCAGATTGTAACATAATTATCAGATTGTAACATAATTATCAGGTTGCAATATAATTATCAGATTGTTACATAATTATCAGATTCTGACATAATTATTAGATTTCAGCATAATTGTCGGATTGTAACATAATTATCAGATTGTAACATAATTATCAGATTGAAACATAATTATCAGATTGTAACATAATCATCAAATTTGTAACATAATTACCAGATTGTAACATAATTATCAGATTGTAACATAATTATCAGATTGTAACATAATTATTAGATTGTAACATAATTATCAAATTTGTAAAATAATTATCAGATTGTAACATAATTATCAGATTGTAACATAATTATAAGATCGTAACATAATTATCAAATTGTAACATAATTATCAGATTGTAACTTAATTATCAGATTGTAGTATAATTATCAGATTGTAACATAATTATCAGGTTGTAACATAATTATTAGATTTTAACATAATTATCGGATTGTAACATAATTATCAGATTCTAACATAATTATTAGATTTTAACATAATTATCGGATTGTAACATAATTATCAGATTGTAACATAATTATCAGATTGAAACATAATTATTAGATTTTAACATAATTATCAAATTTGTAACATAATTATCAGATTGTAACATAATAATCAGATTGTAACATAATTATCAGATTGTAACATAATTATCAGATTCTAACATAATTATTAGATTGTAACATAATTATCGGATTGTAACATAATTATCAGATTGTAACATAATTATCAGATTGAAACATAATTATTAGATTGTAACATAATTATCAAATTTGTAACATAATTATCAGATTGTAACATAATTATCAGATTGTAACATAATTATCAAATTGTAACATAATCATCAGGTTGCAATATAATTATCAGATTGTTACATAATTATCAGATTCTGACATAATTATTAGATTTCAACATAATTGTCGGATTGTAACATAATTATCAGATTGTAACATAATTATCAGATTGAAACATAATTATCAGATTGTAACATAATCATCAAATTTGCAACATAATTACCAGATTGTAACATAATTATCAGATTGTAACATAATTATCAGATTGTAACATAATTATTAGATTGTTACATAATTATCAAATTTGTAACATAATTATCAGATTGTAACATAATTATCAGATTGTAACATAATTATAAGATCGTAACATAATTATCAGATTGTAACATAATTATCAGATTGTAACATAATTATCAGATTGTAACATAATTATCAGATTCTAACATAATTATTAGATTGTAACATAATTATCGGATTGTAACATAATTATCAGATTGTAACATAATTATCAGATTGAAACATAATTATTAGATTGTAACATAATTATCAAATTTGTAACATAATTATCAGATTGTAACATAATTATCAGTTTGTAACATAACTATCAGATTGTAACACAATTATCAGATTGTAACATGATTATCAGATTGTAACATAATTATCAGATTTCAACATAATTATCAGATTGTAACATAATTTCTCGTAAAAATAGAGTTGAACAATAAAGTGTAACATAATCGATAATTGTAACATTATTTTGAGATTTCCATGAATCAGGTTTTCTAATATTTTCGGTTCATCAAAACTGTGCTGAAGTTGTGTAGCGGCGAATTGCCGAAGAAGTTTCTGTCGTAAAATTATTGTCGTTTGTCGGTCTCATCCCCTAATGTAATAAAATACTAAATACTCATTCCTCAGTTACAGAATTGGTGTTCCTAATGAATGTGAATGTGATAGCAAATGACCACTATATTAAAGAAAATTAATGAACTTACGATAAAAAAAAATCATCTTTTAGGGACTGCTTGCTGCAAACTAACATAATCTTTGAGATACGTTTCCGAATCTTCGAGATTGTCCGCCATTTTAACTGCCTTGGGATTTAACGGGAATTCATGATCTCAGCATTGAGAAAAAGAGCACATTTTTCGTGATCTTATTCCCACATTACCTCTTACAATCCGCTACATTTTCAGCTCGTATACAGTTTATTTGGAACAATTGTTCATAAATTATCACCAAAATATATCACTTTCGATACATAAATATCTTAAAATCATACAAATATTTCACACTTTTCCCATATAAACACACACACGTTAGTTTGTTGATCACCTCTCGGGTGTTTCAAACGATTAAAAGTAGATGTCGCCCACTCTTGATTCTTCTCTATTGTTTTTTGTTCGTGAAAGTTCCCTGTCTCACAGACGGCACGTTACCAGTTGCGCTCTGAAATTTCACCTCACCACTTAAGGGCTATTGTTGTAACATAATTTTACGACAAATCTGATAATTTTGACAACCCTGTACCATAATTTCATTTCATTCATCTGAAATCCAGATGATTATATTATTGGATGTCGTTTGGTAATCGAATTACGAGTACTAGAGTACCATAAACCCAAAAGCAACTGAATGGGGTCCATCCTCAATTCAAGATTCACCTCAAAATAAACTTTCACAAGTTCTTACGGCGAAGACTTTATATTTACGTCGAGTCAAAACTTCCATCCATTGAAAAATATTGGAATTTATTCTCGGAGAAATCATATAAATCGAACCACGTAATCAGAGTGCACACAAACGAAATACCAGTCTGTAATATCAGAAATATTTGAGAGGTTTCGACTTCGTTTCGGATCTCCAGATATTATCTGCCTCTCCAAAAGAACCCGATGCATTCCTAGAAAGGGTTAGACGAATGTTGGGCGCTCTAGCGCGGATTCCTGGCATATCTTGGCAATCGGGGACGATTTCAGATGCTTATCCACCTGCCCGAGTGGCGATCGAAAGACGGAACGGCGAAGGTCTTTTTGTTGAGGTTGAGCACCGATTGTGTCAAATGGTCCTGGTGATGGCAGTGCCGATTGGTGGAATTTATGAATATTGCATAGGTGTCCTATGGGATCGATTTTTCGACTCAAAAAGCTTCGATGATTGGTGAATATTGTTTCAAAAATGCACTGATCTAGAACACCATATATTGCGGCAATACTGGCGACTGGCGCCATAGAAGATTTATTTATTTAATTGATTACAAAGGTTGAGGATAACCTATAAACCCATAAAAAAGGAATTTTTTTCATGAAGATGTTATATTGTTTGCAATTATGCTGGAACTAATGATATGAAGGCTACCGAACGACTTCGCAGAATGTTTATTCTGAATTTTCGATTGACAAATCATTGGTGTTACTGACAACATTAGCCTGAAAATCAAGGATGCAACAAGAGAAATTACGAAAAGCACAGTCAAGAAGTCAGTAGCTTATGAGCGCTCGTTCATCCACCTTCTAGGTAGATACGCATTCTCCAGTTTTAGAAACCAATTGGAAAGATTTTGACAGCTGTCAAAAAAAAAACTTCACGTCAGTGCTCTAGGTGACCAATTTTTTTTTCGATAATTCGCTAGAATTTTCTACGGTATCTATGGTCTTGGTGCTGCGATCAGGACAAAAATTCCTACGTAGTTGGAATACATCATTTTCCTATATGTGCGAAATTTCATTCCAATCCAATAAGTAGTTCCGCAATTATCAGGAATAAAATATTTTGAACGGCCATATTTACGGATCTCCTAGTCTAATTTTGCTCATTGATGAACGTGATCGCGGAATTCCGGTCATTTCCGTTCGAAAGGTATAATTTTCTATGGTTTCTATGGTTCTAGTCATGCAAAATTGGAAAAATGAAGCTTGAATATATCATTCTCCATTAAAATACAAAATTTCGCCACGATCGAATCCGTAGTTTCAAAATTATCAAGAAAACTGAATTTCAAACGACCATATTTACGGAATCCCTAGTCTAACTCTGCTAATTGATGAACGCGACCGCGTCTTTCGAGATTCACACCTATCCTGAAAATTTCAAGTCCCTAGGCCTTTCCGTTCGAAAGTTATGTTTTTCTATGGTTCCGGTCATGCGATCTGGAAAAAATGTAGCTTGAATATATCATTCTCCATTAAAATACAAAATTTCGTCACGATCGAATCCGTAGTTTTAAAATTATCAAGAAAACTGAATTTCAAACGACCATATTTACGGAATCCCTAGTCTAACTCTGCTAATTGATGAACGCGACCGCGTCTTTCGAGATTCACACCTATCCTGAAAATTTCAAGTCCCTAGGCCTTTCCGTTCGAAAGTTATGTTTTTCTATGGTTCCGGTCATGCGATCTGGAAAAAATGTAGCTCGAATATATCATTCTCCATTAAAATACAAAATTTGGTCACGGTAATATCCATAGTTTTGGAATTATCAAGAAAACTGAATTTCAAACGACCATATTTACGGAAGCCCTACTCTAATTTTGCTCATTGGTGAACGTGACCACAACATTCGAGATCCACACCTATCCTGAAAATTTCAAGTCCCTAGGCGTTTCCATTACAAAGTTATAATTTTCTATGGTTTCTATGTTTCTGGTTATGCGAGCTGAACAAAATTTTGCATGTAGCTTGAACACGTAGTTCTCCATCCTAGTGCAAAATTTCACTTCGAACGAATCAGTAGTTTCGAAGTAATAGGGAGAACAAAATATCGAGCGGCCATATTTACGGAACCCCTAGGCGAATTTTGCCCAATAACGAACTCAACCGCGGCATTCGAGATTCGAATCTACCCTGAAATTTTCAAGTTTCTAGTTTGTTCCGTTCGAGAGTTATCGTGTTTACGGACGGACGGACGGACAGACTCGAATTTCTCGAGGGATCCGTCGTCAGTGAGTCGAACATAGTCGTTTGAGACCATTTTCGGCTCAAAATTCGAAAAATACAGACATCGTGACGAAATGATAAAGCCCTCGTGTAAGTAGTACGAGCGCTCAAAAATATCAGAACTGAATTCGAACAAAGCCTTGAGAATTGTTAAGTGAATTTTTCGGAGTGTTTGGTAAGCATGGAATTTCTTATTAGATCTCATGAAACTTATGTGCTACGTAAACGAGATTTTAGAGTTTTTTGAACAGAAAATATTAGTGAGGGTTCATTGAACAATTAGTTGAGATATTGTGTGGAATATTTAGCGGATAGAGAAGAAGGTGGGGGAAACAAGTGGCATGAATCACGCTGTAATATTGGCTTTATTTTTTCGATAATTCCGAACATATGTTCACACGAAGTATTTGGTAATAACTGTAGAGCATTCTACTAGATCCGCTCCTTGAAAATACCACCCACCACAGCCCTGGCAATAAACATTATCGAATGTCTTCTCTTTGGTTTCGATCGCGCCATTATGAACCCCACGTCCCGGCCAGAATTAAATTCATGTTTCCCGGAACGATAATACATAAATATCGGCTACTTGATTCCATCCCCATTCCCATTCGAGTTTTATACGACAATATGTAGGTTTTTCCTTATGTGAAATATAATATCCAATATAGTAACTCATTTTATATTGCTCGCATGACATTTTGAATAATTCCACGGCCTATAAAAAATGAGATATTCTTGCTTAAACTCACCTTCTTGGACATGTATGCGACTTCTGCCATGAAATTTGACTCACCTGGAACATAAAAAATTAATTCAAGCGTAACCCAAAGAAAGTGTTTTGAGAAAAAGTCACATTCGAAAAGTTTAACTCCCACACAATACATTATGGATTATTACTAATTTGAAGACTCGTTCTTTGTAAATAATTAAATGTCATTAATGAATGATAACCAGTGCCAATTTCATTATACTACGGATTCCAGATCAGGAATGAGGTTATGGTATATTGTAATCGTTCGTCCCCACTTTTCTGCAGTTCCATAAACCTGCAGAGAAGTAGGGACGGTTGCTGTTGGAGCGGACAGGTGACGTTAGTGAAGAAATTTTCTCTGTTCTCTCCGTTCGTTTTAAAGCATCCCATCCCTCACGTCGTATTCAGCATCGCTACACTGTACTGACGAGCGCAAAGTCTACAGTTGCGAATGATGAATTTGATGTTCTCTCGGATTTACATGAATTAATTTTTCGTACTGCTTATCATTTTATCTTTGACATAAATTGTCTAGCACAGATTTTCTTCGGAACAATTGTTTCACTACATGTAATTGTATAATGGTATACATAATTGCCCAAAATATGCATATTTATGATTTCTCAACCAAGATATCGTGATGAACATCATGATACCGTTTCTCATTCATTCATTCATTGCTGAGTATACAGCTGATTTTTTACTATTTAGAATATACAGGGTGTCTACTTTCAAAAGGGCCAAACATCAGTGGAAGATTATACATGAGATTTGCAACAAAAAATGTCATGTAACACATGGTCGAAATGGTTATTCTTCAAATTTACATTTCTTGATTTCA
The DNA here is from genome assembly GCA_963966015.1 of Aphidecta obliterata. NCBI lineage: Eukaryota > Metazoa > Arthropoda > Insecta > Coleoptera > Coccinellidae > Aphidecta > Aphidecta obliterata. Next base: position 4,412,541 of record OZ014432.1, read on the forward strand.
AGGAATATCTCGAGTTTTTGCATGAAAACAATTTTACTTCAGTTATCCTTGTAGCCTCGTCGAAATTGACCACATATCTGGAAACAGGAATAAATTTGCTACAAGCTTAGAATTTCGGTGTGCCAAAAAAGTTCGTATTGCAGGCGTGGTAAGGAGATGACTATCACGATTCTGAAGTGAACAAAACCAGTCATATTTTTTCAATGGTTTTATCGATAGTTAGGAAGGGGGTTACGTTCCACTGCGACCTCAAGGTCTATTGTGCCCCTATTTTTATCGATGGAAAATCCTTAATTGTGGACATGTTTTCTTTCCAGCGAAAAATACCCCATTCAGTTTGCTTTCGAATGACATATCAACTTTTGTGCTTGCCGCCTGTCTTCTGCCCTAATATCATGGCTAACAAGATAACAACGAAAAAGTCCAAACCTAAATTTGCTCTATTTTGAAGCTTTTTATAATTGAATATTGAAGTAAATTAAATAAAATTTGAAGAAATAAACTGAATTTCAATAAACCAGATTTCATGAAAACAAGTAAAGAAGACAGACTACTACCTACTACTTATAACAATTGTTCGTAACGTCCACTGCCTTATTCAATACATTTTACACGTCGTTTTTGCACTGAATCTATAGTCCGTTTAAGAATTATTGACAACTCGGTTGGCTGTGAAAAATCGAATTTAAGTTGGTAATAGACTATTCAGTAATATTTTGGGTTGCTGAATTCAGGTTGGTATAGGAATAACACTAACATAACCCATAAAAATCTTGCTTTGTTGATTCTATCGAAGATATTAGTAAAAATGTAATTATAAAAATTTGCTCTGAATTTGAGTATTTTTTGTCTTATGCTATTAAAATGGCTGGAATTGACCAGGATACATCGCGCCTAACAAGAGAACGCCAGGCAGTTTGTCGGTGTTACTTCGAGTTTTTCAAAGATTTGGCATATATTTCCGCTAGTGTTTCAGGTAAACTGTTATTCACCTACTCAAAGTGTATTCTGATTGATCAATGTCTCTTAAATTTTCAGATTTCACCAAGCCCTGTCCGTAGAATATTAGCCTGGAATTAGCAGTGGAAGAAAACCTGTGCGATATGATTATTCCTTCAAAGAGACATTGAATGACTTTGTTTTTGCTAGAATTGAAAACAATGAATATATCAGTTTAGATATCCTTTTCGAACTGGCCAAAGAGCACCTAGATTTCAATTGATCGAAGTCAACATTATATTATATCATAAAAAAAATTGGATACAAATACAAAAAAGTTGATCGAAGGAAAATTCTTACTGATAAACAGAAAAATATAATAAAAATAGTACGATATTGTGATAAATACCGAGAATACATAGAACAAAACATAAAATTCATTTATCTAGATGAAATTTGGCTATTCAAATTCGGCAGTGGACACTAGAAAATAATCCAAAAGGTATGCCGAGTATATTCAAGGCAGAAGGTGCACTATTTTGAATGCTGGAACAATTGATGGATTTTTACCTGGATGTGATCCGATTCTTGACAGTGGTATTAATGATAAAGATTACTATGAATGGTGAATTATTTCATAAATGGGTTATTGAAACCTTCCCTGCAAAGGATGCCCATCAATAGGATCAGGTTCATTGTTGAATATCTGCTTTATTAACTCAATAGGATTATGTCAGCTTATTCAATAAACACATCCAAATCACTACACTACGAGGAAACAAAGTTTTCAATGATATTTCTATCTTTGCTCTTGTATCATTCATAGATATTTTAAGTTTATTTATTATACTTATACTGAATGGTACCCTGTTCACAAGCTATATTGTTCCCAATTCAAAAGTATACTGAATAATTGTGAAATTACTCATCAATTATAATATTTTCAATAATTCATGGACAGTTTTAATGAATGAAAATAAAAATTGCCTTTCTTGAAGTATTCAACATCGAGCAATAAATAATTCACAAATTGGTTCATATATTGATAGTTCGGTACAAATTTCATGTCAAAATTCTTCATGTACTAAATAGATTCTTAATTTTTGTTTCTCTCTTATTTCTTAATACATTATAACGTTTTTTCAATCCATTCTTTTGGCCCTGTGCTTGCGAAGTATCCAAAATTTTTTTTCTGTTGCAGCACTAGCTATCTGCTAGAATTCCATTAATTATCCTTCTTGAATCCTGACATAAAATGGTACTCTTATAGTTATATGGTTAGAATTTTGCAAGAATTCCAATACCAATAAATTTTGCATGGTCCTGAGTGAAAATAAATATTTATTTGAATGATCTTCAAATTTCCATGGTTGACTTTTATATGAACGATAAGTTCAGATAATTTCATATGAAAGCATTCCACGATATTTTTGCGCTTTCAAACCTGAATTCCCATGTTTGAACTGCAATCGAAATATTCCGGCTTAATTATTCGATAATTCGTAATATTCGTATACTCAACACTTTTCTAGGTTATATTTATGTTCTACGATGAAATTTAGTTAATTTTTAGTAACTAGAAATAAAGCCTCGACTGGACGTTCATGGCCTGCTTCGATGTCAATAATTCTTAAATGGACTATACAAACCCCGCAAAGTTCACAACGTTTCTGACGCATTTCTGCACAACACAAATTTATTCTTTCGATCAGATCCGCTCGATTCTGAACGCGAATTCGATAAATGGTCTTGTCATAAATGGACATAAAATTTTTGATTTTTTTCTTTCTTGTGTCACTTTCAAGAGGAAATACAGGGAGAAGCTCATGTCTTGTTCCTGATTTTCACTGCCTGTTGCCTGTTTGTTTCCGGTGTAAGCTTTCATTGGATATATGTGTTCAAGCCTGATTCCTCAACCTGCCACGTTGTTCCTTTTTGATTTGTAGTTTCACCATTGTTAGGGGTCATTTCTGTTTTCTTCTACTGTTTATTTATATATTTGTTAGTTGATTGTTACTCTGTGAATCATGGCCCTGAGCACCTGAGTCTGACTTGGGAGGCTGAATGTAATGGCCATTTAATCCCATATATCCATCTATTTACAATTGTAAAATATATTTGTACCATATTGGGATTAATGAACCTTATTATTATTATATACTTTTTCTTTCAAGGTGTTCCAGGCATAAAAAACCAAAGGCGTATAGTCGGGGCTCCTTGGTGGCCATCTTACCGGAGCGTACCTTCCACCCCAAAATATTCATCCATTGTCTAAGTCCAGTTTATTCCGGCTATTATGAGCTGAGCATGCCATCCATTTGAAACCAGATATTTTGTCTGTTAGCCAGGGGCATTTTATGCAATATGGCCGTTAAGCTGCTTTAAATTGATGTAATAAATTCTTCAGCGTTGTGGCGATCGGGAAGTATTACTGGTCCAAAAAGTTTACCACTCATGACTCCCAACGCCGGAATTTGCTTGAATAATGAATATGTAAGGGTGCAATGCATTGGGAGGTACGGTCCGGTAAGATGGCCACGACCTTAAGCCTTTGGAATTTAATGTCTGAAACACCTTGTAAGAAACAGTATATCAAATTCGCCTTCAGTCCGAGAGGATCTGATCGAAAGAATAAATTTGTGTTGTGCAGAAATGCGTCAGGGTTGTAGATTCAGTGCGAAAACGATGTATGGAAGGCATTGAACAAGGCGGTGGACTTTTTGAACAATTGTTTTAAGTGGTAGTAGGTAGTGTGTTTTCTTCACATCTTTTCATTAAATGTGAATTATTGATATTTGGTTTATTCCTTCAAATTATTATGAATCGGCAGATAAATTCATGATTTTCATGAGAATTACTTCATTATTCAATCATAAAGAGCTTTGAAATAGAGCAAATTTAGGTTTGGAATATTTCGACTTTTTCGTTGTTATCTTGTTAGCCATGATACTAGGGCAGAAGACAAGCAGCAAGCAAAAAATTCGATATGTCATTCGAAACCCACTGAATGGGGTATTTTTCGCTGAATTGAAAACATGTCCATAATTAATGATTTTCCATCGATAAAACCATTGGAAAAATATGACTAGTTTTGTTCACTTCAGAATCGTGATAGTCATCTCCTTACCAAGCCCGCAATACAAAATTTTTTGGCACACAGAAATTCTAAGCTTGTAGCAAATTTATTGATGTTTCCAGATATGGGATCAATTTTGATGAGGCTACAAGGATAACTGAAGTATGATTGATTTCATGCAAAAACTCGAAATATTCCTTTGAAATCAAGAAATGTTAAATTGAAGAATAACCGTCAACATTTCGACAATGTGCTATATGACATTTTTTGTTGCGAAACTTTTGTATAATCTCCCCCTGATGTTTGGCCCTTTTGAAAGTAGACACCCTGTATATTGGCTGTCTATCGAAAATGAATATTGTGCACAAAAAAAAATTCTGCTCCGTAGTCATTTTGCAAAAGATACAATCGAAGCGTGTGGAATCTGAATTTTTTAATGACAATCTGCAGAAAAGACTGCACAAAACAATCTTTTCCACATCACGTTTAATATTCAACGGAGGCGAGAAATTGATATCTTCATGTTCGATCTGTTGGTCGTCAGCAGTGACCCATTTCCTAGATCCCACAAAAACACGGCCTCAATTAAAGTCGAGCGGAACGGCGCGGCCGTTTGGAGCGATAATCCCACGTCCACCGTCTTGGATCGAGGCGTGCGAGTGTGTCGGTTTTTTCGAACAAAGCTGGATTAAAACCGATTCGGAATTCCTACCGCTCAAATATGACGGACTATGAATATGCTAATGACGTCGTAGACGAAAAAAGAAGTGAAATTCGGCTGTCAGGATGTCAGTCCAACTTAAACGCGTTTGATGTTTTAATTGTGGCCGGATAGTTGCTGGCTCCGTCAAATATACATTTTTGAGAGATTATGTCAAAAGGAACGTATCATAAGAATAACGTATAGTCGATAATGTTATAAAACCTCGAGTTTAGCTCAACATTCTTCAAGTCCAGATGCACCATGGAAATATCAATGGGTAATAGCTATTATTTCTCCTTTAGGAACGTTTTTATGACTCAATCTCGTCTTCGAAAGTCTCTGGACAGATTTAATTCATGCAATGAAACCTACTTGATGTTAGAGAGATGCAAAACTTCAATACACGACTTCAGGAATGCATGAGAAACAGCAGACTACATCTGTGTAATGTGATTTTCAGAACTGAATTCCACTTTTCGATGCATGAGTGATGATATACAATAGTATATTATTTCATAAGGAGGAGAAGTTTCACTTTTCATGGCGAGCCTGGGTTTACCCGCCGAACGTAGTGAGGCGGGTAATTGAAGGCGAACCATGAAAAGTCACTTTTCCTCCGAATGGAATATTATGTTATTTTTTTTCAAACGTTTTGAAATCTGGAGATCCACCTTTAGATTAGACTTATATTTACGATCTTTATAATTGAATGATCAATGCAAAATTCGCCTAGTTACGGTTGTCATGCAATCTCGATTTTGACGGACATGAAGTATAATAATTGTTCGTAGTAACTAATTTCATCGTTTACATAGCGACACTTTTCCCTCCGGCTTACGGAAATGTAATTCATCTTTGACATAGCGGTTTTCGATGATCCTGTCAGTCGGAATATGACGTCCTTTCTGTACGTTTGAAAAAAAAAACTTTTTTTAAGTACTTATGACACGGTGTAGCAAATGGTACAATTTCTCTATGGAAATCTGAATGCCCATTCTTTTGCTTCGTGTTATTGGACACTGCGCATGATCACATACAAGAAATGTGCTCCCAGTTCTGCATCGTGTCATACGGACTTCCTTAGATAAAATAACAGCTGAGTTATTTCTTCTTCGACTTTCCCATTACGTCCCACTTTGTAAGAGGATAATAACTTTGAATTACGTACCTCTTATCATTTATATTTTTGCTTGAAAAAAATCTGAATTTCGATGAAATGATATCAAAAATACATACATGCAGATTTCAGTTGATAAAATTTTTTTTTAATGGTATAGCCACTGTATATTATTGAATTTGTGAAATGATCTTCTTTTCTCGATTTCAAAAATAGACACCTAGTCATTCAACATTGTCCATTACTTTCATCTTCTTCCTAACCACCGAATATTTCAGTAGGGCTCCGTCACGCTAATGCAGACTATCCAATTTGCATAGCCCCAAATCGGTCGAAAACCGAAACCCATAATCTGGTTTCGCCGTTTCGCGGAATCGACTGGGTAATAAATCTCGCCGGCCATATTTTTCCCGTCCTCCGTTTGATCGCATTGTCAACGATGAATAAATTTAGATAAGTGAATAGATCGAGAAATTAATTGCTGCTATGAGGGAGCCGGTCACGGTCGATTTTATACTGCCCGGAATTTGTATTCATCAGACCCGATAAATCGACTCACATTTATGGGATTTAACATGATGTATAGGACGTACGCAATCTATGGCTATTAAATTTATGACCGTGGTGAGAAGGTGTTGATTGTTTTTGACGATATGGGCGGATCTTCTATCTTGAAACAAAAAACTTCCTCTATAAAGAAGGATGATTCAAGAAGAAAGGAAAATCTAGAAACTTGAGATACTTTACGTAATTATAATGAGACGATTAAGCCAATCTTGACTTTTAAAAATTTGGCTAGCTTCCGAGACACAGAGTGAAAGGAAAAACATTGCACAATAATATCACTAGTAATGATATGTATATGACAGAAGCCTACTTATATAAAAAAAAACAAATGCCATCCATTCCAACTTAGTATTGCAAGATACATAAATTGCAATGATCTAATAAATTCAGTAAATCTTTGATGGCAAAAATTTCGAAAACGGCTAGGAATCATGATATTGAGCGAGAATACACTTTCTAACAAAAAAGTTCCTCAAATTTTTTCATTAGGCTCTGTTAAATTTTTACAGGTACATGTTTTGTTCATGTAATTGGCTACACTTAGCGCTCTTCATGAGGGACATTGAAATGAGGCATATATTCCGATTTCTCATCTAAAAAAATTACGAAAAGCACTGCCGATAAGTCAGGAGCTTTTGAGCGCTCGTACATCCACCTTGTAGGTAGATTCGCATTTTCCAGTTTTAGAAATCAATTGAACTAATTTTCGACAGCTGTCGAAAAAATTCTGAAACTTAGGTGAAACTCCAGACTTCATGTCAGTGCTTCAGCTGACCAATTTTTTTTCGATAATTCGCTAGAATTTTCTACGGTATCTATGGTCTTGGTGATGCGATCTGGACAAAATTTCGCACGTAGTTTGAATACATTATTTCTCAGCTGGGTCTGAGGTCTGAGGTTTCATTCCAATTCAATCAGTAGTTTCGAAACTATCACGAAAAAAATATTTTGTACGGCCATATTTACGGAACCCCTAGTCTAATTTTGCTCATTGATGAACGTGACCGCGATATTCGCGATCCAAACCCACCCTGAAAATTTCAAGTTCCTAGGCTTTTCCGTTCGAAAGTTACAATTTTCTATGGTTTCTATGGTTCTGGTCATGCGATCTGGACAAAAATTGCTTTAATATATCATTCTCGATTGAAATACAAAATTTCATCTCTATCGAATCCGTAGTTTCGAAATTATCGCGAAAACAAAATTTCGAACCGTATTTACGGAACCCCTAGTATAATTCTGCTCATTGATAAACGTGAACGCAACATTTCAGATCCACACCTATCCTGAGAATTTCAAGTCCCTAGACCTTTCCGTTCGAAAGTTATGATTTTCTATGATTTCTATGGTTCTGGTCATGTAATCTGGAGAAATGTAGCTTGAATATATCATTCTCCATCAGTATACAAAATTTCGTCATGATCGAATCTGTAGTTTTGAAATTATCAAGAAAACTAAATTTCAAACGAACATATTTACGGAACCCCTGGTATACTTTTGCTCATAGATGAAAGTGATCACGACAATCGAGATGCACACCTATCCTGAAAATTTCAAGTCCCTAGGCGTTTCCGTTCAAAAGTTACAATTTTCTATGGTTTCTATGGTTCTGGTCATGCGATCTGGACAAAATTTCACATGTAGCTTGAACACCTCATTCTCCATTCGAGTGCAAAATTTCATTTCGATCAAATCTGTAGTTTTCAAGTAATCAGGGGAACAAAACTTTGAACGGTCATATTTACGGAACCCCTGGTGAAATTTGGCCCATTAACGAACTTAACCGAGGCATTCGGGAACTGAACCCACACTGAAAATTTCAAGTCTCTAGGTTGTTCTGTTCGAGAGTTATCGTGCTTACGGCCGGACGGACGGACGGACGGCCGGACGGACAGACTTTTCGACGGATTCGTCATCGGGGAGTCGAACATAGTCGATTGAGACCATTTTCGGCTCAAAATTCGAAAAATACAGACATCGTGACGAAATGATATAGCCCTCGTGTAAGTAGTACGAGCGCTCAAAAACCCAGATGTCAATTTCACTACCTATTGCTACTGCCAAAACTATTATAATTATGGAAGATTTTCAATTTTTGAGATTTAAATAGACAGATAAATTGTTTGAGGCAATCAAGTTTTCCAATATCAAAATTCACTATCAATGAGTTTATTCAACAAATCGTGGCATTCCAAGATGATTCTCCACATTCATCCCAGTAGAAGTGTAACTCATTTTCATATTCGTACAGTTTCATTACCTTTTATTATATTCATACACGAAGAATATTAGTATTGATAATATTTATGATATTAATGAAAAGTTTATAAAGGGTAGGCCAACATAATTGAATCAATGAATGGAGTGATGGATATCCGAATCAAGAAATGAACTGAATGGGACGTGTCATGATCGATCGACAAGAGTAGCAGGTAGACCGGCTTCTGGCCGTCACCAGTACCGCATAACATAGCCGCCGATGCAGAACTTATATTACCAGCGAGAAGACGCTCATCGATACAATGTGAAGAGCCGCGACATCTGGCGGAGAAATGTCTACAATTCTTCCAATTTCCCCTTCATTTCGCAAGTACACATTTTTCCCTCACGAAGGTCGGCACCTTGACGTTGGTGTGGGGGCTTAAGTAGGCTGTGATGATTCTTGAGGCGATATCGACGGAACACTGTTCTGGTAGGGTCTCCCTTGTCGATAAGGTTCAAGTTTGAGCAGTGAAAACTAAGACCGACCCCCAAGCCAAGGTGGAAGATATCGTGCCAAGGGCTGAATAACATATGGGTTAAGTGTGTCAATAACGATTCCCTGGGGAAACCAGGTCGCATCCCCTTGTAATTAGACCTTCCCTCGATATCGAAGCTCTGCTGAGGGTGACTTCTTATTTCTTCGTCACTCGTGGGAACTGTATGGATCCAATGAAACAAAAAACCCCACAGGGTACTAAAGACCCTGAAACCAAGGGCTCCTCTTCTGGAGGAGTCCCAGGTAAAAACCCGATGAAGGCACGGAGCGAGGTCCCTTCGATCAACGAAGGAGCTTCACAATCGGAGCTGCCATCGGGGACTGCCCATAAAAGGCGGAACCGCACAGGTGCGGAAAAAAGAAGGGCGAGAAGAGCTCGCGCGGACTTAGCCTGTCATGAGGCAGGAGAGTCGGCAGTCGGGAATTCCCCCCTTCTACGGGCAGGCGGTGCCAAAAGGAACGCCCCCGACAACAACACTCCACCCTTGTGTGAGGGACCTGCGAAGAAGGCTAACAAGCTTCCGGATAGGCCCTCATATAAGGAGGTTGCGAGCCTGCCCCTGAAGGTGGCCCTCGTACACGGGGACTGGCCAGACAGGGCGCTCTCGAAGGAGGAGTGCAACACGGTGGAAATGGCGGTGACTGCTGAGATGGACAGGATCCAGACTGGCAAGGCCTTCCCGCATTTCCAGAGTGTGGAACTGAACCACCAGGGGGCGATTATAACCTCCTGTAGGGACAGCATTAGCCGGGACTGGTTGTCAAGTAACGTGTCCAGGTTAAAACTTCCAAAAGGACTTCACCTTAAGATGATTGAGGTGAAGGACCTGGAAAGGCTAACGAGAGTGAGTCTGCAGGTGAAGGGGCCACATTGCTCCACGCCAACAGACCTCATTCTTAGGCGTTTACAGATGTCGACTCCGGCCCTTAAGACAAGGAGCTGGAGAGTCTACAAGAGGAGTGACGGGCCAGAAGTGGCTCAAATCATTCTGGGAGTAGACAAGGCATCTCTCGAGGTCCTGAAGACCAATAAGTACCAAGTTGGAATTGGTATGAGGGTGTGCACCTTCAAGGTCATACAAGGTCCAGGCCGGAAAGCGGATGCTCCAGCCTCTTCGTCTGCGAAGGCTGCTCCCGAAGTGGGGCCCTCCGCTGAAGGGCAGGACGTCCGCGAGGGAGAGGAGGTGCCCTCCGACCCGACGTTGGAGTCGGGTGATCCGATGGAGGTGGACTCCGAAAGGGCTCCCATCGTACCTGTGCCTCCTACTGCGTCGCCGGAATCCCAGGAGACTGGGGCGCAGGGGGGGGCGCTTGTGGATGGGGGACCAAGCCGGAGCTCCACCCCACTGGATGACATACCGGTAGATCCTCAAGGATCTACTGGTACGACGAGACAGTCGGTGGACTGAGGATAATCATTTGTCCTCATGGCTACTGACACTTATGTCACACAAATGAACTTGCACCATTGCATAGCGGCTACCGATATTCTCCGGTTGCAGCTGGCGAAGGTGCAGACATTCCTAGCCCTGATTCAGGAGCCCTGGGTTAGAGGAGGTGAGGTGAGGGGTCTCTCCTTTCGAGGAAGTAGGCTCTTCTGCACGCCCAAGGACACAAACCCGAGAGCGTGTATACTTGCTTCTGATAATGTTTGGGCTCAATTACTAACCAATTTCTGTTTCAGAGATCTTGTAGCGGTACGGTTTCCGGCCTGCAAGGGACCGCTAGGAAACTTGGTGGTATGCTCGGCATACCTCCCATACGACTCCCCGGGCCTTCCGCCAACGAAGGAAATGGAGGAGCTTGTTAGGTTCTGCGAGCGGAAAGGATGGCCTTGCTCGTTGGTTGTGATGCGAATGCACACCACATTCTGTGGGGGAGCTCTGGCGTCAACCCGAGGGGCGAGGCTCTGGCCGACTTCCTGTTCTCAACCAGTCTAAACCTACTCAACAGGGGTGACGAGCCGACCTTCATCACTTCAAGAAGAACGGAGGTGCTCGACATCACTATGTGTAGCATCCCTATCGCCGATTATATTGAGAATTGGCGGGTAGCTACGGAGGTGATCTCTTTGTCTGATCACCGGCACATCTGTTTCACCATTAAAGGTAGAAGATCTTCAGGGGATCCGGAAATTTTCAGGAACCCGAGGAAAACAGATTGGTTCAGATACTTGGAGTTCCTCTCCGACAATCTGAGACGGGTTGACCTCAAACTTAGAACTACGAGAGGGTTGGACACTGCAGCTAGCAAACTACAGGAGTCCATAATCTCGGCCTACCATAGCAGTTGCAGTCCCCAGTTTCGAAGACCGAAGGGTCAGACGAAATGGTGGACCTCTGAAATAAATGATGCCAGACGCGATAGCAGGCATCTCTTCAACAAGGCAATGAGATCTGGCCTTACAAATGACTGGGACGAATACAAAGCGGCCCTGAAAATATACAAGGGACTTATAAGAAAGTCCAAAAGAGAATCGTGGAGGCGCTTTTGTAGTGACATCGAGGGCGCACCTGAAGCTAACCGGCTCAGGAGGATACTCTCTGCAGGGGGCCCTCCACGGATTGATTACTTAAAGCTCCCGACGGGGCATAAAACATGCTCAGATGAGGAAAGCTTGAGACATCTTCTAGAGGCGCACTTTCCGAGCTTCGTTAAGAATGGAAACACACAAAGTGAGTACTCTCGGCATGCCTCATGTGAGGATTGGAAGATGGCTTCACAGGTGGTTACATACTCTCGATTACGTTGGGCTTTCAACGGCTTCGAAAGTTTTAAGGCAGCTGGTGAGGATGGCATCATCCCGGCACTTCTTTCCAAGGGGCTGGACGTGCTGTCGTCCCCACTGCTCCACATACTCCGTGCGAGCCTGGCCTTGGGACACATTCCACTGTCCTGGAGGAAGGTGAGGGTTATTTTCATACCCAAACCTGGAAAACCATCGCACTCAAAAGCGAATGACTTTCGTCCAATAAGCCTCTCCTCCTTCTTAGTGAAGACGCTGGAAAGGTTGGTAGAAAGACACATCAGAGAGGTTGCTTTAGTGGCTAGACCACTGCACCCCTGCCAGCATGCGTACCAGTTAGGTTAGTCAGTTGATTCTGCTCTTCATTCGGTTGTCAACCGCATTGAGGCCGGAATACATAATAAAGAGTTCACACTAGCTGTATTTCTAGATATAGAGGGTGCATTCAACAACACTGCTTTTGAAGTGATGCAGTCAGCATTGACCAAGCACGGTGTGGCACCTACTCTCTGTCGATGGACGGAGTCGCTGCTTAGGGCTCGTAGCATTATTGCTCGGCTGGGTGGATCGACCATTGGGGGCGCACCAGGAAGAGGATGTCCGCAGGGCGGGGTTTTATCGCCGCTATTGTGGAATCTTGTCCTGAATGCGCTCCTGGTCGATTTGGCGAAGGCTGGGTTCGCTGTGGTGGCCTATGCGGATGACCTTGTCCTGCTGATTAGAGGTAAGGTAATCAGTGTCATTGTGAATCTGATGCAGCAAGCTCTGCGATTGATTGAGCGATGGTGCCTGGAAAACGAGCTCTCGGTAAATCCTGTTAAAACAGAGATGATTCTGTTTACCAGGAGGAGAGTGCCGAGCAACATGAGACTTCCTAGTCTGTGTGGAGTTGGGCTCACTCTATCCGAGCAAGTTCGATATCTCGGGGTGATATTGGACCGCAAACTCTTGTGGAACAAACACGTCGAGTCCGAAACGAATAAGGCTAATGTGATATTTTGGTCTACTCGAAGGGTAATTGGTAAAGGATGGGGCTTCAAACCGCACATTATGCACTGGCTGTACACTGCTGTGGTGAAGCCTATCCTAACCTATGCCTCAATGGTGTGGTGGCCGTCTATGGAGAAGGCCTGTAATCGCATCATGATGAGGAAATGCCAGAGGAAAGCTTGTCTAAGTATTACAGGCGCTCTGAGATCTACCCCCACGGCAGCGATGGAGTGTTTGCTGGGTCTTCCACCATTACATCTGGTTGTGAAGGAGGTAGCTATGAAGACAGCTCTCAGAGTCTGGGAACGGGGACAATGGCGTGATGCTGGACTCTTTAGGGGGCACGCGAGGGCTCTCAAAATGGTGGAGGATGTTAACGCATCCATTCTCCATAGAGGGGACCACGCGGGCACTAGTTTCTGCTTTGACGAGCCCTACAGGGTAGTTGTTCCTGATAGAGATCTATGGTCTTCACCAAACAGGCTTCTTTTGCCTGAAGGTCCCACTTGGTTCACTGATGGCTCTGTGTCTTTAACAGGGTCTGGTGCTGGAATTGTGGGACCCCGCTTCAATCGAGCTATCCCTCTGGGGATGAATTGCTCCATAGTGCAGGCTGAGCTGTATGCGGTTCTTGGCTGCGCGCTGGAGTGTATTCGCAGGGGATACTCTGAGGAACACATTCATATGTGCTGTGACAAATCCCTTTCTGACGTAAGAATTGACTCCTTGCTAGTAGGAGAATGCAGGGAAGCTCTGCGTGAGCTTGGCTCAGACAATTTCGTGAAAGTTGTTTGGTGTCCGGCTCATGCGGGGATACCTGGGAATGAGAAGGCAGATACACTGGCGAAGCAGGGGGCCCGATCAGAGTTTGTTGGTCCGGAACCCGCACTGCCAGTCTGTCGGAAATCTGTCAGGAACTTCTTCAGAAGTTGGCTGGACAGGAAGTTTTCCTCGGAATGGAGCACAGGAGTTGGCCTCAGGCAGTCGAGGCTTCTCATTGAGAGACCTTCATCTGGACCTGAAGTCAGGAGACTCCTGGCACTAGAGAGAAGACAGCTCAGTCTGGTGATCGGTACTTTGACTGGCCACCTACTGAACAAACATTTGAAGAGAATGGGACTGACAAGCAGCTCCTTGTGCCGGTGGTGCAGGAGCACAGATGAAACTGCTGAACACTTTTTGTTCAGTTGTAGAGACCTCACTTATCTGAGGACAACACACCTAGGAAACCCAACACCCACTATTCCTATGGTGAAAGGGACTCCTCCTGGTCGACTTGCGGCATTTATGTCTGCTTGTCTGCGGGACTGAGTCTCTCAAGCAGTATGCGGAGGAACAATGGGCCACAAGGCCTCAGTTCAGCCCGGAGTGGGCACCGCACAGAGAAGAAGAAGAAGAAGAAGTACACATTTTGAGTTCGATTCAGTTCACTTCTTAATTCGCATTTCCACCAATTCACTCATTGATTTATTTATAATACGAGTATTAGTCACTGTAGAATAGTAACTGATTTATATATTCCCACGCTTTTATTTCCATTTATGTCCAAGAAGAAATGGTTTTGGTAATGGTTGTCCTAGTGAACGCTTAGCTTCTTCTTTATTTTCGATAAGGAATAACTAACACATTACCTGACGTGTGTACCACCTCTGAACACTGTCACATCTAATGAAAGGCAATGTGTCCAACAGCTATTCAAACTACTGTTATATTCTCGGGCACGTGTACCCCGATAGTCACTTTTACCACACGTCTCAATGGTAATTTGTGATACTTTGGCCCTGTATTGACTTCTCTAGAAATATCCCCATAAATTCTCAATTTTCTTCGTCACTAAATAGAAATAGGAAATTAAAAATCACGATTTAAAGAGGGATTGGATTGTTAGTAAGAAAGGAACTCAGTTTCAGGGAAACGGCCCGAAAATTCACAGTAGTATTACAGTATACAAAAGCAGCCAAATAGATTCTGTTGGTTCTTAGAGGCATACAAGGAGAAAAGCGATGCTATCTAAGACTATGCAAAACCGAAATCAAAATATACAGGTTCGAAAGGTTTTGTGGTAGCTATAGGACCTGAGGTAACTAGGAAGGCTGTTGAACGAAATTTCTTTTTATTTACATCCATTTACACCAAGGAATAGAAATCGACTGGTAAAATGGTGTCGAGAGACTGGAGATTGGTTGCAGAGTGGAAATGCTTGAGTTATTAGACTAGATTCTGCCTTGGCGAAAGTCTTTATCTATATTTCTTATGTGACAGGCATATAGTCCACCCTCCATGGGTCACTCAAATTCTTCACTCTTCGTTTGCCAGTGCTGATGCTATTTTGAGAGGCAATTTTTCAATAATATAATAATTTCCGGATGCATACAGGTCATCGACCCATTGATTTTCTCAAGGTGCTGGTGTAGAAACATTAGACTAGCCGAAAATATTTCTTGATTAACTATTAATAGAGCATGTATTGGAAGCTGCTGGAAGGCCCTCTCAGTGAGTGTCACATCCTCCAGAAAATCTGGATTATCTGAGATATTGTCGGCTGGAGGCCTGGTTCACCAAAAGAAGAAAGGAAAAGAAATACTCGCTCCATGTGTTAATTTATTCATGATGATCATAGTTATAGTTATAGTTAGGAAGGGGTTACGTTCCACTGCGACCTCAAGGTCTATTGTGCCCCCCATCAGAGCCGTATTCGCAAATGCGCTACCTACAGCTCGCCCTCCAGCTCCAGAGCTCCAATGAACTCCAGTATCTGAGAGGGCTTCAAGGACATGATGATCAAACAAAACATTGCAATAAATTCAATTCAACTCGCTCTCGAATTTAAGACATCATTAACACAGAGACACTCTAATCTTGGAACGACTAGGATGCACGGCTACCGGGATGCATGTCGGTTTTCGCATAACTCAGTTGGTATGAGAGTGAAGCTTTTGATTTTAAGATACGAAACTGAATACTGCTGATCTTTTTAGAAAAACTTCAGTTCAGTTTTGGGTGTGTGAGAATGAATGGAACCATGGCCTCCGAATCTGCCAGTCTCCACATCTGCCTTCCCGAGTACCCTTCATTATTTGTCACTTTTTTCATTAGGGATCAAGATTTGATAACGAACGCAATACCAATAGGGGAGAGCGGGGCTGAAAGTGCCGGGGGTAAATTGTGCCGATGCTAATATCTCGAAATAAGAAATAGATTGATAAAAGATTGTATTGTATCGCGTATTGCCTAACCATCGGGCACACGTGGCTGCCATCTCAGTTGCGTCAGCGAAGCGGACCGAGTAGAATTACATGTGACTCATGTGAGGTTCCTCCAGCAGCACGTCAGTAAATATTTCCGTTTCGATACTTTTTGGTCGCAAGCTAGCATTTTTGGTGCTTTTAATATGAAAGTTTCAGTGAAATGTGTGTTATTTATCGTAGTTTATTATGCAGTGTAATTTCAATGATTTGAGCAGAGTGATTTTTATATGTCGGACAAAATATCACACTGTCATAAACGGGGTAAAATGTGCCGTTCATTTGGGGCTGGTTGTGCCGCGGCACAACCAACCCCTAAGTAGCCTATATTGTTCCATTATTTTTTGTTTGGCAGAATGAGGACGTACAAGCGAAAAACACAAAGGGGAACTACAAGTCAGGAGTTTTACAAAGGGCTGCTGGTGCAGTCATCAAGGATGGACTCAAATTTGAAAAAAGTCGCACGTGAATTGTAAATTTGTCACACAACACTAGATTCTACAACGCTATGTAAAAAAATAAAAAGTAGAATTTTCTGCGGTTGTATACAAACCAAGACTAGTGTTTAATGAGGAACAATGCACTACTGTCGAAGTACATCTTAAAAAGCGCTTCAATTTACTTCAGTCTTCTACCGAAAGAAGTACGACAACTTACGTTCCAGTGTACCGTGAAGTTTAATGTAAAAAAAAAACCCACCATCTTGGCATAAATATATTCTTATGAAATTGACGTCTTTTAAATTCTAAATTGATTTCCATTTATGTGAAACACCTAGCATTATCAACGGCACAACCGACCCCAGCTACGGCACAACTTGCCCCAAAGTGGGGTTGGTTGTGCCTTGTCGCCGCTGTATAAAAAAATCACTTTATCTCAAAAACAATTGAAAATGTGCAAAGTCTGTAGGTAAATTCATATTATGGACTAAATTTGGCTAAGGATGAACTACTTCTTCCAGATATAGTCCTTGTTTTATCTGAATCATATGGGGATTTGTAAAAAACGGCACTTTCAACCCCGCTCTCCCCTACTGAAATCTATGATTAGTCTCAGTCTGCTCCCCACATCTATCGTTTTTTTTTTTCATCGAACATGGGAAAAATATGGAGATGTACAAAATGCATCCAGTGCAAAACATGACATGTAGACGAGGTGGAGAGACAGCGGACAGCGCCGATAGCATCGCTCGTCATTACAATAACAAATAAGAACACATAGTGCCATGTTCAGGTCTGTTGACGGCGACAGCCACGTATAAATATACCCCTTTGGGTGTTTCACGATGAACAGCTTAGCCACTCCACGATAAGGCGAAAAAGGAACACATCGAAAAACCAAGTGAAGTGAATATTTTTTCAGGTATGATAATTCGAAATCACGCCTCCTGTCAGATCTGTCTGCTAGAAAAAGATAGATGGGATTCATCAGGCTCTGGAATGTTTCGATATTGATGTTGATTGGAAATTAACTCGTCGAAGAAGGGAGTGCTGTATAAGCGCCTCAATTGAGTCCTCTTTTTATTCTTTATTCATTTTGGAGCGGGCATCTGAAATGAACTGAAAGTACCACCACCTTCCACATGTGAAGGAGTTGAAGTACGTAAACGTTGCGCCTATGCTCATAGCTTCAGGAAGTGTGAATCAAGAAAAAGGTATATCATCATGTCTGAAAGTAGGCGTAATAAAACAATTTGCAACTAATGCGGCGACTTTTGGTTGGAGTTTTTAGGAACCTGCGTTTTTGAGCGCTCGTACTAGTTACACGAGGGCTATATCATTTCGTCACGATGTCTGTATTTTTCGAATTTTGAGCCGAAAATGGTCTCAAACGATAGAGTTCAACTCACTGATGACGAATCCGTCGGAAAATTTGAGTCTGTCCGTCCGGCCGTAAGCACAATAACTCTCGAACGGATCAAACTAGAGACTTGAAATTTTCAGTGTAGGTTCAGATCCCAAATGCCTCGGTTGAGTTCGTTAATGGGCAAAATTCCACCAGGGGTTCCGTAAATATGGCCATTCAAAATTTTGTTCTCCTGATTTCTTCGAAACTACAGATTCGATCAAGATGAAACTTTGCACTCAAATGGAGAATGAGGTGTTCAAGCTACATGTGGAATTTTGTCCAGATCGCATGACCAGAACCATAGAAACCATAGAAAATTGTAACTTTTGAACGGAAACGCCTAGGGACTTGAAATTTTCAGGATAGGTGACGTTCTGGACTTGAAATTTACAGGTTAGGTGTGCATCTTGATTGTCGTGATCACTTTCATCTATGAGCAAAATTATAGAAGGGGTTCCGTAAATATGGTCGTTTGAAATTTGGTTTTCTTGATAATTTCAAAACTACAGATTCGATCGTGACGAAATTTTGTATACTAATGAAGAATGATATATTCAAGCTACACTTCTCCAGATCACATGACCAGAACCATAGAAAATCATAACTTTCGAACGGAAAGGCCTAGGGACTTGAAATTTTCAGGATAGATGTGGATCTGAAATGTCGCGTTCACGTTTATCAATGAGCAGAATTATACTAGGGGTTCCGTAAATACGGTCGTTTGAAATTTTGGTTTCTCGATAATTTCGAAACTACGGATTCGATCGAGATAAAATTTCATATTTTAATCGAGAATGATATATTAAAGCAATATTTTGTCCAGATCGCATGACCAGAACCATAGAAGCCATAGAAAATTGTAACTTTTGAACGGAAAGGCCTAGGAACTTGAAATTTTCAGGGTGGGTTTGGATTGCGAATTTCACGGTCACGTTCATCAATGAGCCAAATTAGACTAGGGGTTCCGTAAATATGGCCGTTCAAAATACTCTGTTCCTGATAATTTCGAAACTACCGATTTGATTGGAATGAAATTTTGCACCTAGCTGAGGAATAATGTATTCAAGCTACGTGCAAAATTTTGTCCAGATCGCATCACCAAGACCAGATACCGTAGAAAATTCTAGCGAATTATCGAAACAAAATTGATCAGCTGAAGCACTGACATAAAGTCTGGAATTTCGCCTAAGTTTCAGAATTTGTTTGACAGCTGTCGAAAATTCCTTCAATTGATTTCTAAAACTGGAAAATGCGAATCTACCTACAAAGTGCATGTACGAGCGCTCAAAAGCTCCTGCCTTCACGGCAGTGCTTTTCGTAATTTTTCATGAGTCAATACGCGATCGGTATTATTCTGATCCCGTTTAGGATTGGAACCCTTGTCTGTGATTGGAAAATATCCTCTTTTGATATAAACATATTTTACCGAGGCAGATCATCGAATTCTCAGAGGTCTGAGATTCAGTTTCTGGTTGAATAACCATCTACGAGAGAGCTTATATAGAGCACACCAGTATCAAACCATTAACGAACACTGTAACCCTAAATATTATCATTGTATATATTGGCTTTGTTTCTGGTCAAACTCGAGCCCCAAGTACAAGATAGATCAAAGTCTGTTGAACCAGTATTGTTACAACTTTCGTGACACCACATCTTGTGTTGTTGAATGGTTGGAATGCTGACATCACCCCTTATGTACCAACATGGATCTACTATGTAGTCTAGACCTATCCCAAAAAAATCATACGGTTTCATTTCCTTGAGAAGAGGTAAAAGATTAGACTTATTCTTTGTTCTGCATCTACACTTTCTTCATCACGGTTGGCTTGGGGTTTTGTGAAGGCTTTCGTAATGCAGATGATACACAGCTCCCAAATAATTTCTCAAAACATTAACTTCAATTTAATCCTGGTTGAACTAATGTCTTTGGTAGAGAGAGGAGAACAATAAGAGGCCTACTGGATGTAGGTATTCATGCATGTAGTCGGGATTCCTGTTGTCACGTCAGCTTGGAATTCAGGGGTTGCTTTGCAGTGAACATATAAGTCATCGTGTGCCGGAAATTATACGCCAGTAGTCATTTTCCACCTCAAAAAATGATAATCTTATTATCTGACTCGCTGGTGTTGAGTCTGTGTTCTGGTCTTGATGAAACAATAATCCAGAAAGTGCAACAATATTAAATCTGTGGCATTTATCACACAAATCTTAAACTAAAATATAACAATGCCAGTTATTCATAAATGTTCATTAATGGAGTCACATAATGGAGAACCCTTATCAGAGGTGAGCGTCTAAGAAGGGGCACAACTTCGCCCATGAATACTCCACATAATTTGAAGAAATATATTAACTTCGAAATGTTTGGCAATAAGCATGCAAATTCAGATGAAAATACATGAATTGCGTAGTACAGGATATTTCTTTTTAATTGGGGCGTTAAAGAGACGAAACAATATTGTGTCCTTAATCTGACCTTTTGTCAATACAGATATTTCCTCAAAAAATTACGAAAAGCACTGCCGTGAAGGCAGGAGCTTTTGAGCGCTCGTACATGCACCTTGTAGGTAGATTCGCATTTTCCAGTTTCAGAAATCAATTGAAGGAATTTTCGACAGCTGTCGAAAAAATTCTGAAACTTAGGCGAAACTCCAGATTTCATGTCAGTGCTTCAGCTGATCTATTTTTTTTCGAAAATTCGCTAGAATTTTCTACGGTATCTATGGTCTGGGTGGTGCGACCTGGACAAAATTTTGCACGTAGTTTGAATACATTATTTCTCAGCTAGGTGCAAAATTTCATCCCAATCCGCTCAGTATTTTCGGAACTATCAGCAAAAAAATATTTTGATCGGCCATATTCACGGAACCCCTAGTCTAATTTTGCTCATTGATGAACGTGACCGCGATATTCGCGATCCAAACCCACCCTGAAAATTTCAAGTTCCTATGCCTTTCCGTTCAAAAGTTACGATTTTCTATGGTTTCTATGGTTCTGGTCATGCGATCTGGACAAAATATTGTTTTAATATATTATTATTATTCTCGATTAAAATACAAAATTTCATCTCGATCGAATCCGCAGTTTCGAAATTATCGAGAAACCAAAATTTCAAACGACCGTATTTACGGAACCCCTAGTATAATTCTGTTCATTGATAAACGTGAACGCGACATTTCAGATCCACACCTATCCTGAAAATTTCAAGTCCCTAGGCCTTTCCGTTCGAAAGTTATGATTTTCTATGGTTTCTATGGTTCTGGTCATGTGATCTGGAGAAATGTAGCTTGAATATATCATTCTCCATTAGTATAAAAAATTTCGTCACGATCGAATCTGTAGTTTTGAAATTATCAAGACACCTAAATTTCAAACGACCATGTTTACGGAACCCCTAGTATAATTTTGCTCATAGATGAACGTGATCACGACATTTGAGATCCACACCTATCCTGAAAATTTCAAGTTCCTAGGCGTTTCCGTTCAAAAGTTACAATTTTCTATGGTTTCTATGGTTCTGGTCGTGCGATCTGGACAAAATTCCACATGTAGCTTGAACACCCCATTTTCCATTTGAGTGCAAAATTTTATCTCGATCAAATCTGTAGTTTTCAAGTCATCAGGGAAACAAAACTTTGAACGGCCATATTTACGGAACCCCTGGTGGAATTTCGACCATTAACGAACTTAACCGAGGCATTCGGGAACTGAACCCACACTGAAAATTTAAAGTCTCTAGGTTGTTCCGTTCGAGAGTTATTGTGCTTACGGCCGGCCGGACGGACGGACGGACGGACGGAAGACTGACTCAAATTTTCCGACGGATTCGTCATCAGTGAGTCGAACATAGTCGATTGATACCATTTTCGGCTCAAAATTCGAAAAATACAGACATCGTGACGAAATGATATAGCCCTCGTGTAAGTAGTACGAGCGCTCAAAAACTGAAAAATCTGCTCTTCATTAATACCGACAACTCTGGTGTCCTTTCAATCTTCTATCCACCTTGTGCCACATTGGCTGATTTGCAATGACGATGACTTTTGCACGTCGTTGCACAGATATAAAGTGATCCGATACGGCAACGAATATATCGCGACATGCGGAGGACAATGTAGCGTTCGCGGCGAGGCCTATTAGCGATACATTCAAATGCTATTCAATTGATGGAAATCTTCCCTCTTGATGTTGCGAGCATGGCGGAACGTGTTCGCATTATCATCTCCGAATGATCGATATCGATCCTTCTGTTGCGTGTGTCACTCACGACTCCGATATCTTTCGAATGTGACTGGCAGTTTTTTATTATGTGGCCTACTTCCTCGAAGGACGATCTCCGGTGCTTCTTGATGAAAGGCTCCTCCAGATCATTTATTCACGGAATTTGAATTCATTTGAAGGTGTAAGGAAAAGATGAAATGGGCAAACAGGACATCATAGTGGTGGAAGAGCAGATTCATGGCTTCGTTATTGTTAAAGCCGCTCTTTGAAATAGCCTTTCTGCAGGTACAGATGTTGCTGGCTTCCCGAGAAAATCCTTGGCCATTTTCGATACCGACGGGTAAACATTTTCGTGTCTTCATCACCAATCAAGTATATTCTCAGCAGTTTCTGTCCTAGGCTCATTTGAGTATTCTTCAATTTTGTACTTCCAACATTCTGAGTTAACATTATTAGCTATCTTAATAGGTAAGTAATTCAAATTCGTTATCTTATGTTTCAAGACTCCGTTCTGGTTCTGGTATTGGATTCAGTAGGTGATTCTCGGCAGATTCATTAACTTTGAATAATTCCAACTAGTTTTGTTATGGTGTTTCAGTATTTTATTTCTCGAAGCTTGAATGCAGTGAATTATTTGCTCATCGGTAGCGTTTCCATCAACTTTATTATCGAGGTTATTAGCCCATATTTCTGGTTTGTCTAAAAGTAAGTTTATTTCAATTATAACCACCATATGGCATCGTCATAATACAGTTCTCGCAAACACTGTTAAGTTTAAGTTGCATTTGCTCTGAGTTTTTGATTTTGTTATTAAGGTATCTGATTTTACTGACAGAAGAGTTGAAATCTGAATCAGTATCATCGTTATTGTTATTACCTGTTTCGATATCATTCTCCAAATACTCCAAATCCTCCTAGACGTCTGAAATGTGTAACGTGTTAACAGTCCTCCCTTCAGTCCTCTCCTTGAGGCGCCACTGTCTTTGAACCGCTGTGTCCTGCAGCGCAAGTCGTTGCGCGTTATTCGGATTTGTACCTTTGCGTTTCGCGATTTTGAGATCTGGAATTGATTCGATAATATCGATTTCGCATTGAAGTGAACAGTGGAACTGTCACTTTCAATAATTGGATGTTGAACTGTTAAATAAATTCTCTCACGGTAACCCTTTCCTATAGTCCACTAAGATATTTTCTGGAATAATTCACAGAGATCGTAGATATTCTTGTGCACGTTTTTTTTTAGGTTAGATCTATGGCTTACCTCAAGTATCTATCTTATATTTTGCATTTTCTTTGCCTAATAGTTGTATTTTTTATTATTTCAAAGCTTCCTTCAGGTTACAATTTATCTTTTCTGTAAATTTTGGTTCCTTTAATGACGTATTTCGACCTGAAGGAGTGCTTGGGAAACTGTAAGTTTCTCTTATGAATTTCAAACGATTCACAGCTCTTCCCCTGGGATTAAAAAATTTCTTCCCCTGGGATTGGAGAAGTTTGTTCCCCTAGGAACCGAGAATTTGTTCCCTTGGGATTTGAAGATGTTCGTTCCCTGAGATTGGGACATTTAGCACCGCTTCCTCAAGACTTCCAATCATTGAATATTTCCGGGAGGTGGACATTTCCCTGGAATTGGATTGTTGGAAAATTGTACCGTATCTGCGAATCATTGGTTCTGGTTGTTTCACACCCTTAGCTGGACATATTTTAAGCATTGAAAGACTATATTTTATGGAGGAAATACTCTTAGAGATCTGGGAGAAATGATTAAGGTAAGTAACACTAACATTGTTTGATTTCATTTGTTCAGAGGTCGATCTTAACTTGTTGTGAACAATTGTAGATTTGAATTTTTATTATAATTGTAAAACCTGAAGGGAGTTTTCAATTCTGTCAGGAACCCTGAGATTAAGATTTTATTGCTCATTAAGGTTGATGCCTTTCGTAACGAAGGGGATCGGCACAAAGGTAATATCAAGGTAAATAACCATTACGTAACAAATGTTTCGATTTGATTCAACAACTCTCAATTCCTGGACCAAATAACGCATCATTGTAAAGTTAACACCCGCATCATCAGTTGTCACACCTTGCATGCAGTCCAGCACATCATAAGATTCTGACACCTCGAAGAAAATGTTAGGAACAGATGCACCTGTATAGCTTTCCTCAGCAGACACATAGTCTAAAAGCATTCACTGAATGTTCAAATTTTTTCCCCAAAGTCAGCTGTAATGCCATAGTAGCTCTCCATACCAATAGATGACCATCCATTAAGAATCAACGAGCCAGAATCAGATCCAAATGGCTCAGCAGACGTACTGTTTACTGTAGGGTCACTTTCACTCATGGTAAAATAAGACTTAGTAGTAATAACCTTACCAGACCGTGGTAAGCGTGCAACTGCGTGTCACAGGGTTTTCATAGATTCAGCTGATATTTTCGCTAGTGTTTTAGGTAAGCAAGTATATATTGTTATGGTTTCAATTGTTTAATTAATGAATTTATTCAAATTTCGAAAATAATTGAAAACCAAATAACAATTTTGAGAGAATTTCATCCAATTTCCAATTAATCTGCCCTAGATTCTTTCTCAAAGAGGGTTCTAAAGTGAAAAGTTAAAAAAATTCTACACAATTTATATTTAACAACAACCAAACTCAAAACAAACTAATCCTATCAATATGGAAAATTCTTAATTAACAAATCGTTCCAAACCAATTGACTGCACTCAAAGAACTTGTCGAAATATACTTCTTCAAATCCAATCGCTGGTCCACCTGTCCTGACTCCTCCAAAACTTTTATCTTCCCTTGTTCAACCAACTCCAATTCCAATTGTCCCTCCTACATCCAGCACGCCGTTCTGATATCTCGTTCACTCGCCAAATCAACTCCAACAATTCAATATCCTCTCGACAAAATTCTGAATACTATTAACTATTCTTATCTTCTCTGAAACCAATTTTTCAGCAAAACTTTCTGAAAGATCCAACTCCACTCTGACGTTTCTATCAATTTTTTTCAACCCGCTTGCCTTATTCTAATTTTATAATTTCCATGGTTACATTCTTCCATACAAATAAAATGACCCCTCTTTGAAAATATCAAATCACAATAATTTATACTTTAATCGAATTTACTGAATTTACTATATTTGAAAGTTGTTTGGTGATATATGAATTTATTTTTCATTTTTGATTTCCATGACAATATATTCTGATTGATGAATGGAATAAATTTTAGATTTCGCCAAGCACTATTCGAAGAATATTGATGAAGAAAGAGGCCAGGTCAGTACAGCCTGTATGACTTAATTTTTGCTACAATTAAAAACAATGAATATTTCAGTTTGGATTTTTTTCAACTGGCCAAAGAGCACCCGGATTTCAATCAAAGTCAACATTATGTTATATCTTGAAAAAAAAATGATTAAAAGTACAAAAAAGTTGATTCTGAATTTAATAAATGTTATGTTCTGTCAAGAAGTTGTCAATTTGTTAGACATAGACATGATCCCCCAAAATGAGGGTGTTTATCGAACACCTGAGGTTTCGAAGAATCATCGCTTGTATCACCAGTCCTGGGGTAAATGACCCTCAAGATGTGCAAAAAAAAATACTATTATTTTGGAAATTTTGATCTTCATTAATGGGAATAAAAAGGAAGAATAACAGTTGTTGCAATGAAACAGATGCCATTCATTGGGATTATGTTAGCTTATTCAATAAACAAACCCAAATCAGTACACTTATATGGGGAGACATTTTTGATAAGGTTTCTATTTGTAATTTTGTATCATTCGTAGATGTATGGAACCCTGAATTCCCATGTTTTCAACTGCACTCGAATATTCCGGCTGTAAGCCTCTCTACAATTGATCGTGTGTTTTGATAATTCGTCAATACGACAATAATTGAATTGAAATACTGTTGGTGTACAGGTTTATCCCATCGTTATCTTATGTGAGATTCGAAAACATTTTTTGCAGACTCAAAAACTTTAAAGTATTTTTTGAAAAATATACTCAACTTTTTTGTAGGTTATATTTATATGTTCTATTTCTCTGATTGAATTGATCAGTTATCTTTTGTAACCAAAAATAAAGCTTCGACCGAACGTTCAAGGACTGCTTCGATGTCAAAAATTCTTCAAGCGATAGAATACATTTCAAATCAGGTCTTCAAATGGATGAAACACAATGAATTGAGACACAAAATAAGGATATTGAAGTTAAATGAAGTTAGTAACGGGCTTTTTCTGGGCTGAAACAATTCCACCAAAACGGTTGGTACCATTGCCTCTAGAAAATTGATCGATGCGATACGTTCACGTGCATATTTTCATAGCAACCGCTGAAAAGCGTCAATCTCGTTGTAAGTGCTAGATAGAGAGATACGGGTCAGACATGACGGGCATTTGTATATCCTAGTTACCCCGCTTTATTGGTACACCATCGGGTCACTTTCGTAATGGCAGGATGGCGAGTGGGTATCTGAAGGTAACACGAGATCGTGAAGCTTATAATTTGTATGAATTATTGTCTCAAATTTACGAGAAACGAAAAACAGTTATGTTCAGAATGATGGTGGAAATTGAAAGATAACCTACAAATTGACATTTTGTAACACGGCTTATTTTGTGAAATTACAGTCTTGGTTGGGATCTAGATAGTAAGGGGAAGAACGGTCCTATACTCATAGGAGCAGAAAATTTTAAGAAAGCATTTTTTGTTTCTCCTTCTTGTGTACGAGCATTATTGTATTTACTGAATTCTAAGATATAGGTACATTCTCAGCGGTTCTATGTGACAATGAAATTGAGTTTTTCTGATATATTCAATATAAAATTGGTTCATTCAATTTCTTGAAATTTAAGAAATGTAAATATGGCCGTTCGAAGTTTTGTTTTTCTGATTACTTCGAAACCACAGATTCGATCGAGATGAAATTTTGCACTCAAATGGAGAATGACGTGTTCAAGCTACATGCAGAATTTTGTCCAGATCGCATGACCAGAACCATAGAAACCATAGAAAATCTTAACTTTCTAACGGAAAGGCCTAGGGACTTGAAATTTTCAGAATAGGTGTGAATCTCGGATGCCGTGTTCACGTTCATCTATGAGCAAAATTAGACTAGGGGTTCCGTAAATATGGTCGTTTGAAATTTATTTTCTCCGATAATTTCAAATCTACGGATTCGATCATGACGAAATTTTGTATTTTGGTGGAGAAAAATATATTCAAGCTACCTTTTTTCCAGATCACATGACCAGACCACAGAGATCATAGAAAATCATATCTTTCGAACGGAAAGGCCTAGAGACTTGAAATTTTTAGGATAGGTGTGGATTTCGATTGTCGCGGTCACGTTCATCAATGAGCAGACTAGGGGTTCTGTAAATATTGGTAAATTTATTTTTCTTGATAATTCCGAACCTATAGATTCGATCCTGTATGGTTTCTAAAACTGGAAAATGCGAATCTACCCACATGGTGGATGAACGAGCGCTCAAAAGCTCCTGACTTCACTGCAGTGCTTTCTTTAATTTTTTTGAATGGGTTCGTACGTAACAGTGTGGAATGACTCATCTACTTGATTTACGTGGAATCATCTCAAGTCAAAAGTACAACACTGTACTTCTTTTTGTTTCTTTGTTGATTATATCGAACTTTTCATCTGTGAGTCCAACCTTATCGTTTGAGACAATTCTCAAAATTGGAAAATTACAGACACTTTGCGAAAAGACAACGCTCATGTTCAAAGCAAAAATGTTCTTGCTATGCCGACTCATGAATATCTAGGCAAACCTCTTCACCGAGGGTATGACTAGATCTCAATAATGGCATGCCAATGAACTGGGTAATTTTTGAATTTTCACCAAAATTTTTCAACTGCCTGCCTGGCCTGAAGTACAAGCAGGGGGTTTTATGTTTTATACTAAACTAGCAGACTAGGCCACGCGTTGCCATGGCTAAGGTATACGTCTAATTATATTGTAGTAAACTATTCAAACCAGTGGAATTATTATTATTATTATCAACCTTAACGTAACTTAACCCTATCCTAACCCTAACCTTGATATTTTTAAAGTTATTTCCCAGTTCTCAAACAGTTTCAGATTCGGGAAAGACCCAAAAACTTGGCATCAATCCTCGCACGTTATCGCTCTTGTCGAGTGATCGGATGTGGTGGGGACGCGATGTCCTGCCGCCGATTTGAGACCCTCGTTGCCGCGTAGATAATTATCACTCTTTGTAATATATAATCCTATCCTATCTTTTAAGTTGGATAAAACTGCTCACAGTATGAAAAATCTGATTGAAATCGGTTCAAACAACGTGACACGAAATTTGTATATATAAGGAAGATATTTAACCAAGTTGATCATCAAAACATAATGGAGAGCATAAGGTAACTTTTGTGAGTTTAGCATCTTCTCGTCCAGTATCAAACACTGAAATCACTTAATACGAAATGGATTAATACAAGAGATATTAGAAAACAATGCCATGCACAAAAGACCAACGCACCTTAGTTTCACTACTGTTCGATCAATACGAGATGCCCTACACATCCAACTAAGAATAGAATGGAATTATAATAAAGGTAAAGTAATCATAAATTCAAAAGATTTATAATCCGGGACACTTGTCATTCCTGTTGGAGTCGAAAGACATTTAATGCCCATTGACTACCTAATAATATGTACGTTCACAATTGCTCTGTTATTATGTTAATACTAAGTACAATGCAGTCTAGCCGACGCTTCTACAATAAGATGAATTTAATTATTATCGACTTTGCTTGGGGACATGCGTTATGAATAGATCCCTGTTGGTTGCGTTGAAAGTGGTATTTCAATATGCCTATGAATTATTAAATAATTGTTTGTTTTACACACTGGTGTAGAGATAGGTTGGTAAGTGGAAAAACAACACCCACAAATATTGGCGGTATTGCAATATCTCTTTCGCATCTCTAATAATTGTAACCAATTGCGATAAACATGGCGGAATTTAACAAAGGAGTTTGAGTTTGAGTCATTTAGCTTGGCTCCGGATCGAACGGAACCCTTGAGCACACTCTGCACACTTGACAATTATTATGGTTGTAGCTGCTGCCTATCTCAAGAAAATACATGACTAATCAGTAGAGGGACACGAGCTCTTCCTATAGAGGAAACAGAAAATGTTCAGAGGTGAATGATGGTATTTTTGAACAGTCATTAGAAGAACGCCAAGAACGCGTATTGTCACTTACGCTAGCATTTGATATTTTTTATGTGTACATACTCCTGGAGTTTGGTCCATTCCTCCCGACTAACCCTCCATTTCCTCTTGAATAAGATTACGAAATACCAGCTGCCACTTGTACTCCCCTTGATGAAACAGAGTTTCGCAACTTTCATGCTGTTTCATGCCGAAAGATAAATGCAAATGAAAACATTTATGGGAACGTTAATAAATTATGTCCCAACATAATGTCACATGAATGCATCGGCTTTTAAACACTAACATGATTCATGACTATTTCACGATATTGACATTATAAGGCGTGAACTGGAAGGAAAAGGCTATTTGTAGGATATTGCATTAAGTATTTATGAATTCGAACATAACTGTGAAGCCATTCAAAGTTGATTGTGTTCCGTAGAACGAGCGGTTGTATTAGCATGAAACGATCTATGTTGGGTTATCGCCATATTTCGCACACTTACTGCAGGTTACTTGATAACAGAATTAATATTTAACTGACCCATCCACGTTCTCGAGAGTACTTTACAAATTGATTTTCGAATGGTTTGCGATGCTCAAATAAATTTAAGAAAACCAGAGAGAACAATTTTTATTTTTGAGCCAAGAATGGTCTTCAACTATCAGGATGAATGACAAGTGCTCAAATCGAATTTAGTCCCCTCCGGCAAGGCGACGGTCCGTGAACTCGATAACTTACGAAAGAAAAGGCCTAGATTGTTGACAATTTTAGGGAACGTTCGAGGTCTGAATACGTAAGTAAAGTTCATGTTTTTTTTGAGCGATCGTTCTACTAACACGAGAGCTTCATCACTTCGTCACGATGTTTGTATTTTTCAAATTTTCAACCGAAAATGGTCTCAATCGACAAGGTCCGACTCACTGATGACGAATCCGTCAAAAAAATCGAATCTTACCGTCCGTATACACGAGAACTCTCGAACGGAACGATCTAGAAGCTTGAAATATTCAGAGTAGGTTCAAATCTCGAATGCCGCGGTTAAGTTCGTTATTGGGCAAAATTCGACCAGGGGTTTCGTAAATATGGCCGTTCGAAATTTTGTTCTCCTGATTTCTTCTAAACTACTGATTCGATGGAGATGCAATTCTGCACTTAAATGGAGCCTGACGTGTTCGAGCTACATGCAAAATGTCCAGATCCTATGACCAGAACCATAGAAATCTTAGAAAACTATAACTATCGAACGGAAAGGCCTAGGGACTTGAAATTTTTAGGATGTGTGGATCCCGAATGTCGCAGTCAAGTTCAAAAATGAGCAAAATTTGACCTGGGTTTCTGTGAATATGGCCGTTCAAAATAAATTTTTCTGATTATTCCGAAACTATTGTTTCTTTATTATTATTATTAATAATCCTTATATATCCCTGATAGCTGATTTGGCATAATTGACAAAGAGCTGCTGTCATTTTTTTTACAGCTGTCAACAATTTCTTCAATTGATTTCTAAAATGGGAAAATGCGCCCAAAAGCCTCACGGCAGTGCTTTCCAATTTTATTTATAACTAGCAGACCCGACCACGCGTTGCTGTGGGCTAAGGTATACGTTGGATTATTATTATTATTAACCCTAACCTAACCCTCATCCTTATCCTCACCCTTGTTCATGAGTCTCAAAAGAATTTTCATATTCTTAGGTATATGTTATGATCAATGTGTGAGATGTTCGAGATAGAAAAAAAATACCTTAAAAGTTGGATTGAAACCTCATCCCCAAATTATGTTTGAACCAAATGATGTAATTTGGATCACACTATTGTAATGCTGAATATTCTGCTTGAAATGTTTAGATAGAGGTTCTTGTCCTGAAAGTAATGAATTCAAAGGTTCGGTGGCGTTGTCAGTTGTGGCAATTTGATTTTTCAATTCGAAGGAAATAATCCTGGAGGCTCGTTTCGATATCTCAGAGCATTACAGTATTGACAAATGGTGCTCCTATTTCCAAAAGACAGCAATATCTTGCTAGCATAATCGACTGTGGGATCATGTCTAAATTCCAAACGCTCAAAGTTGATCATTTAATTGGATTCTATATTTTGTTGTAACTCACCTGAGATCGATAATATCGATTCTTCCGGAGTTGGGGCAGATCTTGATTGAGAACCTCTCATTATGTTTGCTCATTGTCTCGATCATTATGAACTCGCCTTGATTGACGCGTTCGCCGACCAATTTTGGACGCCTCACTGATGGCAATTTTATCAATCGCAATAACTATCCCACAAAACAACGATATACCCATATCGAACAGAGTGATAAACTTCAATTCCTAGAAACACGATGAGCTCCACGCACACAAGTGTCAAAATCCTCATGAAATATAGGTAATCTATGATTGTTCGCTCGGTCGGAGGAAAAAGGAAAGCCTTTTTTTCTTTTTCGTACGGCTTTTTCGGAAATATTTCGTTGTATAAACCTTGTTCTGATAATAATGAACGCAACTGAAAAAGAATTATCGAATTTGGTGCAGTCGTTTTAACGTGATGCCCGCACATAGGTAAACCATAGATCCTCTTCCATGAATATATAGATGGGACAGCTTATTCATATTATTTTTGACTTGTCTTCTACAGAATCCAAAACCACTTCTTGGTTCCTCCGCCTTCGAGACCAATTTCTCAGTCTCAGGACAAAATAGTGTCCTTACATTTACCAGCTTTTCCGCCTGAAGCCTTTGGCCAGTAAATGGGGGTTGCTTATTCCAGCAATCATTCGGTCAAGAACCCCTGGCGCATCCAGACCTCAAACGTACCCTGAAAATTTCGATACTCTAGGCCTTCTCTGTCAAAAGTTATCGTGCTTTCAGATACTTGCCAAGTTCAATTTTTGTTTAAATTGTCCTTTTGCTTTTTAATTTCCACAATCGATCACTCGTAGGATTTCAGTCAATTATCATCTCGTATTTTTGAATATTGTGTCCAATTCAATCTGAATACTTCCAAACATCTTCATCATTCAAAATAGTCCCCCAAAACTAATGGTTTTTATTCATTTCCTATTGCAACCACTTATCTAGGATTGTCAATCCAAAAAACATTTAAAATACTTAATATCAATTACACACTAGTCACATTCCCATTATGAATTTATCTCTGATCATAAATTTGTTCGAAATGATAATTTAAGTATTCGGTGAACTGAAACTGAACAAATGAATACATTCGGAATTATTGCTATTAATTTGGAATTTATATTAGAACTATATCATTGGACCATGACGGTAGGTAGCTATAGAACTCTGCAAATTATAGGCCAATTTTCATTTGGAGATAAATTGACATGGTGATTGCTCCGTTTATATGAGGAAAGACCAAACTATCACTTCAAAATATTTGTGCAGATTTATCGTAAAATTTCAATACGATCTCTATATCATCTCTACAATTTCACAGATGTAATGATGAATTGCTCAAATCGGTTAATAAAATATAAAATAGAAATTATATTTTGGTCGATATCTTCAAAGGGAAGCATTTCGTTCAGGAAATATATCTCGATTTGAACTTTTTTTATGTATAGCCAGCCCCATTGTTTCTGGACACCCTCTATACATATAACCTATAATCACAAAAATTGATTCTGATGACACATGGCTTTTGAATATCGATCTCGGAAAAAGAATAGATGTTTACTTTGAAACAATATATTGTCATGGAAATCCAAAAATGAAGAATAAATTCAAATTATATCACCAAACAAAATTCGATAAATGATTAAAATATGAATTTTTTTTTTGAGAGGGTTCATTTTATTTGAATGTTACCATAGAAGATAAAAAAATTAGAATTAAGGAAGCTGGTTTTTGACGATTGAGGAATGTCAGAGTAGAAATCTTTCTTCAAAAAAATTACGGAAAGCACTGCCGTGAAGTTAGGAGCTTTTGAGCGCTCGTACATCCACCTTGTAGGTAGATTTGCATTTTCCAGTTTCAGAAATCAATTGAAGGAATTTTCGACAGCTGTCAAAAAAATTCTCAAACTCCAGACTTGTCAGTGCTTCAGCTGACCAATTTTTGTTCGATAATTCGCTAGAATTTTCTGCGGTATCTATGGTCTTGGTGATGCGATCTGGACAAAATTTCGCACGTAGTTTGAATACATTATTCCTCAGCTAGGTGCAAAACTTCATTCCAATCAAATCAGTAGTTTCTAAATTATCAGGAAAAAATATTTTGAGCGGCCATATTTACGGAACCCCTAGTTTAATTTTGCTCATTGATGAACGTGACCGTGAAATTCGCGATCCAAACCCACCCTGAAAATTTCAAGTTCCTAGGCCTTTCCCTTCGGAAGTTATAGTTTTCTATGGTTTCTATGGTTCTGGTCATGCGATCTGGACAAAATGTTGCTTTAATTTATCATTCTCGTTCGAAATACAGAATTTTATCCCGATCCAATCCGTAGTTTCGAAATTATCGAGAAAACATAATTTCAAACGACCGTACTTACGGAACCCCTAGTATAATTCTGCTCATTGATAAACGTGAACGCCATATTCCAGATCTACACCTATCCTGAAAGTTTCAAGTTCCTAGGCCTTTCCGTTCGAAAGTTATGATTTTCTATGGTTTCTATGGTTCTGGTCATGCGATCTAGGAAAATCTAGCTTGAATATATCATTCCCCATTAGTATACAAAAATTCGTCACGATCGAACCTGTAGTTTTGAAATTATCAAGAAAACTAAATTTCAAACGACCATATTTACGGAACCCCTAGTATAATTTTGCTCATAGATGAATGTGATCACGACAATAGTGATCGACACCTATCCTGAAAATTTCAAGTCCCTAGGCGTTTCCGTTCAGAAGTTACAATTTTCTATGGTTTCTATAGTTCTTGTGATGCGAGCTGGACAAAATTTTGCATGTAGCTTGAAAACCTTATTTTCCATTAGAGTGCAAAATTTCATTTCGATCGAATCTGTAGTTTCGAAGTAATCAGGAACACAAAATTTCGAGCGGTCATATTTACGGAACCCCTCGGCGAATTTTGCCCAATAATGAACTTAACCGCGGCATTCGAGATTCGAACCTACCCTGAAAATTTCAAGTTTCTAGGACATTCCGTTCACGGACGGCCGGACGGACAGACTCGAAATTTTCGACGAATTTGCCATCAGTGAGTCGAACCTTGTCGATTGAGACCATTTTTTTCTCAAAATTCGAAAAATACAGACATCGTGACGAAATGATATAGCCCTCGTGTAAGTAGTACGAGCGCTCAAAAAGGTTTGTTTGAATTGAGATAGAAAAACGAAAAAATCATCGAGATATTTGTATATAACGAATTGAATGGAACCTGAAAGAATGGAAACTGATTATTATGTAAAGAGAAACATACTTTGATGGAAGTATCAACTTAATTGGAGGAAAAGAGGAAGCTGAAAGAAACTAGATCAACATAATATTGGCATTTTATCATCAACTACAGACAAGGCAGGGAAGTTGAGCAACTTTATAGACTAAGCTGTTCTCTGTGAGTTTTTATTTATATCTTGTTCAAAAAGAGTTATAATTTAGAATTTTTATTTTTTATTAGAATTAGTTTATTGAGTTTAGATTATAAGTTGTTGTAAACAAAAATTATTTTTATTTGTGCACCTTGAGAACCCTCCTTGAAAAGAGTCACGGGAAAAATTAAAAAAAAAATTGAAAAACAAAATTATTTGAATATTATTAGTGGTTTTTCATGAAATTTCAAAATTAAAATTTAATATTATTTATATCTTAATTGAACCATATTGATCAAGCCCAGAGTGGAGAGCAGGTTTATTAACGATCGCTGTGTACATAATAACGACATTTTCACATCAAATCCCCATTACCAACATTTCGAATGTAAACCTTATCGACGTCTTTCACAATGATATTTATATGCAAAACAAGACTACGACCTGACATGTAACATCCTTATTTGGTGTTATTAGAGGTGAATAACTCTGACATTTCTTCGGAAATACCATTGACTTAATGAGAACAGAAAGAATCAGCCGAGTAACTAGTTGTACTCCCTGCCATACTTGTAGTTGAGCAGTTGTGGGGAGGACAGAACCAATAACAAACTATGACAATTAACATTTCTTCTCCTTTTGAAGACCACCTTAGGATATTAACTTGAATTCTTATTATCTTCAGGATTTTTGTTGCACTTCTACTCGATTCGTTCAGTAATAGTATATTATTCCATAATTGAGTGAAAAATCACTTCTCTTTCAAATGGAATATGTAATTTTTTTCGAACGTTTTGGAATTCATAAAAACCTGGAGATCCACCTTTAGATTAGATTTATAATTACGATCGTTATAGTTGAGTGATCAATGGAAAATTTGCCTAGTTAAGGTTGTCATGCAAAATAAATTTGGACAGACATAAAATATAATAATTATTCATGGTAACTAATTCATCGTTGACATTGCAACACTTTTCCCTCCGGCGGACGGAAAAGTAGAACTTTTCGATGATCCTGTCAGTCGAAATATGACGTTGTTTCCGTACGTTCGAAAAAAATTATTTCTTCGATGTTTCAGAGCCGTAAACATTTGATAAATCTCATTTACTTCGCCGAGATGCAAGAGATCAAAGTGTGCGATATGCTGTTCGGTAGTCATGAAAACCTGTCTACAAAGAACACTCATAACTGGGTTTTATTATACCACATCGTTGGTTTCATTGTCCTTGTTGCTCCATGTCTATTCATTATCTTGGTGTGTAAATTCCGGGTTATCTCAATCTCTGTTGACAAACATACAAATGGAGTTAGATATGAAAAAATTATTTAACGACTTCCTTTGGGGTTGATGCAGTGTTGAAAACTACACAAGAGGCTCTATGAAATTTGTTTACTGGGTATTCTTCAGGTGAATTTCATGATTTCATTTGACAGTTGTGGTAGTTGTTTCATATAACAGTAGCAATACAAATAATTTTACTTTGGGGTGCTAGTGTACTGAAAACACAGCTTCCTTCAAAAATGCAAAGTCGGTCGAAGACATTTCATTTAAAATTGGTTGCCAAGACTCACAAGTTTATAACGCTTTCACTGTTGAAAAGGTGTAAAATGTCATAAATCGCCAAGACCCTAATTCTGCAAGGTATAAATAACTCTATAAGCCCTAACAGTACAAACCCTACATCTCGGTCGGAAACTATGGACGAATATTCTTTTGAGTAAGGTCAACACAAATTTTGCAATTTCAGAAAATATAGCATGTGTTAAAAAACTAAGTATTGGCAGTGGAATGTAAACAGGGCACCATACATTTTTGAATTTGTTTACAGAATAAGCAGACATATTTATGAAGGGCTTCTTTTTCATCGAAACAAAAATTCTCTTCATTTCCATATTAACGAGAGACTTCTCTAAGGTAAGCGAAAATTTAAATCTGAAAGAAAAAAGGCGAGTGCAGAAAAAATTGATGAAAATGAAAATTATAATATGTCAAACCGATTTAAAATTCGCCACTCTTTGCAGAAATGAATCAGAAACTGCTTCTACAGCCTTGCAACCAACCAAAATTATCCATGATATGGACCCTCAAATCCTCAACTGAAATCCATCTGAAAAACAAGCTACATATTACAAACGTCCATGACCTGTTGTGTTACGATTCAGAACAAACCATATTATCCTAGGAAGATCAAATTCAGGGTCTCTATTAAGATTTTCTTGTTTATTCAAATTGAGAAAAATATTGCATCAAAAATGTTCACGCGACTTCAACCTGGTGATCTTATTGACCGGAATGTAGGAGAGTATGCTAAATGAACTCGCAAAAAAAAAACTGTTCAAAGTTGTAGTCTGTCTGCGATTATGAGGAGGATCAATATTTGGAAGGACTGGTAACCAACGAGTAGGTGTGGATTTAATGGTTTCATAAATAATCCTCCTAGATGAACTTAACCGTGCATCAATTTGTTGCACCAGAACACTGATGAACCAAACGGGGCAACAATATGCTTGAGCAGAAAAACCAAGGCTAAGACACCAAGAAATTGGTGTTGTATCAGCACCCCAAGAAGTACCAGCTAATTTCTCTAGGATATTATTTCTAGTATTCAACTCTGAACGTGAATCATCTGAATGGGCTTCAAAATTTGGAGAGGAATCTTGGGTTTTGTTACTTAGGATTGATATTTAGTTTCAAGAAAGATTTACCGAAAATTTCTGAATTTTTCATATCTCGGTTTTATACGGGACCCTTTATACTTTGCAGTTTGCTGATGACCAAGCGTTTGTATCCGGTGATAAAGATGATATGAAATACATGATGCGCAAGCTGCTTGAAGAATACGAAAAGTGGGGTTTAAAAGTCAACTTAGAGAAGACCAAATATCTTTGTGTTGGTGTGGAACATGGTGATCTAACATTGAATAGTGATGAAATAATGAGCCACTGCCTGGACTATTACTATCTCGGAGTGATTTTCGACTCAACTGGAGCGGACAACAAGGAAATAGAAAGAATAACAACTGCGAAAAAAGCAATATCCTGTCTCAATGGAATGATATGAAACAAAAATATTACAAAAAAAATTATAAAAGCACAGCCGTGAAGTCAGGAGCTTTTGAGCGCTCGTTCATCCACCTTGTAGGTAGATTCGCATTCTCCAGTTTTAGAAAGCAATTGGAAAGATTTTGACAGCTGTCAAAGAAAATTTCAAACTAAGGTGAAAATCCAGACTTCACGTCATTGCTTTAGGTGACCAATTTTTTCTCAATAATTCGCTAGAATTTTCTACGGTATCTATGGTCTTGGTGATTTGGACAAAATTTTTCACGTAATTTGAATACATTATTCTTCATCTATGTGCGAAATTTCATTCCAATCCAATAAGTAATTTCGAAATTATCAGGAGAAGAATAGTTTGAACGGCCCTATTTACGGAACCCCTAGTCTAATTTTGATCATTGATGAACGTGACCGCGAAATTCGCGATCCGAACCTATCCTGAAAATTACAAGTCCCTAGACCTTTCCATTACAAAGTTATAATTTTCTATGGATTCTATAGTTCTGGTCATGCGATCTGGAAAAAAAGTAGCTTGAATATATCATTCTGCATTAAAATGCAACATTTCGATCGAATCCGTAGTTTTGAAAGGATCAATAAAACTGAATTTCAAACGACCATATTCGCGGAACCCTAGTCTAATTTTGCTTATTGATAAACTAACGTGACCGTGATATTCGAGATCCACACCTATCCTGAAAATTTCAAGTCCATGGTTTCTATGGTTCTGGTCATGTGAGCTGGACAAAATTTTGCACGTAGCTTGAAGACGCAATTCTCCATCTATCTTTGTGCAAAATTTTACTTCGAGCGGCCATATTTACGAACTTAACCGCGGCATTCGAACCTACCCTGAACATTTCAAGTTTCTAGAACATTCCGTTCGAGAGTTATCGTGTATACGGACGGCCGGCCGGCCGGACGGACGAACGGAAAGACTCGAATTTTTTGACGTATTCGTCATCAGTGAGTCGAACTCTGTCGTTTGAAACCATTTTCCGCTCAAAATTCGAAAAATACAGACATCGTGACGAAATGATAAAGCCCTCGTGTAAGTAGTACGAGCGCTCAATTATGGGGTACTTGGGCTTAAGATGTTGAAGAAGGGAGGAACTAACATGGCTTTCATTAAAGATTTTGTGGTAATATTTTTCAACTCAATTCTAAACAAGATGATGGAAAAATTTCTACTTGTATTCCTACATTTTTCATGAAAATGATACAATATTTCAATATTTTTCAATAGGTTCTATTTATCTCAAATATGATTTCAAAGTTTTTCAACAAAGCTTTTGATGAATTTGAGCGAGTATCATCAAAACTTCAATTGTATATTTGTCACGAAAAATTTTAAATGTTTTCAAGGAATTTACAGTTTATTAATGTGATATTGAGAAGAACTGGAGCACATTCGTTTTACTTGTTTTTTTTTTTTGGCTGAGTAGGTGCAACCAGATGAACCTTTCTACATCCTCAGATTCAGATTCTAAATCGAGAAGAAAGTGCTCACTTGATTTCATATTGCATAGGAAAATATGGAGATTGAGGTGTTCAAGCTACATGTGAAATTTTGTCCAGATCGAATGACCAGAACCATAGAAACTATAGAAAGTTGTAACTTTTGAACGGAAACGCCTAGAGACTTGAAATTTTCAGGATAGGTGTGGATCTCGAATGTTGCGGTCACCTTCATCAATGAGCAAAATTAGACTATGGGTTCCGTAAATATGGTCGTTTGTAATTCACAGTGACGAAATTCTGTATTTGAATTGATAATGATATGTTCGAGCTACATTTTTTCCAGATCGCATGATCAGAACCATAGAATACCATAGAAAATCATAACTTTCGAACAGAAAGGCCTAGGGGCTTGAAATTTGCAGGATAGGTTCGGATCGCGAATTTCGCGGTCACTTTCATCAATGAGCAAAATTAGACTAGGGGTTCTGTAAATATAGCGTTTCGAACTATTTTTTTCCTGATTATTTCGAAACTACTTTTTGGATTGGAATGAAATTTCGCACATGGATGAAGAATAATGTATTCAAACTACGTGGAGAATTTCGTCCAGATCGCATTACCAAGACTATAGATACCGTAAAAAATTCTAGCGAAATATCGAAAAAAAAATTGGTCACCTAAAGCACTGACGTAAAGTCTGGATTTTCGCCATAGTTAGAAATTTTCTTCGACAACCGAATCTTTCCAATTGGTTTCTCAAACTGGACAATGCGAATCTACCTAAAAGTGGATAAACGAGCGCTCAAAAGCTCCGACTTCACGGCAGTGCTTTTCATCATTTTTCGCTCTCGCACTACTTACACGAGGGCTATATCATTTCGTCACGATGTCTGTATTTTTCGAATTTTGAGCCGAAAATGGTCTCAAACGACTATGTTCGACTCACTGATGACGAATCCGTCGAAAAATTCGAGTCAGTCCGTCCGTATACACGATAACTCATGAACGGAATGTCCTAGAAACTTGAAACCTGAAAATTTCAAGTTTCTAGTAGATTCGAATCTCGAATGCCGCGGTTGAGTTCGTTATTGGGCAAAATTCGCCCAGGAGTTCCGTAAATATGGCCGCTCGAAATTTTGTTTTTCTGATTACTTCGAAACTAATGATTCGATCGGAGTGAAATTTTGCACTAAGATGGCGAATTACGTGTTCAAGCTACATGCGAAATTTTGTCCTCCTCGCATGACCAGAACCATAGAAACCATATAAAATTATAACTTTGTGATGGAAAGGCCTAGGGACTTGAAATTTTCAGGATAGGTGTGGATTTCGAATGTCGCGGTCACGTTCATCAATGAGCAAAATTAGACTAAGGGTTCCGTAAATATATTCGTTTGGAATTCAGTTTTCTTGGTAATTTAAAAACTATGGATTTGATCATGACCATAGAACCATAGAAACCATAGAAAATCATAACTTTCGAACGAAAGGCCTAGGGACTTAAAATTTTCAGGATAGGTTCAGATAGCGGATTTCGCGGTTACGTTGATCAATGAGCAAAATAAGACTAGGGGTTCCGTAAATATAGCCGTTCAAACTATTTTCGAGCGCTCGTACTACTTACACGAGGGCTATATCATTTCGTCACGATGTCTGTATTTTTCGAATTTGGAGCCAAAAATGGTCTCAAACGACTATGTTCGACTCACTGATGACGAATCCGTCGGAAAATTCGAGTCTGTCCGTCCGGCCGTCCGTCCGTATACACGATAACTTTCGAACGGGATGTCCTAGAAACTTGAAATTTTCAGGGTAGGTTCGAATCTCGAATGCCGAGGTTAAGTTCGTTATTGGGCAAATTCCGCCTAAGGGTTCCGTAAATATGGCCGCTCGAAATTTTGTTTTCCTGATTACTTTGAAACTACAGATTCGATCGAGATAAAATTTTGCACTTCAATGGAAAATGGGATGTTCAAGCTACATGCAAAATCTTGCATCACCAGAACCATAGAAACCATAGAAAATTGTAACTTTTGAACGGAAACGCCTAGGGACTTAAAATTTTCAGGATAGGTGTGGATCTCGATTGTCGTGATCACTTTCATCTATGAGCAAAATTATACTAGGGGTTCCGTAAATATGGTCGTTTGAAATTTTGTTTTCTTGATAATTCCCAAACTACAGATTCGATCGTGACGAAATTTTGTACACTTATGGAGAATGATATATTCAAGCTACATTTCTCTAGATCGCATGACCAGAACCATAGAAACCATAGAAAATCAAAACTTTCGAACGATAAGGCCTAGGGACTTGAAATTTTCAGGATAGGTGTAGATCTGAAATGTGGCGTTCACGTTTATCAATGAGCAGAATTATACAAGGGGTTCCGTAAATATGGTCGTTTGAAATTTTGTTTTCTCGATAATTCCGAAACTACGGATTCGATCGAGATAAAATTTTTTATTTTAAACGAGAATGACATATTAAAGCAACATTTTGTCCATATCGCATGACCAGAACCATAGAAACCATAGAAAATTATATCTTCCGAAGGAAAAGACCTACGAACTCGAAATTTTCAGGGTGGGTTTGGATCGCGAATTTCACGGTCACGTTCATCAATGAGCGAAATTAGACTAGGGGTTCCTTAAATATGGCCGTTCAAAATATTCTGTTCCTGATAATTTCGAAACTACCGATTCGATTGGTATGAAACTTCGCACCTAGCTGAGGAATAATATATTCAAACTACGTGCGAAATTTTATCCAGATCGCTTCACCAAGACCATAGATACCGTAGAAATCTTTAGCGAATTATCGAAAAAAAAATTGGTCACCTAAAGCACTGACTCGAAGTCTGGATTATCGCCTTAGTTTGAAAATTTGTTTGACAGCTGTCAAAAATTTCCTCAATTGGTTTCCAAAACTGGAAAATGCGAATCTACCTACAAGGAGCATGTACGAGCGCTCAAAAGCTCCTGCCTTCACGGCAGTGCTTTTCGTAATTTTTTCCTGATAATTCCGAAACTACTTATTGTATTGAAATGAAATTTCGCACATAAGTGAAGAATAATGTATTTGAACTACGTGGGAAATTATGTCCAGATCGCATTACTAAGACAATAGATACCGTAGAAAATTCTTACGAATTATCGAAAACAAAATTAGTCGTTCAACACTGACGTGAAGTCGGGAGTATCGCCTCAGTTTGAAATTTTTTTAACAGCTGTCAAAATCTTTCCAATTGGCTTCTGAAACTAGAGAATGCGAATCTACCTACAAGGTGGATGAACGAGCGCTCAAAAGCTCCTGACTTCACGGCAGTGCCTTCCTAAATTTTTTTATACTGAGTTTTATCATTTACTTGCAACAATAGAGAATTTCTGGGGTTCAGAAAACCATTTGGGAAATGATTCGAAGAGAGCTCATAAAATATTATTCGAATATCCTATGAGCGATTCAACAGTTATAATTGACAAGTTAGTAATTTTCCGCCCATGTAGTTCCAAAATATTGATTTTTCTGGATCCCATACTCATTTCACAAAAGAAATTCAAAACCAGCAACATTGTGAATGGGTTAATACATCGAAATATCCATTGCGAACGTTCTAAACGATTCAACCACCATGCAATCTAACACACTACTAGACAAGACCCACGATCCACGAAACTGAGATGCTGGTACAACTCGATCCACGCGTGGGACAGTACTGGCCGTGGGATGGGTTCGATTTGCGGCAATAATCTGAGACAACGTTCTACAAAATAGTCCACTCGTGTGCTGTGCGTGGGCTGGGTTCAATTTGCGCCAGGCCATGTTGATTATCTCCACAGGCGGGTTTGAAACCCTAAATTTGTGTAAAATATTCCTGATTCCAGTTGCTGTAGGAAAAAGGCAAGGGAAAGCGAGGTGTTGTGAGGAGACGGATTTCATAGTTGAAAAATCTGAGAACTGTGAGACCCTGGTATGATGTGAACACAACTGAGCTTTTCCGGGCTGCAGCCAACAAGGTTCAACTGGCATGTATGGTAGCCAACATCCGGAACTGATAGGAATGGAAAGAAGAATACCTTATAGTGGGCAGATAAAGTTAGCAGGGCCTCATTCAGATGAGGAACCCTGAAAAATAGTGTAACCGATCCTAGGACCCCATAGTTATATTTATAGTTAGGAAGGGGGTTACATTTCACTGCGACCTCAAAGTCTATTGTGCCCCCCATCATAGCCGTATTCGCAAATGCGCTACCTAAAGCTCGCCCTCCAGCTCCAGAGCTCCATTGAACTCCAGTATCTGAGAGGGCTCCAAGGAGCTTAGATCCTCATTCCTCCCGTAATTCTCTTGTCCAAGACATTCTTTGCGCTGGTTTGCAATGGCGAGGCATTCTGTAACCTGGTGAACAGAAGTTCCTTCCTCTTCACTACAGAATCTACACTCGTCAGTTCCTGTTAAGCTCATTCTCATCATATGCTTCCTAAGGCGACAATGTCCTGCGAGAAAGCCAGTGAGTAGGCGTAACTTGTCCTTACTGCGATCCAAATACTGTTTGCATCTTGAACTTTCAAAGTTCCGAATGAACTTTTCGGAGTGATCGATTTCTGAAAGGTACCTCCAGAGTGCTTCTCTTTCAATCTCTTTCTTCTCCAGAAACTCTTTCTTATAGGTGCATTTACCTATGCCACAGAAATGCTCTGGGCCAGTAAGTGGCGTTTGTGCTCCCTTTCTAGCAAGTGTATTGGCCTCTTCGTTTCCTTTGATTTCTGAGTGATCAGGAACCCAGACTAAAGAGACCTTATTTTTTTGCCTACTTCATTAAGTTTTCTCCGGCACTCCCATATCAGCTTCGAGTCGATGATATAGGAGTTCACTGTTTTGATAGCAGCTTGACTATCAGAATGGATCACAATGTCACACCCTTGACAGTTTCTCTCCAGGTTCATATCTATGCATCTTTCGATTGCAAGTATTTCTGCCTGAAAGGCACTCCAGTAGGTGCC
The DNA here is from genome assembly GCA_963966015.1 of Aphidecta obliterata. Classification (NCBI taxonomy): domain Eukaryota; kingdom Metazoa; phylum Arthropoda; class Insecta; order Coleoptera; family Coccinellidae; genus Aphidecta; species Aphidecta obliterata. Next base: position 4,456,999 of record OZ014432.1, read on the forward strand.
TAACGATAGTGTACACTTGGTTCTTGCCCCGTATACTCCAGCGCCGGCCCCCATCGTGGTTTTAGAACCATCTGTATACCATTTAATGGTATTCACTTTGAAGTTTTGGGTAGTGTATTCCTTTTCCCGTTCTTCTTTTTTACATAGCATAGTGTTGAAGTTCTTCTCAATCTCTTCAACTCAACTTCTTCTTCTCAACTTTTTTAATCATAACATCACTTGGCAGGTTCGCTGGTGAGATGTACTTGTTCAGAGAGGACCAGGCTCCCTGACTTTTAATCCTCTCATTCCCTGTACCTTCCCTAGATATTCTAAGGATAGCCTCGTGGGCTACCCTATTGATCACTAGATGTAATGGAGTGAGATCTGTGATGACCTCAAGTGCTCTTGTCGGCTCCTCATAGCTCCAGTGATGCAAACGCAGGCAAGCCTTTTATCTGGTCGAGTATTTGCCTCGTGCTTGTCTGCCCTGTCTTAGCAGATCAGACTACTGCCCCATAAGTTATTATTTGTCTCACAATCATGACGTACATCCATCGCAGTATTTTAGGGTTACAGCCCCAGTTTTTACCGGATAGGCTTCTGCACGCCATTAGAGCGCTTGTCGCTTTACTAGCAGTGTTTTTAACATGCTTGTTCCATAGAAGCTTATTGTCTAGGGTAATTCCCAGATATTTGAGTACAGAATTCCATTCTATGTTATCTCCATTCACCGAGATGGGCTCCATAGCTGGAAGGTTTCTTTTCCGAGTAAAGGGAACTACTGTGGTCTTGGCTGGGTTGATGTTGAGCCCCACTGCTCGATCATTTCGAGGCCCTTCTGTAACAAATCACTGAAGGAGCCCTCGAATTTACCTTTTACTGTAAGGACTTTGTCATCGGCATAGCCTATACATTCGAAGCCAAGCTCCGTTAGCCTGTGCAGTAGTTCATCCACTACCAGACTCCAAAGGAGGGGAGATATTACTCCTCCTTGAGGTGTTCCGCGAGTGGTTTTGACAGAGATGGTCTGATCGACCACCAATCCTAGGACCCCATCATGAATTATCAATTATCTACCAATATGGTAGAAGCACCATCCAATGTTGAACGCTTGAGGACGATAGAAAAATTATATTACTGGTGAAGATGCGACATATTTCATTCGACAGTATGAAAAAGAACGCCATTGCCGATAATACGAGAGATTGCAAGTGATAGCTTAAATGAAATACCGACCAGAACTATCATCACAACAAGTTTCATGAAGCGCTTGCAAAAACGCCAACGATACTTCCTCACAAATGCTGAAACCCGCATGTCCATATGTAATAGAGACACACTCATTAAATCTTAGGGAACACACGTGTGGTCACGTCATCTCAACATGAGCACTACATCATAGAAATCGTCCTTACATGGAGTATAATTTTCGTCCATAAATCCATCTCGGTTCTCCAGCAGGGGGAAAAAGTCCGACCGCATTAATGCCGCGCCGCGCGTCTTTCAGCTCGTTTTTAATCGACAATTATCCGTCAATCCGATCCGGTCCCTCGTGGCCCGTCGGAACAAGGAAACGCGAAAACGATCGTTTAATGGGAACACTTCATCATTGTGTGTTTTGCATTCACGGCATAATAAATAACTTGTTTTACTATATTGAGTTGAGAGATACGCCGCATTTAATGGCAGTCATAACCATAAATATCGACGCTGAGGCAAGATTCCGATATCTTTATTGGAAATATGACACGTTTCATTGCGAATCAGTTCCATAAAAATAAGAAACTAGTTTGATACGCACATGAAAAGAAGTAATGGCATAAGAATGGTCTTTATCAGTTTCGAGACCATTTTTGGAGACTTGGATAAGTAGTCTGAAACGTTGCAGATTTCAAGCAAAATTATGCTATTTCGATGTTACATTGTTCACGTCGAACTTTTACGGACTAACCGGCGCATTCAGACCTCCAATGTGCCCTGAATATATTGAAACTCTAGATAGATGGTAGAACCTCTGTTCGAATTTCATTCCAAATCACTGTCTTCAATTCCGCTAGTAGAAGATGTCATAAATGTTCGAAACAAAGTGGTGGACATTTTTAAAGTTTCATCTAGATGAAGATTTAACACTGAATCAGTTGCATTCGGTGTTGAATCTTCATATATATGAAACCAATGACAGTTTATTTCAAGATCATTTTCGCTGAAATATTGTGAATATATTATTTAATCCTCAATGTAGTTGCATTTTGACTCGCATTTTGATGAGCGAAAAAAACCTGAATAGAACACCATGTTCGATTGTTTATGTTCACCTGGCACTTTTCCGAGGCTCGTCATGTGGAACATATCATATTGGCATTCAAAAGTTACTTGCTCATGAACAACTAGAAGTAGAGCCTATTGATGGAAATATTTCAGTGAGTTTCATTATACCCTATCAATATGAATTCCAAATTATGAATATCTAAAGGAAACAAGTGAGTACAAAAAATTAAAGATCAAATAACTTAACAGGATGTGTGACATATGTATCAAAAACTATAGACAATGTTGCATCTCTGTGACCTCATTCATTTTGAAACGAATACCTTTAGAAAAAATTGAGAAAAGCACTGCCGTGAAGGCAGGAGCTTTTGAGCGCTCGTACATGCACCTTGTAGGTAGATTCGCATTTTTCAGTTTTAGAAACCAATTGAAAAGATTTTGACAGCTGTCAAAAAAAAATTCGAACAAAGGCGAAAATCCAGACTTCACGTCAGTGCTTTAGGTGACCAATTTTTTGAGCGCTCGTACTACTTACACGAGTGCTATATCATTTCGTCACGATGTCTGTATTTTTCGAATTTTGAGCCGAAAATGGTCTCAATCGACTATGTTCGACTCACTGATGACGAATCCGTCGGAAAATTCGAGCCTGTCCGTCCGGCCGTCCGTCAATTTTCAGTGTGGATTCAGTTCCCGAATGGCTCGGTTAAGTTCGTTAATGGGCCAAATTCCACCAAGGGTTCCGTAAATATGGCCGTTCAAAGTTTTGTTTCCCTGATTACTTGAAAACTACAGATTTGATCGAGATGAAATTTTGCACTCGAATGGAAAATGAGGTGTACAAGCTACATGTGGAATTTTGTCCAGATCGCATGACCAGAACCATAGAAACCATAGAAAATTGTAACTTTTGAACGGAAACGCCTAGGGACTTGAAATTTTCAGCATAGGTGTGGATCTTGAATGTCGTGATCACGTTCATCTATGAGCAACATTATACAAGGGGTTCCGTAAATACGATCATTTGAAATTTTTTTTTTTCGATAAATTCGAAACTACGGATTCGATCGAGATGAAATTTTGTATTTCAATCGAGAATGATATATTGAAGCAATATTTTGTACAGATCGCATGACCAGAACCATAGAAACCATAGAAAATTCTAACTTTTGAACGGAAAGGCCTAGGAACTTGAAATTTTCAGGGTGGGTTTGGATCGAGAATATTGCGGTCACGTTCATCAATGAGCAAAATTAGACCAGAGGTTCCGTAAATATGGCCGTTCAAGATATTTTTTTCCTGATAGTTTCGAAACTACTGATTGGATTGGAATGAAATTATGCACCTAGCTCAGGAATAATGTATTCAAACTACGTGCAAAATTTTGTCCAGATCGCATCACTAAGACCATAGATACCGTGGAAAATTCTAGCGAATTATCGGAAAAAAATTGGTCAGCTGAAGCACCGACATGAAGTCTGGAGTTTTGCCTGAGTTTCAGGATTTTTTTGACAGCAGTCAAACATTCATTCAATTGATTTCTAAAACTGGAAAATGCGAATCTACCTATAAGGTGCATGTACGAGCGCTCAAAAGCTCCTGCCTTCACGGCAGTGCTTTTCGAAATTTTTTTCAATAATTCGCTAGAATTTTTTACGGTATCTATTGTCTTGGTAATGCGATCTGGACAAAATTTCCCACGTAGTTTGAATACATTATTCTTCATCTATGTGCGAAATTTCATTCCAATCCAATAAGTAGCTTCGAAATTATCGGGAAAACTAAATTTCAAACGATCATATTTACGGAACCCCTAGTCTAATTCTGCTGATTGATGAACGTGACCGCGACATTCGAGATCCAAACCTATCCTGAAAATTTCAAGTCTCTAGGCCTTTCCGTTCGGAAGTTATAATTTTCTATGGTTTCTATGGTTCTGATTACGCGATCTGGACAAAATGTAGCTCGAATATATCATTCTCATCTTAAATACGAATTTTCGTCACGATCAAATACATAGTTTCGAAATTATCAAGAAAACTGAAATTCAAACGACCATATTTACGGAACCCATAGTCTAATTTTGCTCATTGATGAACGTGACCGCAACATTCGAGATCTACACCTATCCTGAAAATTTCAAGTCTCTAGGCCTTTCCGTTCGAAAGTTGCAATTATCTATGGTTTCTATGGTTCTGGTCATGCGAGCCTGACAAAATTTTGCATGTAGCTTGAACACGTTATTCTCTGAGTACAAAATTTCACCTCGATCGAACCTGTAGTTTCGAAATAATCAGGAGAACAAAATTTCGAACGGCCATATTCACGGCGAATACTGCCCGATAACGAACTTAAGCGCGGCATTCGAGATTCGAACCTACCCTGAAAATTTCAAGTTTCTAGGACATTCCGTTCGAGAGTTATCGTGTATACGGCCGGCCGGACGGACGGACAGACTCAAATTTTTCGACGAATTTGTCATCAGTGAGTCCAACCTTGTCGATTGAGACCATTTTCGGCTTAAAATTCGAAAAATACAGACATCGTGACGAAATGGTATAGCACTCGTGTAAGTAGTACGAGCGCTCAAAAACAAATCCCTTATATTTGAATGATAATATACAGGGTGTTTCATTGGTAAATGTACATACGTTAACCTGAGATAGAGCTACCCTAGACGAGTCCAAAAAACCTAAATATGATAGGTCTAATCAACTTCAGAACCGAGATTTATGTATTCGCCAATATCTTCAATTGCTTATAACTTCTGAACCATCCAGTATAATCAATTGATATTTGGAACGTAAAACAAACTTCCATGGTTGAATCGATTTATTTTTAAACTGATCAAAATATCCAGGTCCGTATTAGAAAAATATGGGACTTTTCGCAAGCTGAGATTCAACACCCTGTATGAAGGATTATTGTAATTTGATTAAAATATTCGGAAAGAGCCGAGAATTTTCGATAGGGATCAGTAGATTTCAGTGTCCCGCACGACATTCGACCCATCAAAATTTTTGTTGAAAAATTTGATTCGATATTGAAATTTCACTGGCTTCACAAAAATGTGTTACATTGAGATTGAATTCGAAAAATTGTCTGTTGTAATGATGGAAAATTTGTATTTTTTTTCATATTCCAATTAATAACTTCAAGAATTTTTCAGAAAAATATGGATTTTCAATAATTCCTTCAAAATGATCTACAGTAAAAAAATTAATAAACAAATGAGTAAACAAGTATTTCATTTGAAATAAATCATGAAAATTGCTCGAAAATGCCACTGTTTTGCTCAATACATAGTTTTTCACTTTTCAAATTATGTCTAATAGCCTTTTGTAGGTAATTTCTGGATCATGACGGATGTTATAGCAGTCAACTTCGATTCGTTATAAGGTGGAGCCCCATCATGCTGAAAATACATTGCTACAATGTTCGTACCGTCGAGTAGTACAGGAAGATGATTTTGAAGGAAATCCAAATAAATATCACCCGTAAGCCATCTTGGCAGAATGTGAGGCCCAATCATTCGATTATTATAATCTCCACACAATACGTTGATTGAGAACTACTAGGATTTCATGTGTTTGTCTGTACTACTTGAAGGTACGAACATTGCAGGAATGCTTTGACAGCATGATGGGGCTCCACTTTATTTTAGGGTTATTTTCAGGAACTTTTTGGAACAGAACTTTCCAAATATGTGGATAGGCAGAGGTGGACCGCATGCTTGGCCTCCTAGATTACCAGATTTCAATCCTATCTATTATTTCCTATGGGGAAATTGCAAAGCTTTAGTATAAGCGTATGAGATTGGAAGTGAGGAGATTCTCCTGCAACGCATCGAAGTTGCCTGCAATAAGATCCTTAATGATCCAGAAATGATCAAAAAGGCTAAAAAACATAATTTGAAATGGACAAGAATGTGAATCGTGCAAAACGGTGGCACTTCTGAGCAAGTTTTATGATTTTTTCCAAATGTTCTACAAGTTCACTCACTTGTTTATTTATTTTTCCACTGTTGATCATTTTGAATAAATTATTCAATATCCATATTTTTCTCGAAATTATTCAACGGAATATGAAAAAAAATACACATGTTCCATCGGTCTGACAGATAATCTTTCGACTTTAATTTCAAATAAACGACATTTTTGTAAAGTATGTGGAATGTTACTATCGAATTGAATCTTTCGACAAAAATTTTGATGGGTCACAAACCATGTGGGACATTGAAATTTACTGATCCCCGTCGAAAATTCTCGGCTCTTTTCGAATATTTTGATCAAATTCCAATATTCCTTCATACAGCGTGTTGAATCTCAGATTGCGAAAAGTCCCATATTTTCTAATACGGACCTGGATTTTTTGATCAGTTCAAAGATGAATCGATTTACCCGTGGAAGTGTGTTTTACGTTTCAAATATCAATCAATTATATTGGATGGTTCAGAAGTTATAAGCAATTGAAAATATTGGCGAATACATAAATCACCCTGTATCTCGGCTATGAAGTTGATTAGACCTATCATATATTGATTTTTTGGACTCGTCTATAGTAGATCTACCTCAGGTTAACGTATGTACATTTACCAATGAAACACCCTGTATATTCAAGCTACATGTGATTTTTTTTCAGATCGCCTAGGTAACCAGAACCATTTCAAATTACAACAACTTATCGATTGACAAATTTCCAATATTTCTGTAAAAAAATTATAAAAGCATTATAAAAGCCGTGAAGTCAGGAGCTTTTGAGAGCTCGTACATCCACCTTCTAGGTAGATTCGCATTTTCCAGTTCCAGTTTCCAGCACATGTTCGGGATTTGAGTGTTAAAGTTTGATAGAGATCCGAGATCACTCATTGATGCACATCAATATTTTTTGAGCGCTCGTACTACTTACACGAGGGCTATATCATTTCGTCACGATGTCTGCATTTTTCGAATTTTGAGCTGAAAATGTGCCGTAAGCACGATAACTCTCGAACGGAACAACCTAGAGACTTGAAATTTTCAGTGTGGGTTCAGTTCCCGAATGCCTCGGTTGAGTTCGTTAATGGGCCAAATTCCACCAGGGGTTCCGTAAATATGGCCGTTCAGAGTTTTCTTCTCCCGATTACTTGGAAACTACAGATTTGATCGAGATGAAATTTTGCACTCAAATGGAGAATGAGGTGTTCAAGTTACATTCGAAATTTTGTCCAGATCGCATAACCAGAACCACAGAAATCATAGAAAAATGTAACTTTTGAACGGAAACGCCTAGGGACTTGAAAATTTTCAGGATAGGTGTGAATTTCGAATGTCGTGATCACGTTCATCTATCAGAAAAATTATACTAGGGGTTCCGTAAATATGGTCGTTTGAAATTTAGTTTTCTCGATAATTTCCAAACTACAGATTCGATCGTGACGAAATTTTGTATACTAATGGAAAATGATATATTCGAGCTACATTTTTCCAGATCGCATTACCAGAACCATAGAAACCCTAGGAAATCATAACTTTCGAACGGAAAGGCCTAGGGACTCGAAATTTTCAGGATAGGTGTGGATCTTGAATGTCGTGATCACGTTCATCTATGAGCAGAATTATACAAGTGGTTCCGTGAATACCGTTGTTCAAAATTTTGTTTTCTCGATAATTTCGAAACTACGGATTCGATCGAGATAAAATTTTGTATTTCGCATGACCAGAACCATAGAAACCATAGAAAATTTCAACTTCTGAAGGGAACGGCCTAGGAACTTGAACTTTTTAGGGTAGGTTTGGATCGCAAATGTCATGTTCATCAATGAGCAAAATTAGACTAGGGGTTCCGTAAATATGGTCGTTCAAAATATTTTTTTCCTGATAATTTCGAAACTACTGATTGGATTGTAATGAAATTTTACACCTAGCTGAAGATTAATGTATTCAAACTACTCGCGAAATTTTGTCCAGATCGCATCACCAAGTCCATAGATACCGTAGTTAATTCTAGCGAATTATCGATAGAAAATTTTTTTGACAGCTGTCGAAAATTCCTTCAATTGATTTATAAAACTGGAGATTGCGAATCTACCTACAAGGAGGATGTACGAGCGCTCAAAAGCTCCTGAGTTCACGGCAGTACTTTTATAATTTTTTTCTTATTTAATCCTTGTTTGCTTCTTGACTCCTTCATCTTTTTCAGTAGAACATTGTTAAATCCTAAAAAAGCTCGCCTATCAGAGTTGATAACAATTGACTTCGAAGCAAATTGTTCGCCCGTTATTGCTTCTCCCACATCTCCCATGATAAACACTGTAGACATTGGCATACGAAAACAGTGAATTTCCGATTACTAATCCAACTGTCGTCCGGCAACTTTATAGTCGCACCGTCGATATAACTAAGGTACTCCAGTTCACAATCTATGCGAATCTACGACAACTTCCACGTAAGTTATTATGATTACTGTCGAAGTAGGTAGTATGTATCTCTATTCGTGAAGTTTGATTTTACTGTAGCCATAACCATATCGGGATCAATTTATTTCTCGGATTAGACCGTGAAACTCAATACTGTCGAAACTGTATCGTAAATTGCGCCGTTTATCAATCCTCGTGGCATGTTGATAATTTCGCTACTATTTGAGCAAATTCGTTCCAGCTGCTGATCATTTTCATCCACCGCTATAACGAAATTGAATATGATTATCGATGGTTGTCGGTAAAGTAGAGCGCGCTTTTTATTTAATTTCAGCAGGTGATCTTGTGAATAGGGGAAGAGGTAATTTTTCAACACTGAAGAATAGCAAATTAATAATATTATAATCCCATATCCTTCGATTACTGCAAGTACTACACTAGATACCAGTCTATGCCAAAGTTATCTCGACTTATTCGTCAATTAAGTCAATCCGATGACCGGTACGGAAACGCGTACGCGACAGACAAATTTATGTAAATTTTTTTGGACCAGCGAACACAGAATTACACAGAAGAATTCAACAAAATATCATCCCAATCGAATCAATGGTTCAGGAACGCATAGAGGACATACAATGATTCAATTTTATTCATATAATTCAATAATTCACCACAGAATACTTTCACTTCTACTTTCCAATCACTCTCACTTACAGTACTCACTTCCCAGACGCTTTTCCTTTGAGAAAGTAACATTTCCCGGCCTAGTCTGGAAAGTACGTACTTGCCGGACTAGGCCGGGAAGTACGTTTCCCGTAGCAACGAAATTACGACTGACACCTATTACGTTGTTATCATTGGCTTCGTGGGTCTGATTTCGATAAATACAATTGATCATTACCATAGCAACGAAATACCAACATGAAATAAGTTGCCATTTTGATTTTTGAAAGCTTGGAGTGTTTTTGGTCGCATTTATCGCAATAAAGAAATGTGTCTCATTGATTTGTTATTCTACACGGTTGCCGAAAAAATAGTGTACGCAACATGTCCAAAAACCGTTTTTTTGGACTTCCAGGACTTGCTAACGCTCGTCCAAGAATTTTGTCTACTCGTCCAAAAAAACAGTATTTTCCGGACTTGTTATATAAATTACTATTTTCGGCAACCGTCCGTGAAGTACTCACTTCCCAGACGCTTTTTCTTTGAGAAAGTAGCATTTCCCGGCCTATACCGGGAAGTACGAACTTCCCGGACTAGGCCGGAATGTATCAAATTCGTAATGAAAATAACGACTGACACCTATTTTACATGAAATTACATAGTTGACATTTGAATTCTTGAAAGTTCGAAATTTTGTTCTACAAAAAAATATAATAAAGAAATGTGTCTCATTGATTTGTTATTCTAGACGGTTGTCGAAAGAATAGTGTACGCAACACGTCCAAAAACAGTTTTTTTCTCCAATCGTGGTAAAAGTGACAGTATTTTGACCTGTTTCCTATGCGCAAAGCTCAACATTCCAGAATAGTGGGCAGTTGCTAAGTAATTAGAAAATAACAGTGCGGTAATATTCTCACCGCACTGCTGTAGCGTGCGGAAATGTTACAAATGGATTATTACAATAAAATGAAACAAAGTACATTTTCAGAAGAGGATACACTGTTGTTTTTTCTGCAAAAATCCATGAAGCGTTGGTACGCAAGTTCATACTTCTCTCTGGATTTCGCCGGAAGTAAATTAAGTGAAGCCGCGTTCGCGGCTTCTACTAGTTCAGGAGGCGTGCAAGGTAACAAATAATCACTATCAGTGTTCATGTTTAATTCTTTTTCAATTCCTTAAAAATACAACGAATCAAACAAAACCGGCTTGAAAATTATTTTACTTTCGTCATAACAAAGTAATTTCCATGGTAACCACTTCTATATTTCAATATGAACATAGAGAAACCTTATTTACTTGATTACATCTTGAATGAAATATTTTTCAATTAATTTTTCAAATGTAAATCAACGATCGAAGAAAAATAGTATGTATAATTCGTGGGAAAAGCATATTCCCAAACTCCTGAGTTACCAGACTCGTCGCTACGCTCCTCGACTGGTAATTATCACAGTCGTTTATTATGCTTTTCTCACTAATTATACAATATACTATTTTGGACTTCTAGAATTTGCCTACTCATCCAAAGAAAGAGTATTTTCTGGACTTGTTACATAAATAACTATTTGCACGTAAGAACAAAAAAGCCTTCAAATTTTCCAATAATTTCCATCAGAAATATTGACTTTTGGTTATGCTTTGGACCAGGAAACATATATACTCCGTTTAAGAATTATTGCCATCTCGGTTGGCTGGGAAAAATCGAATTTAAGTTGGTAATAGACTATTCAGTAATATTTTGGGTTGCTGAATTCAGGTTGGTATAGGAATAGCACTAACATTACCCATAGAAATCTTGCTTTGATGATTTTATCGAAGATATTGGTGAATATGTAATTATAAAAATTTGCTCTGAATTTGAGTATTTCTTGTCTTATGCTATTAAAATGGCTGGAATTGACCAGGATACATCGCGCTTAACAAGAGAACGCCTGGCAGTTTCTCGGTGTTACTTCGAGTTTTTCAAAGATTTGGCATATATTTCCGCTAGTGTTTCAGGTAAACTGTTATTCACCGACTCAAAGTGTATTCTGATTGATCAATGTCTCTTAAATTTTCAGATTTCTCCAAGCCCTGTCCGTATAATATTAGCATGTTATTATAGCCTGGAATTAGCAGTGGAAGAAAACCTGTGCGATACGATTATTCCTTCAAAGAGACATTGAATGACTTTGTTTTTGCTAGAATTAAAAACAATGAATATATCAGTTCAGATATCCTTCTCGAACTGGCCAAAGAGCACCTAGATTTCAATTCATCGAAGTCAACATCATATTATATCATAAAAAAAATTGGAAACAAATACAAAAAAGTTGATCGAAGGAAAATTCTTTACTGATAAACAGAAAAATATAATAAAAATAGTACGATATTGTGATAAATACCGAGAATACATGAAACAAAACGTAAAATTCATTTATCTAGATGAAACTTGGATATTCAAAAACGGTATTCAAATTTGTCAGTGGACACTAGAAAATAATCCAAAAGGTATGCCGAGTATATTCAAGGGTAAAGGCAGAAGGTGCACAATTTTGAATGCTGGAACAATTGATGGATTTTTACCTGGATGTGATCCGATTCTTGACAGTGGTATTAATGATAAGGATTACTATGAATGGTGAATTATTTCATAAATGGGTTATTGAAATATTGAAACCTTCCCTGCAACAGGATGCCCATCAATAGAATTATGTTAGCTTATTCAATAAACACATCCAAATCACTATACTACGTGGAAACAAAGTTTTCAATATTTTTATCTTTGCTCTTGTATCATTCATAGATATTTCAAGTTTATTTATTATACTTATACTGTAAAGTACCCTTTTCACATTCCCTCTGCTAATACACATGTTATATTGTTCCCAATTCAAAAGTATACTGAATAATTGTGAAATTGCTCATCAATTATAATATTTTCAATAATTCATGGACAGTTTTAATGAATGAAAATAAAAATTGACTTTCTTGAAGTATTCAACACCGAGCAATAATTAATTCACAAATTGGTTCATATATTGATAGTTCGGTACAAATTTCATATCAAAATTCTTTAAGTACTACATAGATTCTCAATTTTCGTTTCTCTCTTATTTCTTAATACATTATAACGTTTTTTCCAATCCATTCTTTTGGCCCTGTGCTTGCGAAGTATCCAAAAATGTTTTTGTTGCACCACTAGCTACCTGCTACAATTCCATTAATTATCCTTCTTGAATCCTGACATAAAATGGTACTCTTATAGTTATATGGTTAGAATTTTGCAAGATTTCCAATACCAATAAATATTGCATGGTCCTGAGTGAAAATAAATATTTATTTGAATGATCTTCAATTTTCCATGGTTGACTTTTATATGAGATAATTTCATATCAAAGCGTTCCACGTTATTTTTGCGCTTTCAAACCTGAACTCCCATGTAGAAACTGCAATCGATATATTCCGGCTTCATTATTCGATAATTCTTATACTCAACACTCTTCTAGGTTATATTTATGTTTTATTTCTATCATGAAATTTAGTTACTTTTTGTAACCAGAAATAAAGCCTCGACTGGACGTTCATGGCCTGCTTCGATGTCAATAATTCTTGAATAGGTCTTAAATAGGTAATGAAATATGCATGTAATGAAGGCTAATCCATGCTTTCATAGCCTACTTCCTTTCTTATTATTGAACGCTCGATATGTAGGGTAGTTTTTTCTGTAAAAGTCAATGAATCTGTTTAAAAACTGGGAGGGTCTATGGAGTTTAACTAGAATCTGATTTTCCAACAAAATTCCATGCAGTAAGCAACCCAGAAAAATTCTGGATGTCAAACGACAGATGGTAGGTGACGGACAGAACAGTTTTCGTTCAAAAAAATTCCTTGAACGATTCTCAAAGCATTATCATTGAAGAGGAGGATTAAGCTTTAACATGAAAGAAGCCTGTCTTGATAATCGAGGTTTCAAGCCGACCAACAGCTTTTTCAAGAATGATCTCTCGAACTTCATCAGAAATGGAAAGATTCGTGAATATAAATCGTTCCCACCTTCGAAGAACTTCCATTTGCCAAGGCCAAGCTACCAGCATATTTCACATCATCGGCCCCGTATGAAAGAATGTCCAATTTCATTTTGAAAAATCGCCGTCGTTAATCACCGGTAATGAAATGGGACAGAGAGTCCCAGAGAGAATAAATGTCTCGTAAATAACAACATACGATATATTGGATATACAAAGTATCCCATCGGTTTTATTAAGTGCGTGTCTTGCACTTGAAAATAGTGTCTGCTATGACGATGGTCATCCCGCATGCACTGTTGTGTGTGGATAAGAGGAAGAAAGGGGAATATAGATGTTACTAACAAAATAACCAACAAGAAGGTAAGGCAGATATCTAGTTTTTTCGAGAAGGGCATCAGGACTTAATATAAAGTTCCCTGCGTTTTATGTTCTGGTAGATTTGAGATGGTGGTACAAGTCATAGAGCTTCCAGAGTACCTATTTTCGGATTACCTACACTGGTTATATTTTCTCGAACACATTCAACTTATTTTTTCAGATAATTAATTGTTTTCTACGATTTGAAGTTTCATCGAATTTTTATCACGGTTGATTTATATGAGATGTATGTATTGCATGATATTTATGTTAGAAACTCAACTCGCTCATACTACTCACAAAATTTAATAATAATAATATACAATTTCAAGTAGGTGGCTAAAAACATGCAATATGCTGAACTCGAATTTTACATGCTGACTGAGACGAAAATATGCTAGATTTAGCATGAAAAATGCTGAATCGGCAACATCGGCGATATGATCGAGATGATTATACAATTGCTGTTTCATCATATTCGTTCCTTCGTCGGAAACCGATATTTTATTCCAAACCACATTAATATATGGTACAACATGAATTGAAATACTGTAAGCTAAATAAGATTTATTCATTCAATGTGTCCATACTGTCAGTCGTACAAATATTGTTGGGTTATAATTACAAAATTATTATATTTTACTTGATATTCCTGTAACATTTACGATCTACGTATGTTTTACAGCCGTGGCTTGTAAATACCTTTAAAATATTCTTGTATATACACAGGGAATATTCCTTTTAAAATAAAAGTACCTGATTACTGATATACGTACCGTTTTTCCTGTTCGAAGGACTCAAGTCACTTCAACCGGAATCGGCATGTTAAATTGCAAGTACAGATTGTTCTCATAACGTACTTTTCTTGTTGTAATAACAATAGTTGCTTTAAAACAACAGGAATTCATTCAACCGGAAATTCCCGGGATTCGTTTCTTTCAGTGTAGAGTGTGACATTTAATGTTACTTCTACATTGCATATCAATTATCCACAATTCAATTTACCGAGAGTTGAAATTCCCGAGTAGTGATGAAAAATGTTAATTTCAACTCGGAATGTAATTGTAGGAATCTTGACGAATCAAAACCTAGATAAGTTTTTTCAGCCAATTAACGTTCTACGCTATTATATTATATAATTACGTTTTTGGAGCGAAAGCCGATCTTTTAAAAATAAAAAGATTTATTTATTTACAACGGAAGATTATCCTATTCTAACAATAAGCTAGGAAGAAATGCACTCAATTAATTAAGGAGACATTCGTCTAGAGACGTATTTATAACATTCCTTATCTCAAGTCAATTACGACAATCAGTATCGAACAATGGGACAAATATACACCCACACACGTGGCGTGTTCAAAATGATGTGTCATCAAAATGTAACAAGGTAATATAATTATTCGAATAAGAATAGATAAGGAGTTCATCTGCAATATACAGGGTTGGCATTATGTAATTCCTCCCCACCTTGAATAAAGGTATCACCTGTAGTAGGTGTAGCTTTACAAAAAATATCTTTTCTTAAATATTTCAAAATAGAATAAGTAATTATCAATAAAATGATTATTATAAAAACAAATAATAGGGTAAATCTTGAAGGCTGGAGATTCCATTGGTCCAGGTCTTCTATCTTGATATCCGGGATGTCTTCATCTTTCCGGGATTCTTCATTTGTGGAATTTGGGTTGAATAAAGTTATCTTGGGTAGAATCACGTATTTTTCTTCATTAAACGTAGTAGTTGGGACAATTTCTTTTCTCGTGTTGCTTACAGCACATTTGGTTCGTAGAATTGTTATAGGAGGCACAAAATAATGTCTTGTTTGCTGAAGACATTTTTCTAAAACATTTTTATTTTCGATGGATAGGATATTTCCATCTTCTAATAATTTTAAATCTGGGGAAAGTACCGTTGTCGTTCTTGGACAGTTTTCGGTGTGGTTTTTCAGAATATTTCGAAGGCATGCTGGTGATTCAGCTAAGGTGTCTTGATCGCATAGATAATCATCCTCCACTGGATGGCAAAATCTCGTTGACCATTTCAGGGTTTCTTCTTGTGAGAGTACATAGGGATCGGTATATGGAAGGGATAAATTGTTTTGTGGTAGATAGTAAAACTTGTATAAATCATAACTTTCTTCGTATACCGTTGGGATTGATATTAAAAATAGTAATGCTTTCTTTTTGAAAATTACTTTCGTATGACATATCTGATAATAATCTTTCAGATGATGTAAAGGTATTATCGTCACATTTTTTATTAATTCAAGGAATTTTGAATAAGGTAAAATTGATTCATGTAAAAGATGTAATCTTGCAAAACTCACTGCGGTTGCAATTTCATCTAGAATATTTTTGATATCTTTGAGTTCAAATGTCAGGAGATGCATGTATTGAATTTCTTGTATTGCTGGTATAACTTGAAGCAATTTAAGGTTTTCTGACATTTTCTGAAATTTTTCAATATACTTATTTTTAAGGTCATTTACGACTGTTGCGATCTGTTTTTGATTTTTTATCAAAACTCTTTCATTTTTTTGAATACTATCAAAATAGTTTTTATATAATTCTTCGTCATCGGAATCTAACGTTCCGAATAAAATCTTTGAAATCTTTCCTCCTAAGTTAATGAGTCCTCTTTTAACTCTAATTTTTTCATTCAACAATTCTTCCATGGTATTGATATTAATTTCATTAGTATGCTGTAGATACTTAAAATTGGCTGTTTGGGCAAAATTAGATTTTGACTTTTCTAATTTAATTATTTCTTTCTGATAATTAAGAATCAATTCTTCGATTTTATTTAAATCTACGTGATATATCAATTGAAGATTTTTATGTGTGACATACGCTTTTCCTAATGCGATTGGTAATATGTTGCTTTCAATTGGAATGATATCCATACATGATACGATAATTATTTCGAATAATATCGCGAGGATGACGTATAGATCCATTATCTGCAACAAAATTTTGAACTAGTTTTTTCTTTGCTTAAGAATTTTCTTATGATAAATGTGTTTATTTTTATTATCCTGAATGCGTAAATTATCAATTTCACGAGCATTAACCTTTTTGAATGCTGGGTCCAATTTTCTCGTTATTGGATTTTTAATATAAGTAGGATTTTTATTTAAGGGGTGACTTTCTTTTGCTGATCGCTTTTCATTCGTTTTTTCCAAACGCGCAATATTTTTCTCTTTATTCTTTTCTAATTTATTTGCAATCTCATTAAGATTGTCTATGTAATTTTCCACGTAATCTTGAACTTGTTCGTTATGTGTACGTTCAACTGGTAAAGAGTAATTTAAATCTGCTTTAATAATTTGCATAGGTGTCATTTCTAGACTTGAATGATTCGAATTATTATAACTTAATAAAGCTTGGGAAAGTCTGCTTGGAAAAGTTGAATTCCTACTTTCAATTGTTCGCAATTGTTCTATCAGTGTAGAATGAAATCTTTCTACTAATGCATTCGAATTGGGATTATAATTTGTAATATAATGAATTTCAATTTTATGGATTTTACAAAAATCCTGGACTACGCCATTTTTAAATTCTAATCCATTGTCACACGTTATTTTATTAGGAATGCCGTAATGGCTAAAATACATCAATAATTTATCTACAATTTCAATTCCTGTCTTTTGTAGAAGTGGGTAACATTGACCTAATTTTGAAAAAGAATCTATTATACTCAGACAATACGTTTGATTGAATCTTATTGTATCACAATAAATGTGAGTGAAAGGTTTCGATCCAATTGGGTTTGGTCTAAATTGTAACTCAATGGGAGTTCGTTCATATTTGCTTTTTTGACATATTTCACAAGAATTTATAAAGCTTTGAACATCTTTGTTCATGTTCGGCCAATAATATTTTCGTTTTAAACTAATTATATTTTCTCGTAAACCACGATGAATAGACTTTGTCTCGTGATACTGTTGAATTCGAAGAAGTTGTTCTTCCTTATCTTCAACATCTTCTACGTATGTTCTAGAAATTTTCAAATTTAACGTTTTATAATCAAATTTATTTTGTAAAATATTTATTAGAGGTTTCTCTAATTCGGGCGAAGCAAAATATAAAGTATACGACTTTCTTGGTTGAATATACTCTTTGACAAATTTGAATAAGTCAGTATCTATTGAGTTTATCATGACTCGAAATCTGAGTTTTTCTCCGAAAGGTTTAGTTTTCGTAACACTATAATTCGGGGATGATTTTAATATTATCTGCAAAGGGGCTGCATTTAAACTTCTTTCTGTATAGGGAAGTTCTAAAATAGGATTCTCAATGTTACTATGGACAGTAATATCGTCTGTCTCTAAATCAATAAAATCTTCGTTTTCATTATTATCATTATCATTATTATCATTATCATTATTATCATCGTCTGGATCCAATAGGGCCAAACATTCATCTAATTCTTCCGTAGTGATTTGATTTGCAATCGATAACAAATCATCTTCGATTCCGTTTATTTCAATATTTTCGTAATAATCTATTTCTGTGGCATTTGCCATTGAATCATAATCGATTCTGTTCGTTTCTTCGAACGTATTGATCTCTATCATTGGATCATTTTCAATTTCATCAGTATCTCCTCCGATATTCCGATTCGGTAAGGAATATACAATTATCTTTATATTAGATTCCGCAAAAATATATTTTATCATATTTGAAATAATATGCCAGTCTAATTTATCTAGACCGCATGCAATTCTTGGTATAGCCAAGTATTTGTCATTATTATATTGACACAATTCTCTGAGATATAATATTGATTGAAAAACGGTTTCATATTTCGGTTTATGAAAATACGAATCTTTCGTGATTAAATAATAAATGTTTCGATCATTTATTTGGATCATTGCTACTTCGCCTAGTAGCTTATTTTGAGATTTTAAATTATCTATTTGACCAAATTTATTTTTAAATTCGAGGGCTACACCTCGGTCCATGCGAAAATCACGGGAAACGCAATGTGCTAACGCATAATTCTTTGGGGCTTTAAATAAATCACCTGTTTTTTCAATTATCTTAGGGGAATCTTTAATATTTTTCAATTCATAATTGGTTACAAATTCTTTATAAGTCAATTTATTATCTGACTCTATTATAATTCGACTGAGGGCATCAGCATTATTAGTTGAACCTTTTTTATAACGAATTTCATAATCAAATTCTTCTAGTTTTATCCGCCAGCGCATAAGGCGGGAATTCGGTTCTTTTAATGAAAATAACCATATTAAGGGTTTGTGATCCGTATAAATAGTAAATCTCTTCCCATAGAGATAGGGGCGGAAATTTTTGCACGACCAGATCACGGCCAGTAACTCCTTCTCTATTGTGGAATAACGAGTCTCAGCTGGGTTAAGGGTTCTACTTGCAAATGCTATAGGAAGGTCGTTCGGAACTTCACCTTGAGATAAAACAGAGCCTATCGCGAAACCTGACGCGTCAGTTGTGAGAACGAATGGCTTATCGAAATCGGGGTATCTCAATACAGGGTGATTCAATAAATTTCTTTTACATATTTCGAACGCTTCGATATATTTCGGATCATCAATATTAATTTTGGAATCTTTCTTCAAACATGAAGTTAATGGTTTCGTTATCTTTGCGAAATTAGGGATAAACTTTCTATAATATCCTACGAGTCCAAGAAATGATTTTATTTCTTTAGGAGTTTTAGGAATTGGGAATTTGCTGACTGCTCTTAATTTGTTCGGATTCGGTTTGATTCCTTCAGGGGTAATAATATGTCCTAAGAATTCAATTTCAGTTTTGAAAAAGTGACATTTATCTAATTGAATTTTCAAATTATCTGCTTTAAATGATTCTAGAATATTATGGATATCTGCTAAGTGTTGTTCGATCGTATCGGAAAATACAACTATATCATCCATGTAAACGTAACAGATCTTTCCTATGTGATCTTTCAAAACATTATTCATTAATCTTTGGAAAGTTGCCGGAGCATTTTTAAGTCCAAATGGCATTCTCAAAAATTCATAATGACCATTTTCTACAGTAAAAGCTGTCTTTTCAATTGATTCTTCATCTAATTCGATTTGATGAAATCCGGATGCTAAGTCAAGGGTAGTAAAATATTTTTTATTTCCTAATTTATCTAGGATACTTTCAATCTGAGGAAGGGGATACCTATCATCAATAGTTTTATCATTTAATTTACGATAGTCAATCGCTATACGCCATTTCTTTTTTCCGGATAAATCCTCTTTTTTAGGAACAATTACAACTGGAAATGACCATGGAGATATACTCGGTCTGATAATTTTTTTATCTAACATGTCTTTAATTTGAGTCTGAACTTCTTCTCTATGAACTTCAGGGTATCTATAAATTTTACAATGAACAGGAACTTCGTCACTTGTTCGAATTTTATGTTTTATTTTGCTTGAAAAATTAAGGGCTTGACCCGGTAACTGTAAAACATCTTCATTAGTTTGAAGGATTTTCATTAGTTGGGTACTAATTTCTGGTTCTAAATGACTAAGGTCAATTGGAATATTTTGGGGTTTCTGACATACTTGTTGATAATAAAAGGGGATTTGAGAATATTCGTTAGTTAATAATTGATTTTTAAAATCTAAATTAAGTCCATATTTATTCAAAAAATCTGCTCCTATAAGACCATCATAATTCTTATGGAACTTGTATACGACAAAGGGATGAAAATCATCAATTTGAAATTCAGGGAATAAAGGTATTAAAACTTTTCCATTTGCAGTTTGCTTTTTGAAACATGCAGTTAGTGTCGTAGATTCATTAAAAATATTTTTAGGAAAATTATTATACGCGAATTTTGGATCAATAAGACACACTGAACATCCACTATCAATTAAAAGTTTACATTTAGGATTTTAGAATTGGATATAGGGGAGTTGGTTTGTGTTATCTAACGTATTATTTAAGTCAATGAGTCGTTCATGGCACGATCTCGAAAATTTTCATTTAAATATTTACTGGAATTATTACGTTCTGGATATGAACGTTCGTTAAAATCACGTTTTTCGAATCTCGGGTCTTTCGAAGTAGACGCAATATTAGTTAATTCTTCAATCATTATATTTGGATTGGGTTGATTATTAAAATATTGTCTCTGAGGACTTTGTTGATATTGGGTAGAATAATTAGATCTCTTTTGGGGATAATTTCTTGTCTGAATCGACATTTTTTCAGGGGGAGATTGTATCCTTTGATTAGGATGAGGTTTAAAAACATTCTCGTTTTTACGTTCATTATTACCGAAGACTTGACGATTTGTCGGGAAATAAGTTTTCACTTGTTTTTGTTGGAAATTAATCGGTTGAGATGGGAATCTCGGTTGGGAATTATTTGGATAAAAATTTCTTTGATTATTTTGACTAGATTGGGGAAAATTTGATTGATTATTATGAGGAAAACTTCTATAATTATTAGTTGGGAAGTTTGCTCGATTATTATTTGGGAAATTATTTTTATTAGTTTGAGGGACATTCCTTTGATTTTGCTGAGGAAAATTCCTCTGATTATTTTGGTTTTTATAATGCATATAGGGTTGTTGGTAAAAGTAATAATCTTGACGAATAAAGTTTACAATATCGTCATAATTCATAATTCCATGACCTCTAAGGGCTGTTCTTAATTCGGGGTTAATATTATAGAGCAGAACTCTAGTTGCTACTCGTGACGCAATATTCTTTTCTTGATCCTTTTCAAGAATCGGTAAATTCGACAATTCGACTTGCGAATCGTATTTATTTTTTAAATCTACTATTCTTTCGAGAAAATCTAAATCATTCTCATTACGTATTCTTTGGGCATTCTGGAGATCCCAAAACAAAACTGTGAGGCTTATTTTTTCCTCAAATCTTAGCTTTAAAAATTCCTTCAAGTTAAACCAATTATCTGTAATTCTCTCATTAGAACTAACGATTTCACTGGCATTTCCTACCAATTTACTCTTTATTATATCGATAATTGCTTCATTTAATAACGCGTCGGCTGATTGGAACCTATTATAAAATCTTTCGCAGTGATTTAAAAATCTTGCGAGATTTGCAGGATTACCATCAAATGGTACAATTGACTTTGAAAATAAATCAATTAATTTAAGTCTATCGAACATATTTGGTTCTGGTGCGACTGCCATTTTATTCGTATTCTTCCGGCCTTTAAAATGCTTTACGGAAGTAATCTTGAAAAATTGTATTGTACTTAGAAAATAATTGTATTCGGTTTTTTATTTTATAAGAAACCTAGGAAAAACTCTGGTAATCGGTTTTTTGTATTAAGAAACCTAGGAAAAACTCTGGTAATCGGTTTTTTATAAGAAACCTAGAGAAAACTCACACAAGTTTTACGCTCAAAACCGTGGGAAAAGATTGAAGACTTTGGACCAGGGTCAGTGACTGGGAATTAAAAAAGTGTTTCTAGATAGGATTCTCACCACGTTGTTTTTCTGGAGTCGTTGTAGACGCTACCCAAACAATCAAGGCTCCACTACGGCTCTTCTCCTCGTTGTTGCTGGATTTTGCACCTTAACAGTTGAAACTGAAAGTTTTTGGAAGTTCTTAGCGCGGCGATAACTACGATTTCACGCTCGAAGTTTCGAAACACAGTTCTTCACGAAAACCGGCACAATCCCATCCTCGTCGCCAATTACGTTTTTGGAGCGAAAGCCGATCTTTTAAAAATAAAAAGATTTATTTATTTACAACGGAAGATTATCCTATTCTAACAATAAGCTAGGAAGAAATGCACTCAATTAATTAAGGAGACATTCGTCTAGAGACGTATTTATAACATTCCTTATCTCAAGTCAATTACGACAATCAGTATCGAACAATGGGACAAATATACACCCACACACGTGGCGTGTTCAAAATGATGTGTCATCAAAATGTAACAAGGTAATATAATTATTCGAATAAGAATAGATAAGGAGTTCATCTGCAATATACAGGGTTGGCATTATGTAATTATATACATATTTCGTGATTGCTCCTTATGCACGACATCCAGTGATGTGACATTAAGATACGAACATGTGTCGACGTTTTTCCCAATTATTGTCTTCTTGCCATCTGAAACTTTCAGAGCAAATTGGTCCATCGGTTATTTTCAAATATCGCAATGAAAACCTCAGAAATTGTATGCATAATTGGATATAGGTGTTCTCTTATTAAAACCGAAATCATTTTAAATTTCTTCCTTTTTGACTGCGACCCGCGAGAGGTAGAAAAGTGCTATCTTCTCCTAAATAACGTCGAGAATCTGCGGAGGATCAGATAAGAAACGATAATTTAATTGTCGCTAAGCACATAAAGAACCAGTCGCGTCTCGATAAGGAGTAGCCAAATTCGAGGTCCGATATCGACGAACCCGATGTTGCGAGATCCTACAGAAAGGTTGAGTTGATAGGAGGTTGGCCGGAAAGCTGCATAGTGTTGATTTAACGCAAACAATTGAATTTTTTTTCGGTTTTGATGAGTATTAGTTTATCTGAAACGGATCACGGATCATGAGATTTTTCGCCCCTCCGAAGGTCACATCAGACGATCTGGTACCCACTTCAAGTTAGCATTTCGGCACAATTGATCAAAACCATATTGGTCATAATCTATGATTTATGCGTTAATTGTGTGCGAAACCCCCATTTTTTGACCACCTTATCTTTTTTCTTACGATCTTGCATGCAAGCTCACCCAATTCTAATAACTTTTTAATTTTTCACTAAATTTTTATGGAACCATATGCTTCAATTCTACTCACTGAATTATGTGTGAAGCCTGTAACTTTTTGTGCGCCTTCACTTTTTTTTAGCCCTTCACGAGGGCTACACGGGGGGGCTACACGAGAGCTATATCGATTCGTCACGATGTCTGTATTTTTCGTATTGTAATGAATATAGTCCAAATTCTTCTTGAAATAATTTATTTACAGTTCACTTATAAATGACACTAATACTAATTTATTTCAACACTCAATCTTTTTTCTGCACGCGCGCTATCAATTCCTATACTGTATTGACTTTCCTTCGGGCCGATGATCGTTTATGTATTGGAAGGGAACTCTCCAGAAGTCTCCAGAAGGCTGTTCGAAGCTTCTCGTCGTTTCTAGAGGATTCGCGGCTCCTACTGTCGACGTGGTTGGTTCTAGAGAGCTCGGGAATCGCGACAGGTCCGGCTTAAGTTCGTTACAGTATTTTGAACTGAAATGGTCTCAATCGACAAGGTTCAACTCACTGATGACGAATCCGTCAAAAGTCTGTCTGTCCGTCCGTCCATACACGATAACTCTCGAACGAAACGACCTAGAAACTTGAAATGTTCAGCGTAGGTATGGATTTCGAATGCCGCGGTTGGTCAAAATTCGACCAGGAACTACTGATTAGATCGATATGAAATTTTGCAGTCTGATGGAGAATGACGTGTTCAAGGTACAGACAAAATTGTCCAGATCGCACGACCAGAATCATATAAACCTAGAACCTTCGAACGAAAAGGCCTTGGGACTTGAAATTTTCAGGATAGTTGTGGATCTCTAATTTCGCGTTCACGTTCATCAATGAGCTAAATTAGACTAGGGGTTCTGTAAATATGGCCGTTCGAAATATTTTTTCCTGATAATTTCGAAACTACTGATTGGATTGGAATGAAATACGTATTCAAACTACGTGCGAAATTTTTGTCCAGAACGCATGGCCAAGGCTAAAGATACCGCAGAAAATTTCAGCGAATTATCGAAAAAAAAAATTGGTCACCTGAAGCACTGACGTAAAGTAAGGAGCTTTTGAGCGCTCGTTCATCCACCTACAAGGTGGATGACGAGCGGTCAAAATCTCCTGACTCCAAATAAGTGCTTTTCAAATTTTTTTTGATACGAAACGCTTTACTGTGTATTGTCTGACAAGTACTTATATTCTGTGTAGGCTTTGTTACTGTGTTCTTAAGCCAACTGAGCCACCACACTGTTAATTGTTTACCAAACAATGAATGGTGGAACCGTACTCCAGGTCAGGAAATTTCTTTCCCGACTGGAGGAATGGAACCCGGGACAAATCACGAGCTGAATGCTCTAATCTAGGTTTCAGCTTCTTTCTTTTTTCGGATGGTGCCACATATTAATTCCCTCGTGGAAAAAGGTTATGGAAGTGATTAATCTGCACATAAAAATGTGCGAAATTTGAAAGTTATTTCAATTAGGAATCAGCTGGAAATTAAACCGACACTTGGCAACATTGTCCGACTCCGCAATCTTTTCTTGATCTCTCATATCGTCGAATAACGCTAACATAAATCGCGGTCGGACTGATTCCGAAAAACAAGAGTGCGAAGGCCAGTTTTTTCGAGATGAGAAACAGACGGCTTTCGAACGAGAACCGTGTCGAAAAATAATTGGACCCGAAAAAATGTGCGAAGTTCGAAAACTCGCCAAGACTTGGTTGGCCGGAGAAGTTGGAGAGTCCTTCCGACGACAGCGAGAAATTTGTCAGAGCAGAGGTGCGAACGTGGATGGTTTCGGTTGGCTAGGAAATCGGTTATTGAATCTTACCTGGAATTTCTTTTCAGCGAATGAATAAATTAGAAATCCAATGAAAAAATAGTCCTTCACCGTCCAGAACTGATTGCCGAAATTTGAGAAGCTATTTGCATTATATTATTTCAGATAATCAAATGCTAAACCGCATTGTTTCTATCTCAAAGTTCAATCCATGTATTTTGGAAGGGTTGGAAACCGAGAGATGGGACTGAAAAAATTATTATTGTCCAAAAACTATTCAACATGAAAATTTTAACTCGAAATGGGTATCGATATGATGGAGCTCAGAAGAGCAAATTATGTATGACATAAATGAAACAAGGAAAATTGTTCTGGATAAACCAATAAGCAAGACAACAAATCAATCCATGTAACCCCAGAGAATACCAAATTCGTCATTCGCCACTATAGACCGGTTCCGACTTATCAAGTCTCATCAGTATAGCTCAGCGATGATAAATTCGATGTGAGTAACAGAATGCCTTCACAACGAAATGCAGCGGCGATCGGAGAAAATTTCTCTAATGACGCCACCTTTCCGCTCCAAAAGCAGCCGTCTCCCATTCTCTGCAGGTTTATGAACAGATTTCCTAGCCCTTAACGGTACTAGATTATCTAGAACAGTTCTTCTTCGGAAAAATTGTTTCATTATAATAATATGTTATTTCAATTAAATAAACAGCCAATATATTATTCAAGACTATTTTTATCTCAATATTTCACCACGTCCAATTCTTGAATTATGACTATAAGACTCATATTTCTATAATATTTGTATTGTACTTTTGCAATTCATTCGTTTGAAAACATTGGACCCTATCACTTAACAGGGTGCTCCTTTGAGGAGGTGTCTTTCAATTCTCAGGAAATATTTTGGTATCGCATTCGAATAATTGTTATCCTCACTGTGTTCATCAGGATGGAAGGTAGAAACTTGCAAGAGTCTTATTACCTAGTCGAATTTGATTTAATGAAATGGGAAGTATACATTTTTCATTAAGAAATTTCCCAAAATTCCAAAGATTCATTGGAAATAATCAACCAATAGACGCATCTAAGAAATGTGCTGTTTCTTTAAACACGAAAATTCCTCTCGATACGGATGATCGCGCAGGATCAAAATCAACACTTCCATCAAATTCCAGACCGGTGAGCTCATCCAATTTCGATTTATGAGAAACTAGTCCGACACGCATAAGGATGGTAATTTTATAATTAAAAATGAAATCATTGCTTGCAGACAATGAGTATAACTCGATAACTGCTTCTCGTTGTCTACCTCCACTGGGTAAACATTATGAAAGGAATGGCCACGAGCAATCGAGCGCACTCGGAACCGACTGTTTTAATCACTCTTGTTGGAGAGTGATGAATACGACAGCGGTGCCAGTTTGTTGAGAAATTACCTAACGAAAAAGAAATTCTGAACACAAAGATGTTTTTTCGACAAACAAGTTTAGCTTCAGAAGATATTCAAGCATTTCTGGATGACAATACATACCGGTAGAAGTCGGTATACTGGATAAGCTGAGAATAATACCTTCAAGAAAAAGGGAGGAACAAACAAGTAACCTTCGATTCGAGTAGGCCCAATAATGAATTCCCCAACATTCCTAAAGTTCAATTAAGCCAATCATAAAATATATCTCATAATATATTAGGGAACGTACACCCGTTGCGAGAAGAACAAAGGTGGAGAATCGATGAGATCAAGAATAAATCGCCCAGATAACCCAAAAAAAAATATGTTTAGCTACATAGCAACAAGTATTTCCTCGGACAACAGAAATAGCGAAAAATAATTTTTAACGCCTTTGTTCTCCCGAGAAATCACAGATCAGTGTTAAAGATATGCGCACCGCTAGTTCAACAACATAATTCATAGGAACATTCATCACCTTTCACCCACTATCTGCATACGAAACTCTTGTTCATACCTCGTCATCTCGACAAGCTTGTAAAAATTAGA
This sequence comes from Aphidecta obliterata, assembly GCA_963966015.1. Lineage (NCBI taxonomy): Eukaryota > Metazoa > Arthropoda > Insecta > Coleoptera > Coccinellidae > Aphidecta > Aphidecta obliterata. The sequence continues at coordinate 4,484,200 of OZ014432.1, forward strand.
CCGAACCAGATTTTTCCCTACTGAATCATGGCAATGGTCGTAAAATACATCATGAAGATCTTATCGTCCGGCAACGCAGCAAACAAAGAAGAGCCAAGATCGTTCTGGTTTCTTCCGCCCTTGCATCCGCGCCTCTTTACACGGTCATCTCGAGAGTTACAGAGGTCAAGGGGGCCAGAGGTAAGTGGGGAGCGCGAGAGGTGATACACGAACAAGTCGCTGTAGCCTAGTGTCAAAGTTGCCACCAACGCTTTCGCGTCTGAGGACGACGCGTTAGATGTGACGTAACAAGTGAGAATCCTCGATGTGGTCTGTGGAGTGATGCCTTTATTTTCACTATACATTTTTTGTGACTTAAGCATTTGCTTCTGCTTCGAATAATCATGTTATTGGAATTGAACAACTAAACATAACATTTTTCTTCTGCTGGCCCTTATTCACTTCTTCCTGTTGAAATTATTTGTAATTGCATGTTATCTCAGACATAAAAGTCTTTTCAGTTCTGCAAACCATAAGATCTGATAAGTTATCAGCCAATACAACCGCATACACGTCGGCGATATACACCCCCCCTCCCCCCCCAGAGCACTGCAAAATTTTATTTATGAAAGCTTTTGAGCACTCGTTCATCATCTAGGAAGATTCACGTTTTTCAAATGAAAATTTTTTGACAGTTCTGAAAAAAATTTCAAACTAAGGCGAAACTCCAGACTTCACGTCAGTGCTTCTGGTGGTATTTTTCTTCTCGATAATTCGCTAGAATTTTCTACGGAATTTATGGTCTTGGAGAAAAATTAACTCCATTTATCGTGAAACGAACTATTTCTTGCATTAATTGAAAATTGGAAAATTCATTTTCTTGTTTTTTTTCTTTCATAATTCTTCATCTATGTGGAAAATTTCATTCCTATCCAATCCTTCGTTTCGAAATAATCAGTAAAACTCAATTTCAAACGACCATATTTACGGAACCCATTGTCTAATTTTGCTCATTGATAAACGTGACCGCAACATTCGAGATCCACACCTATCCTGAAAATTTCAAGTCCCTAGGCCTTTCCGTTCGAAAGTTATAATTTTCTATGGTTTCTATGATGAAATACAGAATTTCGTCACGATCGAATCGGAAGTTTCGAAATAATCCAGAAAACTAAATTTCAAACGACCATATTTACGGAACCCCTTGTCTAAAATTGCTCATTGATGAACGTGACCGCCATATTCGAGATCCACACCTATTCCCTAGGCCTTCACATTACGAAGTTATAATTTTCTATGGTTTCGATGGTTCTGGTCATGCGATCTAGACAAAATTTTGCATGTCTCTAGGCCTTTCCGTTCGAAAGTTATAATTTTCTCGTGTGGGTTCAGTTCCCGAATGCCGCAGTTAGGCTCGTTAATGGACAGAATTCTACCAGGGGTTCCGTAAATATTGCCGTTCAATTTTTTTTCTATCCTGATTACTTCGAAACTACTAATTCGATCGAGATGAAATTTTGCGCTCGGATGAAAAATGATGTGTTCAAGCTACACGCAAAATGTTGTCCAGATCGCACGACCAGAACCATATAAACCATGGAAAATTAAAACTTGCGAACAGAAAGGCCTAGGGACTCGAAATTTGATCAACTTTGTGTTAAATCACAGAGTTATGATTGAGGCTTTGGAATAATATAATAATGAAATAAAATCAACAACAAAAATAAATTTTTAATATTTATGAAAAAAAGAACTATTTTATCTATACTTACTGAGAATATAAAGGTAAATAGTTCACACAGTAGAAAATAAACCCGGGGATGGGGGGGGGGGGGGGCTTTGTGTTCGGTGCCTTCTATTTCGCAGGAAAAGAATTGTTCAATTAACCCCTCCCAGAAATTCAGCCTAGGACCGCCCTTATTCGCACTGAATCCTTTTGATATCAAAATTGATGTAATGCATTCTTCGACCGATGTAATATATATTTATTTTCGAGAATTTATTCCTCAGACTCAAAGGATAGTGAGTTCTTGAAATGAACGAAGGACGAAGTGAATGCAGAGAATTCAATCATATTTGGTACAAGTTTTATGAATACACTAGAATGTCCTTAGAATCCTTTGTCTTCATAAATAAGTGTAACATCGTAGTGGGCTCGGAAATATTCCTATTTTGCCACTTCATATGCATACTGTTCCACACTTACAAATTCCAGCCACATAATTTATTTTCTGCGCGCATGACAAATAATAATGGCTTTTTTTCGGAATTCTATAATACTTATATTATGAGGAACGGGAAACAATAATCCAAGCAAAAATCGCATCAGAGTAATGAAATCGTAGAGAATTACTTTTGAGAGATTTTTTTCCGATAGAAAAAAGTCAAAAAGTAGCCAGGACATGTCGGAATATGCATAGTGAAAGGTTCCGCAATCAAAGCGTGCAACCAAAAATATTTCAAATCTTGAGAACTACTTGACACATCTTATCAAAACCATTTTCTCTGAAGTTCTACTTGCTCGAACCTCAGTTGAAAATTTAGAGGGGTGACCTACTTCAGACCACTCAGAAACGTATATCCCACAAAATGTTGTAAAACAAGAAAAAGTTATTTAAATAATTGAATTAAATTTTTGAAGACCAATCTTATAAAACCCCAGGTTGAACTCGAAGAATTCGAGGTTGAATTTAATTTTGTCCATCTATCCGTAAACACGATAACTCTCGAAAGGCATAGCTTTGAAATTTTGAGGGGTACTTTCGAGGTCTGAATGCAGTAGTTGAGTTCGTTAATGGGCTGAATCCGCCGAAGGTTTCCGTAGATATAACAATCTTAATTTTTTTTCTCGATAATTCGAAAAATACCGATTCGATCGAAAAGAAACTCAATAATTTGTTGTAAAATAACGATACGTGGGTTCATGTGACATTTCATTAGAAGTGTCATATACTAGAAGATTGGGGAAAAATCTGCTACACCTGTCTTTCTGGTTGAATCTTCATAGTCCCAGTAATGTTCAAGTAACATGGCTATGACAAACGTGCGGACAGACGTACATGACGAAATTATAAGTTTTTTTCGCATTTTGCGCAACCTCAAAAAGCAAAACTAGCCATGAAGGAATCAGTTAAACTGAAACTGAAAACTAAACATTCGAGAAAATTCATGACGAAAAATTCAACAATTGGCGTGTTCATCTCTTATGGATGGTTTATTTCTCATGATGAACGATGTAACCGAAAAATATTGGAGAGTAAGCAACAGTAGCCGAAAAAAATGCTGAACCGATCATCGATATAATTCAAGAAATGTATATAAAATTTTTCCGAAAAAGTGGACTGCGAAGTCATAAATATCGATTTCCAATAGGAAACCTGTTGACCCCCGCAACCATTCGAATTAAAATAAGCGTGATGCTAGATTTACGAAGTACCATATCATGTTCACAGAAATGGAAATTTGGTACTTTTCATTTATACGAGAATTGTTATTCATCCGCATTTCATTGAATATTTCATTCTATCTCCACTTAATTGGTTAATTTGCGTTAATAATGAGTGAGAAACACGACAGCTCTGACAATACGAATACTTACGGCGCCTATTTTGAATAAAAATCGAATGAACTAGGATTAGAGTCAGATCGTTTCGATATCCCAACAGAATTATTTTTCGGTTATGTTGGCAGTAAATTAATATTGCTAAAGGGATATGAAAAATTTGAAAAATGTTTCCAATGTAGAATATATTTCAAGAACTTATTGGGGCGAAGTTACACGAATAAAGGATAAGCGAAATACGAAAAAATTACGAAAAGCACCGCCGTGAAGGCAGGAACTTTTGAGCGCTCGTACATGCACCTTGTAGGTAGATTCGCATTTTCCAGTTTTAGAAATCAATTGAAGGAATTTTCGACAGCTGTCAAAAAAATTCTGAAACTCAGGCGAAACTCCAGACTTCATGTCAGTGCTTCAGCTGATCAATTGTTTTTCGATAATTCGCTAGAGTTTTCTACGTTATCTATGGTCTTGGTAATGCGATCTGGACAAAATTTTGCACGTAGTTCGAATACATTATTCCTCAGCTAGGTGCATAATTTCATTCCAATCCGATCAGTAGTTTCGGAACTATCAGGAAAATAATATTTTGAACGGCCATATTTACGGAACCCCTAGTCTAATTTTGCTCATTGATGAACGTGACCACGATATTCGCGATCCAAACCCACCCTGAAAATTTCAAGTTCCTAGGCCTTTTCCCTTCAGAAGTTACAATTTTCTATGGTTTCTATGGTTCTGGTCATGCGATCTGGACAAAATATTGCTTCAATATATCATTCTCGATTAAAATACAAAATTTCATCTCGATCGAATCCGTAGTTTCGAAATTATCGAGAAGACAAAATTTCAAACGACCGTATTAACGGAACCCCTGGTATAATTCTGCTCATTGATGAACGTGAACGCGACATTTCAGATCCACACCTATCCTGAAAATTTCAAGTCCCTAGTCCTTTCCGTGCGAAAGTTATGATTTTCTATGGTTTCTATGGCTCTGGTCATGTGATCTGGAGGAATGTAGCTTGAATATATCATTCTCCATTAGTATACAAAATTTCGTCACGATCGAATCTGTAGTTTTGAAATTATCAAGAAAACTAAATTTCAAACGACCATATTTACGGAACCCCTGGAATAATGTTGCTCATAGATGAACGTGATCACGACATTCGAGATCCACACCTACCCTGAAACTTTCAAGTCCCTAGGCGTTTCCGTTCAAAAGTTACAATTTTCTATGGTTCCTATGGTTCTGGTCATGCGATCTGGACAAAATTTCACTTGTAGCTTGAACACCTCATTTTCCATTTGAGTGCAAAATTTCATCTCGATCAAATCTGTAATTTTCAAGTAATCAGGGAAACAAAACTTTGAACGGCCATATTTACGGAACCCCTGGTGGAGTTTGGCCCATTAACGAACTTAACCGAGGCATTCGGGTACTGAAACCACACTGAAAATTTCAAGTCTCTAGGTTGATCCGTTCGAGAGTTATCGTGCTTACGGACGGCTGGACGGACAGACTCGAATTTTCCGACGGATTCGTCATCAGTGAGTCGAACATAGTCGATTGAGACCATTTTCGGCTCAAAATTCGAAAAATACAGACATCGTGACGAAATGATATAGCCCTCGTGTAAGTAGTACGAGCGCTCAAAAAGGGCCAAGCGTCGGACCACGTGCAGTAAAGGGTTTCGCAGTGATAGCATTCAAACGCAAATATCTTGAAAACTACTGCACATATTTCATTCGAACCAATTTTAATTTGTATTGCTTTAGTTTTACTAGCTTGAAATTCCTCAGAACATTCAACTCGATAGTTGAAAAGTTACAAGGAGGAGGTGGCACACTTTTGAGGACTTCAGAAGCTCATATCTCACCAACTATTTACTAAAAATTATAAAGTCATCTTGAAAGTTAAATTATATAAAACTTGTATTTGTTATATCGTTTTTGAAGTAGGTATCTAACGATTACTGAGAAAGTTTCCATCCCTCAGTTACATGCATGGCGAGTGAGAAATTTATTTCCGTAATATGTATTACTACACTATCTGAATGTTTTTCTCTCAATAATTCGGAAAAATACCGATCTGATCCAATTTAAATTTATAGTTAGTTATATGATAACCCTAAGGTTTATGTGAAAACTTCGTGATATTGTCACTGGAAGAATTTGAAAAAAATCTTTCCGAAAACTTCGATGCTACATATAGAATATGTAGTGAGTCCTATTTCATTTCAGAATCCAGAAGGGCTAACTTTTGAAATCACTCGCCAAACCGATAAAGCACAATTTTTTTTCAGTACTGTCAATTGAATTCCGGCGAAATATTAATTCTGAATACTTGGTTCGGCAAAGAGTGACATTATCTTCCAAGCTGGAGAAGTTGGCTCAGAATCAAAGGTTACAGGGTTATATAAGTACTATTCAGGATAATAAAGAACAAATAAAATTGGAAAAAGGTAAAGATCTGTAGCAACACGAGTTCAAAAATCATCACATGATGTGCATTTTTTCCGAATAGAATAAAATGCAATATAATTTGAAAAATATACGACTTAGCCTGTTACCCGATTCCGGCTTGACGTCGACTTCTGGGACACCGTTTATAAGGGTTAGATAAAATGAGTTACGTAGAATTCAGGATTCTTGATATTCCATGTAATTATGAAACTGAGTATTTCTGATCTGGTGTTGAGAATAGTTATAATATAATATATACTATACTATATGTATTTGATTTTATTGTCTCGCTGCAGAATCACCTCATGACAAATTGTCACAGATTTGTTATAGGCGAATAATTGAAGAATCGCGCCAAAGTTCTCTATTTCATGTTAGTGCTTTTCTCGATTCCTTTATATAATGATCGAAAAAATTAATTGAAAATAATGAGAATCAAAATCTGGCACTAAGTTTCTTGGCATCCATATTGAAAAAAAATTACGAACGTACATGCACCTTGTAGGTAGATTCGCATTTTCCAGTTTTAGAAATCAATTGAAGGAATTTTCGACAGCCGTCGAAATCTTAGGCGAAACTCCAGACTTCAAGTCAGTGCTTCCGCTGATCAATTTTTTTTCGATAATTCGCTAGAATTTTCTACGGTATCTATGGTCTTGGTAATGCGATTTGGACAAAATTTTGCAAGTAGTTTGAATACATTATTCCTCAGCTAGGTGCATAATTTCATTCCAATCCGATCAGTAGTTTCGAAACTATCAGGAAAATAATATTTTGAACGGCCATATTTACGGAACCCCTAGTCTAATTTTGCTCATTGATGAACGTGACCGCGATATTCGCGATCCAAACCCACCCTGAAAATTTCAAGTTCCTAGGCTTTTCCGTTCAAAAGTTACGATTTTCTATGGTTTCTATGGTTCTGGTCATGCGATCTGGACAAAATATTGCTTTAATATATCATTCTCGATTAAAATACAAAATTTCATCTCGATCTAATCCGAAGTTTCGAAATGATCGAGAAAACAAAATTTCAAAAGACCATATTTACGGAAACCGGAGTATAATTCTGCTCATTGTTAAACGTGAACGCGACATTTCAGATCCACACCTATCCTGAAAATTTCAAGTCCCTAGGCCTTTCCGTTCGAAAGTTATGATTTTCTATGGTTTCTATGGTTCTGGTCATGTGATCTGGAGGAATGTAGCTTGAATATAAATTTCTCCATTAGACATTAGTATACAAAATTTCGTCACGATCGAATCTGTAGTTTTGAAATTATCTAGAAAACTAAATTTCAAACGACGATATTCACGGAACCCCTAGTAAAATTTTGCTCATAGATTAACGTGATCACGACATTCGAGATCCACACCTATCCTGAAAATTTCAAGTCCCTAGGCGTTTCCGTTCAATAGTTACAATTTTCTATTGTTTCTATGGTTCTGGTCATGCGATCTGGACAAAATTCCACATGTAGCTTGAACACCTCATTTTCCAGTTGAGTGCAAAATTTCATCTCGATGAAATCTGTAGTTTGCAAGTAATCAGGGAAACAAAACTTTGAACGGCCATATTTACGGAACCCCTGGTGGAATTTGGCCAATTAACGAACTCAACCGAGGCATTCGGGAACTGATCCTACACTGAAAATTTCAAGTCTCTAGGTTGTTCCGTTCGAGAGTTATCGTGCTTACGGCCGGACGGACAGACTCGAATTTTCCGAAGGATACGTCACCAGTGAGTCGAACATAGTCGATTGAGACCATTTTCGGCTCAAAATTCGAAAAATACAGACATCGTGACGAAATGATATAGCCCTCGTGTAAGTAGTAGGAGCGCTCAAAAAAGGGTGAAATGATGAAAACCACTCGAAAAATCTTATTACGCAATAAATAGTGTCCGAACATTTCTTCGTCTTCTATAAACATTTATTACAGTTTGATCAATAGTCAAAAAATTACATGAAATCGGTATATGAAACACAAAATATGTATTACACGTCGAATCGAAATGCTCCCATTATCAATTCGATCTGAAGGCTTTGTTTGGCATGAGGAAGATAAACTTGCCTCATGAACCGATGACGATAATATTAGAGTGCCCATAACAATTTAAAAACCTTTCCTATCTTCGTTGCCATATTACTGAGATGGCCAAGGCTTCTGATTCCCATCATACCGACTTCTGAATAATATCTTCTTGACAGTCTGCTATATTTTAAGTTGACGACAAATAGTTACCTCGTCAGATGCGATGTTCACATTTCCAATGGTAATTTATACCATGTGGATGCTCTCCGTACGTCAGATGAATCGCGTCTCCGATAATCGATAAACCGATCGATGAAAAAAGGATCGCCTGAAGCTACATATAGGTATATATGAAATTTCCAACATCCGGACGAAGTGGAATCGTCTGTTTTTCGAGCAGTTGTTTTCTGTCGGTAATCTCGATATCGGATGAGCTCTCATCAGCCTATGTGATTCCGCTTGCTGTCGTTCTTGTGGTCTGGGAGAATTCTTCTGATTTAGTGATGGTACATCAAAGACAGACAAATTGGTGATTCATTCTAGATATCGAAACTAAGGGAATATGAATCAACGATAACAGCACGACAAATATTCACGCTTTAACTATTGAAGATAATTTAAATCACCAATTGGTGAATCGGTAATTAAATTTTAGGAGAAAACGAACTATATTCGGCAGCACCAGCCTATTGCCTATTATCTAGAGTCTAGACCTTTAGGCTTTTCTTATTTTTGCGCTCGTTCTACTTACACGAGGGCTATATCGTTTCGTCACGACATCTGTATTTCTCGAATTTTGAGCCAAAAAAAGGTCTCAATCGACAGAGTTCGACTCACTCATGACGAATCTGTCCGAAAGCTCGATAACTCTCGAACGGAACAACCTAGAGACTTGAAATTGTGCGTTGAGTTCCGAAATGCCTCGGTTAAGTCCGTTAATGGGCAGAATTCCACTAGGGGTTCCGTGAATATGGCCATTCGAAATTTTGTTCTTTTGATTTCTCCGAAACTACAGATTCGATCGAGATGAAATTTTGCACTCAAATGGAGAAAGACGTGTTCAAGCATGCAAAATTTTGTCTAGATCACATGACCAGAACCATATAAAATCATAACTTACGGACGGAAAGGCCTAGGGACTTGAAATTTTCAGGATAGGTGTGGATCTCCAATATCGCTGTCACTTTAATCAATGAGCAAAATTAGACTAGGGGTTCCGTTAATATGGTCGTTTGAAATTTAGTTTTCAAAACTACGGATTTTAATTGAGAATGACATATCCAAGTGTCATTTTCTTCAGATCGCATTACCAGAACCATAGAAACCATAGAAAATTATAACTCACGAACAGTAAGGCCTAGGGACTTGAAATTTTCAGGGTAGGCTTGGTTCGCGAATGTCGCGGTCGCGTTCATAAATGAGCAGAATCAGACCAGGGGTTCGGTAAATATGAATGAAATTTCGAACATAGATGAAGAATAAGGCACTCAAACTACGTGCGGAATTTTGTCCAGATCGCATTACCAAAACCATAGATACCGTAGAAAATTCTAGCGAATAATCGAAAAAAAAAGTTCCAGACTTCACGTCAGTACGTGAAGTTTGGAGTTTCGGTTCAGTTTGAACATTTTTTTGACAGCTGTCAACAAATTTTTCAATTGGTTTCTAAACCTTGAAAATGCGATTCACCTACAAGGTGCATGAACGAGCGCTCGAAAGCTACTGACTTTACGCCAGTGCTTTTTATAATTTTTTTGTAATGAATTATATATTCACTTAATTACCACTACCGACTTCGAAGTTATATTTTTATATGTTATCAGGTGTTGTTTCTCTTCGTATGCATTATAGTGAGGTTTGATTGACTGATGTTCCTTTCAAACATTGTGGAAATCTCCAGAATGAGGTTATGCAAAAACCAAATGCTTTGACTTCAGCTTGAAAAAATGATAACATTATTAGAGAAGAATATACATATGCTGGTTTGCAATGGCGAGGCATTCTGTAACCAGGTGAACAGGAGTCTCCTCCTCTTCACCACAGAATCTACACTCGTCTGTTTCTGTTAAGCTCATTCTCATCATATGCTTCCTAAGGCGACAATGTCCTGTGAGGAAGCCAGTGAGTAGACGTAACTTGTTCTTACTGAGATCCAAATACTTTTTGGATCTTGAACTTTCATAGTTCCGAATGAACCTTTTAGAGTGGTCCATTCCTGGAAGGTTCCTCCAGAGTGCTTCTCTTTCGGTCTCTTCCTTCTCCAGAAACTCTTTCTTATAGGTGCGTTTACCTATGCCACAGAAGGGTTCTGGGCCAGTAAGTGGCGTTTGTGCTCCCTTTCTGGCAAGTGGCCTCTTCGTTTCCTTTGATTCCTGAGTGACCAGGAACCCAGACTAAAGAGACCTTATTTTTCTTGCCTACTTCATTAAGTTTCCTCCGGCACTCCCATATCAGCTTTGAGTCGATGATTTGGGAGTTCAGTGCTTTGATAGCAGCTTGACTATCCGAGTGGATCACAATGTCACACCCTTGATAGTTTCTTTCCAGGTTTATATCTATGCATCTTTCGATTGCAAGTATTTCTGCCTGAAAGGCACTCGAGTAGGAGCCTAACGATAGTGTACACTTGGTTCTTGCTTCGTATACTCCAGCGCCGGCCGCCATCGTGGTTTTAGAACCATATGTATACCATTTAATGGTATTCACTTTAAAGTTTTGGGTAGTGTATTCCTTTTCCCATTCTTCCTTTTCACATAGCATAGTGTTGAAGTTCTTCTCAATGCTTACTTTTTTAATCATAACATCACTGGGCAGGTTCGCTGATGTACTTGTTCAGAGAGGACCAGGCTCCTTGACTTTTAATTCTCTCATTCCCTGTACCTTCCCTAGATATTCTAAGGATAGCCTCATGGGCTACTCTGTCGATCACTAGATTTAATGGAGTGAGATCAGTGATGACCTCAAGTGGTCTTGTCAGGCACGTTTTCATAGCTCCAGTGATGCAAACGCAGGCAAGCCTTTGTATCTTGTCGAGTATTTTCCTCGTGCTTGTCTGCCCTGTCTTAGCAGACCAGATTACTGCCCCATAAGTTATTATTGGTCTCACAATCATGACATACATCCATCGCAGTATTTTAGGGTTACAGCCCCAGGTTTTACCGGATAGGCTTCTGCACGCCATTAGAGCTCTTGTCGCTTTACTAGCAGTGTTTTTAACATGCTCATTCCATAGAAGCTTATTGTCTAGGGTAATTCCCAGATATTTGACTTCATAAGTCCAATCTACGTTATCTCCATTCACCGAGATAGGATTCATGGATGGAAGGTTTTTTTTTCCGGGTAAAGGGAACCACTGTGGTCTTGGCTGGGTTGATGTTGAGCCCCACAGACAAGCACCACTGCTCGATAATTTTGAGACCCCTCTGCAGCAAATCACAGAGGAAACCCTCAAATTTACCTCTTACTATTAGGACTATGTCGTCGGCATAGCCTATACATTCGAAGCCAAGCTCCGTTAGCCTGTGCAGTAGTTCGTCCACTACCAGACTACAGAGGAGGGGAGATAGTACTCCTCCTTGGGGTGTTCCGCGAGTGGTTTTGACAGAGATGGTCTGATCGACAGCCGGTGTCTCAGCTGTCCTCGTCGTCAACACCTCATACATCCATTTTATGATGGTACAGTTCACTCCTCGCTTTACAAGTGCCTCTCTGACAGACACGTGTGTCGTGTTGTCAAAGGCCCCAGATATGTCTAGGAAAGCGCACAGTGCGATTTCTTTGTTGTTCAGCGTCTTCTGGATGCCTTCAGTCAGCTGATACAGAGCAGTCTTCGTGGAGCGTCCTGCCCTGTACGCATGCTTACATTTGTGAAGTGGTGTTTTCTCCAAGTTCTCCGTTCTTATGTAGTTATCTACTACCTTCTCCATCGTTTTAAGCAAAAACGAGGTAAGACAAATGGGTCTAAAAGTTCGGGGATCAGTCCCGTCTTTCTTCCCTGTTTTTGGAATGAAGATTACTTTTGCCCTTCTCCATATGTCAGGTATTTGACCCAATGCTAAGCTGCTTCTTGTGATCTTCATCAGATGGGGAAGAATCTCTTCCGCTCCCCTCTGCAGGAGTACAGGGAACACCCCATCCACTCCTGGTGATTTATACGGCTGAAAGGTACTAATTGCCCATTCGAGTCGTTGTCTTGGCAATATCCCAATCTTCCTTACGGGATTTCTTGGTGTATTCTATTGCTGTTTCGAAACTACTTATGGGTTTGCTACCTGGAAAGTGTGTTTTAAGAAGAAGAGTTGATCGTTCCTCATCTCCCTGAAAAATTCACTTACTGGCCCTTTTTATTTTTCTTGAAAAGATCTTTGAAGGAGGAAATAAGAGAAGTAAATGTTGTGGTACGAATGTTCCATGTGTGCGTTCATATGTGTCTGATGCGGAGAACAAATCGACCCCCTTCTTTTCCGTTCCTGATTGAATCGAGGAAAGGTTACGCTTATCTTTATCAATATTTTCTCGAATGATTTTAATTTAATAATTTTTCATAGAGTATGAAAACCCTCAAATAAGAGTTTTTTTTGGAGTTTATTTTCCTAAATTTAACGAATCCTCAACTGGGTTGCCTGAAGACGTTTGACGACTTCGTCTGATCTGAAAAACGCAACAGAACCACCTCAACTTCGTTCTGATTGGCATACCACCAGCCTGGAACCCCATCATAACAGGAAAGTAATTGTTGTCCAGAAATATTGTACATATCTACATATCTGAATCTCGTTTGTATATAAAATATTCCTAGTTATTGTGATTAACTCCACGCCTTTTTATCAAGGTATAATGGTAAATTGTAAATATTTAAATAAGAATATTCACTCTGGTACCAGGTCACTTGTTTCTCGTAACATTTAATTCTAGTGAAAATAAACGAGTGGTTTGTTTGACTTGAGTTTGTGTTGCTTTCATTTGGGTAGAATTGTGTGATCAGGCTCACGACTCACCGACTAAGCTCGGGCATTGCAATTTGCAAATGTTAATAGTCAAAAGATAGCTGAAGATTCCAGCCAGCCGTGGCGCGCCTATATGCCCGAAATCATTTTTAAGCACTAAGCATAAGAATATATTTTAAATAAAACAAATACTATGATAGTGAAATTTATTTTTAGGTGTTTTATTTCATTTTTAACTTGTGTATGTACCTCTAAAAAAAACACCCTGTACATATACAAATACATGGACCGAAGTAGACCTATAAAATTGATGAATTTTCGAATTTTCCTAATTATCTCGAGGGTGGTTCAGCTTAGACACACGACATGTGAGATAATAATAATAGGGTTTATTTCAATAATGACCATAAACATATAAATGAGTTATTACTAGATAAACTACAATTTTTTTTAACGATAATGGTAACGGATAAAAAAATCGAATGCATATTGGAATCCTGTTATTTATTTTTGATTAGAGTTTGGCAGTTTTTGGAAAGTGAACATTTGGCAGACCTGTATAATGTTAAACAAGGTTATTGTAAATCTTTTCACTTCTTTCCTAGGTTGGATTGTTGGATATTGAAGGGGCACAGCGCGAAATGATACTCAACCCGATCAAGGCAGGGTGCATGGAACTGTAATGTCACACACTCTCCCTCCTTCCAAATACTGAATAATAAATAAATAGCGCTAGCAAGCATCGCTAATTTCATGTCGCCGTAGCAAACGGAAGCGGAAATTATTGCTATACGTCCCTGGCTTGGTTGCGCCATGAAATTATGATGGATATCCTTACGGAATTGATCCCATAAATCTACCACCTATTTATTATCGTGCGCAAAAATTGAGCACGGTTCTCGAAACCGAATCGGTTCAGCGTTAAATTATGACGGAGCGCAACGAATGCCGAACAAACCTCATCAGCAGAAGTGACAAATGCACGGGAACGAGGATTCGTACAAATAAGGCGAAAGAATAATGCAATTTGCCTCGTGGTTCGCTGGCCCATCTGAGGAACGACCGCCGAAGCAGACCGCTAGTAGAGATCATTCTCCCACGCAATCAGGCCATTGCTAAGTAAACAACCGCGAAGGGGGCAATGTAGTAAACTAGAACTGGCCGATCGTAATTTTGTGGCGAGAATAAATAAGCTGCACGTCCTTTGGCGATAACTCTGCCTTTTAGGCCAGCGGCGGCACTTGGACCTGTTCGTTGTCTTCGATGGTCGATTTATACGATCCAAAAGCGATTGTCCTTCCAATCCTACGGCCAGGAAGAGAATTTTCTGATCTTCAGAACTGTTCACTTAGGATGAACAATTAAAATTTCAGAACCTCAAAGGAAACAATAACAAAACCTGAGCAGAAGACAAAGAGATATTGCACAAGCTTTCGACAGACAATTAAATTTGACCACGAATTCTTAATCTGCGAGTCCAACCCAATCCGTTAAGAGCATAATCGCCTCAATATTCGAAAATTAAGCCGTTTTCTACCGTTTTCCATAGGAACATGCCCGCAAAAATACAATTTTCTTGCGATATATGACTTCATATGTTAACATCTCTTTCTAGCTAGACTATAGATCTAAAGAAATTCAATTTTCCCAGCATTGCTCTAACATTTTTATAATGCCTTATTAAACGATATTCCAATTTCACAAAATATGCTTCAATTTCAGCGATAGCCTTTCACGCAGAGCTGAAGGCCAATATGAAGAATTGCCCAAGCCATTCGAAGTGTAATTCATGCATTTTGGCCATCCTTTCGATCAACTTGGGTTGTCTTGTTGAAAAAGCCTTAGACGTCCAAAGTTAACTTTAGTTTTTGGAGATTTATGTTTATGTTCATGTTTATATCCCGACTATCCGAGGTCTCTGTGAGACCCATCATAAGCTCAGAGCTTGTGCGAGTTGGGAGATCCGGTTGTGTTCTGTGTAGGCTTTGTTACTATGTAACCGCCTCATAACACATTCGATCATTCCTTTGACAAAAAATTGCCCCTTGTAGGTGGATTTGCATTTTCCAGTCTTGGAAACCAATTGAGGAAATTTTTGACAGCTGTCAAACAAATTTTCATACTAAGGCGATAATCCAGACTTCAAGTCAGTGCTTTAGGTGACCAATTTCTTTTTCGATATTTTGCTAGAATTTTCTATGGTATCTATATGCGATCTGGACAAAATTTCCCACTTAGTTTGAATATATTATTCTTCATCTATGTGCGAAATTTCATTCAAATCCAATGATGGGTTTCGAAATTATCAGAAAAAAAATAGTTTTGAACAGCTATATTTACGCAACCCCTAGTCTAATTTTGCTCATTGATGAACGTGACCGCGAAATTCGCGATCCTACCTATCCTGAAAATTTCAAGTCCCTAGGCCTTTCCGTTCGAAAGTTATGATTCTCTATGGTTTCTTTGGTCCTGATCATGCGATCTGGAAAAATGTAGTTCGAATATATCATTCTCAATTTACATTTACAAATTTCGCCACGATCAAATCCATAGTTTTGAAATTATGAAGAAAACTGGATTTCAAACGGCCATATTTACGGAACCCCAAGTCTAATTTTGCTCATTGATGAACCTGACCGCGACATTCGAAATCCACAACTATCCTGAAAATTTCAAGTCCCTAGGCCTTTCCATTACAAAGTTATAATTTTCTATGGTTTCTATGGTTCTGGTCATGCTAGCTGGACAAAATTTTGCATATAGTTTAAGCACGCAATTCTCCATCTGAGTGCAAAATTACACCTCGATCGAATTAGTAGTTTCGAATTAATCAGAAAAACAAAATTTCGAGCGGCCATATTTACGGAACCCCTCGGCGAATTTTGCCCAATAGCGAACTCGACTGCGGCATTCGAGATTCGAACCTCGTGAAAATTTCAAGTACCTAGGACATTTCGTTGGAGAGTTATCGTGTATACGGCCGGACGGACGGACAGACTCGAATTTTCCGACGGATTCGTCATCAGTGAGTCGAATATAGTCGATTGAGACCATTTTCGGCTCAAAATTCGAAAAATACAGACATCGTGACGAAATGATATAGCCCTCGTGTAAGTAGTACGAGCGCTCAAAAAATACCACAGCCAATAATTTTACCGATTCACAAAGTGCTTGTGTTTATCATCATACACCAATTAATTATACAATTTGTCAAATATTTTGAAACACCTTTACCAATCCACTAAGCGTAAACGGTAGATGGAATGACCTGAAACTTGCCGGTGCACCGGGTGAGTATCGATGTTGAATTTCACTCGTAAAGTCTTCCTCCCCCTTGCGAACTTTTTTTAAAGAATGCCGTAGAAACGATGGCGCGTTGAAAAAGTTCTATAAATTCAGCTATTTGTATGCTCGGTGCCGAAGATCGGGGACTCTACAGACAACACGTATTTCACGTCCTCTCCGTTTTCACCATTTAGGGAGAGCCGTTACATCCTCTGATCTTGTACAGAGACCATGTCTCGCCGTTCATTTCGGTTTTGGTTATTATTTTTATTCTCGCCTGAAACACTTTGGTGCATACTTCTCGACGAAGACGAATAAAATGGGATGGATGTTGAACCATCAACCAGCTTTGGGAGAGTCCAAATTGGTCAGGAGAAGTTTCTTATTGGTTCTGCTGTTTTCTTCCTATGTTTATGGAAAAAATTCATTCACGGTTATGCAGCTGGCATGCACAAAAAGCTTAATTATTTCTTCATCAATCAAAGTTTCTCATTGGGGTGTTCGCTCGCTTTCGTGTTTATATTTTTCCCAATAAAAGTTATGATCTGCCCTCCTATTCCAATTCTCTGTGTATTTGTCTATTGACATGCATTGCCCATACCATAAACTTCTGCTCCGTGAATTTTATTTTTCATTGTCTTCCAGCTACACAGCCCCGCAAGCTACAGACAGACCTGACGGTCAGTTGAAGTCTTGCCATCATCTTGCTTGATCATCGCCAAGTTAGTATTCTGATACATATGGTTTCTCCTAACTATTGAAAAACAGAGTCGAGGATCATTTCTTAGTTTGTTCCATCCACTGCATATTCAATATAGATTGGTGAAACTATTACATTCCATCTATGTCAAATATTAATAGATTTGTATTACCTCTCAGATAAGCAGATGAAGATATCAACTCATATCATCAGCTGCTTCTCATAGTCTTCAGCATAAGGCATCTGACCTTCGATGCGTGACAAACATTCCTGTCATCTGAATAAAGGTCAACATATTTCCCAGGGCCGATAGTAAGCTAATTGTTCTGTAGTTTTTCGGGAACAAGTTCATCGAACGCAATAATTCACCATGTGCACCATGTTTTTGAAAAATGTTCAGTTCGCATTAGGCGATAAGCATGAAGTTTGTAAATTTGGCTCCGTCAGGTATTTTATTTATCTCCATGTTCTACTTCTTCTTAGAGTTCTCTTCTCTTTAATGATCTTCTCCCAGGCAAAAGAATCTGTTGTACCCAATAGCACGATCTACTTGTTTCCAGTCGCATGATTCCATTTTTCAGTATTTTTCTAGGTGTCGGTTCGCTATCTCTTGCCCATTTCGTTCTGTGAATCCTGAAATTTTTCCAAGACTTCGATTTAATTTAACCGATTCGCTTATCTTTCTTTGATGTGGGTGTTTTGGTGTAGTTCATTTATCATGTGCTTTCTTCGCACGCTTCTTTTTTTCTACACTATTTCAATGGCACAGACTTAATGATGCACCTACAGGATTCTCATTATTTATGAGTTGATGTGCCGATAAAAAAATATATATTGAATTCTCCTCCTAAATTTCCTATGGTTCATAAAGCACCAGTTCGAGCAAAAAGTTTTTGTCTTGATTTCTCTGACCGCGACATGAAGAACAAACAGATTCTGTTGATGAGCGACAATTTGCATTAAGAGAAGTGGTGATGAATTGTATCTGACATTTCAAGTGGTATTGATCTATAATTATCATTACAGGTTTAACGTTTCATAGGAGGTTCTTGCACGGCATTCTGCAGGGTCCCAATCAGCATATGATTATAAGCATTACCCGACAATATGCATAAATTGTTTACAGCAAAATAAACACCTGTATCGGTAATGAACCAATCTGCATCTGATTCTCTATAGGAGAGATCTGTTAGCTGGTTCGATAGCCATCTTTATTTCAGCGCAGGGTAAATGTCTCGCTAGTCTTCGTGCCTCGTTAGGCTGCAGACAAAAAGCACGCTAAATATCATCGGTACTCCGGTAACTGATTGTTAGATGGTAAAATTACATACTGTACAAGAATTCGTATACGTAATTATATACCTGCCCGCCATGAGAAAATAATGAAATATTTGTTCAGGTGTTTTATTTTCGGATATCTCAATTCAAAAATCCGGGGCGTTTTCAATCCGAACGTTCTCTGTGGATAAATGGAATCCAATATAAATATGTAGTAAAAAATGTTGGAAATGGAATTATTTCTATAAAACAAAATTTTTGGACCACGTACAGCGTGTAACCCAAAAATCACGTTTCTCAAACTTTTTTCTATCCTTTCGAATTTTCCCAATCAAGTGGAAAAGGACGAAATCCAAATGATAGATAAAGAGTACTAACGATTCTGTTAATGCAGAAAAGTTTTGGATCAAGATTGGCAAATTAAAAAATGCAGTCAATATCGAAAATTCTTGCACATTTCGAAATTTGCTAAGCAAATACTTTGTTTACCATTACCGATTGTGAAGAAAAAAAATTTTCCAAACTTGATAGAATTAAAACTAAAAAAAGAAACAGATTTGGGAACAAAGGTATTGAAGGAAGGAATAAAAGAAGCTGGTGAATGTTGCGAATTTAATCGCGATTCAGAAATGATGAACAGCAATTCTCTCTATGAAAATATCCTTACTGAGAAAAATGATTAGTTGACTTCTTGAGTATATACTTTATTATATTTTTGTAAAATTTCATGGATATCTATGAACATTTTAATAGACATCATTGTATTCTAAAAGCCAGTTTGCACAAATGGCTTAAGCGTGTAAATCGGCCTAAGATATTGATATTCTCCAAATTATCAAATGAAGTCTCCAATGTTCACAATAGGAGAATAGAATGGTAGTACGATGAATTTTGTCAAACATTCCTTCAATATTCGAAATAATGTTCACGACAAAGCATTCATGAATTTCGTCAAAAAAGCATAAAATTTCGCGAAAACATCTATGCAAAAATATACTCCCGACTAAATTATGTTCTAGAGGTGATGTTTCATCGATTCCAAGTGAACGTTTTCGATTGTTTACATCGATCTACCTGCTGATAAGTTAAATCGGTCAATTATCTCCGTTATTTGAATGAAATGAGGTGAATATCAATGAAAGGTTTATAATTGATGATGTTGTATCGTATGAGCTCATTGGCAATTTGTTAAGAGAGAAGGAAACTTATATCTCGAAGTTATGACCGTTATTCATTTCGAATAATTTCCTCTTGGGAGAGGCAGGAGTACGTTTTACAATAAATTTTTATGACCTTGCCTGTAGACTCTATCTAAACAGAAAATATCCACAATTTTTTACATACATACATACAACTGCACAACTTGTGCACTTAACTGTTAAATTGCAATAAAAAAATATTCAATTCGTTACTTTACTTTCTTCGCTAATATCCCCTTTCAAATCAAAATCTGCTGTAACGAAACTAGTGCCAGCATTCTTACGAAAACTTTTTAAGGAAATAAAGAAGTAATTTGGCAAGTTTTAAAAATAATTTTTTCATACATAAAGTGTGGAGTTTGAATGTTGCAGGCGAATTGATAATAGAAATTCACTATTCTTTTCTTCATATACCAACTTTCAAATCATGCGAATTCTTTTTCAACATCTATCACAGCATATTTTCGCTTTTTCAATACATATAATATCCTTCTCTGATGAAAATAATCCAAAATTATAATCAAACTTGCTCAACGACGAAAAATGGAGTAAGGTGAGTAATTTTTCAAAAAACACAAAAACTCAAATAACTCGTGAACTGTTGATTTTTGGATATCAATAAATATGGCTCAGGTGACAGCAAATGAGTCATACTAACACGGCCTTCATATTCAAGGTTCACGTCGAATTTGGAATCGCCCTGTATAAATTGGGGACGGAATACTAGCTCTCATAAAGAAAATTTGCCTCTTTTGTTAATTGGTTGTTAAATTATGTAGTCCTCAGACAAGATTGGTGATGGAGAAAGGTCTTCGCCGTTTCAGTGTTATCTAGGTAAAAATTTTGTGAAGATCTAAGATGATCTTGACGATCCACAGAATATCGGGTGTTGTGTGCCACAGGGCTCTGTCATCGGTCCTGCTATTCAAATGCACAATTTCACGTGTAACAAATCGATTTCAGTTTACTAGAGATGGAAATTATACTATTAAGAATACAGATCCAAAAATAGTATAATTTCTCCCGTGTCTGAGTTACCAATCAGAAAAATATGCAATATGAAATGAAAAATATGAAATCATCGCCATAGAGATCACTTATAACAAATCATTTGTCATGACTATAGAAGCAGATTTCATAGCACGAATGATAAACGCCAATGTGACCAATAGTTTATTGAAACTAATTGAATATTCGGTCTATTGTGGATTTGATAAAACTTCAAAAAGTGATGAAACTCAAACTGTACTTCTTTATTGAAATCAGATAAATGCCTTCGAAAAGAAAAATCCCACTAAGCAAATGAGCTGAAAAATCCGGTTAATGAAATGTAGAATTGGTTCACATTTATGTTAGGTTGACTTGGTTTTTCGAGAATTCACCTAGAAATTTCGAATTCAATTCCTATAATAAATTACACTTCAATTCTATATCACAAAATCTTATTACATCTATCGAAGCAATTACCAAATTGAAAACACACAAAAGAATAATCGATTAGTCTTATCGGCGGCATGATAACGAATACAGGAACTACAACGTTCTCTTAGCGGGAACATGTGATTGACCTAATCCCTATGTGAAGGACCAATTCATCTATCTGTACCAGCTCGAGAGGCGCGGCGGTCCTCTTGAGGTCTGTTCTCGAGGGGCTCTTGTGACGTCTGGAAATAATGTTGGCCCTATGCAGAGAATACTTGTTTTCTGTTTGCTATTCATACCTTTAACAAATGCTCATCAATCATTCGGAACCAATTTATCTAACCGAACGCTCCTACTTTCGGCTCGAGGAACGTGTACACTAAAAAATTACCGCCTATTAATAAGAAAAAAAAACTATCGCGGCACAGTTTGAACTTACGAAGGTCGCGGAGGTGTATTCGTTCCTCGTTTCGACATGTACGTACGTTGTTAACTCATCAGCGTTTAGTTTGTAATTACTAAACTGTTTTATTTCCCCATTAGCGATAATAGGCACAGATTGGACGAAAATCGTGAACGGGAAAACTGTT
Source organism: Aphidecta obliterata (assembly GCA_963966015.1). NCBI lineage: Eukaryota > Metazoa > Arthropoda > Insecta > Coleoptera > Coccinellidae > Aphidecta > Aphidecta obliterata. Next base: position 4,505,661 of record OZ014432.1, read on the forward strand.
CTTGCGTTTCAACACTTGCTTGTCTGCCTGTCTGGTTTTTGAGGTATTTGATGAATTGTTGAGAGAACGTGAAATCCTCCATATTAGTAGATATGCAGTTTGTTTCTTAAGAGGTGATATGCGACTCACACAACCGTACGGATATTTGAACCTCTAGTTTTATGATTGGTTTCGGAATACATATTTGAATTCTTATTGTTATACTGCCCAAAAACATTTTTTTTTCTTCGATTTCTAGATTCTACACTGCCTGTAACACCAACTGTGGAATTTGAAGATGATATGCGGGTTTTCTCTCCAAAGATTTATTATTGGAAATATGAACAGAAGGTGACCAGATATTTTTCGAAGATTATATATTTTCCCGCAAATCGCTAGGAAATTTTGACTTTCCAGACAAAATTTCTTAAAGAAAAAGTCAAGATTTCCTAACAGTTAGAAAATATTGATTTCCTTACTGTAAGGAAATAATATTTCCTTTCATTACGAATTTCGAAGAAACATTCATTTATGAATAAAATTATTCCCAATTTTTTTCGAAATTAATTAATATCTGTCGAATTTTAAACGATTTGCGGAAAAATAATATGTTCACCTCGTAGGAAAAATCACTTTCCAGGACTCTGTGATGCAAAATTTCGGCTTGCGCCTCGACTTAACAATCTTCACAGTCGTCCAGGAATGTTGGGCTTTTCCTACCCGGTAAACTATGTACTATTTCTAGATTCAACTAGGATCTTTATACCTATTTGAAATTCATTCTTGTTCGGCTGTGTTCAAAACTAGGGTTGCACTGATTTGAGTCATTTGATAGAAAACAGTGGATTTCGAAAGCAATAGTTTGAAGCAAAATAAAAAATATAGCTGTCAAAATTGTTCAATACAAAAAATAAATAACCTTTCTATATAAATATGCCGCTATGCGAACATGTTGAAAACATTTGTATTTGTTTCCCTTCATCTGAAGATTGTCCATCTATGGTTTTATTTGAATCCACGACTTCAAGTTTACACCCGAAAAGATGTTGATAGATCTAATATTTTGTCATGCGGCTATATTGTCGATCGGCAATACAAAAAAATTCCTCGAGCTGAACGAATATTTTTTTGGACTATTCGAGTTTTACGAATACATATACTTATTCAATTCTCGAATATGTTATACTATATCGGGAACAAACTTTCTCGCGTTACAAACGAATACGTTTATATTCAAAGTACTACATTTTTATTGCATTGTTAATAATATTTGGTTCAATTCACAAAAAAAACTATGCATCAACCATTTATTCTACATCTTTTGATTTCTCCTTTATATTAAAAAATATTTGAGTTTAATGTTCCGACAAGTTGAATGCTAACACTTTTATTGTGTTTCACGATGGATGAAAGTACATATTTCAAAACTTTTATTTTTTTTTTACAATTCCTAAGTGAATGAACAAGGAAAGATTATATATGAATTTAATTTGAATGACACAGTTCTAAAATGGTTGAGTTCAGGTCGAAATCTGCCGAAAAGTTCCGTAAATATACCAATCTGATATTTTTCTCCCAATATTTCGGAAAATAATAATCGGACCCTATTGACACTTTGAAGTAAGTGGTAAGATAACGACACAAAGGTTCATGTGGGATTTAGTTGGGGTCGTATCACTTGATTAGAAGATTCGAAAAAAATATTGTTGAATACTTCGGTATCTAAGGAACTATTCGTCATCTGCTGAAATTTTGTGTCTACATATGAAACATCGATGGACTGAAAATTGATATATTCAACATAATTCGGTGGTTTCATCTTTTGAAGCGTATAATAATAAAATAAAAAGGCCGGTTTGGTAGTCAGAAACAAACACGCAAAACCTCCTGACCACATGGGTGTTTTTCAATTTTTTATCACATCAAAACATTACGATTCCTTTCCACAGCCACCAAATGAATTTGTTCTATACTTCCGTTCCGCGTCTCAAATCGAACTCTGATTTATAATCGCGACTTGAAATCCTTAGAAACATGAATTATCGAAAAGTCCTTATGTCATCATTGAATTTGCATACATGGGGTTCGTTCGGGAAGTATGTCCTGGGGGATTTCATAAGTAAATGTTCCGAACTAATGAAACCATCTAAATATTTCAGAATCAGTCCTCAATGTGTGGAAGCATGTCTGGGGTGTGTCAAATTGGCATTATGTACTTGATAATTCTGTGCGCGCGGGGACATTGACCACACATGTATTAAATACAGCCAAATTATCGCGAATAGGTGAGTAATGGATATTCTAGTAGAGGTCGAGCACATCTGAGGATTTCTCGATCTGCGCTTCCGCATATTTAAACTATAATATCTCCTCTGTGTTCAGTCCTTCCGGTAGGACGTTTAAGCTACCAAAGTGCTGTGAGGATAGAGAACCCTTGTATGTGTTTCGAAAAATTTCAGAAATCACATTAAGTCCTCGAATGTACAGGGTGATTGTTTAAATTTTTCTCAATAGCTATCTCAGTAAATATTGGTCCTACAAAAATGTTTAAATGGGCAAATATGGAGTATTGTTCAAGGGCATCCAGAATTCAGTACTAGAAAAAGGAAAAAAGCATCGTTAACCTGAAAATTGTATGTAAACTGGTATTTTTTGAATGGAACACCCTTTATTTTATCTTCCTAATCATTTATTTTGTACCCCACAATGCCCCATATTAATCTCATTTTTTTGAAGACATACTTTCTTTAATCACAGCGCGATGGTTCAGATGTGTAAAAACAAAACAGAACTGCACCCTTGGTCTCTGAAGCCATATAACCCTTACCTGAAGAAGTACGAACATCGCAACGGGTTACAAAACGCAGAGGAAAAATGATGAAAAGCACTGCCGTGAAGTCAGGAGCTTTTGAGCGCTCGTTCATCCACCTTGTAGGTAGATTCGCATTCTCCAGTTTTAGAAACCAATTGAAAAGATTTTGACAGCAGTCAAAGAAAATTTCAAAAAAAGGCGAAAATCAAGACTCTCGTTAAGACTTCACGTCAGTGCTTCTTCATTATTCTTTATCTATGTGCAGAACTTCATTCCAATCCAATGAGCAGTTTCGAAATTATCAGGAAAAAAATAGTTTGAACGGCTATATTTACGGAACCCCTAGTCTAATTTCACTCATTGATGAACGTGACCGCGAAACTCACGAACCGAACCTATCCTGAAAATTTCAAGTCCCTAGGCCTTTCCGTTCGAAAGTTATGATTTTCTATGGTTTCTATGGTTCTGATCATGCGATCTGAAAAAATTTAGCTCGAATATATCATTCTCAATTTAAATACAATATTTCGTCACGATCAAATCCATAGTCTTGAAATGATCAAGAAAACCGAATTTCCAACCACCATATTTGCAGAACCCATAGTCTAATTTTGCTCATTGATGAAAGGGATTGCAACATTCGAGATCCACACCTATCCTGAAAATTTCCCTAGGTCCCTAGGCCTTTCCATTACAAAGTTCTAATTTTCTATGGTTTCTATGGTTCTGGTCATGCGAGCTTGGCAAAATTGCATGTAGCTTGAACACCTAATTCTCCATCTGAGTGCAAAATTTCACCTCGATCGAACCTGTAGTTTCAGCGTCCATATTTACGGAACCCCTCGGCGAATTTTGCCCAATAACGAACTAAACCGCGGCATTCGAGATTCAAACCTTCCCTGAAAATTTCAAGTTTCTAGGACATTCCGTTCGAGAGTTATCGTGTATACGGCCGGACGGACGGACAGACTCGAATTTTTCGACGGATTCGTCATCAGTGAGTCGAACATAGTCGTTTGAGACCATTTTCGGCTCAAAATTCGAAAAATACAGACATCGTGACGAAATGATATAGCCCTCGTGTAAGTAGTACGAGCGCTCAAAAACAGCGATAATGAAGGAGTCGCTTTACAAAAATGAATTAGTGCAATAATAAACAACAAAAGGCAGAAATGCCTGCAAAAGAGCATAATGAAGAGTTCTGGAGGTAAATCGGATAAAATTACGACAAAGAAAATTGAAAGATTTTAAGCAACTTCAAGGCCAATTTAAAATGTATCTTCTGACGATGACGAAGATGCTTAATGTCTGTATTGTGGGTCCTAAGGTACATAAAGTGCAGTCGTTGGGCATATTGCTCGTGTGCCGGTGAAGACGCTAAGCTAAGCATCTTTGTGTTATGTGTAGGTATAGGTATAAGTTATTTTTATCATATAAATTAATATAATTGTATATTAGAATATATTCCGTGTTTTACGTTTCTTTTCTTTTGTTAAGTTGCTCATGTGCCGGTGAAAACGCTAAGCTAAGCATCTTTGTGTTATGTGTAGGTACTTAAGTTATTGTTATTATATAAATTAATATATTGTTTCTTTTCATTTGTTAAGTTGATCAATAACCATATTTTTTCCAATCTGTATGATTTTTTTCATTCAATAACTGATATCCCACATTGCCCCACGAACTACCCCACTTTGCCCCTTATGCCGGGGCATAGCGGGGTAAATGAGTTTCAACAAAAATGTTCTGTTTAATCGATTATTTAATGATGTAGCAATGAAACATCGTAGCACATAAGAAACAACACGTCAAGTATGCGATGTAAGCTATTGAAATATTTTTTCATTAATAGTGTACAGCATTAATTGCAGATGAATCTTAAGTAACCCACAATGCCCCGCTCTCCCCTACTTCATCTTCGTCAGTTTCCGAAAAATATAGATTTTCGTCTGAATCTAACGCAGCTGTAGAACGCCATGTGACACTGCTGCGATTTTTTTTATATCAAAGTAGCCGTGGATATTAGAACAACTGGTATTTGTTTCATTAATTTGTTGAAAAAAATTTAAATTTAATGTCCAATTGGCCCCCATTTACTTACACACAATCGATATCTTTTTATTGAGTTTTCGAGAGCTCTCCTCAATATGTCTGGTTGGTTGTTGAGATTATCAATTCCTTTCTTTATTCTGATTTGAATATCTTCCATATTTCGAGAAAGGTCCATGTAAACTTTTGAATATCCCCATAAAAAAGTATCGAATGGGGTCATGTCGGGAATGTTAGGAGGACAGAGAATGATTCCTTTTCTGCCAATCCACATATCGAAATTTTTTTTGTCGTGTGGCGTTCTACAGCTGCGTCAGATTCAGACGAAAACATCCATATTTTTCGAAAACTGATAAAGGAAACCTCAATATATTCAAATATATATTTGAAATCAGAAGAATCCACCAATCAGGAAAATTAAATACAGCGTGTTCCATTTATACCTGTTAACATAAAATTTTCAGCTTTACGATGCGTTCCTGCATTGCCTAGTACCTACTCAATTCTGAATGCCCATGAAAAATACTTTATATTTGGCCATTTAAACAATTTTGTAGGATCAATATTAACTGAGATAGCTATTGAGTAAAATACAAACAATCACCTGGTACCTTGAATATTTTAAAACTCTAGGTTTCTTCTTTCGAGAGTTACCGTGTTTACGGACGGCCGGACGGAGGGGCAGAATTGAATTTGACCCCCTATTCTTCATTTCCGAGTCCAACCTAATCGTTTGAGATCATTCTTGGCTCAAAATTAGAAAAAAACAGACATTTGGACGAAATGATATAGCACTTGTGCTACTTCTGCATAGCAACCAACCCGCAAAAAAAGTCCTGTTCGGTAAGAAGAAAATGTTGAAATATGTGTGTGCAAGTCTGAGACTAACATTATACAGGGTGTTTTTCGAGGTGAGGCTTTTTTTTGACAGGTGCTAGAATTATTTCAATTACAGTCATGAAACAAGACAAAGTTGTTCTAGATAGACTAATATAACGGAATAATATTCCAGAGATCATTTCGCCGGAAGTTGATCATATAAAATATTCAATTGGAAACAAGTGCAAGAAATCTCGGGCATCGAGAACTTAATACGACTCTGAATCGTGTTATCTCTCTGTTCGGAGATCTGCCATGAATCACGGTGCCATACGCATTCCAGCTAGTGAATGAAGTGCTGGATATTATCGAAAATTTGTATATTTTCTTTCAACTGTTATGAAGAGATTTTTCGTGAACAGTATAATTCCCAAAGTTCAAACTAAGGAGAGAAAAAATAACTGATTGAATAGGTCCTAAAAAAAAATTAGGAAGTTCACAAACTCACCGATAAAATTTATCCAACTCTTGGGCATCAAGAACTTAATACGTCTCTGAATCGTGTTATCTCTCTGTTCAGAGATCTGCCATGAATCACGGTGCCATATGCATTCCAGCTAGTGAATAAAGTGCTGGAGTTTATCGAGAATTTGTATATTCTCTTTCAACTTCTATTAGGAGATTTCTTGTGAACGGTATAATTCCCAAAGTTCAAACTAAGGAGAAAGAAAATTACTGATTGGAAAGGACCTATAAAAAAAATTAGGAAGTTCACAAACTCACCGATAAAATAGATCCCAATTGTTTACAGAAATTGATCGAAATTGTCACCATTCGTTAGATGTGCACAAAGTCTTGGTTAGCGTAATAACGAATTATTACATGCAGCAATTATCACATCAGATGGCTCACGAATAATGTCACAAGAATTTTCAATGCGCAATATTTCATATAGGTAAAGGATTTTTGGAATTTTGACTTATTTCGATGAGTTCTAGCAACCGTCGAAAAAAAAACCTCACCTTTGAAAACACCCTGGGTATAGTGCGAATCGGTATTTTGTATTCTCGTTTAGAATTTCTACGTTTCAACGTTTCGGTCTCATTCATTTGAAAACAAAATCAGAAAAAATCCATTGATAGCCCAAGTAACTTTCCATTGGCACGCTCTGTTCAACATTTCAGAGATCCAGGCAGAAAAACATACTACTGAGCATAAACTTTTTTTTAAGACCATTCATGAAATGTTGACGTATCAATTCTTACTTGGGGTGAGTTATTTTCAGCCGTCAGATGGCCTGAAAAACAGGAATATATTGGAGCCATATTTGAGGTAAGAGACATGACCGTTCCCGAGTATATCGGCTCAGAATTGGGGGGAGAGGGTAGTTCAAACATACCCCAAACAGATTATTCAAACTCCGCAATTCACTCCAACCTGTGGACCTTTTCATTAAAAAACTTCGCAATCAAGTAGGACCTATCGTATGAACCACGTGGCCAGCAAAGTTGTGAACCAAATTACCGACTGGACTGCATTCCTAAGCGCGGGATCTGTGCACCGGACGGACGTGCAGTGAGATTCTCCGTGGAACCCGAAGGATTGTGTGTAAATTAGACGATAAAAACACGACGAGGAGCATTGAAATGTTAGGACGAGAAAGGTCGCGATTAATTAAATGATGGTGTAGTGCAAACTGGAATCGACGCTTCTCCTATTGTTCTATGGGCTAGAGGTTCAGATTTATTGGACAGAATGATCGAATTCCATCTGCAAAGGGGGTTGTTGCCATATCTTGCTCACTTATGTTCAAGAACATGATATAAAGTGTCAAAAAGTACCGGGAATCTACCATATTCTTGAAATATCGAGTATTTCCTTATTTTACACATATGTGGCAACGTCGCAATAATACATGAAGAAGACTCCGAGAACCTCATACCTATCTTACTTCATCATGAGTGAAAATTCATGAGCAGAGTTGAATTACGATAAAACAAGAAGGCGTAATGAAATTTTCCTTTGTGTCTCCTCTGTAAACAACTATGGAATCTACAAAAAAAATTTAGAAAAGCACTGCCGTGAAGTCACGAGCTTTTGAGCGCTCGTACATCCACCTTCTAGGTAGATTCGCATTTTCCAGTTTCAGAAATCAATTGAAGGAATTTTCGACAGCTGTCAAAAAAATTCTGAAACTTAGGCGAAACTTCTGACTTCATGTCAGCGCTTCAGCTGAGCAATTTTTTCAAAACTTTATCTCGATCGAATCTGTAGTTTCGAAATTATCGAGAAAACTTAATTTCAAACGACCGTATTTACGGAACCCCTTCTATAATTCTGCTCATTGATAAACGTGAACGCGACATTTCAGATCCACACCTATCCTGAAAATTTCAAGTCCCGAGGCCTTTCCGTTCGAAAGTTATGATTTTCTATGGTTTCTATGGTTCTGGTCATGCGATCTGGAAAAATGTAGCTTGAATATATCATTCTCCATCAATATACAAAATTTCGTCACTATCGACTCTGTAGTTTTCAAATTATCGAGAAAACTGAATTTTAAACCACCGTTTTTACGGAACCCCTATTATAATTCTGCTCATATATAAACGTCATAACGACATTCGAGATCCACACCTATCCTGAAAATTTCAAGTTGCTAAGCGTTTCCGTTCAAAAGATAAAATTTTCTATGGTTTCTATGGTTCTGGTCATGCGATCTGGACAAAATTTCACATGTAGCTTGAACACCTCATTTTCCATTTGAGTGCAAAATTTCGATCGAATCTGTAGTTCCAAAGTCATCAGGAGAACAAAATTTTGAACGGCCATATTTACGGAACCCCTGGGCGAATTTTGCCCATTAACGAACTCAACTGCGGCATTTGGAAACTGAACCCACACTGAATGTTTCAAGACTCTAGGTTGCTCCGTTCGATAGTTATCGTGCTTAGGGACGGACAGAGAGATTCGAATTTTCCGACGGATTCGTTATCAGTGAGTTGAACATAGTCGATTGAGACCATTTTCGGCTCAAAATTCGAAAAATACAGACGTCGTGACGAAATGATATAGCCCTCGTGTAAGTAGACGAGCGCTCAAAAAACCTATTCAACCGGCAAATACGAACGTGGCAACGATGAAACATTTCCAGAAAATTTTCGGTACCCCCTTAGTACCTTTCCACCAATATCAATAGGCTTCTGGAGATCGTGAGAGCACGTATTCGTTCGACCGGATCTGGATAACATTATAACATATCGACAAATGCCATCGATTTAGTTCTCTTATGTTTACTTACGGATGATCAGGTAAGTATATAGAAGATAGTTAACTTCACAATAAGACTTATATGATCAACGAGCACATTGCATCTTACAATTATGATAAGCCATGGCTATTTCTGTTTCAGCGATTAAATTCATCTCACGCCTATTGGTATGCTAACTATTTCGTTGATGGCCTTGGACGCATTCTCAAGAGTTATAACCACTCCGTATCTCAACAGAATTCAATAAAATCTGGATTGCATTTCACTAATACACGGTTTTTTTTTAAATACAGGTTCTATTCTCAGGATCAGTAGAAACCAGGTTATATAACTTAGGTAGTTACTGAACAGGAAGGCTTTCAATACTTTTCAAATATGTAAATATCTAAAAGTTAGGCCCCTTTTTCCGTTATTGGCTCCATTAGTTTACAGGGCCTTCATAATTCCATTACAGAATCTATCTTGCTATTTAGCAATAATGATCCAGAGAATATTTCTTCATGTACAACATTAGTTACGAAAATTGTTTTGGTTATGGAAAAATTGAACGCCATCAATTTTTGGTCGACAGGAAAAGAAGAAAATGGAATCGGTGTCAACACCAGGGTTTTTATACACGGTACCCATATCTATATTTCCCATAATTTGCTGTAATTTTATAACTACTCGGTTTTCCATAAGTGTTCAGATAAATTTTCTGTATTTTGATCATTTATATTGATAGGTTGAGTTGAGGAACATATCTAGCTGAATCTTCGCGTTTTGATATAATTTTGTTTTTGAAGGATAAAGAACATCATTTATACCCATCAATTTAGTTATGTTCATTGAATAATTCTGCACTTCAATGATCTCAATTCCCAAATAATCAGAAACACCAATGCGATTTGGGCATAGAATATCAAAATGAGCGTCTCCTGAAGAGCAGACGTTATAGGTAACGGAATTTTTAATTAGAATCTTGAGCAACAGGACCGATTGATTCATTACTCTCGCTGACAGTGGTCTTTGTTTTTGGACCTGGGTGTCCGAACGTTCCTGACGTTTACTAATTAGAAACGGAAAAAATGGGTAGGACCGTGTAATGTTCTTTTCGTCGATACCCGCGACGATGCCACAATATATTAATCAAATTGTCGGTTCCCCTGACAGGCTCCTACATGAATTTTTATATTGGCGATTCTTGTTCTCACTCTCACTACTGTTTTTATTTCATTTGTCTCTATCTTGCAGATAATGGTGCATTTTTGATCGGGTAACATTAACGCGCACAGTGAGAGTTTCGTATTATTGATTATCATAGTGAATATACAGGGTGTCCCAGAATGAATGGATAATCCTGTGATACTGTATAGAAGAGCTATCGAATCTCTGATAAAAATACAAAAAAAAAAATCTATCCCAACTAGATTTTTTTTTTCAAAATAATGATTTCTTGCACATCAATCAAATGAATCAGTTTTTTCATGTGACATAAGTTATGAAGATGTATTGTACCATTTTGAAATTTACATGAAAGGCACATATTTTTTTGAGTTCTTCAGATTAAATAATGCATTTTTCATGGTAATAACGACATTTCTCTAAGTGATGTAAATAATATACATTTTGAGGCTTGAAAGATAAACCCCGATATTCCGAGTACTGCCCTGAAAATATTGATATTTTGTGAGCCATTCGGAAGGGCATTCTGAAGTGAACAAACCCATGAAATTTGATTAAAATAGGACCTCAGATTCCAAAGTTATGGCTATCGAAAATTCTTGCCAAAATACATAAATCACCCTGTATCTCCTGAACTAATAGCCTTAGGTCACAAAAAAAGCAACTTCTCTGAAAGGCCTGGATGACCTGCATTCACCACTAGAGTATAGTGTTTTTGTTAGACGATACTGGATATTATCTACCTTCCCTCCATTCATGAACGGTCCCATTCAGAACTTCCCTCGAACGCCATTTGGGAATGATGAGCCACTCAAGATTAATTATGTCACATCAAAACACATTCATTGGCAATTTGTATGAGCCCCAGGTACTTAATCAATCTCTCAAAAGCTGATGAGAGCACAGTTGTTGAAAGCTGTCCTACGAAAATTATTTTCTCCGGACAGTGGTATCAGTGGTTAAATAAACAGAACAAGACTTTTATCTGAAACGTTTCAGCGCGAGTCCAGCTCACTTAAAAGATGTATAAATTTTAAGCGTGACCTCCCATTCAACTGTTCAGACGCTGCTCTGTGGTTAAGGTCAGTGGCGTAACGTGAGGAGTTATCCCATTATAATGATAACGAGAGGAATGCCATAAATAAATCAGTAGGTTTTATGAGGTTGATGAGTGTTCTTTATTTTTATTATGTGTATAGGTCAATGTTTTGTTCAGAGATTTCACCTTATTCGATTCTGTGATGTTCATTGAAGTAGCGAAAGAAGAAATATCATGTAATATATGCAAATGATATCGGATTATAAGAGAGATCTATCTACTTGTTAGGGTCTCGAAGTGGAGGATTCTGTTGAGAAAGAATGATTGCAATTTGAAGTGAATGGACTGAAAAGTGAACTCAATCTTATAGTATCTTCTACAACTTTCGTTTAGATAAACGCGAGCAAGACAAGCAATGAAATGTCATTGCTTGTCTAGCTGAATAATGATGCTATATAATCACTCTCGTGATTTCTTGAACGTTCACTTTGCTTCTTGGAGTGAGTAGTCAATTCTTCTACCCCACAATTTTTTTTCAGACGAAACCTACCACAAAAAAATTCTCTCAAAAAATTTTTTGAAACTATAACGATGACACTCCTTCCATTTTTCATCAGCTCTGGAATTTTCATGCCCCCCCGAGCGCCGCTCGTCTTGTCCGCCCATGAGACTTTTCCAACGAGATATCATAGCCGGCGGGTTAGCCAGTAGCCGCGATAAGTGGCATCTCATGTTCCTCCGAACACGTAGCTTCGTTATTACCGGGATCGCTGAAAAAAACCACCAGACCTCTCGAATTATGTTCCCGTTCCTTTATTCTCGAGTTAGCGAGAAATTTAAGGCCGTTTTTTCGTCGGCCTCCCCGACGCGAGAAACGTCGACGCGAAAGATGCCCGCTAATCGTTTTCACATACTGGGAAAGTCCCAGTATGGTGGCAAAAAAGGGAGAGGATTCAGTCGTAATTGGTTCGATGTCGACGGAAAAACCGCTCGCGCTCTCGACGGCGACTATAAATCTGGAATGGACAAAAAGCCGTGTATGTGTTGTGTTATCCGTCTTGGGAAAAAGTTAATTTCTGTTGTGTCAACTAATATTCGCGACGTTCAGCTTCTGAAGAGAACTCCGAGATTCTGGGGTTTTTGTCATAAACAAATAAACTTGGAACTACCACAGGTCGAAGATATTTGAACTGAAGACATTCAATTACATATACTCAAAAGTCCAAAAGCAGAATATATGTTGACGAATGAAGTCGGGAAATTGTGTGTTTTTTGTGCTTTTTTGAGCGCTCGTACAACTTACACGGGGGCTATATCATTTCGTCACGATGTCTGTATGTTTCGAATTTTGAGCCGAAAATGGTCTCAAACGACTATGTTCGACTCACTGATGACGAACCCGTCGGAAAATTCGAGTCTGTCCGTCCGTCCGTCCGGCCGGCCGACCGGCCGTCCATATACACGATAACTCTCGAACGGAATGTCCTAGAAACATGAAATATTCAGGGAAGATTCGAATCTCGAATGCTGAGGTTAAGTTCGTTATTGGGCAAAATCCTCCCAAGGGTTCCGTGAATATGGCCGCTCGGAATTTTGTTTTCCTGATTACTTTGAAACTACAGATTCGATTCGACATGAAATTTTGCTCCCTAATGAAAAACGAGGTGTTCAAGCTACATGCAAAATTTTGTTCAGCTCGCATCACCAGAACCATAGAAACCATAGAAAATTGTAACTTTTGAACGGAAACGCCTAGGGACTCGAAATTTTCAGGATAGGTGTGGATCTCGATTATCGTGATCACTTTCATCTATGAGCAAAATTATACTAGGGGTTCTGTAAATATGGTCGTTTGAAATTTAGTTTTCTTGATAATTTCCAAACTACAGATTCGATCGTGACGAAATTTTGTATACTTATGAAGAATGATATATTCAAGCTACATTTCTCTAGATCGCATGACCAGAACCATAGGAACCATAGAAAATCATAACTTTCGAACGGAAAGGCCTAGGGACTTGAAATTTTCAGGATAGGTGTAGATCTGAAATGTGGCGTTCACGTTTATCAATGAGCAGAATTTTACTAGGGGTTCCGTAAATACGATCGTATAAAATTTTGTTTTCCCGATAATTTCGAAACTATGGATTCGATCGAGATAAAGTTTTGTATTTTAAACGAGAATGTCATATTAAAGCAACATTTTGTCCAGATCGCATGACCAGAACCATAGAAACCATAGAAAATTATAACTCCCGTAGGAAAAGGCCTAGGAACTTGAAATTTTCAGGGTGGGTTTGGATCGCGAATTTCACGGCCACGTTCATCAATGAGCAAAATTAGACCAGGGGTTCCGTAAATATGGCCGTTCAAAATATTCTGTTCCTGATAATTTCGAAACTACCGATTCGATTGGATTGCACCTAGCTGAGGAATAATGAATTCAAACTACGTGCGAAATTTTGTCCAGATCGCATCACCAAGACCATAGATACCGTAGAAAATATTAGAGAATTATCGAAAAAAAATTGGTCACCTAAAGCACTGACTTGAAGTCTGGATTGTCGCCTCAGTTTGAAAATTTGATTGACAGCTGTCAAAAATTTCCTCAATTGGTTTCCAAAACTGGAAAATGCGAATCTACCTACAAGGTGCATGTACGAGCGCTCAAAAGCTCCTGCCTTCACGGCAGTGCTTTTCGTAATTTTTCATTACAAGAGCATTTTCATTCTTGGGGGAGTTTGGGGAGTTCTATGGTAGCCGATCACTAACGATCTTTATAAGAGGGGATATAAGAGCTGCGCGTTAAGTTGATGATGTCCTACTATCCACTCTTTCATGTAAATGACCGTCCACACGTCCTTTTCCAGGAAGACCACGCACGTTCCCTGATTGCTGGTCGAACTATGAACTTTCTCCAAGGAGCTGGGGCCACCTGGTTCGCCGGATTTGAATACCATAGAACATTTGTAGGACATGATACGAAGGAGACATGCTCAATCGGATTAAGGTCTGAGGATTTTGCGGGCTATGGCAATAATTCAATCCCCGTTAGTCACAATAGCAGCGGTATGGGGAAGAGCATTATTATGCATTAGGAGAAAGTTTGCACCAACAGCACCAGCAAATAAAGGCACAATAGGTTGAAGAATATTATCCACATACTGCTGACCCGTCAGGAAACCATTTGCAAAAACGAGGTCGGTTCTGCCGCCTATAATTATTCCGCCCCATACTATTATTGTACCGCCTCTGTATTTGGGAACTTCCTGAACATTTCTTAAACGTTCCACCTTCCCGGATCGTCTCCACACTCTTGTCCAACGAGAATCTGGATGAAATCCAAATCTAGATTCGTCAGTGAACAAAACTGTTGGCCAATCATCTGCATCCCAATTTTGATATTCTTCGCACCAGTCTACTCTGGCAGCGCGATTGCCTCTAGAGAGAGATGGACATCAAATTGGTCTTCGAATATGAAGAGTGCCTTCGTGGAGACGATTTCTCACATAATTTCGCCCAACGGTTATGTTATGCGCTCGCTGCAATTCCATAACCAATTCAGGTGCTGTGATTGTAAGGTGTCTTCTAACACTTAGCAGTAAAAATCTACCCTGACTTGGCGTTGTACATCGTTTACGCCCTAGGCGTTGTTCAGTCGGAAATGCCTCCATAAACGACTTATGACTTTTTGGGAATCACTCATTCGCTCAGCTACTTCGACTTGTCGCAGGCCAGCTTGAAGAAGGCCCAATGCTAGATTCATCTCGTCTGAAGACGAATGTCGTCGTTTCATAGTAAAACACAATATTCTCAATGCAACAATACTACTGAAGAACACTATAGATAGAATTAAATCGAAATACTGAGTACTTATAGAATATACTTTTTCCATCATGTTTGTCAAGTTTTTCCATTATATTTTTTACATTTTTTCCGAAAAAAGGCTTATTCAAACGGGGCAAATGAACTGATCAGTACGTTAGTAGTACAGTTTGAACGATGAAGAAGTTTCTTTTGACGCTTGTATGACTTTGTACGAATATCCCTAGACTTTTCCGATGTGTGTATTTTAGTATCATATTCTATTTCATATGGTCCCGAGTATATGACGCATAATCGAGGAGGTAATGAATAGTTTTCGTTAGAATGTGACAGGTGTAAAAACTTACAGCTGAAAATGGCTATTCACGAATGTTTGTCATACCTTCTGAATATCCACTTAGAACATCAACATAAACCTGGTAGATAACCTCATCTTCTCGATACATCACGACTTGCAAACGGATAAATTATACGTGTGAGCTCACAAAATTACAAGATTAGTGGAAGTTTCTACTTGGACATCAGCATCCCAGCAGCACTGGACCACCTCCCATATATCCCAGATGACACGTAACAAATCAACTGAAATTTGTTTTGAGAGAGAGAAACACCGATGTATTAGGATATTCGAATACCTCAGAAGTATGTAAGTTGTAAGTGTACGCGTAATATTTCACATGGAGGCCTAGGAAAGACAGTAAATGAACGATAAATTATTAAATCCAGTATACACATATTAATCATGTAATATAAGATTAATAAATACGAAAGTGTCGTCGATAAATTTTTCGGTATAACAGGTGTAAATTACATGATTACGTTTGTCGCGCAGTTAACCGGTATTATGATTTACCGATAACGTGGCAATTTTCAACGTGCCACTCTTCGTGCAACGTCCTAAGTCGTGGGCGACATACTGGTTTGGTGCTGCGTCTATCGGTCCTCGATAACCCACGGAACTACTGCTGCAAGTCGTTACGTGGAAATAACAGTGATAATAAAATCACCACGTACCATAAGAAGGAATAGTTTGATTGGAAAACTTTTTTATCGTACGAGTATGATAGTTTCAGGTTTCTCATTCAAGACTTATTATTGGAAATAATATACCTGTGATATAAAATTGGTTTTGCCGAAATTTTCACAGTTGACGTTTTTCTGATGTGAAATGCCTTCATAAACATCCGTCAATCCGCCATTGAGAACAATAATCTTAAAAAAAAAATTGGCGCTCGTACATGCACCTTGTAGATAGATCCGCATTTTCCAGTTTTAGAAATCAATTGAAGGAATTTTCGACAGCTGTCAACAAAATTCTGAAACTTAGGCGAAACTCCAGACTTTATGTCTTCAGCTGACCAATTTTTTTTCGATAATTCGCTAGAATTTTCTACGGTTTCTATGATCTTGGTGATGCGTCCTGTACAAAATTTTTCACGTAGTTTGAATACATTATTCCTCAGCTAGGTACAAAATTTCATTCCAATCCGATCTATAGTTTCGAAACCATCAGAAAAAAAATATTTTGAACGGCCATATTTACGGAACCGCTAGTCTAATTTTGCTCATTGATGAACGTGACCGCGATATTCGCGATCCAAACCCACCCTGATAATTTCAAGTTCCTAGGCCTTCCCGTTCAAAAGTTACAATTTTCTATGTTCTCTATGGTTCTGGTCATGCTATCCGAACAAAATATTGCTTTAATATATCCATTCTCGATTAAAATACAAAATTTCACCTCGATCGAATCCGTAGTTTCGAAATTATTGAGAAAACAAAATTTCAAACGGCCATATTTACGGAACCCCTGGTGGAATTCTGCCCATTAACGAACTTAACCGAGGCATTTGGGATCTGAACCTACACTGAAAATTTCAAGTCTCTAGGTTGATCCGTTCGAGAGTTATCATGCTTACGGCCGGACGGACGGACGGACAGACACGAATTTTCCGACGGTTTCGTCATCAGTGAGTCGAACATAGTCGATTGAGACCATTTTCGGCTCAAAATTCGAAAAATACAGACATCGTGACGAAATGATATAGCCCTGGTGTAAGTAGTACGAGCGCTCAAAAATGACGAAGAGCACTCCCGTGAAGTCAGGAGCTTTTGAGCGCTCGTTCATCCACCTTATAGGTAGATTCTTATTCTCCAGTTTTAGTAGCCAGTATAAAGATTTTGACAGCTCATAAAAATTTGAAAATAAGGCGAAAATCTAGACTTTAGGTGACCAATTTCTTTTCGATAATTCTCTACAGGTCTTGGTAATACGATCTGGACAAAATGTCCCACGTAGTTTGAATACATTATTATTCGTCTATGTGCGGAATTTACGGAACCTCTAGTGTAACTCTGCTAATTGATAAACGCGACCGCGTCATTCGAGATCCACACCTATCCTGAAAATTTCAAGTCCCTATGCCTTTCCGTTCGATAGTTATAATTTTCTATGGTTTCTATGATTCTGGTCATGCGAGCCAGATAATTTTGCATGTAGCTTTAAAACGTCATTGTCCATGTGAGTGTAACATTCCACTTCGATCGAATCTGTAGTTTCGAAGTTATCAGGAAAACAAATTTTCGAGCGGCCATATCAACGTAACCCCATGGCGAATTATGCCCAATAACGAACTTAACCGCGGCATTCGAGATTCGAACCTACCCTGAAAATTTCAAGTTTCTAGGATATTCCGTTCGAGAGTTATCGTGTATACGGACGGACGACCGGACGGCCGGACGGACAGATTCGAATTTTTCAACGGATTTGTCATCAGTGAGTCGAACTCTGTCGATTATTTGCAATTCTCTGAAGAAAATTAGTCTTCGCCAGATTCAGTTTATCACACAATTAATATAAGACGATGAATATGACGGAAAAAAGTTCCTCTCAGGACTACCTTCTAGTGATCAAACCGAAACCTGGCAAATAGAAATCCCATAGGGGATGGAAATAGCCATATCAATACTCATCAAACACACCATCGTCAATAACACCAAGAGAATATTTATCCACTGTTAAATTGATGGCTAACCTGATGATGAACCAAAAACTGTAGGAATGTATATACATAGTTTTGTCTATTTTTTCATTATTTTTTTTTATTTCTGCGCTATGACATAAATAATTGAGGCCACGACTGCTCTTGGATTTCTTTTGTATCACAACGTTAATATTCTGTATTTGAATAAAATCCAATCGAAATGAATGACCTGTACATTCATATTTGCTCATTATAAGTTCCAGAACTTATATCCATCCACCACAATCCGAAGATAGTTGGGATAGTTTTACTCACTACTTTACAATGTCCATTTGGCAATCCTCCACTTCAGTTGCTTCACTCTGTAGACTACAACTGGTGTCAGATAGGCAGAATATGTCCGGCATCTACGAGAAACTCGTGAATACCATTCTTGACTGGTATCTGATAGACACCTTTTGCGAGCACCGAGAAGGAGTTACATATTCAGCAATTACAGAAACGCCAAATACGTCAACGCTCACCTCAGTGAAATATTCATCGTTTTGCTAAATCCATCTTCTGTTCGAATAAACGACCGCATCTCATGTTCATCTTTATTTTATGCAGTGGCTCTGGACGCTTGACCGCAACGACTTCTAGGAACATGCGGTATATTTACGGTAAGTATGCACCGAAACGAGTGGATATTTAGCGAGAGTTTTATTCGTCTATCTATCTTTTAAAGTGGAGAATAGTTTTCTAGTACAGCTTGGACCTTCTCGAGTTGGCCGGTTTTTGCGGTTATATGAAAGGCCTTTCAACAAGAGATTCCATTTTAGATTGAGAAAAAAAATACAGTTTTTTTGTGAAAAGATATTTTCATTTCAATCCGAAGTACAAACCCTGGGGTTCAGAATGGAACCGAATGTCTGCCAAATAATCGCCCCGGCTGACGGAATTTTTCATCACGTTGGTGCGAAGTTATGGCTCTGTTTTGCGAATAACAGCTCTTATGTTGTCTTTGAGCTTTTTTCTTCGACAAAACAATAAAGTCATTGTTCCACGAGCATTGTGACATGTTGCACCATCCTGATGAAAATAAGCGTGGTCCACATCCATGGCATCGAGTTGGCTCATCGACATAACCAGACGGGTTTAATAGGAGAAATGGAGAAATTTCATTCCACAACAATGCTTAACCTTAAGGTATATTTTGTCATCAAATTAAACTGTTGATATGGTGTAACACAATCAATCTTAATCGCTATATAAGATGTTTCTTGATTAACATGATAACAATATTTGGAAATTTAATTTTTTTACAGATTTCAACTGTTGAACAACAGAGAGCTGAAATAAAAAGAAATTTTTTTTTTATAATATATACCTATGGTATGACCCTAGATATTTTTGTGTTTCCCTTCAAAATGTTTGAGTGCAAACATGGGCGTATCTAGGGCGTGGCGAAGGTGGCACTTGCTACAGGCGGAAGGTACACAGGGGCGCCAAAAAAACCGAAAAATAAAAAAAATATAAGCGCTACGCAAAATAATTCGAAAGATCCCAACACGGATTTCCTCGCAACGAGCGATGCCGACGAATAAACGAGTAGATTCTATGCGCCTTGCGGTATCTTGGCTTAATTCTTATGTATTAGTAGTTCATGTAGTTGTGTTGTGTCAACTAGATTTTAGTTAACAAGTAGGTACAATAAAATTAGAAAAATGCAATATTGAGGGAAGTTTTATTGACTTTATTAATACTCGCTGAAAAACAGGTGAAGGCTTGCAAAAGAAATTGTGGAAAAATTGGTTGCCGATAGCTTGGATATAATAAATGTAAGAGGGCAGTCTTATGATAATGGGGCTCATAAGGCTGAAAAATAAAAGGGTGGGGAAGCTTGAATTTTTATATAAAATGATAATAGACAATTTAATTAATGCTGCTGAAGTAACCTAACAAATGGAAACATTCTTCGCCACTGTTCAGCAAATATATAATTTTTTGTTGGATCTTCTTCAGGATTCTCTAGGATACTCGCTAGTCAAAATTATGTAAAATCATCAAAATGTTTTGCGAGCTCAAAGAATCGTCCCTGGTAAATTTGAACTCATGAGTTTATTATATATCTCAAATTCCGGGATATTCTGTAGAATTGATCAATCTTCGCAAGAAAAGCAACAACATATTTCTGAAGGCTCACGAATAATACTTGGACTATTGAACGAATTAGAAGCGAAAAAAGAAAATTTTTTTACACCATTGAACTTTCAAAAACTGAAGCAGTTAAATTTGAAATTGAAGCAAAAGTACATGAGTCAAGAAAACGAGAGAAAAACCAAAATGCCAGGAGAACTAGCCATTAATGGAGCTTATCTTCTTAACGCAAATACAGAACTAAGAATTGGACTGTTAAAAGTGCTTGATGAAATCAAAATACAAATTAAACAAAGACTTGTCGTATTGAACGAAGTGGCAGACGACATCAGTTTTTTGAATGGATATTCAAACTATGATTATTGACGATTTAAAGAACAGTGCTGCAGATTTTGCGATAGAGTATGCTTTTGATTCAAATGCACATGCATTTTCAATGGACATTGAAAGTTTTGAATTCAAAAGTGACTAAATTTTGGAAAACTTCATTGAAATGGGACCATAATAATTATTCAAAGGTATATATGAGCTGACTCTTGAAAATATTTTTCCAAATCTACAAACCACGTTAAGAATATCTCAGAGTTTGCCAGTGAATAAAAACTGCAACTTGTGAACGTTCCTTTAGCAAACTGAAACTTATAAAGTCGTATCTTCGTTCCTCCTTGGGACAAGAGCGATTATCAAATCGCCAATCCTCGCCATCGGAAAAGAAGTGACATGCACCTTAGGTTTTGTACATACAGGGTGTCCGGGAAAATGTGGAAAATCTGTCGGATTCAGATAAAACATAGAAAATAAGATGACAAGTTTCCATCATTTTTTTTCCTAGCGGCCCTCTCTATGGAGATACGGCCTGCTAAATGACGCCACTGGAAAGTTAGTATGATAAGGAATTAAAAAAAAATTTGGATACCTCGAACATTAAGCTGAAGAAAAGGTACTCTTGTTCATTGTCGATAAAATGAACCGATTTCGAAAAACAAAATAATAAAAAGTAACTATTTTATTTCTATCAAAAAGAACCATCAATCCTAATTTTCTTTGTCTGCAACAAAGTGTGATACGAAAGTTATTCAAGGAACAAAAAGGTTTTAGTTTATGAATGCGACAAATTTGTTTCTTATCACGTCACAATGAAATGTATGTATTTTTGTTAAGGTGCCTTTCTGGACCAAAACTGCATTGTTGAGAATCTTTGTAATTTTGTCGGATTCAATAATGTAAACTAAAACTTTTTTGTTTCTTGAATTACTTTTGTATCACACTTTGTTGCAGACAAAAAAAATGAATTCTTGGTTTTTTTTAATAGAAATAAAAAAGTTACTACTTTTATTATTATATAATATAGGCCGGTTTAAAACATCTTTCGACGTTGTCCGACGCCTTGCCTCCATCTTTCTCTATTTTCCCAATCCAAATCTTGCAGGTCTCTTGTACTCATGGCCTTAACTACACCCTGCTTCCAACTAGTTTTCGGCCTCCCTCTTCTTCTGCTTTCCGTTGGCTGCCAGTTCATTACCTGCCTTTTATTAGTTTTAGTTTTTCGAAAACGGTACATTTTATCGACAATGAAAAAGAGTACCTTTTCTTTAGCTTAATGTTCAAGGTATCCAAATTTGTTTTTTTTGACTCCTTATCATACAGGGTGTTGAAAATGTGAGCATTAAAACGTACAACCTAGTCCGCCCCTGGTAAACTAAACAAGTTAATTCAAATTTAATAGCAATATTTTAAGAGGTCCTCACTATCGTTTATCATATCAAATTTTCATCAAATTATATCAAGTAATTTAAAATTTATTCCAGTGAAATGAATTTCCAGTAGCGTCATTTAGGAGGCGATATCTCCGTAGGGAGGGCCGCTAGGAAAAAAAATTATGGACACTTGTCATCTCATTCTTTTATGTTTTATCTGATTCCGAGAGATTTTCCATATTTTCCCGGGCACCCTGTACATTATTATGTACCTATATGATTGTGATTATCGATTATCATTTTCTGTACAACTAACCAAAACAATTTTTTTCCTTACGTTTAAGTAATTTTCGGTTAAAAAATATATATTTTTTCAAATAGGTATATGTTTTCACTACATAAATATAAATATTTAGTTTCAGTTTTTAGAATTTGTTTTATTTCTTATCTTATTCGAAACGTGTATCTCCATGTTTTCAATAAAAATAAGTAAATATCCTCAATACTGTGTATTATTTTAAAACTGCAACATGGAAAATATATTACTAAAATTATAAAAATAATACAATAAGAAAATATAATGGACGAACAAAAATCTACGCTGTGTTGTCTCTCGAGAGCGGAAATCTAATATTTTTCCTCTGTATAGTACACTATTTTTTTCTGTGACGGGACAAACGACAATCTAAGATTGAGAAATCATATCATTACAATATAATCAAATTCAGAGAATTATCGATGTCAAATATAAAATTTTAAAATAGTAGGCTGTTGTACGACAATCAGGTGATATCTGTCAATTTGATTCGGTAATTCGGTTCAAAAATTCTTTACCCCGACTCTACCAGAGTTAGTAAGAGCAGCGAAGGTAGCTTCTCAAGAATTATTAGAAGTTAAATCGCGGAAAATTTTACGAAACCGCGTATTCAAGATTCATTGAATGGAAGATGAACAAAAAAATCAATTTTTTCCCAAAGTCAATTTTATTACCTCATTTTTCGAAACTAGTACAACAAAGAGCCTTCAACGGTGTGGTCGAATTATTCTATGATTGATTAAATCATTGAATGTTACTGTCCAATAATAATGTGGACATATCAAAATATTCCAACCTGATATCATATCGGAAACAGAATGGGAAAGTTTACACTACCAAGAAAGCTCAGATTTTAACTACATAATGCAAAAATTGAGGCTATTTTGAATGATGCTCCTGATGAAGCTTATTTAATGGCCAAGGTTGTTGTGGTATTTGGGATTGCAGAAACTTGATGAATTTGTGAAATAAGCCAGATAACAATACATGGTATTGAAGATTCTGAAACGTTATTAATTGTGGAACTTAAAAATACAAAACATGATGTAGGTAGAAGGTAGGGAGATGAGTATATTGAATTTTATCGAAAGTGAATAGCTATTCGTCCAGCAGCAACATAGGACCACCGCCTGTTCAATGCATATCGCAATGGAAAGTGTATCAATCAGGTTGTGGGTAAAAATGCCTGAAACAGTAGCTAAACTGCTACACTTTTAGTTGAGTCTGGAGGAGACTTGATGACACTAAAGAAAAACGGCGGTTGCTGAAGGGGATGTTGATGAATCGGTAGCACCCAGGACAGAAATAACACCCGATTTGCCACCAAGTACATTGGAAGGAGTTGTGTCCATAGCAAAAAAATATAATTTCAACACAAGAAAATTCGACTGTTGTACAGAATAGTTCACGGAATGCACATTTAATAATTGTAATTTCGATATGCAAGAAATGTAACTTTTGTATAATAAAATATTCTTAAGACTAATGTCTACCTTTACTTCACTTCATATATTTCCGGGAAAAAGGTAATTTCATAAAAAGTGATATTTTGTGACCGGTCAACAGAGATAAAATGTCATTCATTTTTCCCATCATAGGAAAGAATAATTTTTTTTTAGAACACGAGTGGTTCAAGAGATGAGGCATAAATACATATCAATTTTTTTTCCAGGATGGACTGAATCTAAATATTAGCATATTATTCAAAACACCCTCTCTTTCAGTTAGGAAAAATATTAGCACATATTTTCTTGAAACTAAAACTACATTGAACTATAGGCTATAGAAGTTCTTTGTTAGGTACAGATCTTCGAAAATATAAAGAATATAAATATATAATAGAAATACATTTCAGTAGGATGTAGTTTCCAACCATAATGCTGGAAGAAATAATTCAGAAGAGACTCGAAAGGGGGATATTTAGTTTCCCCACGATCCTCCATATACTCCTTATGACCGAAGATCTGTGAAAAATTATCCACCATAATTGCAACAAAACGTCGAGCGCAAATTAAATTACAATACTCAGAGTAAGTCAAGAGAAAATGTCCAATAAATATTATGAATATACTTGAAAATGCTCTAATCAAGTTCATTAAATGTTGGATGTGTTCAACTTTATATACTCGATATGATGATTTGTGAGTGCTGATTCGAAGTAGGCACGATTTCAATTTTTTCACATCATCCCATTTCCTGGGATGGTACATAAAGGTAGGTAGCTGCATCACAGCTCGTCCCTACACACGAAACCCCACAATAAACCAGGATTCCAGGGAACTTCTTTTAGAAACTGCTGAACTGACAGTTTGTCAGTTAATGACCGCCGAGAATGGGGTACATATTTAACACCCACATGAATTTTCTGCATGTTCCCAAATTTTAATATTCGATATGGGTACAATGGTTGAATAACTCCTACGTAGGCAACTTTTCATTATCCAAAAGTTATTAATGTATATTACACAGTCTAATGCGTCTTTCTTTCATTGCATGAACGGAATAAAATGAAACTATTCGTTGAACACTTCAAGTTAATCAATCACTCGATCATCAAATTTATAAAAGCTCACACCTGTTGCCACAAAACATCATCAATATTCGGCAACAATAGGGAACTCAACGAAATAGCTGCGCCCACTTGTGTTATTTTTTCAGTTAGGTCACTCAATGACATTATGTCACTATCGAATCCTCTCTTGATCTTTGAGTTTCACTTGAACGCACCTGCGAACGGCCTATGCCGAAAGAGCAGAGAGGAAAGCTGGTATTCGACGAATTCTTGTTGAACAAGGTATTGTACCAGCTTATTTGTGTTTGTTATTTGGTGAAGACCACATTCATCACGACTTGTCGATTGGGTATTTATCTCTAGTGCACGAACTTCAAGTTTTGGATAGTAATTTTTGAATAACGAGATGAAGCGATCAAGACAGATTATAGACCCGTCAGACGCTTTCCATGATGTACCCTTGCCTTTTCCTCGGCTGTTCAAGATTGTTGGGAACAAAATTCTCGTGATCATCTTGACAGGTAGAAATTTTTGGATAATAGGTACGGAAAGATCGTCTTTTCTTGCTGAGAATCACATATTAATTTCACTTTGCCCCATTTTATTTACTTACCGATTGCAGTTGGCAAGAAGAAGGTTACTGACCTGTAAAAAATAGAAAAATCAAGATTACTTTACAGAACTATATCATAATATACCTGTATACACTACATAACAGAGCAAAACACCCGAAATTGGTCGAGATAAAGATGAGAAATAAACCTCCCGCATTTCAAGAAAAATTATTGTGTTGTGGGATTATTATTAACATTACACATATAACGTTTCTTCCATTCCATAAATATTACACCAAATATCTAATCTCATTCCTGAAAAAATTGATTTTATCCACTTATCAAAACTTCATGCTTGGTAGAAGTCTCAACTAACCCATTCAGCCTCCCAACCATTTTATAACTGTGGAATACTGGAACCTGGAATATTCCACGTCAAAAAATATTCCGCATCATCCCAGCGATACCCACTATAAATTTCATGATGCGAGTGTTGGAATGTTCGAATGATTTTCAGCCATGATTATTTTCGAATGTAAGGTTTGGATTTTTGAGCGCTCATTCTACTAACACGAGGGCTATATCATTTCGTCACGATGCCAAAAATGGTCTTAATCGACAAGGTTCCACTCACTGATGACGAATCCGTCGAAAATTCAGGTCTGTCCCTCGGGCCAGCCGTAAGCACGATAACTCTCAGAAGGAACGACCTAGAAATTTTCGGGGTACGTTCGATTCTCGAATGCCGCGGTTGAGTTCGTTTTTGGGCAAATTTCGACCAGGGGTTCCGTAAATATGGCCGTTCAAAGTTTTGTTCTCCTGATTACTTAGGAACTACTGATTCGATCGATATGAAATTTTGCACTCAGATGGAGAATGACGTGTGCAAGCTACGATTTATATCCAGATTGCATAACCAGAACCAAAGAAATTATAACTACCGGACGGAAAGGCCTAGGGATAAAGGATACAATTTTCAGGATAGGTGTGGATCAGCTTGACCAATTTTGGTAGAAATCTACTTTTTTGGTAGATTTTCGTTACGATTTCAATATTTTTAGTAGAAAGAAATTGAGCAGTAGATTTTGGTAGTTTTTCGAAGTATCTTGGTAGAATGAAATTCAACGCATTAACAATGAGTTTAGGCTACCGCAACTGGATTCTCGAGTCGGTCATTCGCTGTGCTCATCAAGTTCCACTAGTGGTAATGATGTTAGCAATGTTTAAAAATTCTGGTCGGATGTAGGAAATATTCCTGTTGAATTCCGCAAAAAAATAGAATGCCTACTTTTCTCAAATGTCAAATTCCAGCGCATTTTTTCAGAAGTCAAAAACCAGAGGTTTTTTCGTCAAGGTTTCGATTGACCAAAATAACAGCATAGTAGCTAGGTTTCAAGTAGCATAAATATAATATTTCATTCAATGATTTTCGGGAGAGTTTTCAATTCCACGAGAACGATGTAACTGACCCATATAGTAGGTGAAAAAATACTTTCTATTATATTTATTTCACTTTTCTTTTATAATCTATTATTCTATCTTCGCTTCCTTGAATCTTCAAATAAAGATGATAACTAGAAAAAAACGATGCAAATTTTAGACTGCTATTTCTACAGCCCTTTGGTTTTATTATATCTCATTATCATTATCATATTTTCTGAAAAATAGTTTATATGAGAATCGAAACAGCGAACTTTCAAACATTTTATAATCATTTGAGGCAGTCAGTGTTATTTGAAATATCATAACTCACGAACCCTAAGCGATAGAGGTTTGTGGTGAAGTTTTTTCGATCAAGTAAAAACATACCGATCAACATACTAATACGTTTTTCAGATGATTTCATGACACATACTTTTTCCGCAATAAAATTTTGAAAATTTGAATCCACGACTCGCCTTCAGAATTAATGAATAGGATTTTACAACTAGATGGTCTAGCGTAGCGATACTACTATAAACAAAGACCATAAAACGAACCAAAAACATTTTATTCATTTCTATAAACGTCAAGAGATTAAATCAATGGATAAAATATTCTAAACACCAGATCAGAAAATTTCAAATTTTTTTTCGCGTTGAACTGTTTGAAAGCAGAATTTCTACATAATTCATTTTATTCATACCTTATATAAATACAAAAAATCTCAGCATGATATGGCGAATAGTGTCTGAGATACCGAAGTTAACTAAAAACGTCTCATATCCTGCTAAAATTTTTGATGGTACGATTATCACCAAATTTCCCAGGTTTCTCACTTTTACAGGACTTGGGCTTTTCACAATCAAGTTTGCACCGTATTTTGCATAATGATCTTGGCCAGAAGCCTTACAAAATCTAGCTGACGCAAGAATTACAGCTACAAGAGCATGACAAATTCCGTACATTCGCTGATTGGAATATACGAACGAGATTTTTCGAACAGACTTAGTTTGAGTGATGAGGCCCATTTCCATCGGTCTGGTCAATAATCCAATTATCGGATTTTTGTCTCCGAAACCCAAAGACAAGTGTTTGAACAATCACTCAACCAGTGACAGTTATATTGCATTAACCAGGATGTTAACTGATTTTTCAACTCGAGATTAATGCCATGGTGGTGGAAAAATTTTTCTTTAGCTTAGGGGGATGGCAAACATGCTACACTGATCGTTCAATAAAGACATTATTGCGCGTAATATCTCGAGATGGATACATCATTAGGTCGTCGAGATTTTTTTCTTTGCTGCTAGGTCGAAGATAAGGTGACTCTGATGCTCCTGCAACGATTCAAGCCATGAAAGACAACATGAGAGCTGTTACTCGCGAAAAAGAGCCACAGTTGAGTCTAAACGCGATGAAAAGTTTTATAAAAAGATTTACCATACTCTGCCCTCACAAAACACTGCAGTTTTATTTTAATTTATAATAGCGCCTTTTTTTTGAAAGAAGATAATTTGGTATTATTGCTAGCTTTAGTAGCTTACTTTGGGCTCGCTGAATTTGAAGACCAATGTCAATTTCGGGCTGGTTGAATATAAAAATTCATCGCATATCGAAATGAATATTTCCTGGATTTTGATCGTTCCAATTATATTTCATCCGAGAAAAGAGTTGATTGAATTTTTCTGAGACATAACTTGAAGCTGCAGCTAAATAAAGATACGTGTCTCCAAATCTTGGGAAAACCTTCAGTTATCACATTCGCGTATCTTCGTCGATATCTACGCCTCTGACCTGTCATCCCAATTTAATAATAGACCATCGACAAAAAATATATGATCGCGACCAAAGGACTATAATTATACGTAAACATGGCGTCCTCACATATTGAAATGGGTCTACCTGGTGCGCACTCCCGACCATCCCAAGAGAGAAAGCTGCAGGTAACGGCACCGCGAGACTACTTTAATACCAGGGTAGTGCACTCGGTTATAAATCACCCTCGATGGTACATACAAGAATGCAGGACTTCCTTGGACATGTAGGCAAACTTTGAAATATGAGCTTCGGTCCAGCGGTATAATTTTCCGACTAATGTTATGGAATACTTGAAATATATGGCAGTAATTAGTACGTGTGCAATTTGGTGAGATATCAGGGAACATGTTGAATATGCGGATAAGATGAGCAAATTCGATGAGTAATCCAACAAAATTTAAGATGATATTGAAAATAGTGGCCAAGTACGTGTCGAGAACTACGAAAGTAGTAAGAACGTGTGAACGAAAATGGCATATATCAAGAAGTGCACAACTATCCCATTCAGAACGATTTTCCTTGAAAGTTTCCGTTCAGTTCTACCATGCAGCTTGAATTTTTTATGATTTTCCGACCAAGCGCCAATAACTTAGAGAAGGGGCGAAACTTTCGACGACTACAGAAGATTATTAATATGTACCCTACTATTGATTTATCTGAACAAGTCATCCCTATACTTAGATCAATACCCCAGACACCTATGTGTACTGATTCTTTTACTCCTCAGTTATGGGTCGATTACATTGGGCGAGTTTACAAGCTGCTAGTGAGCGAATTTAGAAGTTGATAGTGAACTCGCCCAGTGTAATTATGTTCACTAGTCAACTAGCAGATTCTAAAAAATCTGCGAGTGAAGTTGAAAGCTGGGCTACTTTACTCGCTGGCGTTTTGGATTGTAGGCTAGTGAACTAGCCGTGTGTAGTCATAGTTTAATCGCGAGCTTGTTGGATACTGAGCGAGTGGAAAGTTTTGCGTGTAATCATCACTACCACACAAGCCGACTCGCTCACTTCTAAACTCGCCCACTAACAGCTTACAAACTAGCTCAATGTAATCGACCCCTTATATCATTCCATAGCAGTTTATAGTCACTTGCCTCCGAAATTGCATTGATTTGAATGGTTGAGACAAACGGAAGGATATGAAGAATTTGAAAGTGTTCCGTCTTTCTCATTTCATCTACGAAACCCTAGAAATGGATTTAGTGATGAGTTTTTTTTTTCCGGAAAAAAAATTCTCGAACTCTCGAAGAGGCCGTATCCTTAAGCTCCCCAATGAGCAAGGATGTGCACGAGTCTGTTCAAGCGCAACTCTCTCAAACCTGAGTAACTTACACGGTCAATATTATTGCCAATAATTATATCGATAATTTCGCTTAGTTCTCTGTTCTCTGCATCGTATAAGAGGAATTGTGTCTTCCCAAGTTTATGTTTTGAAAACATGAACATTCGGAAATAAGGTTGTGTGGCCATAAATATTGGTATCGGAAGTATTTATCGAGTCCAGCGAAAACGATGGATAAAAGAGTGGTTGAAAAAACGTGAAGAATATCCGCATATGAGATTACTGAGGAAAGCATGAGGGCTCGATACGCCGCCGAAAGCAACTCGCCCTCAGTATCATTGAGAAGTGGTGCGAGGAAGAAGGACTAAATGTCAATCCTTCAAAGACAACACTGATTCTGTTTCGGTCCTAAATGGCCAGAACTAGAATATCTAGGTGTTATCCTTGACAGCAAACTCAACTGGAAGATACACATAGACAAGATTCTTTCCAAAGCCACGGCGGCCATGTGCAAAAGACTTTTTGGAAAGACATGGGGAATGAAACAGGAAATGGTACTTTGGCCTGTATTGGTGTCTGCCTCACATCTACATGTGAGGAAATGTAGCCAGCTGGAAGCAATAAAAATATACCTCAACGGGAATCTCCTTCCTGGTGGCTGGGTTAGACATATGAGGATATTGAAGCAATTAGACTCAAACCTCTTGGCAAAACCAACCGATGTGATGCCAACTATCTTCGATTTCGAAACGCCCTTAGATTAGATTAGATAGGTCATTGGTGACCATCCTGGTTCGATAAATTTCGTGAATCGTTTGGAAAAAAAGTCATACACATGGTATACTGATGGATCAGAATCAGAGAGAGGCTCAGGCATCGAAGATCTTCGAAGCCATGGGACGTGATCCCTCTTTTCTACAGACCGAGATAATGGCATTCAATATCTGCGGTCAACAGTGTCTTTAAATGAACCTCAAAGGTTCTACATAACTACGAACAGTCAGGTCACGCTGGATTTCCCTGGAATCACAGAGGCGTCTCTACTGACATACCAATAATAACCAATACCATTAATCAATTGGCCAGAGGCCATTAAGTGACTCTATAATGGGCACGGTTAACAGCTGCTGGACCCGAGCCCTTTTGTGGGCTTGAATAAGATCAATATCAACAATGGGACATGGATAACAGAATAACCCTCTGGAGGAATACTCTTGGATTTGCTCAGGCAAACAAATTCGTGGCGCTTTCACCGACCTATAGCAGAGAGCTCCTGAAGCTGTCACGAGCTGAGATTCTGGTAATAGTGGGACTGCTGATGAGTCATCGTTGGTACAAATACCTTTTGTACCGCATGGGAAAGCCCAGAAGCAGAAACAGCTGAAGACATGGTATGCAAATGTCCAGAGTTGGCTGGCCTAAGAACCATTTATATGAGGAAGCCAGTGCTGGATACTCGCGAGGTGAAAGCCAAGGTTCCTAGGAACATAATCCGTTTCATCAACATAATTTACGGCCTCCCTGGGTTTTGTATGAATGAGTAGGGTAGAGAACAAAAGATCCATGTGTTCGTAGTTCACGAGAGACTAACCGAGCCATAACGAGCCCAGTTCAAATAAATAAGAATAATACTGAGCGAAATCAAATTGAAAGATATGATTGATCTCCCAATTATTCAAGAAGGAAAGAAAGGACTTCCATAGATTCATTTTTGATTGAGAAGGCAGAATACAAACATGTCATTTTCTTCAAATTTTTTCCCAAGTTTATTTGTAGGCTAGTCATTTTCTTT
Source organism: Aphidecta obliterata (assembly GCA_963966015.1). NCBI lineage: Eukaryota > Metazoa > Arthropoda > Insecta > Coleoptera > Coccinellidae > Aphidecta > Aphidecta obliterata. The sequence continues at coordinate 4,537,137 of OZ014432.1, forward strand.
TAACATCAACTTCGTTGGCCTCTGGCTTCTTCCTTGATTAAAACGGAGGATGAGGCGATCAGCATCTTCCATACTATCTGTCATACTCATGTGATTTGGTAAGTAATTTCATAGTTCTGGAGAAGGTTTCAGTTGTTCAATTACCGTCCAAAGGACTTCTATCTCCATGAATAAAGCCCCCTTGGGACATTTTTATTATTTCTCTCCGAGCCTCGTGCACCGCTCCTTATTGCTTCGGCCTCGTCAATAATATTGACAATACTCCCTTATGTTTCCGATATTGACGCTCCCAGATCTGAATTTAACAATAACGCTTCAATATAGTTCTTCAATACTCATTTTTCCCCCAACATTGTCAATATTCCTGTCAATATCATACAGTATCGTCAAAATTATTGGATGAGAAAACGGTATGGTGGTTAGAAAATAATCATTTTCAAGCTAGGAAGTTATATATTGTTGAAAATAGAATAAATATCAACTAATTGAAGATGAGTGAATGAACACAATACTTTTTCTAGGGAAATAAAAAAAAGTATAGCCAGCGCAGCAGATATTTTCGCTACAGGCAGAATTTGAGTTCAATCTCTACAATTTTCCTATCAGTTTCAACTCTGAACCCAGAAGGGTGGAAATGAATTAATCTCTATCATTTTCGAATATCGATATGAATTATCAGATTCCTGGAATATTTTATTGAACATTTGACATTTCTTTTTTTTTTCTCCAGAAATAGACTGTATCGTTGATCAATGGATGCTTGCGTTTGCCCTACCTACCTACAACACACATCGAAATCTAGGGATATTCGTACAAAGTCTTGAAAGCGTCAAAAAAAACTTTTTTATCGTTTGAACTGTACTACTCACTTACTGATCGGTTTATTTGCCCCGTTTGAATACGCCTTTTTCGGAAAAGATGTGAAAAATATGATGAAAAAACTTGACAAACAAGATAGATAGTACTCAGTTTTCGATTTAATTCTGTCTATAGTGTTCTTCAATATTATTGTTGCATCTATCAGTGCGCCTTCTTCAAGCTGGCCTGCGACTAGTCGAAGTAGCTGAGCGGATGGGTGTTTCCCAAAGAGTCATAAGTCGTTCATGGAAGCATTTCAGGGAAACTGGAAGTCCGGCTGAACAACACCTAGGGCGTTGAAGCTGTACAACGGCAAGTCAGGGTAGATTTTTACTGCTAAGTGTTAGAAGACACCTTACAATCACAGCACCTGAATTGGTTATGGAAGTCCAGCGAGCGCATAACATAACCGTTGGGCAAGATTATGTGAGAAATCGTCCCCACAAAGCCAATCCTCATATTCGAAGACCAGTTTTATGTCCATCTCTCTCTAGCGGCAATCGCGCTGCCCGAGTAGACCCGTGCGAAGAATAACAAAATTAGGATGCAGATGATTAGCCAACAGTTTTGTTCTCTGATTAATCCAGATTTGGATTTCATCCAGAATCACGTCGGTCGAGAGTGTGGAGGCGATCCAGAAACGTATAACGTTCAGGAAATGTTCAGGAAATTCACAAACACAGAGGCGGTACAATAATGGTATGGGGCGGAATAATTATAGGCGGCAGAACCGACCTCGTTTTTCCAAATGGTTTCCTGACAGGTCAGCAATATGTGGATAATATTTTTCAACCCATTGTGCCTTCATTTGCTGGGGCTGTTGGTGCAAACTTTCGCCTAATGCATGATAATGCTCGTCCCCTTACCGCCGCGATTGTGACGAACGGGTTGTAAAACGAGAGAATTGAGATATTGCCATGGCCCGCACAATCCCCGGACCTTAATCCGATTGAGCATGTATGGGACATGCTTCAACGTAGAATTACTCCCATTTTGGGCAATATCCAAAATGCTCCTCAATTCCGAGAGCTTTTAACCACAAAATAGACAAGTATACCTCAATCGGGCATTGACAATGTCATTTCGACTATGAAAATAGGTGTAGAGCTGTTCTTAACCAACGTGGAGGTCATACACTTCATTCAGTTATTTTTTGCATACTGGATCATTTTTTTGTATAGCTCGTGAAATTATGGTTTATATTTTTTTTTTTTTAATATGGTGTTCGTTTCAAGCAAAAAATCAATTTAATGACATATTGAACATTTTCTCAATAATTTTAGTTTGCCCCTTAATCAACTGAAAAAATAAAAAACGCCTATTTATAAGAATATCCCTAGACTTTTCCGATGTGTGTATTTAGGGAGTTATTCTGGATTTTCCAGAGCTTTCATAGCTATGAATTTACCTATATGCCTATGGGTATAAAAAAATGTATGGAATGTATTCACCGAGATAAGTGAAACACCACAAGAAGTGGTGTAATTATTGAAAATATAATTCCGATGAAAAAAATATATAGCTGTGAGAGCGAATAAGGTAATAAACGATATAGTGCATCCCAAGAACCCGTTTTAGTTACAAATATCGAATATTTTCGTTTTATGTGTTGGCAGAATCACCTCCCAGTCGTGGACATTCCACTCTCCAGATTCATATTCATCATCCGTAAATTGAATCCGAGTGAAAGATAGATCCGAAGATATCGGACGGGGCACCATTACAAAAACATGATCGTCGGGCAATATCCCTGACGTTATTTATACGAATCCCATATAATTTCGCCATTCTCATGCCCGTGCAGCATTTCCATTTAAACAGTACAGAAATTATCCAATAAACTCAGAAATGAACGGTGGTTCGCTGAAGTTTATGAACAACTATACCATCATCGGTGACGTGGTCCAAGCTCGTGGGCAGCTCTCCAGAGGGGGCACGGGGGAGTGGACAGACCGGTCGGCTGGCCCGATCTCAGATGCTGCTTTACAGCCCAGGTCTAGAGTACATCATCGATCCATTGATTAGATATCCGTTCATATGCGCCTCAAATATGTGTGAGAGTACTTAACGTTAATTCCACGTGTTAAGGTCCTCATTAGTTTGGCCGTACGATTGCGATTTCACGACGTCGAATTCTAGGTAATTGGGTACACAATTTTAGTGCATTAACGTTGAGCTTTTCCTTCTTTCGAATTTGAAACTTGATGTTGGCCGTTTTCTTACCTAAGGTTCTGTCATTTTGCACTGATTTGAAGAGTAATTTCTCGCAGCTGTCTTTTGCGAATCCATCAATATTGACTGACAGTGAAATATCTTCTTGTATTTTCTATTTCTATTTTTTTTTTATGAATAGGATGAATTGAAGGTTATAGTTTGGGAGACCAATATACTTTTCTATGAAAGCAGCGAAGGGATGTTTCACCCGTTAACAAAAGCGATTTTTTTCATTTAGTCGCTATCCAAATTGATGCTGGCATTTCACTTTTTCCTCAATTATTACATCAATATACAAATTTTTACTCTGCTTTTCATAAATGTATCATGATAAATCATTTCCCCGAGGAAATTCTCTGTAAGAATAACACGATTTGTTTCAGGTACTGCGATAGATGAATTCGTAGAGCTGCGAGTGTACTGAAGCTAGGAAGGCCCTGATTTATGGCTGAACTATAATTCGAATGAGAAAATACACTCAACAGAATTTTGAGGATTATTTTCATCTATTTTTCGACTCAACTTGATATCCAACGGCTACCTTATATTTCGAGATATGACTTCATCGACATTTTTTAAGATGGATCACCATGTATATCTTCATATTTCAAGGTGAACAAACTTTCGTTAGGGGTATCCTCGAATTTAAATAATCAGCTACAAATTAGGTTGAAGGTTGAAAATCTTTCTCAAACATCATGAAAATCATTTTTGTTGATCCAAAACAAAGCCTTTCGTACTCAAAGGGTAAAATACCCCATGATTTATCCGAGTGTTGAAAAGCTCCATAAAACTCCAAGTAAGTCTAGGCCATTTTAATGAGGGACGAACAATGGTTGTTTTTTCCGAAGTATATCAATAGTTGCGTGGTATAACCACAAAGTTCTCAGAAATCGAGATATCATAAATTCAGATCGTAAGTATGGGCAACGTTAGACTCGAAATTACAGGTTGTCAAAGGCATCCGGCCGAGTTCAATCTGCCCCTTTTTCTTTTGACGAAATCGTGTAGGCCAACCTCAAGACTATCTCACTAGACTTTTGCTGTTGCCGAAATGATAGCAGGAAATATTCAACGTGAAATTAAGAGTTGTTGTGGGAAATTAAGAGTAGTTGGTGAGAAAAAAACTGCAGCCTTCAGTTTCACTGCAAAACAATCAATGCGGTACTATATGGTAACAATGCTTAAGTATATCATTAATTGATTATTTTCATCCTGATCACCTATTTGAATCCCGTTTGCAGTGTACACCTATACACAATAATTATAATGTGGACTATAAACAATGAAATGAATACTAAATAATTTGATCTCAAAATATTTCAGATTTTGTTGTCCATTCAGGAAGAAAACATTTTGAAAAATTTCTTATACTTCCTCAAATTATTGAATAAGTGAGAATTCACTGAAGCATTTCCTAGAATTCATAATTCTTCTAGTTCCCATGCGAATGAATTTTTCGTCAAATTTTTAATCAATCCAAGAATATTAATTCTCCATTTATTCAGAGGAATGAAGGCCAGTAAAGAATCTCTATTTGCTTCAATCCGTCGTCCATGTATGAGATATGCGTGTTATTAAACATTATTTATAGTTTCGTACATAAAGCAGTGTTTGATGAAGGTTATATTCGTGCTTTGGTCGTGGAATGCTTTTTTTTCGATATGTCGAATGATATATACGTAGTTACAGTTATTTCATTGATTCTCATAAATAATTAGGTACGCAACAACTTCGTAAGCCTTCAAACATAAAACACATTGTAATGTTCCAAGTGTTCATATAGTAACCACCTAGTTTTTCTGTTATCACAGGGTAGGACTCGTTGTTGAACTAATAGATTGAAATAAAGGACCTATCCAGTCATAACACCACCAGACCTATATTACGGTTCATTAAGCGCTGGCATTGTCGTCAATAAGTAGGTACCCACACACACCCAGTGACAACGAATTTGCACTGCCTTCATTCAACCACTGTAGCCACCACCTCCGCCCATATCTTCGGCGGGAATAATAACGATTTTATCTCACGCCACATCGGACGTCGTCGCACCGGAGGAAGTTCACTGGACTTGGATGATTTCTGGTCATCCGAAATCGATATTAACATTCAGCCAACACACACGGCCGAAGAACACAGGGCCAGAGGAGACGATCCATCATAGTCCTCGTTGGTGATGCTTGTTATAGAAGCGGCGGGTACGTGTTGCCGCCGAAAAGAACGAGTCGAGAAGGCGGCCGAGGCTTCCTGAAACAATGGTCCACTATTTCATCTTTATTGGACGGTGCCTTATGATGCACGGTCTTTTCATCAAATCGGTTAATGGTGTCACGTCATTTATTCCGGCTGCTTAGAATTCGAATGAATGGGACATGAAACGCCCTCGTGTTCCCTAATCAGTTGAATAGATGTCCACCTATGATGCTTTCATCCTATTGTTTGTGGACACGATGTGGCATGATCTTGGAATAGCTTTTAATTACGAAGGACGTGGGCTGGGGGCATAATCCGGTAACTAGGAGACACCTATGCTTCAAGATCCTAATGTTAACGTGAATTTTAAGTAGAAAAGCTAGACCATCAAATCCGAGAGTCATTTCAAGGGGATTCAGAATGTAAGATAAGTTTTTTTTACCACTGCAGAAGCTAATGCATCTGAACAAAATAGGTGAAATATTAGCAATGTCACAGGTGTCTCACGTATGAATAATGTGGTGGTGATGACTCGTATTGTACGGAACATGTCGCAACAAGTCGACATGACAAAAACAGTTGAAATACATAATAACGGGACCTGGGAACAATTCAGGAGGGTATTTTATGTGATTCTTTGTTCAACAACTCCTTTCCCTCCAAGTTATACTCCTTCAATGTTGAGGTGAATTGTTTTTGAGCGCTCGTACTACTTACACGAGGGCTATATCATTTCGTCACGGTGTCTGTATTTTTCGAATTTTGAGCCGAAAATGGTCTCAAACGACTATGTTCGACTTACTGATGACGAATCCGTCGGAAAATTCGAGTCTGTCCGTCCGGCCGTAAGGAAGATAACTCTCAAAGGGAATGTCCTAGAAACTTGAAATTTTCAGGGTAGGTTCGAATCTCGAATGCCGCGGTTAAGTTCGTTATTGGGCAGAATTCGCCCAGGGGTTCCGTCAATATGGCCGTTCAAAGTTTTGTTTCCCTTACAAAATTATAACTTCCGAAGGGAAAGGCCTAGGAACTTGAAATTTTCAGGGTGGGTTTGGATCGCGAATGTCGCGGTCACGTTCATCAATGAGCAAAATTAGACTAGGGGCTCCGTGAATATGGCCCTTCAAAATATTTTTTTCCTGATAGTTTCGAAACTACCGATTGGATTGGAAGGAAATTTTGCACCTAGCTGAGGAATAATGTATTCAAACTACGTGTAAAATTTTTTCCAGATCGTATCGCCAAGACCATAGATACCATAGAAAATTCTAGCGAATTATCGAAAAATAATTGGTCAGCTGAAGCACTGACATGAAGTCTGGAGTTTCGCCTAAGTTTCAGAGTTTTTTTGACAGCTGTCGAAAATTCCTTCCATTGATTTCTAAAACTGGAAAATGCGAATCTTCCTACAAGGTGGATGTTCGTGCGCTCAAAAGCTCCTGACTTCACGGCAGTGCTTTTCGTAATTTTTTTATTCAATATCTCCACTATATGGAATAATATAGATCAATAAATTCTGGCAGATAAATGAGACCAATAAAAGGGCAGCTTCTGGCGGTATTTTCCATTTCGAAATGTAATCAAAACGGGGTGAAAAAATAAGTTCTAAGAACTTTTGGCTACGGCTCAAAATTCGAAAAATACAGACATCGTGACGTAGTACGAGCGCTCAACAAAATAAAAAGAAATGCATTTCAAAAATTCTACACATGGAAATTACTCCCAAAACCACGTGGTTCATTCAAAAGGAAATGCAAGAAATTCCAGTTAAATTCTCTAGGTAACTATACAGAAAATCCCTTTTTTCTCCACAGTATTATTATCCTGTTCAAATGACGAACTACTGTTTGGTCGCATCAACTAATGTAAAAATTGTTATTTCTAGAGGAATGGAACGACCGGATGTCACGTAAAATCAACAAATATTCCTGCTGTCGCTTATATAGCGGGAATTTCCTGTAGAATTAACCGAATTCCTGTTGTAAATCCTGGAAAATTTCTTTCAGTGTATAATCCCCTTCAAATTCAAGAATTAGGAGATTTTCTCGAACTGTATAATTCTTAAAGTTCAAAGGGAGAGGAAAAATTACTGATTGAAAAGGTCCGATGAAAAAATCAGAAAGTTCCCAAACTCCCCGATAAAATTGATCCAAATTGTTTACAGAAATTTTTCGAAATGGTCACATTCGTTTGATGTGCACCAAATCTTGCCAGGCGTAATAACGAATTATAACATGCAGCAACTTTCACATCAGTTTGCTCACGGATAATGTCACAAGCATTTTCAATGCATTGTTTTAGCTCTTCAACATTATTCACCTCTTCGTTACTGTACAATAATGTTTTAAAATGACCCCAAAAGAAGAAATCACAGGGGTTGAGATCCGGGGAGCGTGCAGGCCAAAAAATCGACCCACCATGTCCTATCCACATATTTGAAAATACTTAACGAAATTCGGTACCGTTAGATCTGGACTGGGAATTACTCAGATTCGGCGGTAATTTTGATTTTGAAATACTTGGCCCAGGTGAATATTTTAAATGAATGATTTTTGGAATTTTGACTTATTTCAAGTTCTAGCACCTGTCAAAATCTGCATTCTAAAGAGAATGTGACTAATAGAACTGATCATGAAAAACAGTTCTCAACATTACGCGAAAAGAGCGAAATGTTACAATGATACATCTGATGTGATTTTTAATGAGATATTGTAACAATATCAATACACAATAAACAATAAACAACAATATGAAATAAACAGGTTTGTTTTCAACAAAAATACAAAATTTGCATACCTCGAAGTTGTCCAAACATTTTTTTTTGCGAGATTATTGTCGTAAATGCGCATGTCGATTTTTGATTGAAGATCTTGAATATCATCGTAACCTTGGAGTAAAAAAAGAAGAACGAAAGCTCACCCCCCATACCAATCTCTATGATTTTTCTTCTGATCACCGAGTCGACTGAGGGAAACAACTCAGCAACACGACTTCAGTAGAAATCATAGAAAATTATAACTTTCGAAGGGAAAGGCCGAACTCTCTTGTTCCATAATTCGACAAACTCTGATCTGATCGAATTAATTGATTAATTGATTGACTTCGTAGGTAAATGTAAGATTATGACACGGAAGTTCTCGCGATTTCGTAGGATCGTACTATTAGAAGATAAAAAAAACTTTCTCAAAAGCTCGGTATTTCAGAAACCATTCATCCGGCTAAAATTTTGGTTTCTATATATGGGACATCGATTAAATGAGTTATGTAGAAATTCAGCATACACAGCTTTTTCAAGAGACAAGAAGATTTAGTTTTTCTGAAATATTCAATATGACAAGTTTTGGATTTCTGAATATTTCAGTTAAAAGCGAATCCTTCATATTCCCTCAGTAACCGAACAATTATTCACGCGAACTTCATTCTATTACGATACTGTGTATTACATTAAGATTTTGACATAATTTTCCTTTCTTCATAAAGTTGGATATAATAAAAAAATTGAGAAAAGCACTGCCGTGAAGGCAGGAGCTTTTGAGCGTTCGTACATGCAGCTTGTAGGTAGATTCGCATTTTCCAGTTTTAGAAATCAATTGAAGGAATTTTCGACAGCTGTCAAAAAAATTCTGAAACTTAGGCGAAACTTCAGACTTCATGTCAGTGCTTCAGCTTATCAATTTTTTTTCGATAATTCGCTAGAATTTTCTACGGTATCTATGGTCTTGGTGATGCGATCTGGACAAAATTTTGTATGTAGTTTGAATACATTATTCCCCAGCTAGGTGCAAAATTTCATTCCAATCCGATCAGTAGTTTCGAAACCATCAGGAAAAAAATATTTTAAACGGCCAAATTCGCGGAACCCCTAGTCTAATTTCGCTCATTGATGAAAGTGACCGCAATATTCGCGATCAAAACCCAACCTGAAAATTTCAAGTTCCTAGGCCTTTCCGTTCAAAAGTTACAATTTTCTATGGTTTCTATGGTTCTGGTCATGCGATCTGGTCAAAATATTGCTTTAATATATCATTCTCGATTAAAATACAAAATTTCATCTCGATCGAATCCGTAGTTTCGGAATTGCCGAGAAAACAAAATTTCGAACGACCGTATTTACGGAACCCCTAGTATAATTTTTCTCATTGATGAACGTGAACGCGACATTTCAGATCCACACCTATCCTGAAAATTTCAAGTACTTAGGCCTTTCCGTTCGAAAGTTATGATTTTCTATGGTTTCTATGGTTCTGGTCATGTGATCTGGAGGAATGTAGCTTGAATATAAATTTCTCCATTAGTATACAAAATTTCGTCACGATCGAATCTGTAGTTTTGAAATGATCGAGTAAAATAAATTTCAAACGACCATATTTACGACATTCGAGATCCACACCTATCCTGAAAATTTCAAGTCCCTAGGCGTTTGGTTTCTATGGTTCTGGTCACGCGATCTGGACAAAATTTCACATGTAGCTTGAGCACCTCATTTTCCATTTGAGTGCAAAATTTCATCTAGATCAAATCTGTAGTTTTCAAGTAATCAGGGAAACAAAACTTTGAACGGCCATATTTACGGAACCCCTGGTGGAATTTGGCCCATTAACGAACTCAGCCGAGGCATTTGGGAACTGAACCCACACTGAAAATTTCAAGTCTCTAGGTTGTTCCGTTCGAGAGTTATTGTGCTTACGGACGGCCGGACAGACAGACTCGAATTTTCCGACGGATTCGTCATCAGTGAGTCGAACATAGTCGATTGAGACCATTTTCGGCTCAAAATTCGAAAAATACAGACATCGTGACGAAATTATATAGCCCTCGTGTAAGTAGTACGAGAGCTCAAAAAGTATTGAAAAGCTTCAATTGACCTATATTTCGATAAAATTGATTTTTATTTTAAGATCTTACGATAAATTTAATCATATTCCATTATCTCCTCCTTCTGATTTTGGTGCAGACAAATTCGGCGAAAAGCTCATGGTCAAAACCATAAACAACACGTCCTTCTAGAAATATTTCCAATGGGCAAAAAAAATTAACGGAAAAGGACGCCATTCATCCTCGGGGCTGCATACGAAAGCCAACGTTTTCTGATCGGTAATAAATTACATTCCGTATATAAGATTCGGGCCTGGTGACAATGTAAATAAATACATATAAATAATCAAGGAGTCCGTTAACACAATGGAGTTGAAATTAGTATTTGCCTACCTGGCCATTATCACGTTATTTATTACCAAAGACGCCCGCCTGGTTGCTATTGAAAATCGGAAAGGTAGGCACCACGTATGGGAAGAGCAGCTCCATAGAGACAAGAGCCACCCCCAGAAGGTTTTTTGTTCTTTAAAATAATCAAGCATATAACTGAAAAAGTGAACAAAGAAATAACTTTGGAAATAGAAACGTATACCGACCTGAAATTGTATCTCTCATTTGTTTACTGTTTCAAGATCGAATTCAAATAAGAGAAAAAACTCTTATAAAATGGTCAGATGTCCCACTCTTGTGAACAAAAATGGTGTAAATTAAGAAGTTTTTATTTGTAGTCTATGTCAGTTTAAGAGAGATGAAGGTGCACTTCTGAATTGATTTGTTTTCATTCTATTTTGGCGTTAGCCTTTTGCTGGAAATGTTATTTTTGCTCTATTGGTTTTCTTTTTATGTTAGTTATTTTTCATTGCATTTTCATATTTCATTTGTGAATGGGGATGATTGTGCAATAGTCAGTACATACACTTAAAGTAAAAAGTTACTAAATAAATGAATACATTGTTGAAGTTGAGTATTTCAATAATAGGTCGATAAAAAAATCATGGCTAGTACGAAAAACGTGGTTTCAATTACAAATCGCGATAGTCACTCGAAAATTTAAAATTTTCAAAACTCAGTAAACTATTCATTATTCGGCCTTTCGAATTCAATAGTTTCAAGGAAATAGTAGATACCGTAGGCATAGGGAGCCGACTAGGGAATCCAATCCCGCACCAAAACCTTAATCCCGCAAACCCGCGGGATTGAAATAATTAATCCCGCGGATCCGCAAGAATGCGGGATTGTTGACAATATATACTCAACCTATTAAACATGCTAATAAAAAGGTCTTATGCAATTAAAAACATACTAGAAGAAGTAGAATAAAAATTCATTTCATATACAGGTAAGGTTACATTGATTTTGAAAATATGGAGAAAAGATAACATATCTAAGGTCCCATCTTTTGAATTCGATCTAGGGTTATTGCAAATATATCCTGCGGCTGAAAACGGTTTTCAAATTCATGTTATGTTCCGTTTGGCAGTGGATGTGAAGACCTTTGGTAGAACGAACAGAGATTTCAATAATGCTAGGGCATAACTTACATTTAGCTGTGAAACCATCTTCAGATTTTAAGAAGTGATTCCAAACTGAACGTGAGCGTTTATTATCTTTATAAACTACACTGACACTCATTTCAGGGATTATTGGTGTATATTCGACGTAATACGAAATCTATTTAACGAAATTGTTTTCAGGCACTAGTTGAACGCTTTGCACTTCCGCACGCACATAAATCGTAAAAAAACCCAACTTGTTAGTTGTTTACTTGAAGCTTTAACTATTTTCAATAGCCCAGCTGTGAGAATAATCACTCTGGGATTTCCCTCGGATTTGGAACCATCGGTAATAATATAACAGATGTTGGTCGGGCCTGATAGAAGTCCGTAATTTATGAGTGGTTTATTGCTTTCTGGGGCGTTTCAAAGATGTTTGTGCTTTTATTCGAATACGGAATTTCAATATTGAATCCCGCAGATCCCGCAAAGAAAATCTCGCAATTTTGATCCCGCAGAATTTACGAGGGATCCCGCATTTGCGGGATTGGATTCCCTAAAGCCGACCAAAGTGGGGAGGACAAAATCAATCTTCTAGTCCCGGCAGGGTTGCCGATTGGTACATAATTATCAGATTTCAAGATGATTTCAATCAATTCTGATACATTTTTCAATTTTTAACACAATTAGAAAAAACAAGAAAAAATTTTCAATTTGAAGCAAGACATGAATTTGTCATCTACTGAAGAAGAAAATGAAATAATTTTTGAAGATTTTTCTGAAACCAATGGAACATGGAACAGAATAGTAAAAATTTCTATTTATTCATAACTTATTTATTTTATGTTATTTTACAAAATTCTTCTTATATGTTTTTGAAGTTGATTCATATTTATAGAATATTCCTCTTATTTTTTGCATTTTTCAGTTTCACTTTCACCTGTTTGTGTATTTTTCAAGACAATAAAAATTTTGTTCTACCTCTTCGTTCATTCAGTTGTCACTATTAGGCCTTACTAAGTCCGGGGCCAATCGGTTGCGGATGCGCAAACCCAAGCTGATCTCAGCTCGACCCTATGCTAGGAATGACGCATTCCCCTTTGCGCCTCCTTTCTCCACCACGGCAATGTCCCTTGCCAGAAGTGGTGGACGTGGTTCAATTCAGTTGATTTACCCAAAGATGATTAGGACTAAATGAACCGATATTATGGCCGGCAGGATACCCGGATCTGATTACAGTTGACTCTTGAAATGTAATGTAATGAAATGAAACTATGTAGTAGTAATCACCATTGAAATGAGACAAATCCGGCAGTTGAATCATAAATGGTGGATCTCATAATAGTATACTCATGTCTTATGTGAAATAAAATGTTCACTTGATTACGATTTTGGTTTGATTGAGTTTTGCAAGCGGATTAATTGAATCTTCATCCCGTAGACCCTGCTAGGCTCTGAGCGGTCCTGCTCATGTAGACGTACTGTAATGGATTTCCAAATTTGATCTCAAATTCCAACACTTGGTACTCACTTATTACATGATTCCACCACGTTTCAATGTGAAACATTAGGACCATTTATATAATATCGAGTCACAATACACAATTGTATACTGTGCTCTTTATGCAGATTTGAAAAGGAATCCTATGTTCAAATATTCCAAGAATATTGAATATACCACGCTTGTTCGATTGACCCATTATTCTCATAAGGATTTTTGGTATCGCGAATTAACGCAGGTAGTATTTTCATGGTTCTGCATCGAATAAAATTTGGATGAGAATTTAGTTTTGGTGGTTTGATGGAATGAAGAGGGTTGAGATGCAATGATCTATTCCCCAGGCCACAACGCCTCTTTGAATAATGAATTCTATACTGCTGCTTAACATGACAAAACGTAGAAGTCCAATTCTAGAAGAAGGAACAGACCATAGAGATTTGCCCGTAAGGGATTCGACTTCGTCGAGGATGGTCAAGCATTTTTCTATCACGAGCTCGCATCATCGATAACTAGTAGAAAATTATTCAGTTAACCGTGTGAACGATAATAGTGTTCATAGACCGCGGACGGGCGAACGATTATTATTCAGTGCGCGGGGGCAGCGCACAGAAGAACCAACAACATCGGCGGACCACTGAACCGCCACAGAACAATGTGCGGGCGCCGTCGTTCAAAGCGGCTGTAACGCGTCATTACTGTTATTCAGGGTAATTCGATAAATGGCCACGTAGCGTTGCGGCGTGCATAATTATGATAGTAAAACAGACACATTATCACATCGTATGCTCAGTCAATGTAATAAGCGGGAAATTTCAGTAAACAACGTCAGACCCCAGATACCGTACACGGTATCTTTGGGAATGACATATCCGAAGCGAAATCTCTGTTTTGCGTTGCGTACTTCATCTTTCATGCTGTACCTGAATTGGTGCCAGAGGTGTTAGGATAAATAGATAGAGTGGTAATTACAAGAAAATTGTATGTAGCTGCGATATTGGCTTGTTCGAGGATGTATGCGAAATCTTGACTTTATCATTCTCTCAGTTATTCTCGTTCGGGATGTTTCTAGAGGATGATGAGGGCATGGAGATTGAAAGAATAAAAAAAAGTTTTGATTCCTCTGAGGTAATTGATGTACGGATAATGTTGACAGGTCGATTCTTTTTTCAAAATTTATTTTCGATGGAGTCATATTATGTCATCCAACACTTCAAAATGAAAAAAGGATTAAATGAGCTTCCGACTAGCTATACAGAATGTCTACTTCTAAAAGGGCCAAACTTCAGTGAGAGATCATACATGAGGTTTGCAACAAAAAATGTTATAACACATGGCCGAAATGTTGACGGTTATTATTCAATTTAACATTCCTTGATTTCACGGAATATTTCAAGTTTTTCTATGCAATCAATTATACTTCAGTTATTCTTGTAGCCTCATCAAAGTTGACAACACATCTGAAAACAGCATTAAATTTGCTACAAGATAAGAATTTCTGTGTGCCTTATTGCGGGCTTGATAAGGAGATGAATATCACGATTCTGAAGTGAACAAAACCACATATTTTTCCAATAGTTTTATTGATGGAAATGCATTAATTATGGACACGTATTCCTACAAGCTAAATCTACCCTATTTGGTGTGCTTTCGAATGACGTATCAAATTTTGTACTTGCTGCTTTTCTTCTGCCCTAATATCATGGCTAACAAAATAACAACAAAAAGTCGAAATATTCCAAACCTAAATTTGCTCTATTTTGAAGCTCTTTATGATTGAATATTGGAGTAATTTTCAAGGAAATCATGAATTCATCTGTCGAATCGAAATTATTTGAAGGAATGAACCAAATTTCAATGATGAAGATTTTATGAAAACGTGAAGGAAAATAGACTCATACTACTTGTAACAATTGTTCAAAATATCCACCGCCTTGTTCAATACCATTCACGTTTTCGCACTGAATCTACAACTCTGCGAAGTTCACAACGTTTCTGAGTCATTTCTGCACAACACAAATTCATTATTTCGATCAGATCCTCTCGAGTCTGAACGCGAATTTGATAAAATTTTTCTTTCAAGGTGTTCCAGACATGAAAATCCGAAGGCATAAGGTCGGGGCTCCTTGGTGGCCATCTTTCCAGGCCGTACCTCCCAATGCATTGCACCCCCAAATATTCATTCATCAAGACTGGCAAATTCCGGCGTTGGGAGTCATGAGAGGTGAACTTTTTGGACCAGTAATACGTCCCGATCGCCTCAACGCTGAAGAATTCTTTACATCAATCCAAAGCAGTTTGACGAACGAAACTATTGAATAAAATGCCCCTGGCTAACAAACAAAATATCTTGTTTCGAATGGATGGCTACCCAGCTCATAATAGCCGGAATGTACGAGACTTAATGAATAAATAGTTAGGGGTGCAACGCATTGGGAGGTACGGCCCGGTAAGATGGCTACCAAGGAGTCCCGACTATACGCCTTCGGATTTTTATGTCCGGAATACCTTGAATGAAAAAGTATATCAAATTCGCGTTCAGACTCTAGAGGATCTGATAGAAAGAATAAATTTGTGTTGTGCAGAAATGCGTCAGAAACGTTGTGAACTTCGCAGGGTTGTAGATTCAGTGCGACAACGATGTGTAGAATGTATTTATTAAGGCAGTAGACATTTCGAACAATTATTATAAGTAGTAGTAGTCTGTCGTGTGTACATCTTTTTAAGAAATCTGTTTTATTAGAATTTGGTTTATTCCTTCAAATCATTTTGAATCGACAGATAAATTTATGATTTCCATGAAAATTACTCCAATATTCAATCATGAAGAGCTTCAAATTAGGGCAAATTTAGGTTTGGAGTATTTCTACTTTTTCGTTGTTATCTTGTTAGCCATGATATTAGAGCAGAAGACAAGCAGCAAGCAAAAAATTTGATAGGTCATTCGAAAGCACACTAAATAGGGGAATTCTTGCTGGAACGAAAACATGTCCATAATTAATGATTTTTCATCGATAAAACAATTGGAAAAATATGACTGGTTTTTTTCCTTTCAGAAGCGTCATATTCATCTCCCTACCACGCCCGCAATAAGAATTTTTTTGGCACACAGAAATTCTTATCTTGAAGCAAATGCTGTTTCCAGATATGTGATCAACTTTGATGAGGCTACAAGGATAACTGAAGTATAATTGATTTTATGGAAGAACTACAAATATTCCGTGAAATCAAGAAATGTTGAATTGAAGAATAACCGTCAACATTTCGACCATGTGTTATATGACATTTTTTGTTGCAAATCTCATGTATTATCTCCCCCTGAAGTTTGGCCCTTTTAAAAGTAGACACCCTGTATACATCTAGGACAATTTGAGAATTTCAACTAGGTTAGTTCTGAATAGGAATCCACGTAGCGCTGAAATTCATAGAATATCCAGATGCAGAAATTTATATAAGAGCCATTATCAGGACTGCTAGAGCTCAGCAAACAGAAGAAGCTGACGGAAATCTAGTTGAAGGAGACCAAAATAGACACCCGTAAAAGAAGCGGTGGGTATGAGGCTATGTGGATAACCCAAACAACTCTTCAGAAACCATTTCAAGATTCCAAAAAACTACTGCTACTAACATGTCCATTGGTTCTGTCCAATAATTAACTGAAGCCAAATCCGCTCATATCGTTAGATTTCCACTCCACGTGAGCAAAAAATTTGTAAGGAAATTGAAGTTTTTTTCGGGAATTAGTTCAAACATTCATATGAAAACGAAATGGGTTGAAATAGACATATGTGTGAAATTTGCATTTTCTCAATGTTACTTTTAGGTAGTTCCTGAAAGACTACCCCAACCGAAACAATTAAAAACCTCATAACAATAATTAAAGGGAAAAATGTTGAGCGCTCAGAGAACTAGAACGTTGAGTGGCCCATTATTTAGTACACCAGGCAAGGGTTGAAATTTGCCAGCTCCAACATTATTACCGCCTTTTCGCGAAGCCAACCCGTTTGGAAAATTAAAATTCGTATAAATGAGCGAAATTTCATCTCAGAACCTAACCATATATTAGAGGAAATTACAGCATTCACTTAAACGAATTAAATTTTATGTCCGAGATCATCAAAAGCGACATATTTATGGTAATTGAATGAATAAAATGTAATACGAGTTGACTTTTCGTTTTTTTCCCTTTTCTCTCGACGGCCAGAACGCGAGGTCGTTTCACATATTTACGATTTCTGAAATAATTTGAACGCGGGCTGGAGCTCTTTCTTCTTTCCACCTTTATTGGCTCCGGCAGGTTTGGGCGACAGTGAACGAATGGGGCCAACTTGTCACCCGGCTTGAATTTAAAGGACTATTTTAATAAACTGGAAACGTATAAACAAACATTCTCCGACACTAATTCTACTTTAGTATTTTTATGGGTCCTCTAACATTCAAAACGAAATAACCGGCTATAGACAATTTTCCAGTCTCGGCATCCCATATTCTTCTTTCGAATGATGAAATGCTTCATGGATGACTATGGTCATTAGCATATAAAGTATGCCAACGATACAATGAGATTATACAGAAGATGTTAAGCAGTTGATTGTAACCGATTCTTTTTCTCCTAACAGGGAACAAACAATTTTTTTGCCTTATATATTATGTATGGCGATGGCGAATGCGTCACATCTCCACACTCCTATGTGAATGGGAGCATTTCACGAATGAAAAGAGTCTTAAGTCTATCTAAGAGCTTACAGGTTTACAGTTTCGAACCGTCATGCAGGTAAGAGTATTTTTTATTATCGAATTGTTCATCTTTGTGACTGAATTCCAAAAAATTTGAAATGAAATAAATCGATCACCGGTTATCTTCTCTGCTCCAATTATTTCGGTATAAATGCGGTTTGTGTTGTTTTCAATATCTTCCTCAAAAAAATTATAAAAGGCACTGCCATGCATCAGGAGCTTTCGAGCGTTTGTTCATCCACCTTGTAGGTAGATTCGCATTTTCCAGTTTTAGAAACCAACTGACTTCACGTCAGTGCTAGAATTTTCTATAGTCTCCGAGTCTTGCCTGATGTTTGGGACCATTTTCAGCTCGAAATTCGTGAATTACAGACATTTGGGAAAAATTACAATGCCCTCGTTCGAAGAAACAAGCGCGCAAAAACTGTTTAATAAAATCGGAATCCAGTACATGCTAAATCACATTATTCTCACTATCTACTTTTCCTGACAAAATCAATATGTAAAGCGTTTTACTAACCTTCAATTGTAATGCTTAACGAGTTCAATAAGAATTTCTGAGTTTAGTGTTGAAATATGAGGTAATAATTCATTATACAGGGTGTTTTCAAAGGTGATATTTTTTTTGACAGGTGCTAGAAATCATCAAAATTCCAAAAATCCTTCATATAAAATATTCACCAGGGCCGAGTATTTCGAAATCAAAGTTACCTGCGAATCTGAGGTATTTCCAGTCCGGATCTGCCGGTACGTATTGAGATCTGAATGTGTTTATTAACTGCGTTCAGTTTCATCATCTGACAGAGCCGAATTTCGTAACGTGTTTCTAAATACATAGGTGGATAGGACGTGGTGTGTTGATTTCTTAGCCTGCCCTCCCCCCGGATCTCAACCCCTGTGAATTCTTTTTTTGGGGTAATCCTAAACATTAGTGTACAGTAAAGGTGAGGTGAATAGTGTTGAATAACTAAAACAACGCATTGGAATGCTTGTGATATTATCTGGACCAAACTGATGTGGTAGTGGTGATAATATAATAATTCGTTATTACGCCGGCCAAGACTTTGTGCACATCAAACGAATTGTGACCATTTCGAACAATTTCTGTGAACAATTTGAAACAATTTTATCGGAGTTCAATTTTTCCGTGTATTACACGATGCGGGAAAAATTGCTTTGACATTTCTATGGAAGGTCATACGAGCTTTAGAAGTAAGTAATTACCTCAACAATATTTATCCAAAGAGATAGAACTAGGAGTTCCGGTTTCATGGCCTCCTCGATCTCCAGATCTGAACCGAGTAGATTATTTTCTGCGGGGCGAATTGAAAGATATGAATTATGCTTAGGACATTTACACGATAGAACACGGAAGGCTGAATTACATTCGAGAATTCGACAAAAAAATATATTCAAGCAAATGCCTCTCATTTCGAGCAACTTTTGAAATAACTGTATTTCAGTATATTGAATCTTTGCGTATTTATTTTGTTGTTATTTCATTATTGAATGAGTTTGCTCCTGGATGATTGTCGGGAACAACAAAGTACCTGCAACAAAGTACCAGTATCTTTAGTTTTATAGTTTATAGTTAGGAAGGGGTTACGTTCCACTGCGACCTCAAGGTCTATTGTGCCCCCCATCAGAGCTGTATTCGCAAATGCGCTACCTACAGCTCGCCCTCCAGCTCCAGAGCTCCAATGAACTCCAGTATCTGAGAGGGCTTCAAGGAGGTTAGATCCTCATTCCTCCTGTAATTCTCTTGTCCAAGACATTCTTTGCGCTGGTTTGCAATGGCGAGGCATTCTGTAACCAGGTAAACAGGAGTCTCCTCCTCTTCACCACAGAATCTACACTCGTCTGTTTCTGTCAAGCTCATTCTCATCATATGCTTCCTAAGGCGACAATGTCCTGTGAGGAAGCCAGTGAGTAGACGTAACTTGTTCTTACTGAGATCCAAATACTTTTTGGATCTTGAACTTTCATAGTTCCGAATGAACCTTTTAGAGTGGTCCATTCCTGGAAGGTTCCTCCAGAGTGCTTCTCTTTCGGTCTCTTCCTTCTCCAGAAACTCTTTCTTATAGGTGTGTTTACCTATGCCACAGAAGGGTTCTGGGCCAGTAAGTGGCGTTTGTGCTCCCTTTCTGGCAAGTGTATTGGCCTCTTCGTTTCCTTTGATTCCTGAGTGACCAGGAACCCAGACTAAAGAGACCTTATTTTTCATGCCTACTTCATTAAGTTTCCTCCGGCACTCCCATATCAGCTTTGAGTCGATGATATAGGAGTTCAGTGCTTTGATAGCAGCTTGACTATCCGAGTGGATCACAATGTCACACCCTTGATAGTTTCTTTCCAGGTTTATATCTATGCATCTTTCGATTGCAAGTATTTCTGCCTGAAAGGCACTCGAGTAGGAGCCTAGCGATAGTGTACACTTGGTTCTTGCCCCGTATACTCCAGCGCCGGCCCCCATCGTGGTTTTAGAACCATCTGTATACCATTTAATGGTATTCACTTTGAAGTTTTGGGTAGTGTATTCCTTTTCCCATTCTTCCTTTTTACATAGCATAGTGTTGAAGTTCTTCTCAATGCTCACTCTTTTAATCATAACATCACTAGGCAGGTTCGCTGATGAGATGTACTTCCAGATCCTTCCTAGTATCTTGGTCGTTCACTAAAATTTTGTATGCGTAAATTGAATTTTTCAAGCTTCGTCCAAATTCAAAAATTTATTGAAAAAAAAAACTATAAGTGTGACAACTTTGAATAAAACCACATATTGAAGCTGCATTGAAGCCCTTTTCGAAAGATAAAACAATAATTTGAAGTTAGACATACAAAGGGATGTTTCCACCCTGAACAAGTTGAATAAGGAATAATGAGTCCGGCCCTGAATTATCGAAATAATTATGATCTCTTTCTCTTGATTTCAACATGTGTCATAAACGCCCTAAGTTTCAATCAATTCAGGCAATTAGTTTGGTTTCAATGATAGTCATAGTATTTCCAGGAATTCGAAAACTCACCCTGTAGATTTCTGAGGAAAGCTAGAAATGGATTACTGTTATTTGGTTCTCGCCAAGTTCTACTCTACCTCTAGTAAGAGAATATACAGTTACTCCCGAGACACCCTGTATATTACTTTTCGCCCAATCTATTCACTCGGCCACGCGCTACAAATCATGAAAAGGTTTTTTCTGTTTGAATCATTAGTTTTGCTCCCGCAACTAAAATTTATGTTGAATTCAATTAATTATTCTTTTTGAATCTTGACAGAAGAGTTAGAGTTATATTGTTAGACATTCGCAAAATTTCCACTATCCATAAAGAATGCAATGATTATTGAATAGCCCTCGGTGAGAAGGGATATGAATTTCAATGATATTCAATCTTCAATGGCTGACTTGTTTATGAAGGATATCTCAACATTGGACTTCCTTGAAAGTTTAGAAATTTAATGTCGAAGCATTCCACGATGTTTTTGCATTTTCAAACCGGAATTCCCATGTTTGACCTGCATTGAAATATTCCGGCTGCATTCCTCTCTACAATTGTAATCGTAATCGTATGTAAGATTTGAAAACAATCTTTGCAAGCTCAAAAACTTCAATTAGCTTTGAAAAATATACTGAACACTTTTCTAGGTTATATTGATAAGTTTTATTTCTATGATGAAATTGATCAGTTATTCATTTAACTCAGAAATAAAGCTTCTACTGGGTCAGTAAGTATCTTAATTACAGCTTAATACTCAGCTGTTTTGTAGAAATAAGTTCTGGTTGGCATATTCCGGCTGGATTTCTTGACTTTGGTACATAAATATGTTAATATCTTTCTCTAAAATTCTTCTAAAATTTTTCGTTGAATGGAGCATTAGCAAAAAAGTGTTCAGATTATTGACCAATTCTTTGGGATTACCTTTTCATAAGAATCATTTGTTTTACGAACTTTGTTCATTCGAGGAATTGACTATTGCCTAGGTTGATTTCTTTTTGAGCACTCATACTACTTACACGATGGCTATATTATTTCTTCACGAATCACGATTTCTGTATTTTTCGAATTTTCAGCCGAAAATGCTCTCAATCGACAGAGTTCGATTCACTGATGACGAATCCGTCGAAAAATTCGAGTCCGTCCGTCCGTCCGTATAGACAATAACTCTCGAACGAGACAACCTAGACTTGAAATTTTCAAGGTAGGGTCGAATCTCGAATGCCACGGTTAAGTTCATTATTGGGCAAAATTCAACCAGAGGTTCCGTAAATATGGCCGTTCGAAATTTTGTTCTCCTGATTACTTCGAAACTACCGATTCGATCGAGGTGAAATTTCGCACTCATATGGAGAATGACGTGTTCAAGAAACATGCAAAATGTCCAGATCGCATGACCAGAACCATAGGAAACTTAAAATGTATAACTTTCGAACAGAAAGGCCTAGAGACTTGAAATTTTTAGGGTAGGTTCGGATCGCAAATCTCGTGGTCACGTTCATCAATGAGCAAAATGAGACTAGGGGTTCCGTAAATATGGTCGTTCAAAATATTTTTTCTTGATAATTTCGAACTCAACCGCGGCATTCGCGGCGTACCTACCCTGAAAATTTCCAGTTTCTAGGACCTTTCGTTCGAGAGTTATCGTGTATACGGACGGACGGCCGGACGGACGGACAGACAGACTCGAATTTTTCGACGGATTCGTCATCAGTGAGTCGAACATAGTCGATTGAGACCATTTTTGGCTCAAAATTCGAAAAAT
Source organism: Aphidecta obliterata (assembly GCA_963966015.1). Lineage (NCBI taxonomy): Eukaryota > Metazoa > Arthropoda > Insecta > Coleoptera > Coccinellidae > Aphidecta > Aphidecta obliterata. Next base: position 4,559,707 of record OZ014432.1, read on the forward strand.
ACAGACATCGTGACGAAATGATATAGCCCTCGTGTAAGTAGAACGAGCGCTCAAAAACAGTAAATCGATGGTCAGATTATCTATGCATATGTGAATAATATTCATTATACTCGCTATTATCCACGGGCTTGATTAATGACTGTTATTTTCCTTCATCAAAAGCATTCGAAATACATATATTATTCAATAAAAGCAATTTTTCGAGAAAAAATAAAAACATATTGCACAGCTAACTAAGTATATAGAGTTCTCATTGAAATACGGAATAACTGTGTGGGGTATCGCCCCAAATATTTATATGAAAAGGTTAGAAATTCAGCGCAGGGGTGATATTCGGAAATAATTCCAGAAGACTTATTACTTTTCACAAAACGGACTAATGCTCCTTCGAGTTGACATGCACCAAAAAACTAAAAAACTAAAACTATTCAAAGTCACACAAGAATAAATGTATTCTGAAAATGAAGAATGAACTCCATGTCTTAGAAACTATAAAACTATAAAGAAGAATAAAGTTTGTCCAGAAACTGACAAAACTGAGAAAAAAGACTCGAATCTACTTGAAATATAAAATGCTGAAAATTGAAACAGAATTCCATGGAAAGTAAAACGTGAAAGTGAACAAACACTTACATTGAAACTTCGAAAAGTGACCAGCTGACCAATTTTCTTTCGATATTTCGCTAGAATTTTCTACGGTATATATGGACTCGGTGATGCGATCTGGACAAAATTTCGCACTTAGTTTGAATACATTATTCTCCAGCTAGGTGTAAAATTTCATTCCAATCCAATCAGTAGTTGGGCAATTATCAGGAAAAAAATATTTTGAACGGCCATATTTACGAAACCCCTAGTCTAATTTTGCTCATTGATGAATATGACCGCGACATTTGCGATCCAAACCTACCCTGAAAATTTCAAGTTCCTAGGCCGTTTCCTTCGGAAGTTATAATTTTCTATGGTTTCTATGGTTCTGGTCATGCCATCTGGACAAAATGTTGCTTCAATATATCATTCTTGATTAAAATACAAAATTTTATCTCGATCGAATCCGTAGTTTCGAAATTATCGAGAAAAGAAAATTTCGAACGACTGTATTTACGGAACCCCTTTTGCTTATAGATGAACGTGATCACGACATTCGAGATCCACACCTGTCCTGAAAATTTCAAGTCCCTAGGCGTTTCCGTTCAAAAGTTACAATTTTCTATGTTTTCTATGGTTCTGGTCATGCGATCTGGACAAAATTTTACATGTAGCTTGAACACCTCATTTTCCAATTTCATCTCAATCAAATCTGTAGTTTTCAAGTAATCAGGGGAACAAAACTTTGAACAGTCATATTTACGGAACCCCGGGTGGAATTCTGCCCATTAACGAACTTAACCGAGGCATTTGAGATCTAAACCTACACTGAAAATTTCAAGTCTCTAGGTTGATCCGTTCGAGAGTTATCGTGCTTACGGACGGCCGGACGGACGGACGGACGGACAGACTCGAATTTTTCGACGGATTCGTCATCAGTGAGTCGAACATAGTCGATTGAGACCATTTTTGGCTCAAAATTCGAAAAATACAGACATCGTGACGAAATGATATAGCCCTCGTGTAAGTAGAACGAGCGCTCAAAAACACTGACGTGAAGTCTGGAGTTTCGCCTTCGTTTGAAAATTCTTTTGACAGCTGTCAAAAATTCTTTGAATTCGTTTTTAAAACTGGAAAATGCGAATCTGGAAATTGGAACTTTCCAGGAATTGCCCGAAATATTCATAATCATAGTTACCAAACAAGCTTTAATAAAAATTGCCTCCTTTCACTTCCACAATGTACCCAATACGACTGTTGGAAACTTGACCTTGGCATTCTCAAAATTATACCCTTGTCCATACATATCTCAAGTTGTCAACACAAATATTGAAACCAATTTGACTCAATGATTGACGACCTGCGTCCAAGAATCGTCTGCGAACAATATCAGACTCCTTCTTGCGCCATGAAAAACGAGGATTTAACAAGAACCCGTATAGTAAATTAGGGGTATTTCTTTAATGTATTTAGAGGTTGTACCCTGGATCTTTCAGTGTCATTACACGAAATAAAAGTGCAATCTCCGCCGTCTCTATATAATTTAACAAATTACTGTAAAAAGTCGAATCATTTTTTGAGAACAGATTCCTTGATCTTGATGACTTTCAGTATTTGAATCTCAAATTATTATGGAGATTACTCGGATTATTTTTCGGAAAGAATGAGAGCTGGTTTTGGTGGTCATCGGAGATGCATCTTAGTTGTTGTTTTGTTGTTTCATATAGTTTTGAAGATTACGTTATAAAAAATCTATAACAACCAGGTTTATTAGATGTTCATCATTATGTCTGAAGAACTGACAACATTCGAGATTTGGAAAAAAAATATCTTCTACAGAGGTCATTGTCGAATGCATAATATTTAAATGTTAGTTCCGTGAAACTGATATATAAATTGAACACTGTAGAAAATAAGGATGGTTGATTTGCACTTTCTCAAACTTTTTGGGTTAAATGAGTTCTTAATGCACGGTCAGAATTTCTTTATATATAAAAATGTGGTGTCACATTGTTTGTCCAGGATGAACTTCTATAATACTGAACCGATTTCAATCAAAATTTGCACACTGTGTGCAGTTTGATCCAACTCAAAAGATAGAATAGTTTTTATCTCAATTTATAGTTGAAAATTTTTTATTGCAAATTATTTGTTTATTATTTATGACAAAGAGTGATAATTTTCCACGTGGCAACGTGGGTCTCAAATGGGCGGCAGGATATTGCGTCCCCACTAAAGCCGATCACTCGACAAGAGCGATAACGTGCTAGGAGTGATGCCAAGTTTCTGGGTCCTAGCTAAAACTGAAGAAATTAGCAACTGTTTGAGGACTGGGAAAAAACTTTTAAGAAATCAAGGTTAAGGTTGGGATTAGGTTAGGGTTAGGGTAGGGCTGGGTTATGGTTAATAAGCAACGCATGGCCAAGTCTGCTAGTTGTTTATATTTTGCATCCGAAAAGGGGCCTGTGTTAGTTTTATTCCATTCCGTGCTCCAACGTTTCGGTCTGTTCACTGAAACCGTCTTTAGTGTAGCTGGTCTTGGTCTCATTGCAAAATGCAATTGACAAAATACGTCAAATTGATTGAAGTACGATACCTTCACTTTCGTGCCGTTTAGGATCGATGGTTTCTACTTAGTGATCTTCCAATAATCGGCATCTACAGGTCCCTCATATCCAGGCTGAGATAGGTCCACCTGCTATTCTTGATATTTCTCTTTCCCCTAGTTTCACCCTTTCTATGTAGTTCCTCCTTCATTCACAGAGTATTGAGTATATAGGTATAAAGGTCCTGATTCTAATTTTTCGGTATTACTTTCGTGCAAACTGATCTCGTGATGTTGGAGGATTTGAATGCTGTTCTCGCTCTATATGTGTGCATTATGATTCTTCTTAGTTTATCTGAGAACCTTTTTATCAAGGGGTTGCCATTGTACTAACCGCTGCGTTTTCTCGCTATTCATAGTTGTATTTTTCACCCACTCGGCCATCTTTATGGTTCTTTGAGGGAAGTACATAAGCGTTTTATTTATATTTTTCATTTCCGCTGAAACCAGCCCACAATCCCAGCTCTTAAGGAGAATAGAAGAGAATAATTAAAAGAGAAAATGAGTGATGGTTCTGAAACCACGACGGGAACTGGCGCAGGAATTCGGGGCTGGCACCAAATGCTCACGGTAGAGACAGAAGCTTCAAAGGCTTGCCTGTCTTCGTATCACGAGAGCCATGTTCGCCACCCCAACTGCAGCAATGGAAGTATTGTTGGCCCCACTTCCACTACATAACCTAGTGTCCCTACTTCCTCTCTCTTAACGCATAATACCCTATTCAACACCCCCAGATCGTCTATCTATAATTAATATATTATCCGTTATCTCACTGGCCACCAAACTGGACCTATAACTGACTCCACAAAAACCATATACATGCCTGGGAAATCGATCATATTCAGGGTAGACTTTCGCTGTTTTTGAGCGCCCGTTCTACTTACAAGAGGGTAAATTTAATCGTAAAATTCGAGTCTGTCCGTCCGTCCGTATACACGTTAACTTTCGAACGGAACAACCTAGAAACTTGAAATTTTCAGGGTAGGTTCAAATCTCGAATGCCGCGGTTAAGTTCATAATGGGGAGAATTCCACAAGGGAAACTACAGATTCTATCGGGATGAAATATGCACACAAATGAAGAATGACGTGTTTAAGCTACATGCAGAATTTTGTCCAGATCGCATTACCAGAACCATTGAAAATTATAACTTTCGAACGGAACGGCCTAGGTAATTTTCAGGATAGGTGTGGATCTCGAATGTCGTGGTCACGATTATCTGTTAGACTAACTAACTAACTAACTTTTGAAATTCAGTTTCCTTGATAATTTCAAAACTACAGTTCGTTATTGAGCAAAATTCGACCAGGGGTTCCGTAAATATGCTCTCAGATGGAGAATGACATGTTCAATCTACATGCGAAATTTTGTCCAGATCGTTTGACCAGAACTATAGAAACCACAGAAAATTATAACTTTCCAACGGAAAGACGAATGTCGAGGTCACGTTTATCGATGATCCCAATTAGACTAGGGGTTCCTAAAATATGGCCGTTCAAAATATTTTTTTCCTGATCATTTCGGAACTACTGATTCGATCGGAATGAAATTTTGCAAATAGATGAAGAATAATTTTCAAACTACTTGCGAAATTTTGTCCGAATCGCATTACGAAGACCATAGATACCGTAGAAGATTTTAGCGAATTATTAAAAAAAAAATCCTGTTATTCCAGTAACAAAGTTTAGTGTAACAGCTGATTCGGCATAAACGACAAAGAGCTGCTGTAATTTTTTTGAACGAGCGCTCAGAAGCTCCTGACTACACGTAAGTGCTTTTTATAATTTTTTTTTAGTTTCTATCAGTTAAATCAAAATCCTAAAATCATAGATGAAAGAAACACCATCAGCCGATCAAAGTTTACAAGCCGACAGCATAGACACAGTTGTGTCATCTTGCCCTACGTCGCCATTTTTAGATGGCGGTGAGCGCCCCCCTAGAAGAGGTCGTTGGGGACTGGAAAGTTCCGGCAACCGTTGTAAATTTTCATTGTAAAGTTACACAAATATTTTTCATTTTGAATACAAGAGAAAATGAAGTGATGCATTTCGTCGTTTTTCTTGCTTCTATTCTTTTTTTAATATCCTAATCCATTCTAGCGGACTTCCAGAAGGCGTTCCAATTTCGTTTTCCATAAGCATGAGCTGAGGCCTTAGTCCCCACCAACTGAACTGAGATCGCATTTTAAAGTTTTATAAACAAATTGAAAAAATTTTTTCAGACAGCCTTCACGTCAGTGCTTTAGGTGACAATTTTCTACGATATCTATGGTTTCGGTATGCGATCTGGACCAAACTTTGCAAGTAGTTTGAGTACATTATTCTATGTTCGAACTTTCATTCCAATCCAATCATCATCAGGAAAAAAATATTTTGAACGGCCATATTTACGAAACCCATAGTCCATTTTGGTTAATTGATGAACGTGATCGCTACATTCACAAACCCACCCTGAAAATTTCAAGTCCCTAGGCTTCTCCGTTCGAAAGTTATAATTTTCTATGAGTTCTATGGTTCAAGTCATGCGATCTGGGAAGAATGTAGGTTGAATATATCATTCTCCATCAAAATACAAAATTTCGTCACGATCGAATCCGTAGTTTTGAAGTTATCAAGGAAACAAAATTTCAAACGCCCATATTTACGGAATCCCTAGTCTTATTTTGCTCATTGATGAAAGTGACCGCGACCTTCGAGATCCACACCTATCCGGAAAATTTCCCTAGGCCTTTCCATTATAAAGTTCTAATTTTCTATGGTTTCTATGGTTCTGGTCATGCGATCCAGTCAAGATACGTCGTTCTCCATCTGAGTACAAAATTTCACCTCGACCGAATCAGTAGTTTCGAAGAAATCAGGAGAACAAAATTTCGAACGGCCATATTTACGGAACCCCTGGTCGAATTTTGCTGCCCGATAACGAACTTAACCGCGGCATTCGAGATTCGAACGTACCCTGAAAATTTCAAGTTTCTAGGTCATTCCGTTCGAGAGTTATCGTGTAAATGGACGGACGGCAGGACGGACAGACCTAAATTTTCCGTCATCAGTGAGTCGAACCCTGTCGATTGAGACCATTTTCGGCTCAAAATTCGAAAAATACAGACATCGTGACGAAATGATATAGCTTTCGTGTAAGTAGTACGAGCGCTCAAAAAGGTCGTCACAACATGTACCCAGCACAGAACTTCGACATTCAAGGTTTAAGGTACAATATTTATCGGTTGCACAACACGGTTTCTGATGAATTTTAACTATTCGCTGAAAATGGGTACAGAAAAAAAATTGAAGACTCAACTACTCAACTCAAACTTTCCGAATGATTAATGAATGTCTCTTCAATAAATGAATTCTCGCTTTGTGTACATATTTGCTTTGTTTTTAGGATTTATTTTCCTTTTTTGCTGGTGTTCCAATTCAAACATACTAGTACTTTTGCATTTCAAGTATAACGAGAGGTCAAATGGTGAAGCATCCCTTGAGATTCAATCTGTTGAAATGAAGTCGAATATTATTGCTATCATAACTAGTCCAGAAAAATCCGAGAGATCTCGGCGCCACTCTGAAATAGTATATACAGGGTGTCCGGGAAAATGTGGGAAATCTCTCGGATTCAGATAAAACGTAAAAGTATAAGATGACAAGTTACCCATAATTTTTTTTCCTAGCGGCCCTCCTTACGGAGATACGGCCTCCTAAATGACGCCACTAGAAATTCATTTTACTATAATACATTTTAAACTACTTGATATAATGTAACGAAAATTTGGTATGATGAACAGTAGTAAGAACCTCTTAAAATATTGCCCTTAAATTCAAATTAGCTCGTTTAGTTTACCAGGGGCGGACTAGGTTGTACATTTTGATGCTTACATTTTTAACACCCTGTATGATTAGGATTTAAAAAAAACGAATTTGGATACCTTAAACATTAAGCTAAAGAAAAGGTACTCTTGTTCATTGTCGATAAAATGGACCGTTTTCGGAAAACAAAATAATAAAGAAGTAACCTCATTATTTCTATTGAAAAGAACCATGAATTCTTTTTTTTTTGTCTGCAACAAAGTGTGATACGAAAGTTATTCAAGGAACAAAAAAGTTTCAGTTTACGGTATTGAATCGGACAAAATTACAAAGATTCTTAACAATGCAGTTTTGGTCCAGAAAGGCATCTTTACAAAAATATTTTTTTAGAAATGTAGTATCACTGAAGCTTGCAACGATTGAATCTAAATACGCTAATTAGAAATGGTCAATAACATAACAACATTAACATTGTTAAGAATCTATGTAATTTTGTCGGATTCAATAAAGTAAACTAAATCTTTTTTGTCCCTTGAATAACTTTCGTATCACACTTTGTTGCAGACAAAAAAAAATAGAATTCATGGTTCTTTTCAATAGAAATAATGAGGTTACTTCTTTATTATTTTGTTTTCCGAAAACGGTTCATTTTATCGACAATGAACAGGAGTACCTTTTCTTTAGCTTAATGTTTGAGGTATCCAAATTCGTTTTTTTCAACTCCTTATCATACAGGGTGTTAAAAATGTAAGCATTAAAATGTACAACCTAGTCCGCCCCTGGTAAACTGAACGAGCTAATTTGAATTTAAGGGCAACATTTTAAGAGGTCCTTACTACTGTTTATCATACCAAATTTCCATTACATTATATTAAGTCGTTTGAAATTTATTCCAGTAAAATGAATTTCTAATGGCGTCATTTAGGAGGCCGTATCTCCGTAGGGAGGGCCGCTAAGAAAAAAAATTATGGGAACTTGTCATGTTATTTTTTTATGTTTTATCTGAATCCGAGAGATTTCCCACATTTTCCCGGACACCCTGTATATGAGTATAAGTGGATAAGAACTTCTTCAAAACACGCGCGATTTTTCGAGCACGACGGCGAAGCCGGAGTACTCGAAATAGAGCAAGTGTTTTAAAGACCAGTTATCCACGAATACTTAACGATTTTTTTTTATTGGAGCGCTTTGATATCATGAATACTGGTATTATTACTACATAAGAAGTAGTACGACGTACGACGAAATAATTTTCGTCGATCATAGATATTACGTGACGTTTCTCGCGGAAATAAATAAATCGTATTTCGACACGACTTCGAAATTTCTCGAAACTCGACATTTCGAGATGAATTGGAATACATAAGATGAGAAATTGATGCTGACGGGTAAATTTGAAGGCATATTCGAATTTCCGAACGTATCCGAAAAGACGAACGTAAATTCGATGATCATCGGTTTGTTCACATTCATATCGAAATGGAAAGAAATTGAAGGGGCTCGAAAAAGATGGATTAAAAAGAATAAAAGAGAGAAATCTAGGTGAGTAAGTAATTAAAACGGTTTTTCCGGCAACCGTCCGGGAAGTACTCACTTCCCAGACGCTTTTCCTTCGAGAAAGTAACATTTCCCGGCTTAGTCCGGAAAGTACGTACTTTCTGGACTAGGCCGGAAAGTACGTTTCCCGTAGCAACGAAATTACGACTGACACCTATTACGTTGTTATCATTGGCCAGATGGGTCTGATTTCGATAAATACAATTGATCATTACCATAGCAACATGAAATAAGGTGCCATTTTGATTTTTGAAAGTTTGGAGTGTTTTTGGTCGCATTTATCGCAATAAAGAAATATGTCTCATTGATTTGTTATTCTACGCGGTTGCCGAAAAAATATTGTACGAAACACGTCCAAAAAACGGTATTTTCCGGACTTGTTACGTAAATTTCTATTCCATCGTAATAATACGTATTTCATTACATTTCCAGTTTATTATTACAAAATGAAAGAGACAAATCTTGACAGCACCGAGACTTCACTTCTAACTATAATTTCTCATAGGAAAAGTCGCAATCGGGGTTTCAAATGTGATGATTACGAAAAAAATACCGACTGCACTTTCCATTTCCACTTATAAAATTGAAATTTTTGAATGTTTGAATAAAGGTTTTGCATTTAGTAATATTTCATTTGGCGTGACAAGGTACTCCTCTCAGATCTAAAATCGAAAAATTGTCATTTAGACATTCTCATTCTTGAAATAAGTAAAATGGGGCATCGATAAAAAAATTTTTAAAATAAATGCAGATAGTCCTACGACGAACAGAAAAAACATATATTTGAATATAATTGTTGGGACACGAGCGGCGGTGGTGAGTTATTGGGGCCCAGCGGGGCGCCCGAAACCCTGCCCCCTGCCAGTTGGATTTACAACGCGGGACGGGGCAACTTCGTCACCCGGACTATTATCAACTAGCACTTTCGGGCATTAGCAATTTCGGTAATGATGTTTTTATTTGTGCCGCGCAGCGGTCTCACGGTTATGACATGCATTATGATCCGGGACATATTTCATCTTTTGTATTATCTTGATAAATCGTACCCATGCGTAATGGAATTGTTGTTTTCGCTACTTGGGATGCTGCGGATATTTTTTAGAGGAGAAAGGTTTTCGTTTTACATTCGTAAACATCAGTCTCATAATTCATCGGAATGTATCCTCTCGAATGCCTATTCAAATGGACTCAGATGGCGTTATAAATAAGTTGTTGGAGTATTCATTTTTCTCGATAATAAACCTTCAACGGAGTTCGATGAACTTAAATCAATATAGTAAAATACTTGCAAATGGGGGATTCCGATCGAATGGAAGATAATATAAAATTTCATTTAATCGCCCATGAAATTATTAACATCTAAATGATATTCTTCGATGAATAATGGATCGTTTCTTCGTCAGCGCTGGACCTCCTCAGCAGACGTCCAGCCAAAGAGCCGTTACTTTCTGAAGAATATCGTCTTACTAGGCTTGAATTTGCGCGAGTACATTTGAACTGCACCATGCAAGACTGGAAAAAACATTATTTCGCGACGAAAATGTTTTTTTTTTTCAAACGTACAGAAACAACGTCATTTTCAACTGACAGAATCATCGAAAAGTTCTACTTCTCCTCCGCCGTAAGGAAATGTGTTGCTATGTAAATAATTAATCACATTTCCGTACACCGGGGGGCAAAGTGTCGCTATGTAAACGATGAATTAGGAACCATGAACAACCTACAAAATTCTGAATCAAACGTCATTTTTATTCACTAAAGTTACATTGAATGTGCAATTGGTCAATGTTGCATTTTGAAAATTGAAACCATGTAGTAAAATACGGGAAGGATTCTGTTCAGAAGCTGATGACTCAATGGGGTCATGTGAGTTGCTGGTTCCAGGAAATTCTTCGACGTTCAATATTCTACTCGTAGCCAAATAGAAAACTTTCGAACTGCTCCTTAGAAAAACTCCTGATTTCTTTGCATGATATTCTTCATTTGATTTTCTCTGAAACGCGCGTAACTTCAAAGATTTACCACTATCTATTTCGTGTTTGATCGCTTGTTGAGACTTTATCATGGAATAACGGCTAGCCATTGTATTGAAATATGCTAGAAGTACATTCTCATGAAAAACTGCCACACTTTTCGAATTGCACCAATTCACGAAGTGATCGTATGCTGCAGAATATTTTTCACTAGATTTTGATGGCCCAAGGAAAGAGACTGCTTCATTGGCCAAAGCCTCAATTTCTGAAGACATTTTCACGTTTCACCAGCTAGCAAGTGATAACTATCAATTATTATACTCCTGTCAAAATGAATTTTTCATGACAATCGTAACTAGGCAATTTTCCATTGATATTCCAATTATCACGAACGTAAACATAAATCTAATTCAAAGGTGGATCTCCAGATTTGTATGAATTTCAAAACGTTTGAAAAAAAAAATGACATATTCCATTCGGAGGAAAAGGGTAAACCCAGGCTCGCCATAAAAAGTGACACTTTTCCTCCTTATGAAATAATATACTATAACTCTGACGCGATGAGGAAAGTCTGGTATCCGTTCAATGGGAGATTTCAATCAAAGCACAGAACATCAATCATGAAACAAGGAAAAGGAGAGGAAAAAGATTAAAAAAAAACAATCATAATTAGTGTTATTTCATTTCCATCTATTGTGACCATCATGATCATAGCCAATTATTCACTTCTACCTCCAAAAATTCTCAGGCTCTGTGTGAACTTCAAATTTGAAAATTACCAGGCCATGTTATAAACAGTTTTTTGAGATTGACGAGTAGGTTATTCCAATAAGGACACTTTATTTTCAAAGAAGATTTTTCATTCGAAAGGATATTTTATGGTATTAAATAGGGAATACTCGTATAACGTACTTGAATTGTCCGCCGCGGTTTCGCTTGGTGCAATATTCTAGTCACCCTTATGGTCTAAAGGCTGACTTCTTTGTAAGTGAATAAATCGCCTTACGTTAAAATACGTCTGGACCTTCCCTGTCTTTCATCTTTACTATTGGCACTACCTCCTTATGCGAAGTAAAGTCTATAGAAGTTCCCACGTTTTAGATTCACCCGAACGCAAATGTCCCGTCTACTTTTGTCTGACAAAATTATCAAAAGATTCCCAAGATACTAGTATTCTCGATACGTCACCTTACACACAGCAGATATGCTATCCGATATTACACATAAATCTGTCCACAGTATGGACGTTCGAATTATTTTTAATGACTTGTATAAGAAATTACTAGAAGAATTAGGTAACATTATCATTCGCAATAATGAATTCGTGTTTTTTCGAAAGATACATATTCGCCGCTCCGAAAAAACATCCATCATCAGCTTCCAGTCTCCCTTCGTGTATAAAACAAAATAAAAAAAAACCTCTCACGAAAAACAACTACATCAAGACCATTCATTATTGATTCATTACATTAATATACCTGTTTATAATTCCAAATTATAAATTCGACTTTCAATTTCGTCTAACCGCTGGAATTAGGAGAGCACAAGAATCCGGAGATATCCATTTCGAAGTAGGTGTGCATTTAAATTAACCGAAACCGAGTTGAAAATTCAATTTTAATTATTGGTTCATAAAAATAAACAGAATGTTTGGGAAGTCGTGAACAATAGAAACCACAATTAAGGCATGATTTCATCCAGGTCGTTTTCGCTAAAAGGGGCTAGATTTATTTAGCAAAACACAGTGGTGGGACCACAAATTGTAGGTTTGGTAAACCATTTTCGGAGAGTTTCTGAGCGAACCAAATTAAAAAAGAATTAATTTGCTGGGAAATGACTATTCAACATATAATCGATGGATAGAAGGTATGAGAGACTACTTATTGATGGTCTTCGTAAGCATCCAGATTTATGAACTCGAAATATCGATGAATGGAACTACGTTGGAATATTGGGTATTTTTAGAAAGAAATATTTTCCAGACAGGAAACATCTGAAAACATTCAAGAGGTTAAATAAATAAAAAAATTGATATTGCTCTCGTTTGAAGTGTAGGTAAAACGTTGAAATTTTCGCTTGATGGAACTAAATATGAAACCACCAATCTCAAGGCGATGTTTTGACGTGTATTTTACGGCCTTTCTCAAGGTACAATGGAAAAACATAGTTCTGACATATATATGGTAGCAAAACAACATCACAAAAATTCCTTTCAATCATTCCTTGAGCACACCGAAACAAATGAATTGAACCCATAAATTTTCAATTTTGGAAGTGTCAATTGAATGTGCTTAATAGGAAGTCTCCATGAATATCACAATAATATCAAAATTGAGCCGGATATTTCATAAAATCCCCTCCTTTGATTCCAAATTAAAAATTGACCCGATAAGAATTCTGTTGAAAAAATGTTAAGTTGGGCGATATTAATGTTTTTCGAAATATCCGAATTTCGGGTGTATGGGATATAATAATGATAATAATAAAAATAATGAGCGTTCTTCTTGCCTTACATATAAGTTCAGGTAAAAAAATTAATTTGAAGGGGTTACGGTAAAACTGTAAAAAAATCATCCCTAAATGAAAAAGTATTGTTGTCCCAAGAAATCCTAAATTTTTTATAATGCATCGTACCATCCTATCCATGTTCCTGAACATTCCATCTCTTTCTGTCGAAAAACAAAATCAAAATGGCGTTGTCCCCATTTGCTTACTATTGATTAAAAGAGCAATTTACAAAATCGCATGAATCGTAATTTGTTAGCCGATAATTCTTCGGTTCGACCATGTAATTCCATGCTTTCATGTTCGACAATCAAGGCTATCTTCTGCTCATTAATATCTTTCTACTTTCCTGTCTAGCCACCCATATGCAACTTAATGACAGCTCGTTAACCGTTCCTGAAAATAATCTATGGATGGAGTAATTAAGAGAAGGCGTCACCATTCGGTAGCTGAAGAAAAGCATGGTCGGGAACAATTTCCGAGAGGAGAGGAAGAAACGTAACGATTATATGATCGGGAGCAAGTGGTAAGAAAACGCAGCCGTTTGAATAAAAGCAAATAGGAAAGAACGAGAAGACTATGTTAAAATAATGTATACATACGATCATTAAATGTCCAATAGTAATGAAATAATGAGAGTGAGAAATTGATGAACTACTGAAAAACTGTGAAGAAAAATTTTATAAAAATGTATTGTTTATAACTCATTAGAAAGTTCTCTCAAAATAAGAAAATCAGTATTTTCTGTACGGACCAAAAATAAAAATACATTCTACATAAACTAAATACACCAATCTCCTAACTAATTTCACAAATAATTTCAATTAAATCAAGAATCAGAATCATACAACATAAAAACTTCGCACTAAAATTTGTCATCTTAGGTTTATTGTTTTGTCTTTCCCGGGGCTCGAGTCGCATATTGGTGATTCAATTTGAAAGAAGTGCAAAAAATCTTGGGCATAAATATTTTAAAACCATCCTGGATCGTGTTATCTCTCTTTCGGAAGATCTGCCATGAATCACGGGGCCATATGCATTCCAGCCAGTAAATAAAGTGATGAATTTTATCGCAAATTCGTATATTTTCTTTCAACTTTTATCAGGAGTTTTTTCCTGAGCCGTATAATTCTCCTCTAAGGAGACAAAAGAGTGATGATTGAAAAAGTCCTATAAAAAAAAATAGGTTCACAAGTTCACAAACTCACCAATATATTGATCCAAATTGTTTATAGAAATTGTTCGAAATGGTCACCATTCGTTTGATGTTTACAAAATTTTTCCCTGCGTAATGATGTGATTATTGCTGCATGTAACATTCATTTTACATGCAGAATCTCACATCAGTTTGCTCACGGGATAATTTCACAAGCATTTTCGATGCTTAGTTCTTTCGCACTATTCACCTCATCGTACTTTAGTTTCGTGTTAATGGTGTACACTACTTTCATTCCGTCACAATAATTGTTTCAATGATTTCTCATAAACGGCATATTTAATTCTCTTCAAGCCAACAAAACAATTCATGTATCCCAGATGAATTTCGTTGGTATTCATCATTTGCAGTCGTAGACCGGTGTCGATCCATATCAGATCTCGTCAGTACGATTAGCATGAATTGGCTTGCTTATTAGTTTATCTAGTAAAATTTTTCAATTTTCATTCTTGAATTCGATCAATTCAGATAAACAGCCCTTATTATTCTTTAGTCAATTATTCAGACGAATAAGGCTTCAGCTTGAATCCGTTGAATTTCCATGTGTGACTATTTATGCTTGTAATGTTTACGGCGTTGTCATACATTCGTTTTTGGAGAGCCGATAAAACAGTTTATGATCTACAGATATTTGAGACAGTTGGTCTTGGAACGGACAGGTGGCGTGATTTGGGACGTTTTCTCTGTACCACGTTGCCTTATGTTTTGAGGTATTTTGTTTCTCACATCGCATTTATCATATTGCTAATCATACTGACGAGATCTGATATGGATCGAAACCGGTCTACGACTGCAAACGATGAATTTCGTTGGTATCTGGGATACATGAATTGTTTTGTTGGCTTGCTTATTAGTTTATCTAGTAAAATTTTTCAATTTCCATTCTTGAGTTCGATAAAAGACCATATTGAGATGAAAGTTTAATACTACTCATATTTTTTTAAGTATTTGAATTTGAATAGCCAACCTCTAAGATTTCAGATCAAGTCTTTCAGATGTTCATCCCATCTCAAGTGTCGGTCAATTTTCATAACAAGGTATTTTATTTGTGTTGCTTCGGGCATTTCAGCACATTTGATCCAATACAGTTAAGTGTGGGAGGTAATGTTAGCCAAATGTCGACCACGACTCCGGAGGCACACATCGATCCGCATCCGCAACATTATCGACATAATGGCTCTTTTATCTCATGCTAAATCTTGTCCTTAATTTGTTGGCTTCTTAACATAGTCTTTACTTTCCAGATGGCACCAACGAATAAAGTGTCAAATAACAAGATCTTAGTAGCATGGTGATTTCATTGTTTCAGGGAGATTAGGCGTCCAGGCAACTTCTACTGCAGGGGAGGCATTGGGACGCATTGAGAACCAGATATCCTTGATGTTATAATCTTCCAATATTGACCACAAAAAATTGAGCAATTGTTGAGCTCTACTTCCTACGTCGAGTAGTGGTGTTTGTACTTTTGACCATATTCCCCCCCACGCATTTTTGAGCGCTCGTACTACTTACACGAGGGCTATATCATTTCGTCACGATGTCTGTATTTTTCGAATTTTGAGCCGAAAATGGTCTCAATCGACTATGTTCGACTCACTGATGACGAATCCGTCGGAAAATTCGAGTCTGTCCGTCCGGCCGTCCGGCCGTAAGCACGATAACTCTCGAACGGAACAACCTAGAGACTTGAAATTTTCAGTGTGGGTTCAGTTCCCGAATGGCTCGGTTGAGTTCGTTAATGGGCCAAATTCCACCAGGGGTTCCGTAAATATGGCCGTTCAAAGTTTTGTTTCCCTGATTACTTGAAAACTACAGATTTGATCGAGATAAAATTTTGCACTCGAATGGAAAATGAGGTGTTCAAGCTACATGTGGAATTTTGTCAAGATCGCATGACCACAACCATAGAAACCATAGAAAATTGTAACTTTTGAACGGAAACGCCTAGGGACTTGAAATTTTCAGCATAGGTGTGGATCTTGAATGTCGCGATCACGTTCATCTATGAGCAACATTATACAAGGGGTTCCGTAAATACGATCGTTTGAAATTTTGTTTTTTCGATAAATTCGAAACTACGGATTCGATCGAGATGAAATTTTGTATTTTAATCGAGAATGATATATTGAAGCAATATTTTGTCCAGATCGCATGACCAGAACCATAGAAACCATAGAAAATTGTAACT
This sequence comes from Aphidecta obliterata, assembly GCA_963966015.1. Classification (NCBI taxonomy): domain Eukaryota; kingdom Metazoa; phylum Arthropoda; class Insecta; order Coleoptera; family Coccinellidae; genus Aphidecta; species Aphidecta obliterata. Next base: position 4,576,142 of record OZ014432.1, read on the forward strand.
TTTGAACGGAAAGGCCTAGGAATTTGAAATTTTCAGGGTGGGTTTGGATCGCAAATTTCACGGTCACGTTCATCAATGAGCAAAATTAGACTAGGGGTTCCGTAAATATGGCCGTTCAAGATATTTTTTTCCTGATAGTTTCGAAACTACTGATCGGATTGGAATGAAATTATGCACCTAGCTCAGGAATAATGTATTCAAACTACGAGCAAAATTTTGTCCAGATCGCATCACTAAGACCATAGATACCGTGGAAAATTCTAGCGAATTATCGGAAAAAATTGATCAGCTGAAGCACCGACATGAAGTCTGGAGTTTTGCCTAAGTTTCAGGATTTTTTTCACAGCAGTCAAACATTCCTTCAATTGATTTCTAAAACTGGAAAATGCGAATCTACCTACAAGGTGCATGTACGAGCGCTCAAAAGCTCCTGCCTTCACGGCAGTGCTTTTCGTAATTTTTTTTGGATGAAAGTTGTTACGTAAATGTTATTTACCTTGATATTACCTTTGTGCTGATGACTTCGTTACGAACGGCATCAACCTAATGAGCAATAAAATCCCAATCTCAGGGTTCCTGACAGAATCAATAACTCCCTTCAGGTCTTACAATTATAATAAAAATTCAAATTTTCAATTGTTTACAACAAGTTGAGATCGACCTCTGAACAAATGAATTTATACAATATTAGTGTTACTTAGCTTAATCATTTCTCCCAGATCTTTAGGGGTATTTCCTCCATAAAATATCATCTTTCAATGCTTAGAATAGGTCCAGCTACAAGAGTGTGAAACAACCAGAACCAGTGATTTGCAGGTAAGGTACATTTTTCCAACAATCCAATTCCAGGGAAATGTCTCCTTCTCGGAAATATTCAATGATTGGAAGTCTTGAGGAAGCGGTGCTAAATGTCGCAATCTCAGAGGGAGAGCTTTCTATTTCCAGGGGAAGAACTTTTCTAATCCCAGGGGAAGAGCGTGAGAGAATTTCACGCCGAGACAAATTTGGATGTTTATTTAACAGTTAAACATCCAATGATTGAAAGTGACAATTCCACTCTTCACTTCAATCTAAAAAAGATATTATCGAATCAATTCCAGATCTTAAAATGGCGAAAAACAAAGGTGCAAATTCGAATCACGCGCAACGACTTGTGCTGTAGGACACAGCGGTTCAAAGACAGTGGCCCCTCAAAGAGAGGGCTGAAGGGACTGTTGACACGTTACAAAGTCCTTCACGAGCACGTACTGGCTTCTTCAAATCTAACCAAACCCATGTTCTTCGAACTTCTCCACAATTTTTCATGTAGCACCCACGGTTGTTAGATTATGCGGGCAGAAATAAGAACGCGCAAGATGCACTTTTGTTCGATTGCCCATATTCGTAATATGCTTCAATTACATTGACACGTTGTTGAATGCCTAACCTAACCTACTAATGATTAAATTTGTAAATGTCCGCAGATTTCAAAACAAAAGGCTAACGTCAAAAAACAATTGACGTTTGCCCTCCTATCGCATTTAAAAATCTGAAGAAGATGCCATACTGTTGAAAAATAATTATTACTGTATTCCTACTATTGAATCACACGAAAAAACGATTCATTCCAAATGAGACCCCGACACAAAAACGAATACCAAATCAAGTATCAAAGTATCTTCGCTCTGAGTGTATTGACCAGTATAAATTTTTCACCTCGTTACTTATTCAGAGAGAGAACAACCACGCCATCGTCTCAACCGGGGTATCGACCATCAGTCTTGATCTTGACCAAGTGCCAGGTATGCAACAATATCCAAGAGAATTGGCTAAATTAGCCAAGACAAACTGCCGGCGATAAATATCCGCATGCATGTATGCATTTCATCAGTCACACTCTCGTTTCGAGAACACCGCAGGTGGTCGATGATTAGCGTGTACCAATCATATTTTTCGCATTTTAGGGTGTTGCTCGTATCAACCTCGGTTGCGAGGATAACCTCCTGTTGCTGTGGCTCGAGAAATTCGATCCGCTGGACAATATGGTTTTTGGACAATGCATTGTTTGCATGAATCGAATTACACCCTGATCGAATTGAGTCAAATACAGACAGTGTAACTTCACTCTCCCACTTCTGATCTGGCGAAAATATTGACTGCGAAGAAATCTGTAGTCGTAGACTCATGTGTGTATCCCACTAAGACACGACCATTATGAGAGTTAATGGCTTCCTGATTTTTCTGGCGTCTCGGTGTCTTCCGTACATTCGTTGTACCTACGCAAGGAGTCACAAATTATTTTCGGGCACGCAATCTCAATTTTGCAAGACAGAGAATTTAAGCTAATAGACCTTGAATAACACAGTTCTGGGAATATTTTAGGTTCACGCTGTTACTACGGAACCATTGTGCGTGGTCCGACAAGTTCATAGCCACTTATCAGTTCATTCGTTATAAATGACTTCCGATATAAATTCGGTCTATTCCATTTATTTTTCACGATAAACAAAAATATATACCGATGCGACCGAATTGAAACTTTGTAGTTAGTTGTAAGATACGTATTACTACTGAAAGCTCTTTTCAAAATTCCTTCCTAAAATTTAGGTATCTCAGAAGCTATTCTCCATATTCCACTGATATTTTATGTCTACCTATGGGGCATCGATCATCGATTAGAAGAGAAATGAGGAAATTCAGCCACTGGTCTAAGTGAAAAATTTTTTTTTTTACACAGGTGTTACAATATTGGGAAACGCAAATATTTAGAAGATCGAAAAAAAATTGCGAAAAGCACTGCCGTGAAGGCAGGAGCTTTTGAGCGCTCGTACATCCACCTTGTAGGTAGATTCGCATTTTCCAGTTTCAGAAATCAATTGAAGGAATTTTTGACAGCTGTCAAACAAATTCTGAAAATGAGGCGAAACTCCAGACTTCATGTCTTCAGCTGACCGATTTTTTTTCGATAATTCGCTAGAATTTTCTACGGTATCTATGGTCTTGGTGATGCGATCTAGACAAAATTTTGCCCGAAGTTTGAATACATTATTCCTCACCTAGGTGCAAAATTTCATTCCAATCCGATCAGTAGTTTCGAAACTATCAGGAAAAAAATATTTTGAACGGCCATATTTACGGAACCCCTAGTCTAATTTTGCTCATTGATGAACGTGACCGCGATATTCGCGATCCAAACCCACCCTGAAAATTTCAAGTTCCTAGGCCTCTCCGTTCAAAAGTTATAATTTTCTATGGTCCCTATGGTTCTGGTCATGCGATCTGAACAAAATATTGCTTTAATATATCATTCTCGATCAAAATACAAAATTTCACCTCGATCGAATCCGTAGTTTCGAAATTGTCGAGAAAACAAACTTTCAAACGACCGTATTTACGGAACCCCTAGTATGATTTGCTCATTGATGAACGTGAACGCGACATTCGAGATCCACACCTATCCTGAAAATTTCAAGTCCCTAGGCCTTTCTGTTCGAAAGTTAAGATTTTCTATGGTTTCTATGGTTCTGGTCATGTGATCTGGAGAAATGTAGCTTGAATATATTATTCTCCATTAGTATACAAAATTTCGTCACGATCGAATCTGTAGTTTTGAAATTATCAAGAAAACTAAATTTCAAACGACCATATTTACGGAACCCCTAGTATAATTTTGCTCATATATGAACGTCATTACGACATTCCAGAACCTCACCTATCCTGAAAATTTCAAGTCCCTAGGCGTTTCCGTTCAAAAGTTACAATTTTCTATGGTTTCTATGGTTCTGGTCATGCGATCTGGACAAAGTTTCCCATGTAGCTTAAACACTTCATTCTCCATTTAAGTGCAAAGTTTCATCTCGATCGAGTCTGTAGTTACGAAGTAATCAGAGGAACAAAACTTTGAACGGCCATATTTACGGAACCCCCGGAGGAATTCGGCCCATTAACGAACTTAACCGAGGCATTCGGGAACAGAACCCACACTGCAAATTTCAAGTCTCTAGGTTGTTCCGTTCGAGAGTTTTCGTGCTTACGGCCGGACGGCCGGACGGACGGACAGACTCGAATTTTCCGACGGATTCGTCATCAGTGAGTCGAACATAGTCGATTGAGACAATTTTTGGCTCAAAATTCGAAAAATACAGACATCGTGACGAAATGATATAGCCCCCGTGTAAGTATTACGAGCGCTCAAAAAGGGCACCAAGGTGGTTCTATATATACCAAGTTTATTGGCTCTGACCGTCTTTGTAACGGAGATACAGGATGTTTCATGAACTTTGCTCATTTATTCTTGAGGTCATAACAAACGAACCATATTTGGCAAACATGTTTCCTATTTAAAGCTCAAATGAATCACCCAATATCCACAAAGACCAGGTCCAGGGTTAACAATAAAATATGAAACGTTTGTATCCTTGAAGCAACACCCTGTATATCGAAAATTCGAAAATATGTTACCATATTTGAAAAGAGCACAGAAAACTTAACTGAAAGATCTGCTTTACATTTTTGCGCAGACAGTTTTACTTCACAAAATTTTATCTTTAAAGTGAAGTTTTTCAGAACGTCGATACCAAAGAGTGGTTTTGAGTGACTTTTGAATAGATTATCAAAATTTGTCTTCAATTTTTCTAAATTGGTGACTGCATTAGTCTTGTTCCATTCCACGGTGTGCACCAATGAAATAAGAAGTTGTTCTTCACCTCCGTGAAAATTATCAGTTTTTTTTGCGGGGTTGGTATTCTTGCACCAATGAAATAAGAAGTTGTTCTTCACCTCCGTGAAAATTATCAGTGTTTTTTGCGGGCTTGAACCTATAAACAAGAGAGTTATCATTTAACCAAGATGTCTGAAATTTTCGAGTTTTGAGCCAAGGATGGTTTTAAGGGTGTTAGACCCTTTAACACGAAACGTGGATTCCGCTAGATGGCAGCACTTGAAAATTCAGTCAAATTAAAATTGTACATACCCAATATTGTAAAAGTTCCAACCTTCGAATTAGATAGTTCGAAATTCTGAAACATTCATTTCGCTTCTCGAACATCTGGTACCTAATCATGTTTACCAACCAGTTTATGACCCATAATTGAGAAGTAGAGATTTGAAAGCTCTCCTAGATTTCGATTTTGGTCAACGTTGAAGGATTTTCGTGTTTTGAGATGTGCTTTTTTATTGTAATTCAGAAAAATCTGACTTCTACGTGCTTTTCTACCGATTGTATTGGATATCAAAGTTTTTCAATCAGAAATGGTTATTGGTTCTCCAGTTTTTTCATTTTATTTCAATGGAAATTGCTAAAATTACAAAATTCATTTTCTGTTCCTTACGGTTTGAATGCATACAAGTAGCTCCTAAATAAAGAAAAATTAGGATATGATTTTTTTTTTGTGGAAGCGAAGGTTTATAATTTTTTTCATCGGAAAATGTTCATTCTTATGTTGATCCCCCCACTAATTAAAACTTCAAATTAATTTTATTCGCTAACACCTAGTTTAGAAGTTATTCGAAAAAACATTTTCTGCCGAAGTAAATTGTAACAGCCTGTGTATCGAAATGAATCGAAAACGGACTTATGTTTATATAAACTTTTTGACTCGAAACCATGTATACATGCTTAAATATTGAAATTCAATAGGAATTCTGTGTACTTTTGGTGAGGTAAGGTCAAAAAAATGTAATTGAATCTTTACATAAAAATTGAAATCGCTGGTGAATTTGAGATTTGAGTCTACGCTCAGTAAGCAAGGTAAAAGAGGAATTACCTGCATTCAGGGATAACCAGATAATATCTGATAAGGTTCTAAGAATATAAATATCCCAATACCATTTGGAAGAACCTCGAAGTTCTGCCAAATCTTGAAGACTGATAAAATGTTATTGGTAAGTATTCTGAATTTAAAAAAAATTTTCACTTACACACAGATTTCTTCAGTCAGTTATCGATATCTTGGTAAACAACGAACCAACTGTTATCGAAGAAGATATTCACAACGTTCTTGTGTTCATAATTCAAAAATTATAGAAAGCACTGCCGTGAAGTCTGGAGCTTTTGAGCGCTCATTCATCCACCGAAAATCGAAATAATCAGAAGAACAAACATTCGAACGGCCATATGTACGGAACCCCTGGTGGAATTCTGCCCATTGAAGAACTTAACCGCGGCATTTGGGAACTGAACCCACACTGAAAATTTCAAGTCTCTAGGTTGCTCTGTTCGAGAGTTATCGTGCTTACGGACGGCCGGACGGACAGACCGGAATTTTCCGACGGATTCGTCATCAGTGCGTCGAACCTTGTCGATTGAGACCATTTTCGGCCCAAAATTCGAAAAATACAGAGATCGTGACGAAAGGATATAGCCCTCGTGTAAGTAGTACGAGCGCTCAAAAATGGCAGATAGAAAACCACGAAAAGTGTTCAGTGGCAGCACAAACATCAAAAACCCTTTTTGAGCGCTCGTACTACTTACACGAGGGCTATATCCTTTCGTCACGATGTCTGTATTTTTCGAATTTTGAACCGAAAATGTTCTCAATCGACTATGTTCGACTCACTGATGACGAATCCGTCGGAAATTCGAGTCTGTCCGTCCGTCCGTCCGTCCGTATACACGATAACTCTCGAACGGAATGTCCTAGAATCTTGAAATTTTCAATGTAGGTTCGAATCTCGAATACCGCGGTTAAGTTCATTATTGGGCAAAATTCGCCTAGGGGTTCCGTAAATATGGCCGCTCGAAATTTTGTTCTCCTGATTTCTTCGAAACGACAAATTCGATCTAGTTGAAATTTTGCACTCAAATGGATAATGACGTGTTCAAGCTACATGCAAAATTTTGTCCAGGTCGCATGACCAGAACCATAGAAATCATAGAAAATTATAACTTCGTAATGGAAAGGCCAAGGGACTTGAAATTTTCAGGATAGGTGTGGATCTCGAATGTCGCAGTCGAGTTCATCAATGGGCAAAATTAGACTAGGGGTTCCGTAAATATGGCCGTTTGAAATTCAGTTTTCTTGATAAATTCAAAACTATGGATTTGATCGTGACGAAAATTTGTATTTGAATTGAGAATGATATATTCGAGTTACAATTTTCCAGATCGCATGACCATAGAAACCATAGAAATTCAAAGCTTTCGAACGGAAAGGCCTAGGGCCTTTGAACAGCTGTCAAAAATTTCCTCAATTGGTTTCCAAAACAGGAAAATGCGAATCTACCTACAAGGTGCATGTACGAGCGCTCAAAAGCTCCTGCCTTCACGGCAGTGCTTTTCGTAATTTTTTGTTCTGAAAACATGTCATAAATAATACGACCGTTTTCGAATGCTGACTGCTAGGCCATAAATCACAACTGAAGGGTGTTGTTCGATCTTAATCCATCACCTTTCAAATTGGATATATGTTCATTCATGAATATTCCCATTTTCAAATTAGATTACCCAGAAAAATATTGAAATTTTTCTCGAAAATGTTAAACAGAGCACTTGTGCATATACCCCTGATTGAACTTTCTAAAAATGAAATGTATTCAACATGCCGTTTATGAGAAATATTTGATACTGTTAACACTGTAAAACTAGTGTACAACCTTGAACGATTACGTTGGACCCACAGATGAACCATTTGTGGTCAAATTAAATTCTGTCCGTCCGTCCGATCGGTCGTAAACACGATAACTTTGGTTTCGAAATTTTCAGGGTGCGTAACGGGCAAAATATGACGAAGGGTTCCGTTTAAATTTTTTGAAGTTAGTATCGTATCACTGAAATATTCAAAAAATTAACAGACGCATTTTGTACTATCAAATAGCAGAATCACCGAAAATATCACTAGAACCATTTCCATCCGGGTGATTGGACAATGAAAAATGACCTATTAGTTTTTTAATGAGAATTTCAAGTTTGTGCATTCATTTGCATACGATGAAAACACCTCTCGGAGTTTTCTCGATATACAGCGGATATAAATCAAAAAATAATTTGGACACTCCCAGAAACCGAATGGCGATTATCATACCTGAAGGTATGGAAGTTACGAAAAATTTATGACAAAAAGAATATAACTGTCCGCATCCATCACGAGGTGCAGCGGGAGTGTGTGGCTTCATGCCCAAAAATAAACAATACGCTGCAGCGAGATCCTCTATGCATATCTTAAGCATAAAGATTAAATATGTAATGAGATGTTGAACCGAAAAACGAGCAAATAATAAATTTCAATTCGCGGTCTTGCCAGTATAGTTCAGAGTCAACAGATGAGGGACCAGGTCGGAATTTCACATTCTTTCAATTTCATAGAGGATTGCCACCTATTAACATAAATACAACTAGTGAAAAGAATGCGCAAGTGAATTAAAGGAACGAAAATTACTTCAACGTAATCTAATCTCAAGCTGAAGAGTCATACATTTTTCATATTCTTCTCTCTTATCTTCAGCAGAAAATTGATGCAGATGGTTTCAACACCTGGTGAGCGAACTTTTCGAAGTCAAAGAGCTAGAACCATGCATTTGAACCACTAGAAGATGTAAAATAATTATTTCCTAAAATTTTGGTATCTCAGAAACTATTCTCCATATCCAGCTGAAATTTTGTTTCTACATATGAAGCATCGGTTGAATGACTGTGGATATTCACCTTCCTAGGTGTTCCATGTGGAAAGAGAGATCCCGAATTACAAATTGTCCATTTTTGAAATGGTGTCATGATTCCTCCCAAATCTCCAATCAATATTGGTAAGTTGTGAACGTTATTCCAATGACAGTGCTTTCATTTCCCTCATTCCGTCTAGAATGCAGTCGAAATTGATGAGTTGATGAGTTAATTCGAGTAAGAAATAGAGGTAGGTATTGATTACTAACGTTTTTCTAGCCTTATAATACGTTATTTTTTTACATTTTCAGATTTCTACAACCAAAATTTCTAACTCTGATATCGTAGAGGTTCTGAATGAATACTTTCAGCATACATTAAAGTGCACCCAACGTGCTGAAATCTGACCAATGAGAAGAGAGCGTGCTCTCTTTTATTTTTCTTTCCCTACGTCAGTCAATGAACTTATATCTCGGAAAATATTGTCATGTTTGAAGCGCTTTTTCAAACAGTCACATTTTATGTAGAATTCAATAAATAAGTACTAAGCCGTATTTTTTGCATTAGACATATTATATTCTTTTTATAGAATGTTGGAAAAAATCATATTACTGATTAACTTCGGGTTTCTTCAACCTTGCTGGATAATGAATAACAAATTTTGGTTTTGTTTCCAAGTTATAGTATTGACCTGATGAGAATAAAAACAATTAAAATGCATTTAGGCAAATTCATTCAAATTTGTAAAAAACATGATACAATGATGAAAACTTCACAAATGAAATTATCCATGAAGATATTTCTTACATTAAGATATTTCTTATATAAAGTATTGTTCTTCGACAGCAAATTTCTTGATGTCTACTATCTTTGAATATTAAGTTTTTATCTTAACTCAAATCTTGAATAAAAATTTCAACCCATTTTCTCAATCATGTCAGATATATTATAACATTTCATTTGGTTACTATCTAGCAGTTGAGGTTGAAGGAAAATTTAATTTACTTTTTCAAATGAATTTCTTTCAAGTGAAGTTTTATCGTGGACTTGTGCTTTATGCAACTTACAGGTATTTAAAAAACATATTTTGATAAGATTTATTTGAATTTATGAATAGACTGGTTCAAAAAGAATTTGTGAAGGAAAAAACCATGCAAAATTTACAAATACGATAAATAGACATATTCAGATTTGAATAACATTATGAATTATCTATTGTATTTGAATAACAATGAAATAATATCCAATATTCAAATTTTACAAATAACTATGTGAGTTACAATAAGCTGAAAGACTGGCCATGGCCATCACAATATATTCTTATGATTTTTTTTATCTATATTGAATTTTCTGATGATGTAGGCAAGATCTCCTCAGTTAAGTATATTCCATCGTTATATTTTATGATCTGTTATTACTCTTGCATCTTTTAAGACTCAACAAAAATGTGGTTGTAGTTCCCGGAAGGCTAACCGAGCCAAAATGATCCCAGTCCAAACAAATGAATAAAAATACTCTCGCAACTTGTAGGACTCTATCTTTTGTTACTCCAGAAATCATTTGTTGCTGACTTTCAGTAAAGTGTTCAGCTCGGAGTTCATCCTCATGGCCAACATGAGTTTCAATGAATTTACCAGTTAACTCTGAAACGATAACATATAGATTTTACTTATTATTGTCACTTCTTGATCGAATAACTATCTGAACTACAAATTCTTGACAGATACAAACCGGACATTCTTATGCTGCCTACAGTTTTCATACAACGTTGGCTGAATTTACTCACAAATCCTATACAAAGTAGTTATGAAATTTTAATACATCACTTTTTTCTCATTTTAAATAATTGAAAAACTGTCAATTTTAAAGGATGCATTTGGATGGGTATATGCATACTAACCTCTGTAATTACTTCGATTGCAATTCTAATAAATTCTTTTTGAGCGCTCGTACTACCTTTTCATATAAATATTTGGGGCAATACCCCACACAGTTATTCCGTATTTCAATGAGAACTCTATATACTTAGTTAGCTGTGCAATATGTTTTTATTTTTTCTCGAAAAATTGCTTTTATTGAATAATATATGTATTTCGAATGCTTTTGATGAAGGAAAATGACAGTCATTAATCAAGCCCGTGGATAATAGCGAGTATAATGAATATTATTCACATATGCATAGATAATCTGACCATCGATTTACTGTTTTTGAGCGCTCGTTCTACTTACACGAGGGCTATATCATTTCGTCACGATGTCTGTATTTTTCGAATTTGGAGCCGAAAATGGTCTCAATCGACTATGTTCGACTCACTGATGCCGAATCCGTCGGAAAATTCGAGTCTGTCCGTCCGTCCGGCCGTCCGGCCGTAAGCACGATAACTCTCGAACGGATCAACCTAGGGACTTGAAATTTTCAGTGTAGGTTCAGATCCCAAATGCCTCGGTTAAGTTCGTTAATGGGCCAAATTCCTCCAGGGGTTCCGTAAATATGGCCGTTCAAAGTGTTGTTTCCCTGATTACTTGAAAACTACAGATTCGATCGAGATGAAATTTTGCACTCAAATGGAAAATGAGGTGTTTTAGCTACATGCGAAATTTTGTCCAGATCGCATGACCAGAATCATAGAAACCATAGAAAATTGTAACTTTTGAATGTAAATGCCTAGGGACTTGAAATTTTCAGGATAGGTGTGGATCTCGAATGTCGTGATCACGTTCATCTATGAGCAACATTAAACAAGGGGTTCCGTAAATACGGTCGTTTGAAATTTTGTTTTCTCGATAAATTCGAAACTACGGATTCGATCGAGATGAAATTTTGTATTTTAATCGAGAATGATATATTGAAGCAATATTTTGTCCAGATCGCATGACCAGAACCATAGAAACCATAGAAAATTGTAACTTTTGAACGGAAGGCCTAGGAACTTGAAATTTTCAGGGTGGGTTTGGATCGCGAATAATCGCGGTCACGTTCATCAATGAGCAAAATGAGAGTAGGGGTTCCGTAAATATGGCCGTTCAAAATATTTTTTTCCAGATAGTTTCGGAACTATTGATCGGATTGAAATGAAATTATGAACCTAGCTGAGGAATAATGTATTCAAACTACGAGCAAAATTTTGTGCAGACCGCATCACCAAGACCATAGATACCGTAGAAAATTCTAGCGAATTATCGAAACAAAATTGATCAGCTGAAGCACTGACTGGAGTTTCGCCTAAGTTTCAGAATTTTTTTGACGGCTGTCAAAAATTCCTTCATTTGGTTTCTAAAACTGGAAAATGCGAATCTACCCACAAGGTGCATGTACGAGCGCTCAAAAGCTCCTGCCTTCACGGCAGTGCTTTTCGTAATTTTTGTATTCCTGCTCGATTCAATACAAGTTGAATGCACAACATAATCTAAATTTCTACTGAGAAGTGCTCGCCAGTTCTCGAACAGAGAATCTTGAGAATCATTTTTTTTCCTCCTCGGTACAAACAGGACACTGGATGTGTACAGTGTTTCTCGGTTTCCTCTCGACATCTTCATGATGAACATATCTCAAATGCCGATTTTTTGTGGACACACTCGAAAAAGTTTTTTGGCAGACTTGACTGATCAGACTATCGCTGAAAATTAATTCTGTTAGAGAAAAACAGAATGAGCAAAAATACAAAACTTACTCTAGGTCATTCTTGATGTGTAGGTTTTTTAAAATGTCAAGGTGAGTGCTTCGCAAAGGAAGAGCAATATCAATTGCTTATTAAAATCACAAGTCTTATGATAACTAAAAAATTTGCTTCAACAAATAATGGAACAGGAACAAAATTCACATTTACGTTAATCAACAAAGGTTATGTTTATCTTCGAAGAAAAGACGAAAATAGACACACTACGACTATTTCAGTCGTTGACGCGAGACACGGCTTCACTCTGATTGGTTGAAGTTGCGGCACGTAGGGTGCACTTTAACATATGCTAATACTCTCATCCATTCTGAAATTTTTGTTATTGTATGTATATTTTCCAGTCCTGCGATACTTTTTTGTACGTTTGAAATTGAGATTTTAGTTTATTTTGTATTCAGTACGAGATCCGCCATTCATAATATTATAGTCAAAGAAAGCATAAAATCCGTTACATAAACATAACTAAGAGAATAATAATTATATCTACTTGGTATTTCGATAACACTTAGTTTGGTGCGGGTTATATTTCAATAGGATAAAGTCCCGCCCAAGACATACTACCGAACCACTGGTTTTTTGAAAGGCCGATAAAGCTTATTCATCAACGCTTCATGCCATGAGACAAAATCTTTCTATAGTATATTTGAAATTCTCTGGAACTCATGGTGTTAGTTCATCGGAATGAACAATGATATTCTTGGAACGTCCCGTAGACACCAGAATCGAATGATTTTTCCATAATTAGTTACCTACGTTTCACGGTCGACTCGCTTTCCCTCCTTCCACGGAGTTTAATCTACTTATCGGTTCGCCTATGAATTTCGATCGGAAAGAGGATAATACGTTACGCATCGTCAGTCAACATGAAGAGGGTTCATCTAGATGGCGACGGGGGATAATTAACGTCCTTATTAAGTGCCGCATCGGCGGCGAAGTGAACGCAAGAACCGGCGACACCTGGCGGCTAGCTATCGGAAATTGTCCCGTCAATCTGCGACACAATGGTGACGATCTATCCGTATTGACACCCCGCGGACAGGATATTTTTGGACAAGTAAAGGGTATTGTGTGGGAGAGTATAAAGAATGAAAGCCGTGGCAAAAAGCTACTTGATGGCTTCTTTTATGTTTAGGACAGTGGAGATATAATGTCTTCATAGAGAGGGGCATAAAAGGTGTTGACAAATAAAACTCAAAGTTTAACGGATGTCATGGAAATGTTTCTGCGGCTGGAGTTTGAAGTAGTAATATTTATAGTGAATCTGTTCCAACTCTTGTTAACTAACTAAACTGCTCCACATGAGTTAGGGATATTGACTTAAAGTGGAAAAAAATATAGTTAAAATAAGATTTATGTGATGAAAATTCATAATAATATGATTTCAAGTTGCAAATTAATTTTAGCCAGTAGGTCTGCAGCGTATACAGGGTGGTTAAGTAAAATCGAGTAAAATAACGAAATTTTATTCCCAGAGAATTCAAGCATTTTAAGACTATCAATACAATGTACGGCCTCCTCGGGCATCAATAACAGCTTGACATCTTCTTTGCATATTACACACGAAGTTGTTGAACATTTCTTGAGGAATTTGGTTCCATAAACGGGGCAGAAACTCTCTCAGATCATTTAAGGATTCTGGGGTAGGTTGATGATTATCTAATCTTCTTTGGAGCATATCCCATGCATGTTCTATGCAATTCAAATCTGGTGAGTGCGGAGGTATTGGCAAATGTGGAATACCAAGCTCTTCGCGCGCATTCTCAACTATGGCTGCACGGTGCGGTCTAGCGTTATCGTCTAGAAATTGACAAGTTTCACCAATAGCAGCTTGAAAATTTGGCACAACATTGTCAATGACATGCTCCCTATAGTGTAAGGCGGTCATATTCCCAGGACAAATGTGTAGATCTGTGCGTCCGTTGAAACATATCCTGGCCCATACCATAACACTACCCACTCGGAATGGATGGACTTCTTGGACATAGCGACGATTACGGGGTATGCGTGGGATTGTCCATACCCTTATTCTTCGAGAATCTGAAAATCGTCCATATCTGGATTGATCAGTGACTACGCCATTGATCGTTCCAATTGATATGTTGCCTTGCCCATTCCAGTCTTTGACGCTTATGGTCACGTGTTAATAGAACTCCTCTTAATGGACGTCTAGAACCTAGATTCACCTCTCTCAAACGTCGTCTGATGGTTTCGATGGAAACTTGGACCCCATCTGCATTTTGAAGAGTATTCCGTAGCATTCTACACGTAGATGTAGGGTTTCTTCTCGCCGAAACGGTGATGAAACGATCCTGAGCAGGTGTTGTTTTTCGTCGCCCACCAAGCCTTGGCCTTTCCAACACGGAACCTGTCTCCCTGAACCTATTCCAAAGTCGAGATATCACACTTTGGCTGACTTGGAGCCTTTCCGCTACAACAACCTGAGTTAGGCCACCCTGTAGCATTCCGATAGCCCTATTAGCCTCAGCGTTTGTTAATTTACGTCTTGGCATTTTCAGAAAACTCGTTTCAAATCGAAGCCGTTGATAAACTGACTTCATTTCATTTCATGAAGAATATGCAAAGAACCAAACTTCAGAAAAAAGGCGACCAGATAGACGAAATGTCTCATACTGATTTTTATTGGATCGATTCAAGTTGTTATTGAGTTTCAAATGATTTTACAGCGATTTTCACGAAGATTTCATACTTTTAAAAACGATTGAATACGATATCCCTAACTCTTGTGGAGCTGTATATTTACCAGAATGATCAGTTACGACTTATTATTGTATTTACGTATAATATTTGTTTATCTCTCTATATCGTCGGTAAATAGAGAAAGGGGCGTATCTGCGAATTCAGACTTTTTGAGTTAGCTTCACTTTGGAAACCATAGTTCTGAGATGAACTGTCTTGTAGTCTTATCAATAGTACAAGTTATTAAGATGGATTTTTTTATAATTAATCTATATCCCACTGTCACCATATATCATCTAATGTCCGAAAAGATTCGAGTTCGTGTTCCCTGCACGAAGAGGAAGTCTTTTGTTTTATCTTTTCTGAGGAAAAGGTTTTCAGGAAAGAAAACATATTATATTTACGAAAAGTGATGATAAAATGCGTACATAAAATCGAAATTTTCACAGATATCAAAAAGAACATCGGAATAAAACATCTATCATTCACCTAGTTTTTCATAATTATAATTAAATCAGACTATTAAACTGTTACTTCTTATAAACATACTAATCTAAATTTACGAGGGGTCATTTAACCAGATAAATGCAATTATTATTCAAATTCCATACATAAAATCGAAAATACATCAAACCAACTTCGGGTCGAGATATCAATAATATTGGGGATTACAATAACACCATTCACATATATAGGGGTTAAAACTTTGAACTGAATTTTCCTACCTTGATCTGCAAACCACCTAATTCCTTTTTGTACCTACTTGGAAACAAATTCACCCACACACGATAGTGACCTTTTTTTTTTCTTTTCATTCGCACTCTCGTGATCGACATACGACTTTTAACTTTACTCAAAATTAAACTTCTTCTACACTTGTTTCCAAGATCTAACACAATTATTTCCTTAATCCGAACTCTACTAAAATCCTCAACTGAAAAATACTAAACTGTTTTCCTACACCGGCCTTTAAACGAAGACGTACCCCGTACGAATTACTCTTCCTGGGTTCTCTTCCCGCGAGAAACCCCCTCCTAATCGAAAAGTGAACCTAAAATTATGTACATATCGTGGCACCTTCCCGACTTTCAACTACTCCTGAGGCGAGTCCCCGACTCAAAACATTTAACTCTCCCGAGTTCTCCACTTCCGCACCACCCGCTCCCGATCCCAGACCGGGCTCTTCCCGAGTTTTTCCACTTCCGAACAACGGACTTAACCCAAGTCCCCGACTGATTTTTGAGTTCCTGACCTGGCGAGCAACGGCCCGCGGTCCCCGACCTCCTCTCCGTTCCCGACAGGTCACAACTGCCTTTCACACTCCCAGAGTCCCCCAAAGGTGAACTTCTTCCCACTTCCAAAAACACAAGTCCTGAGTTGACAATTTTTCGCAGTGCCTCTCACGCTTTCAAATTCTTTCTCCGAAATTTTCTCATGGTCAACCTACGTTGCGTCTTTTCATCTTATCGAGGACTCCTTCAATCACCCATACAAAATTTTTCTTGTATATGGCTAACAACATCTCAGTCACAAAGCTCCAAAATTAACGACATCCGTTGATTAAATACAATGTATACCTGACGTCGAATATTCTCTTTTTCGTGGTAGGTAATCGAATTTAAAATTAAATATTCATATTCCCAAATATTACAGTTCTAGCCTCCTGAGCATCACATTACCCATCTAGTCCTAAAATGAAGCAAATACAGGGGATTATAGTAGATAAGGGGTAGAAAATTTCAATCAGGTGATTTGCTTTAATCAGGGATATCTTGGAGAACCACAATTTACATAAACGCCCTTTTGTCAGTTTACCGACGATATAGTTCACTTGAAAATTCAAAATTAATAGTCATAGTAATAAATAAATTTCATGATATGATGGTATCCTAAGAGAATTCAACATAGAAATTGTTTCGAGACAAATTTATGTAGGTATTCATCAATTTTCCTTGGGATGAATGACAAAAATTCATGAGATTAAACATGTAAACAAGATGTAAGTATCTGTAAGTGTATGATATTCATGGAAAATTCATTAGATATACAAACTGGGAAGGCGATAGGGATGAAAAATGATGAGAAGGAGTTTGGGATACTATTAGAGTAGAAAAGATAGAATTGGAAGCTTCCACGTTGAATTGAATGAGAATTTGTCAAATCATAATATAAACAATTTCATATATGTAAATGGAATTCTGTATGGAGTGAATCAGAAAAATTTGGAGGAAGAAGAGATTTGGCGAATTGGAGTTCGATTTTGTTGAAACCGAAAGTGAATTCGAATTGGAATGCAAGACACGAAGAAATTACTTCGACTGTGCACGAGGAAGAAAATTGTAGAGTAATTGAAGGAAACTGAGTTTTAAAGAAAAGTTTTCAAATATGCGTTTGTCCAAATTAGCAAGGTTGGTAATTCACGTTGAAAGGTATGAAAAAAAAATAAATATGATTTTGAAATTTTTTCCTCCTCTTCGTTTTTATTGAAGATAGACATCTTCAAGGTTCCCGAAAAGCAAAACCAGAGAAAAAAATATCGATTTAAAATTGACCACCCACTCCAAAAATTGAACAAAAACTGCGTGTATAGCCCTAAAACCATTCTTAAATTCAAATTTGGGACAATTATTATCTATAAGATGTTCTATTTTTACCTCTCCTTCCCGTAATCACAACTAGTACTCTCAACTGAAGCTATAACAACGTACATGACCTGTTCTTATACGATTTAGAACAGACCATATTTTCCTGGGAAAGCGACTTCAATCTGGAGATCTTATTGACTGGAACATAGGAGAGAGGAAAGAAGTAAATATATGGCAAAAATTCAAAGTTGTAGTCGGTGTCTGAATATGGGGAAGAACAATATTTGAAAAGATTAGTAACCAATGGGCAATGGGTGTAGTTAGTTCCAGTAATGATCCTCATAGACAGCTTTTAATTGCACATACATAGTCAGGAGCTTTTGAGCGCTCGTTCATCCACCTACTGGACGGATCTACCTACAAGGTGGATGAACGAGCGCTCAAAAGCTCCTCACTTTAAGTCAGTCAGCTTCTCAATTTTTTTGAGCGCTCGTTCTACTTACACGAGGGATATATCATTTCGTTACGATTTTTCGAATTTTGAGCCGAGAATGTTCGCAATCGACAACGTTCGACTCACTGATGACGAATCCGTCGGAGAATTCAAGTCTGTCCGACAGGCCGTAGCACGATAACTCCCGAACGGAACAACCTAGAGACTTGAAATTTTCAGTGTGTTAATGGGCAGAATTCCACCAGGGGTTCCGTAAATATAGCTGTTCGAAATTCTGTTCTTTTGATTTCACCGAAACTCCGATTCGATCGAGATGAAATTTTGCACTCAAATGGAGAATGATATATTCAAGCTACATTTTATCCAGATCGCATGACCAGAACCATAGAAAATCATAACTTAAGAACGGGAAGGCCTAGGGACTTGAAATTTTCAGGGTAGGTTAGGATCGCGAATGTTGCGGTCTCGTTTATCAATGAGCCAAATTGGACAAGGGGTCCCGTAAATATGGTTTTTCAGATAAATTCGAAACTACTGCTTGGATTGGAATGAAATTTTGAATGAAGAATAATGTATTCAAACCACGTGTGGAATTTTGTCCAGATCCCATCACCAAGACCATAAAAAACGTAGAAAATTCTAACGATCGTTCAATAAGAATACAGATGATTTTTGTTTATTTATCCCAAGACTCTCCAAGAGGTTCAATTTTCTACTTTTATTTTCCGTATGCAACATTTCGAAGTATTCTTCAAACGCACGTTTATCAATGAGCAAAATTAGACTAGGGGTTCCGTAAATATGGTTGTTTGAAATTTAGTTTTTTTGATAATTTCAAAACTACGGATTCGATAGTGACGAAATCTTGTATTTTAATGGAGATTGATATATTCAAGTTACATTTTTTCCAGATCGCATTACACGAACCATTTTGAATCCTTACGAATTATTGAATGGAAAATCCCTATATTTCTGTAAAAGCTGAGTCGGAATAATTGACAAAGAGCTGCTGTCATTTTTTGACAAATGTCAAAAATTTCTTCAATTGGTTTCTAAAACTGGAACATGCGAATCAACCTACAAGGTGGATGAACGAGCGCTCGAACGCTCCTGACTTCGCGGCAATGCTTTCCAATTCTCTGTTTCGTATTAATCCTGCTGGGAGTCTATTTACTCAAGGCATATCATACGGTTTCTTCGAAATTTCATTGAGATTTTTCTGGGAAACTCTTTGTCCTATGCACATAGTTGAACAAGGTACCTAATTGTCATCATTTAGTCTTTCGTAAAGCATAGTTTCTTTACTCATTGCACCTGAAGTATACAAAGGAATAGCTTAATGCTGAGAATTCCGCTCAGAATGTCGAGAGAACATGATTATACTGTTATAATCGATGCAAAAATATAATCGCAAGATGGAGTAAATATATAATAATTATTGAAAATCCGCATTCTGATCGAAGCGGAACCTGCAACAGAAGCGAATTGGAAGTTACCTCTCAGATAGAGGTTATAGAAATACAAATTATAAGGCCACCATATTCAATTCGAATGTCAGAAATGTGAGTTTTTTACTGGAATTCAATTAAGATATTGAGAAGTATTGTTGAGATATCTTTGCCTTAACGTCCTGTTTTTGTTCAGATGACGCACCAAAAAATAAAAGATGTTTGAAAAAATAAATCGAAATATATAAAAAGAAGGGATCATTCCTCCTTAAATAGAGATCCATGGATAAACCTGAAATAATGAAAATATTTACCCTCTCGATGCGCCCCAATGACCCACAAATTACCTTGAGAACCATCATAACAAATACGGATTAAACGCGCCTAAATCGTGCAATATATATTTCATCCGAAATGTCAAAACATAATCCATCTTCTCCAGATGTTCGAACCCAACACCCCTGAAACGACGTACGTGTGTCCTATGGGGCCCCAAAACCGACCCGACTAACCCCATAAAAAGAGCCGAAAAAGACGGGCCACCCCGTTTTATTAGGACCCCGAAAAAAGACAGTTTGTAATGCCATTATTCATGTATTTGTTAAACCTCGTATTTTCGTGGTGGCTGTTTGTTGTCGTCATTCTCTACGGATTGTAGACTTAGCAGTTCTGGGAACCACCCAGTGAGCCCGCAGGGTGTCGATCGGTTTCGGTTTTGTCAACTTTTATGATGCATTACGAGGTTTGGTGAGAGGAAGAATGCTAGGGACTGCAGGGGAAAGGAGAAGTCAGGTAGCTAATTGCCGTGTAGGTTAATATTTAAACATCGGCGTTAATTCCAAGGACTAAAGGTTTGTGTTCTTTGGAGCTGCGTTGTCGGCCGTTGTTCAAACAGTCCATTTGCAAATAATGTTACTTTATACTTTATAACTTTGAGATATACCTTAAAAAAAAAAAAACAGATTTTTTTATCTACTGTGAATTACGAATACTAAAAAAATAAGGTTGTTGAAGTTAATTTTTTTTATATTTCTGTTTGATGCGACCACGTGAAACGGCTTAGCGTCCCTCGTTCGGTCCTCCATGAACAAAATATATTTATAGGAAAATAATGAAAGGATTATCGTTGGGAATGTTTTAAAATTCGATTGACCAACTCTTCTCAAATAAAATTACGAAAAGCACTGCCGTGAAGGCAGGAGCTTTTGAGCGCTCGTACCTTGTAGGTAGATTCGCATTTTCCAGTTTTAGAAATCAATTGAAGGAATTTTCGACAGCTGTCACAAAAATTCTGAAACTTAGGCGAAACTCCAGACTTCATGTCAGTGCTTTAGTTGACCAATTTTTTTTCGATAATTCGCTAGAATTTTCTTCGGTATCTATGGTTTTGGTGGTGCGATCTGGACAAAATTAGTAGTTTGAATTCATTATTCCTAAGCTAGGTGCAAAATTTAATCCCAATCCAATCAGGAGTTTCGAAATAATCAGGAAAAAAATATTTTGAACAGCCATATTTACGGAACCCCTAGTCTAATTTTGCTCATTGATGAACGTGGCCGCGATATTCGCGATCCAAACCCACCCTGAAAATTTCAAGTTGCTAGGCCTTTCCGTTCAAAAGTTACATTTTTCTATGGTTTTTATGGTTCTGGTCATGCGATCTGGACAAAATATTGTTTTAATATATCATTCTCGATTAAAATACAAAATTTCATCTCGATCGAATCCGTAGTTTTGAAATTATCGAGAAAGCAAAATTTCAAAAGACTGTATTTACGGAACCCCTAGTATAATTCTGCTCATTGATAAAAGTGAACGCGACATTTCAGATCCACACCTATCCTGAGAATTTCAAGTCCCTAGGCCTTTCCGTTCGAAATTTATGATTTTCTATGGTTTCTATGGTTCTGGTCATACGATCTGGAGGAATTTAGCTTGAATATATCATTCTCCATTGATATACAAAATTTCGTCACGATGGAATCTGTAGTTTTAAAATTATCGAGAAAACTAAATTTCAAACGAACGTATTTACGGAACCCCTAGTATAATTTTGCTCATAGATAAACGTTATCACGACATTCGAGATCCACACCTATTCTGAAAATTTCAAGTCCCTAGGCGTTTCCGTTCAAAAGTTACAATTTTCTATGGTTTCTATGGTTCTGGTGATGCGATCTGAACAAAATTTCACATGTAGCTTGAACACCTTATTCTCCATTTGAGTGCAAAGTTTCATCTCGATCGAATCTTTTGTTTTCAAGTAATCAGGGGAACAAAACTTTGAACGGCCATATTTACGGAACCCCTGGTGGAATTTGGCCCATTAACGAACTCAACCGAGGCATTCGGGAACTGAACCTACACTGAAAATTTCAAGTCTCTAGATTGTTCCGTTCGAGAGTTATCGTGCTTACGGCCGGACGGCCGGACGGACAGACTCAAATTTTCCGACGGATTCGTCATCAGTGAGCTGAACATAGTCGATTGAGACCATTTTCGGCTCAAAATTCGAAAAATACAGACATCGTGACGAAATGATATAGCCCTCGTGTAAGTAGTACGAGCGTTCAAAAATAGACCTTACCAAAAATACGTATAACAGATGGCAATCCATATTGACATCGACTCAATACTACAGGATATATACAGGGAAATCATAGTTTTGCTTTATGTCAGACTTGTCACATCAGGATTTTACTCTATTCAACAGATATTAACGTAATTACTAGATGCCTGCTATTTCAAATATTTTTTTCAGAAATCGTGATAACCGGGTGCACAACTGATCGGAATGAGTTTTTAATCTTTGTTAGACATCGACCAAGTGGTGTTTCCTATAAATGGGAAAACAAGAAAAAAAACTGAACAACCGAAAGAATGAAGTTTTTTTAATAGAGAATTTTGATATATTAAGGAGACTGAATAGAATTTTATCACAAATTTCAAAATACGTGACACTTCACGTAGGTGAAAATTATCTACGTGGTGATCACAGATAAAAGGGAGCAGAAGCCATATTTCATCGTAGTGTTACTAAAGGCTAGAAAAGCATATGCCCAAAAGTTTTATAGTCTTCACCAAAGTACATGAGGCAACGTCAATCCAGAAATTAGTTCCGGTGAAATAGAACTTCCGTTCAGATAATCGATACTGGTTGACTAACGATCTCTCAGGTCGTCTGACACGGAGCTGATTTTAGTACTAAGATTTACTATTTTAGCGTTTCTCATATCTCATTAATAAAGAACGGATGCCACATAAAAACCTCGGAATATGCATGCAAATAAGCATGAAAAATGATCAAGATATTCATGCCTGGGAAGTGTTAAAATATGCAACATTAAATAATAAAATATACATATTTTCAAAAGATTTTTATTTCAGAATCAGCATACCATAAAATTAGTAAGTGGGAGATATTCCGTAATAAACAATTAAATATTTCGATACTTTCGTTAACGTAAACCATTTGTTACTATTCCAAATAATGTTCGGTAATAACATTGTGTCTGTGCCTACGATCACTCAGAAAATTTGAATTAGTAGAAGAGGACCTTTTGATTTGACCGTGCATATTCGCTATTCTTCAATATTTCTGGCGAGAGTTTATTTATGTACATATAATTGAATAGATTCTGCCCAAACTTTGACGCAATTGATATATCCTGTATGACAAACTTTCGATTTCCAATGTCCGCAAAGGCGGATTTACGAGGTGGGTAATGGGGGTAATAACCTCCTCCCCATATGAGTATCGAAAACTTGGGAAAAAATATTCTATGCAATGAAAAAGTTTATTTTCGTATGTTTTTTGTTGTATTTTGATTTCTTGTTGTATTTGAGTTGTGAAAAAATTTTTATTCCGAAGTTTATCTGAAGTTATTGAATGTTGAGTACCTAATTTATTGTTTCTGTTTCAATGGTTTTTACCCCTCCCACGAAAAAAAGCTATATCCGCTCTTGAGTGTCCGAGTTCTGTTTTGTTTTCCAGTATAATTCAAAAAATTTTAATTTTCCACCAAACGATCTACAAGTTATCCATGATGAAATGAATACCCCATTTTCAGATTCATTCTTCTGTTCTCCTAAAAACTTGCGCGAATGGTATTCAAGTGATGTAGAATTAAATGGATTTTGATCATTAATGAAAAATTGAATTCATTCAATCTGAATTTTTTTTCAAGAATTTATTTCTCATGTCAAAGGTGAATCACGTTCTCTCATCTTTTCATCTTGAGTCCTCAACATTATAATTGATGAACGGTTTTTATTAGTAGTCCTTTCAAGTTAATAACTTTTCTACCAATTTCACGCACCGTTTCCCGTTTCTTGACAGTTAACTGATTTTGTTTCGATTCTGGGATTCTTCGAAAAAAATGAAAATCCTTTTCGCTTTTGACATTGGAAATATCGTACCAAAGCTTTTGCGCGCTTGTTTCAATCAATCTTTAGAGTGGTCAACCATGACCCATAACTAATCTATGATCCTAATTGAATTGGCCGATACTTGATGGAAATCCATGAACATATTAGAATTAACTAAAATCAACAATCATTTTTGACACGTGTTTCAAACAAAGGTTTGAAGTATATATGGTTTTTGGTCTTCTTGAAATACTATCCTCAAAAATTTCACATACGCCCTCGTGTCGTTGTCTCACAGATAATCACAAAGTTTCGATTCAATCGTCCAATAATGAATTCAACCGGCGCACTCAGACGGGTTGAAGAAAATTAATTCAGTTGCATCACACCAACACAGATTTCAAATGTTTCCTTGTTTCATATTCTACCCGTATTCATTTATCAAAATGTTTGCAGGGTTAGAAATTTTTCTTGTCTCGGCAGACGATCCCACAGATTTATCAGTGCAAGTAGCAATGAATCGACGACAGACAAGATTTTTCAGTTTTGATGCTCCAGCTTCTCAAGAGCTGCAAGCTGAGCGACAAACAATATAAATGGTCAATCATCGAATAAACCAACTAGTGGAAAGATATGAATTTCGAGAAAACTTAAAGCCTGTGAAGCAAGTTTCTCCAAGAACTGAGCTTGATTCCGGAATCAATCTGAAACCACAAACAAAATTGAATTTCATCGGCATAATAAAATGAATTTTACCTGCTCATCGTTTCTGAGAATGAAAAATCCAGCTTACTCTCAATCAGATCGGTAAATGTTAATGACAAGTCATCAAGATGAAAAGGTTAACTGTCATAACGTATCGTACTTATTTCTATTCTTCGTTAGAATTATAATTCTTTGTTGCTCAAATGAACGCATACATTAGGAAGAAGGTGGAGGCAATTCATTTTCACTTAAAGTTCATTCTTCGTGAATTCGAATGATGATAAATGCATTGGGCAAACAAAAAAATTCTGTTACTCAATCTTTAGTTCCTTGTCTTCGACGAGTACAACTCAATCTTCTTGTGATGAAGTAGTCATTGATTAACTATGAGATTTACGACGATATCTGCTCACAACTGATCAATATAAGCAAAAAATAGATCAACAGACTCAGTATCAGTGGAAGGAGACAATTGATAAGAACAACTAATTCGAAACATCTCAAACTGCTACATTTTGTTTTTATACCTAGTCTACAAACAGTTTTCAATTCATAAATAAGGAGCGTTCAGAAAAGTCAACAAGAACATAAAAATTCGAAAGTATTGCTCAGATTTCATTATGTGAATATGCGCTCCTATATTGTTATGTTAAAATTAACGAAGAATAACTGAAATAGTTCCAGCAACTAAGACTTGAAATCAATTGATGTTCTTACATAATAAATGGTGAAAAATCTGGTGATCATTATCATTCAATATACATATTCACATATCTCCCCAACCCTTCCGATTATTAATTTTTTTTTAAATCTAGCTGCATTTCGAGCAAAATCAAATATTTTCACTTCGAGTTACGCGCTACGTTCATCTGTGCATGTCTTACTTTTCTAACACTCGTAATCAACATGAAATAAAGTTAAATTTACATAGTTTCATTATGTACGCATAACTGTATTTTCGAACAAAGCAGATTATAAATATGTAAATTTTTGCCACATTTATTTATTCAGAATTCATCTCGGTAGTGGTTGTTAACTTTTGCTTCGTTTTTTTTTTTAAACTAAATCAAATTGTGCAATGTCTATAATGATGAATCTATAACAATAAAATTATTTCCAATCACAAGTAATATTTCCGACCGTTTTTCTCATAATTGTCAATCAGAATATCCTATTATTGTCAGCAACCATTTAACAATCTCTAAATAGCTGACGGAACGAAATCTGATAGAAATAGTTATGGGATCTCAGAACACCAACAATATCCAGGTAGTTTCCAGAACAAAGAGTTACGATCAAGTTGAGAAGATAAAACTTTAAATATCTTCCCTCTTTACCATCTCAAACGTAATGGGTTGGAGCATCCACCCTTGAAATTGCTCCTCTTTATTAGATGATTAAAAATAACAAATTTTCGGATAGCAATTTGCACGTTGAAAGCGCACCGAAGAGATTTTAAAAATATCAGATTAAAGCATCAAATGAGCTTCTCCGCCCCTACATTAGCGGAAGAAAAAGGACCTACCTACCCTTATATTGTCCGTAATACTACCCTGTAGAGTATAGATGGTTGGTTATGTTAATAAGAAGGTCAAACAATAGGATTTAGCCTCAAAAAAATTATCGGACACACTATTGGTGAGACTTAAGTATAATAAAATGAGGTAAATATATATATTAAGGTTCAAAGTATAAAAGGGTTGATAATAAACATAAAAGTTGCCGCATTTTTGAAGGAATCCGATTTACCTTTTACAAGAAATACCGATCCAATTACGAACTGAAATAGGAGGTTTCTTTCATTATGTCCTAATATTGTTGTATGCTTAATAATCTAATATGTAAGTCTAATATAAAGTCGATTGAATGAAGGTTATTATATTAGTTCACAAAAATTTGCAGGTACTCTCGCACTTCTGGAGTTACACAGGATGAAATAGAAATCACGCCTGGAATTTTGAGTTCGAAAAATATCGCTCGTCGAACAGGGAAGATTCGCCCAAATGTCTGTAATATTCGAATTGTGACTAAGATTTGGTCACAGATTAAAAACTTGTGGTCAATTTCAATTATTTCCGTCCGTCCGAAAATGAACTCGAAACCATTCCTAGAGCTAGCCTAGAATTTTGAAAATTTCAGGCAACGTTCGAGGTCTTATTTCGTAATAGTACAGAAGCCACTGAAGGACGAAGCTATAGACATCTTACTTTTCTTTTCCCTAATTATTCGAAAAATACCTATTGGATCGAATTGTAACCCTGTAGTCAGTAACAAAATGATAACACGAAGGTTCATGGGAAGTTCCGTAAGAATGTTATCACTGGAAGAATCAAAAATTACGAAAAGCACTGCCGTGAAGTCAGGAGCTTTTGAGCGCTCGTTCATCCACTTTCTATGTAGATTCGCATTCTCCAGTTTTAGTAACCAATTGGAAAGGTTCTGACAGCTGTCAAAAAAATTTTCAAAATAAGGCGAAAATCCAGACTTTAGGTGACCAATTTTTTTTTCGATTATTCGCCAGAATTTTCTACGTTATCTATGGTCTTGGTGATGCGATCTGGACAAAATTTTGCATGTAGCTTGAAAACGCCATTTTCTATCTGAGTGCAAAATTTCACGTAGATCGAATTAGTAGTTTCGAATAAATCAGGAAAACAACATTTCGAGCGGCTATATTCAACGAACCCCTGGGCGAATTTTGCCCAATAACGAACTCAACCGCGGTATTCGAGATTCGAACCTACCCTGAAAATTTCAAGTTTCTAGGTTGCCTCGTTCGAGAGTTATCGTGTATACGGGCGGACGGATGGACGGACAGACTCGAATTTTTCGTCGAATTTGTCATCAGAGAAATCGAACTCTGTCGATTGAGACCATTCTCGGCTCAAAATTTAAAAAAATACAGACATCGTGACGAAATGGTATAGCCCTCGTGTAGGTAGTACGAGCGCTCAAAAAAAAACTTTAAAACTTTGGTATCTCAGAAACAATTCGTCATATCCTGCTGAAATTTTGTGTCTACATACGAATCATCAATAAAATGAGTTGTGTAGAAATATAGCTTTTTAACTATTCTACGTGAACAAAAAATTGAGTTATTCTGATGTTAAATCGAATCAAAATTGAGCAACTGTTCTAAAAATTAATCAGAAATATTACGTAACCTTTGAAAACACCTCTGACAAGAAGATTTTACTCTGTTTCCGTATGGGTCGCTCGGAGAAGAATCACTCCTACAGTTCTACACCATACTCGTTTGCTAATTTTGAAATTCATTCAATATTTGAATTCAAAATACAATGATCGGGTTGGTTTTTTCAACCAGATTCGGCCATCCAAGCGATCATTTTTGAATCTTAAAATGTTTGAAGATTTTAATGGAAGGCAATTGTAACTGGTTAACAGTCCTCCCTTCAGCCCTCTCCTTGAGGCGCCAGTGTATTCGAACCGCTGTGTCCTACAGCACAAGTTGTTGCGCACAGTCCAAATCTGTACCTTTGTGTTTCGCCATTTTGAGATCTGGAATTGATCCGATAATATCGATTGTCACTTTCAATCATTGGATGTTTAACTGTTAAATATACATCCAAATTTTTCTCGGCGTGAAATTCTATCACGGTAAGTCTTCTTTATTGTCCACTGAGATATTTTCTGGAATAATTCCCAGAGACCGTAGATATTCTTGTGCACGTTTTCTTTCAGGTTAGATCCATGGCTTTCCTCAAGTATTTATCTTGGATTTTGCATTTTCTTTGTCTAATAGTTGTATTTTTATTATTTCAAAGCTTCCTTCAGGTTACAATTTATCTTTTCTGTAAATTTTGGTTTCTTTAATGACGTATTTTGACCTGAAGGAGTGCTTGGAAAACTGTAACTTTCTCTAATAAATTTTAAACAATTCACAGCTCTTCCCCTGGTATTAGAAAAGTTCTTCCCCTGGGATTAGAAAGCTCTTTCTCTGAGATTGGGAAATTTAGCACCGCTTCCAATCATTGAATATTTCCGAGAGGGAGACATTTCCCTAGAATTGGATTGTTGGAAAATTGTACCGTATCTGCAAATCACTGGTTCTGGTTGTTTTACACCCTCGGAGCTGAACATATTTTAAGCATTGAAAGACGATATTTAATGGAGGAAATACCCCTGAAGATCTGGGAGAAATGATTAAGCTAAGTAACACTAACATTGTATAAATTCATTTGTTCAGAGGTCGATCTCAACTTGTTGTAAACAATTGTAGATTTGAATTTTTATTATAATTGTAAAACCTGAAGGGAGTTATTAATTCTGTCAGGAACCCTGAGATTAAGATTCTATTGCTCATTAAGGTTGATGCCTTTCGTAACGAAGGGGAGCAGCACAAAGGTAATATCAAGGTAATGTCAAAGAAATCAAGAATTACGTAACACAATCTTATCCCACATATGAAGCAGAAAGCTTTCACTAAATAAATCAGAAATAAATTTCTGGAAAAAATTATTCTGTCTGATTCTTGATGTCAACTTGACATATTCTAAAATAAGAGTTATGTGCGTGAATAACCAAAACTTGCATTTTAAGTTATTCGATCACTGTTATTCTACTTAAGGAATTTCGCACATTTGATAGACTTCCTCATAAGGTTCAGGATTTAGTAACGCTACGACATAATAAAAATTACGAAAAGCACTGCCGTGAAGGCAGGAGCTTTTGAGCGCTCGTACATGCACCTTGTAGGTAGATTCGCATTTTTCAGTTTTGGAAACCAATTGAGGAAATTTTTGACAGCTGTCGAACAAATTTTTCAAACTAAGGCGATAATCCAGACTTCAAGGCAGTACTTTAGGTGACCAATTTTTTTTTTCGATAATTCCCTTAAATTTTCTACGGTATCTATGGTCTTGGTGATGCGATCTGGACAAAATTTCGCACGTAGTTTGAATACATTATTCCTCAGCTAGGTGCAAAATTTCATTTCAATCAAATCGTTAGTTTCGAAATTAGCAGGAAAAAAATATTTTGAACGGCCATATTTACGGAACCCCTAGTCTAGTTTTGCTCATTGATGAACGTGACCGTGAAATTCGCGATCCAAACCCACCCTGAAAATTTCAAGTTCCTAGGCCTTTCCCTTCGGAAGTTATAATTTTCTATGGTTTCTATGGTTCTGGTCATGCGGTCTAGAGAAATGTAGCTTGAATATATCATTCTCCATTAGTATACAGAATTTCGTCACGATCGAATCTGTAGTTTGGAATTTATCAAGAAAGCTAAATTTCAAACGACCATATTTACGGAACCCCTAATACAATTTTGCTCATAGATGAAAGTGATCACGACAATCGAGATCCACACCTATCCTGGAAATTTCAAGTGCCTAGGCGTTTCCGTTCAAAATTTACAATTTTCTATGGTTTCTATGGTTCTGGTGATGCGAGCTGGAAAAAATTTTGCATGTAGCTTGAACACCCCATTTTCTATTAGAGTGCAAAATTTCATCTCGATCGAATCTGTAGTTTCAAAGTAATCAGGAAAACAAAATTTCGAGCGGCCATATTCACGGAACCCCTCGGCAAATTTTGCCCAATAACGAACTTAACCGCGGCATTCGAGATTCGAACCTACCCTGAAAATTTCAAGTTTCTAGGACATTCCGTTCGAGAGTTATCGTGTATACGGCCGGCCGGCCGGACGGACAGACTCGAATTTTCCGACGGATTCGTCATCAGTGAGTCGAACATAGTCGATTGAGACCATTTTCGGCTCAAAATTCGAAAAATTCAGACATCGTGACGAAATGATATAGCCCTCGTGTAAGTTGTACGAGCGCTCAAAAACATTCAAAACACTGAATTCATAAATAGACCAGGCAATAGAGCAGAAAAGGGGTCATTCTGTGACAAAAATCGTAGATGGAAACCGCGAGTGGGGGGGTACGTGGGGTGTACCGTGGATGTTTATTGATATGTTTTCGACTCGCAAATATGATTACTTTTCTTGTAATTGCGAAAAAACACCCAAAAAAAATGGTGTTTTTTTAGTTTTTTTGCCTGTAGAATTTGAACCAATGCTGATACTTTCAACAGACAAATTGTAGAGAATGGAAGGACGAAGAAAATGAACTCAAACTCAAACTCAAAACGGCTGGTTTTGGTCATGTTTGCACGTTTTTGAGCGCTCGTACAACTTACACGAGGGCTATATCATTTCGTCACGATGTCTGTATTTTTCGAATTTTGAGCCGAAAATGGTCTCAATCGACTATGTTCGACTCACTGATGACGAATCCGTCGAAAAATTCGAGTCTGTCCGTCCGGCCGTCCGGCCGTCCGGCCGTATACACGATAACTCTCGAACGGAATGTCCTAGAAACTTGAAATTTTCAGGGTAGGTTCGAATCTCGAATGCCGCGGTTGAGCTCGTTATTGGGCAAAATTCGCCAAGGGGTTCCGTAAATATGGCCGCTCGAAATTTTGTTTTTCTGATTACTCCGAAACTACACATTCGATCGAGGTGAAATTTTGCACTCAGATGGATAATTACGTACTCAAGCTACATGCAGAATTTTGTCCAGCTCGCATGACCAGAACCATAGAAACCATAGAAAATTATAACTTTGTAATGGAAAGGCCTAGAGACTTGAAATTTTCAGGATAGGTGTGGATCGTGAATATAGCGTTCACGTGTATCAATGAGCAAAATAAGACTAGGGGTTCCGTAAATATGACCGTTTGAAATTCAGTTTTCTTGATCATTTCAAAATTATGGATTCGATCTCGACGAAATTTTGAATTAAAATTGAGAAATATATATTCGAGCTACATTTCTTCCAGATCGTATGATCAGAATCATAGAAACCATAGAAAATCATAACTTTCGAACAAAAAGGCCTAGTGACTTGAAATTTTCAGGATAGGTTCGGATCGCGAATTTCGCGATCCTTTTTATCAATGAGCCAAATTAGACTAGGGGTTCCGTAAATATTGCCGTGCAAACTATATTTTTTCTGATAATTTCGAAAATACTTATTGGATTGAAATGAAATTTCGCACATATATGAAGAATAATGTATAATTTTGTCCAGATTGCATTACCAAGACCATAGATACCGTAGAGAATTCTAGCGAATTATCGAAAAAATGGACCCAAAGCACTGACGTGAAGTCTGGATTTTCGTGTTGGTTTGAAATTTTCTTTGAGAGCTGTCAAAATCTTTCCAATTGGTTTGTAAAACTGGAGAATGCGAATCTACCTACAAGGTGCATGTACGAGCGCTCAAAAGCTCCTGCCTTCACGGCAGTGCTTTTCTAAATTTTTTTCACCTATTTTGCAACATTTTAACGAAAAATCAAGATTGTCGTTTTGTAGTACTATACTTTTACTTTCAAAATTCGTTTTGTAAATGAAAATCGGACAACTTCCGACGCATCCAGCTCTTCCGGAAAAAAGTGCCTTTAATAATTCAAAAAGCAATTACGCAAAAACTATCTATCCGACAACGTCCGGATTGTGCACACTCAAAGCACCTATAAGCCACTACTTCCCCATCGGAAAACCAGCGCTACAACTTTGAAATTGGCCGAGTTATGGAGTTTTGAAAAAACGCTGATTTTTACGGTTTTTCCAGCTTTCCTTCGATAATGATGACCACATGGCATTGCAATAGCACTCATTTTCTTCTTCTTTTTGTTTTCTACAATTCGTCTGTTGGAAGTGTCAGCATCGCTTCATTGGTTCAGATTTTACAAGCAAAAAACTAAAAAAACACCGTTTTTTCTTGTGTTTCTTCGCAATTACAAGAAAAGTAATCATATTTGCGAGTAGAAAACATATCACTAAACATCCACGGACCACCCCACGTAACCCCCCACTCGCGGTTTTCTTTTACGATTTTTGTCACGAAAAAATCTCTATTGCCTGGTCTAAAACAGGAACGCAGGTTGATTTAGCAAATAATAGTACCCGAAGACTAATACTAGAATTTATTTTTTTTACACCAGTCACCTCTCACCATTGTTTGGCAATTCGATTTTTTATCGGAGCGATAGACAGTGATTTGATTACTACCTCGCATCAACGAGAAATCTCAACTTATTATCACTTTCATCACGACCAATCTGCCGGACCGATTTCAAAACAACACTTTCATTGCCTGTGCCAGTTCTCGCCCTGCCTAATTCCGTCTAATTGAATTGATGGTATTAATCAAAACTCCGATATATCGGTCCCGCATGAAACGGTCCGGGACCTGAACGTTCGTCTGTGTAAACACGTTGTTACGTTACTCGAGGCCTGTACTTTTGTTTCGCAGCGTGACCTTTCATACTTGTCAATTAACATCAAAATACCACAGGCCGCCGAGCGTCGATCAGTTAAGGACCGATTGGGCAATATTTATTGGTTCTATTAGAATATTAAGCAACCGGTCGGTTCCAGAAAAAGGCTAATGAATAAATTGACAGCCGCGTTAATAAGGTAATGGCTTTGCTCTTATCTTCTCACCACTTCTTGCGCTATGGTTCAATTAAATGCATTGTTGTTGATTGTGCGAGTGTGTTGTGAATTTTCAATGAGCCCAATTAAAGTCGAGGAGGGAAATCGGGAAAAAGTTAGTATTTTTGATAGACATTATCGCGACTTTCGATCTTGGTCTCTCTTATGTGTCTACATTTTAGGAAATCATTGTTGCTTTCTCTTGATTGGAACCAAGGTTCAATGATTTCCACTTCCCATATAAATGGACAACGATTTCATTAAAGAATTGATATACCTACTATTCGTTTAGGTTATGGAAAGTCAACAATTGCTGATCATAACAAAATAAATCAAATAAATATTAGAACGATCTTTCAAAGGAAAGAAAACGAGGTAAGGTAGTCAAATGCTCAGTGCTGTTGTTTAAGGAATTGCAGAAACCCCTGGAGAGATCATGAAATTCAATAAAACCAGGTTTCCATAAATTCACGAGAAATTTGTCGAAATCTGGCATATCGAATTTCGGATGAAAATATAGTGGAATATACCGATTTAGGGGAGGAAACAGGGCGGATACGATAAACTACATCCTCATTCGATCGGTTTGAATTATTTGCAATTTTTTTCAATCAATTTGAGGTAACTGGATGGGTGACCACTGTAGGGATAAATTCAAATAGGCGGGCAAAAGCTCCTGACTCCACGTCAAATAATATATCATTTACTCACGATGTCTGTATTTTTCGAGTTTTGAATCGTTTTCGATAATTTCAAAACAACGGATTCGATCGTGACGAAATTTTCTATTCTAATGGAGAATGATATATTCAAGCTACATTTTTTCCAGATCGCATAATGTGAACTTTCGTGCTTCATGTGGCTTTCGAATGACACATCAACTTTTTTGCTCGCTGCTTGTCTTCTGCATGCGCTAATATCATGGCTAACAAGATAACATCGAAAAAGTCGAAATATTCGAAACTTAAATTTGCTCGATTTTGAAGCTCTTTATGATTGAATATTGAAGTAATTCTGATGGAAATCATGAATTAATCTGTCGATTCGAAAGAATTTGAAGGAATAAACTGAATTTCAATAAAACAGATTTCATGAAGACAAGTAGAGAAACAGACTGCTACTACTTATAAAAAATGTTCAAAATGTCCACTGCCTTATTCAATACCTTTTACACATCGTTTTCGCACTGAATCTACAAACCTGCGAAGTTCACAACGTTTCTGACGCATTTCTGCACAACACAAATTTATTTTTTTTTATTGATGCCCCATTTTACCTATTTCAAAAACGCCTCAGCGTGTTCAAATCGAACTTTCAAACACGCGCGTTTTTTGAAGTCACTATGGCAACAGCAACGACTCAAGAAACGTGAAGTCTAAATGACAATTTTTCGATTATAGATCTGATAGGAGTACTTTGTTACGCCAAACAGAATATCACTGAATGCAAATGAAAATGCGGTATCAACCGCGATTCTGCTTTACTTTTCAAAAAATCTATAGTCTGTTTTTTTCATTACCATGACAACGAAAGGTATACTGATCAAGAATTCAACCATTTTACATTCTTATTTCCATTTTATGTAGTAATAATACCAGTATTCATGATTTCAAACCGCTTCGATAAAAAAAAAGAGCGTAAAGTATTCGTGGATAACTGGTCTTTAAAACACTTGCTCTATTTCGAGCACTCCGGCTTCGCCGTCGTGCTTGAAAAATCGCGCGAGTTTTAAAGACCTTTTTATCCACTTATACTTTAATATACTATTTTCGATCAGGTCCTCTCTAGTCTGAATTCGATATACTTTTTCTTTCAAGATGTTCCAGACATAAAAAAGGCGTATGCTCGGGACTCCATGGTGGCCATCATTCATTCATTGTTTTAGTCCCGTACATTCCGGCTATCATGAGTTGGGCAGCCATCCATTTGAAATAAGATATTTTGTCTATTAGCCAGGGGAATTTCATGCAATATGTCCGTTAACCTGCTTTGGATTGATGTAATGAATTCTTCAGCGTTGAGGCGATCGATAAGTATTACCTGTCCGAAAAGTTCACCTCCCATGCAATGCATTGGGAGGTACGGCCTGGTAAGATGGCCACCAAGGAGCCTTTGGATTTTATGTCTGGAACACCTTGGAAGAAAAAGTATATCAAATTCGCGTTCAGTCCGAGAGGATCTGATCGAAAGAATAAATTTGTGTTGTGCAGAAATGCGTCAGAAACGTGGTGAACTTCACAGAATTGTAGATTCAGTGCGAAAACGATGTGTAAAATGTATTGAACATGGCGGTGGACCTTATGAACAATTGTTACAAGTAGTAGTAGTCTGTTTTCTTCACATGTTTTCATAAAATCTGGTATATTCCTTCAAATTATTTTGAATCGACTAAATTCATGATTTCTATGAAAATTACTTCAATATTCAATTATAAAAAGCTTCAAAATAGAGCAAATTTAGGTTTGGAAGATTTCGACTTTTTCGTTGTTCTCTTGTTAGCCATGATATTGGGGCAGAAGACAAGCAGCATGCACAAAAGTTGATATGTCACTCGAAAGCACACTAAATGGGGTATTTTTGGCTGAAAAGAAAACATGTCCATAATCAATGATTTTCCATCGATAAAACCATTGGAAAAATATGACTGGTTTTGTTCACTTTAGAATCGTGATATGCATCTCCTTACCACGCCCGCAATACAAAATTTTTTGGCACACAGAAATTCTTAGCTTGTAGCAAATTTATTGTTGTTTCCAGATATGTGGCCAACTTTGATGAGGCTACAAGGATAACTGACGTACAATTGATTTCATGAAAAAACTGGAAATACTCCTTGACATCAAGAAATGATAAATTGAAGAATAACCGTCAACATTTCGACCATTATGTGATATTTTTTGTTGCAAATCTCATGTATGATCTTCCACTGAAGTTTGGCCCTTTTAAAAGAAGACACCCTGTATAGTGGAATATACCAATTTATGGGAGGAAACAGGACGAATACGATGAAATAAATCCTCATCCGATCATTTCGAATCAGTTTATTGTATTTTCAATCAATTTGTGGTAAATGGATGGGTGACCACTGTAGGGATAAATTTGTCTAGGTAATGGAAAGTAAACAATTGCTGATCATAACAAATCAAAATAAATATTAGAACGATCTTTCGAAGTAAAGAAAAAGAGGTAAGGTAGTCAAATGCTCAATGATATTGTTGAAGGAATTCCAGAAACTCCTCGAGAGATCATGAAATCAAATGAAACCAGGTTTCCATAATTTCACGAGAAATCTATCAAAATCTGGCATATCGAATTTCGGATGAAAATATAGTGGAATATACCGATTTAGGGGAGGATAATGTGAACCATTTTGAATTCCAACGAATTATTGAATAAAGAATCCTTATATTTCTGTAACAGCTGATTCGGCATAATTGACAAAGAGCTGCTCTCATTTTTTTGACGGCTGTCAAAAATTTCTTCAATTGGTTTCTAAAACTGGAAAGTGCGAATCTACCTACAAGATGGATGAACGAGCGCTCAAAAGCTCCTGACTTCACGGCAGTGCTTCTTATAATTTTATTTCCAATAGAGCTTTAACAATTTGCAGTCGAGGCAGTTCTTTCTCCTTTATTCTCTGATCTTCTCAACTCTGTTAATGAAAGAGGGAGAATTTCTTCTGAATCATACATCTTCACTTAGGGGAGAAAAACAGTATCCAACTGATCAAAAAAGGCGGAAATTCAGGTTACGAACGATGTTCCTTCCACAGAGTAGATCTGATGTATCACATCTGTCATATTTGGCCGATGTCGCCAGTTATAAATTAACCTCAGTTAAGTTTTAGTTAAGTCGAACTGATGAAACAAAAATATATTTATGCTGAAACTCAACTCAACTGAGGAGTTTTGCATGCCAAACAGCCATAATTGGCCACGTTAGGCACTTGATGCACCCTCTGGCTAAGTAATTTTCTATTCTTCAACAGTTTTGTGATTTTTTTTAGAATTTGAATTCAGTGGAAAAAAAACATCTGTAGCGAAAACCTAAATAGCGGTTCATCGACGCATCACTTCCTCCATTCCTTCCGACCCGTTCTGTTTCACTTATTCCAATCTAACGTCTAACCGTAAAGTCGGTTGCTGAAAAAACTCACGAACACAATAGAACCCAAGATCGGTTTCGATTCACCATTCGGCACCGAACTATGCAGCCAGCTGCGACGCGCCTGAGACAAATCGGAAATTACGAAATTAAAAAAAAAATGCGGAGGACCCATCCAACGGCGGGTGTTTTGTTCGATTGATTGAGCTCCTTTTCGGCAGGGAATCATCGGCTTTTTCTGTTGTTCGGTTCTCGTCGAATAAAAACCATTATATTAATTATTTTCGTGAACTGCTCCATCCTATCATGACGATTGGTATCGAAATCGGTGAACGATTCGACTTCCGTTTAACACTCGACAAGCTGTAATTGCCTTCTTTTCATTTCTCCAAACGCTCAACACTGACGATGAGTCGACAGAGTATTTTTTACAGGTGAAAAACCTAAATCTGTTTGAACAGTAATGGTAGTATGCTGAGTCTCATTCTTCTATTAGATTAATTCTAACAATTGTTATTTGGGAAAGAAAAAAGTCTATATAATATACAACGGAAATGGGATGATATTAAGGCAATGTTTTGTCATCAGGTAATTGTTACCACCGCTGAGCATCAAGAAGAAATAACGCAGGGCAATTTGATTTTTAATCTTTATAATTATTATTGTTCACTCAACTGAAATATTTTTCAATAATAATTCTGATGTTTCATACTAGAAAAATTACGAAAAGCACTGTCGTGAAGTCAGGAGCTTTTGTTGTAGGTAGATTCGCATTCTCCAGTTCTAGAAACCAATTGGAAAGATTTCGACAGCCGTCGAAGAATTTTCTACGGTAACTATGGTCTTGGTAATGCGATCTGGACAAAATCTCCCACGTAGTTTGAATACATTATTCTTCATCTATGTGCGAAATTTCATTCCAGTCCAATAAGTAGTTTCGAAATTAACAGGAAAAAAATTGTTTGAACGGCTATATTTACGGAACCCCTAGTCTAATTCTGCTCACTGATGAACGTGACCGCGAAATTCGCGATCCGAACCTATCCTGAAAATTGCAAGTCCCTAGGCCTTTCCGTTCGAAAGTTATAATATTCTATGGTTTCTATGGTTCTAGTCATGCGATATGGGAAAAATGTAGCTTGAATATATCATTCTCCATCAGAATACAAAATTTCGTCACGATCGAATCCGTAGTTTTGAAATTATCAAGAAAACTGAATTTCAAACGACCATATTTACGGAACCCCTAGTCTAATTTTGCTCATTTATGATCGCGATCACCACATTAGAGATTCACACCTATCCTAAAAATTTCAAGTCCCTAGGCTTTATCATTACAAAGTTATAATTTTCTATGGTTTCTATGGTTCTGGTCATGTGAGCTGGACAAAATTTTGCATGTAGCTTGAACACGTAATTCTCCATCTGAGTGCAAAATTTCACCTCGATGAAATCTGTAGTTTCGAAGTTATCAGGAAAACAAAATTTCGAGCGGCCATATTTACGGAACCCCTAGGCGAATTTTGCCCAACTCAACCGCGGCATTCGAGATTCGAACATACCCTGAAAATTTCAAATTTCTAGGACATTCCGTTCGAAAGTTATCGTGTATACGGCCGGACGGACGAGACAAACTCGAATTTTTCGACAGATTCGTCATCAGTGAGTCGAACATAGTCGTTTGAGACTATTTTCGGCTCAAAATTCGAAAAATACAGACATCGTGACGAAATGATATAGCCCTCGTGTAAGTATAACGAGCGCTCAAAAAGGAGA
Source organism: Aphidecta obliterata (assembly GCA_963966015.1). NCBI lineage: Eukaryota > Metazoa > Arthropoda > Insecta > Coleoptera > Coccinellidae > Aphidecta > Aphidecta obliterata. The sequence continues at coordinate 4,615,003 of OZ014432.1, forward strand.
ATATGTAGGTTTTCGAGTTTGTCCATACACTCATTTGGTTATTTCGAAATAACCAATGAGATGATTTGAAATTATGGAGATACCCAGACTAGTGAACATTGTTTTGAATGAATGTTAACGTAATAATGAAGTTTATGCGGATTCCGACTTAGTTTACAAAATTATTACATTACATTAGCAATATGATAAATTCGATGTGAGAAACAAAAGACCTTAAAACATAAGGCAACGTGGTACTGAGAAAACTTCAAAAAATCACGCCACCTGTCTGTTCCAAGAGCAACTGTCTCAAATATCTGTAGATCATAAACTTGTTTCAAGGTCTTTTGTTTCTCACATCGAATTTATCATATTGCTAATCGTACTGATGAGATCTGATATGGATCGAAACCAGTCTACGACTGCAACTGATGAATTAAGTTGGTATCTGAGGTAAATGAATTGTTTTGTTGGCTTGCTTATTAGTTCATCTAGTAAAAAATTTTTCAATTTTCATTCTTGAATTCGATCAATTCACATAAACAGCCGTATATTATTCTTTAGTCAATTATTCAGACGAATAAGGCTTAAGCTTGAATCCGTTGAATTCCTTGTGTGACTATTTATGCTTGTTATGTTCACGGCGTGGTCATACATGTGTATTTCGTTTTTGGAGAGCCGATGAAACAGTTTATGATCTACAGATATTTGCGACACTTGCTCTTGGAACAGACAGGTGGCGTGATTTTGGAAGTTTTCTCAGTACCACGTTGCCTTATGTTTTAAGGTCTTTTGTTTCTCAAATCGAATTTATCATATTGCTAATCGTACTGATGAGATCAGATATGGATCGAAACCGGTCTACGACTGCAAATGATGAATTTCGTTGGTATCTGGGATGCATGAATTGTTATGTTGGCTTGCTTATTCGTTTATCTAGTGAAAAATGTCTCAATTTTCATTCTTGAATTCGATTTGAAATTTCTCATTTTATAATGGACCATTCAATGAATATTTATCGAGGAGAAGCTGTCCGGAATAGCATGCACAGTTGGGATTATAATACATCACATATTAAATGCACGCTGATAAGAAGAGTATTTTGTACATGTTATAATTAACCTAGTATCAATTACAGAAATTTTATCTACAACCGTCAACTCTTTAATACTTCATAAAATTATTACATTTTCCATGAAGTTTGTAGTTAGTTGTAAAAAGGTTCGTGTGAAATTCTAAGAGTTTTGGAATACAGAAACAAGCGCGCAAAAGGTAAGATTAGGTTAGGTCCTTGACTTCACGTCAGTGCTTTTGAATTCTTCAATTTCCAAATTAGTAATAGTATACATAGAGAAGAAGTTTAGTGTCTGCATTATATCCGTACCTCAGAGCAAAAGGGTATAATGTCCAAAACTTCAATTTTCGGGTTTTTTGGCTCACCTACATTTAAATTTCGCGCTCGATTTAGTGGTCTACCTTTCAAGACGATTGGACCTAAAATAACGAGAATAACATAGTATCAAGTCCTTAATCACAACGTGAATCAAACGAAAAATGCAAGTATTTCACCGTCTCCTGGGAAACTCACATTTTGTGACTTAATATCCTTTTGCTCTGAGGTACAGATATTTAAATGAAAGAATATGTGGCGCTGCAGACAAATTTTTGAATTTCGGAAAAAGAAGCTCCTCGGGCAGGACTCGAAACCACGACCCCCTGATTGCCAGTCAAGTGTTCTTCCACTGAGCTACCGTTGAAATTCATCTCCTTTCCGACTCCCAAAAGGTATATTGAATTATGAACGAATGGTTACATTCACTACACTATAGATTGAACGCTGGAGTTCTTCGAGATTTGATCGCAGCCTTCGGCCGCCACCCAGCTTTGAGATACTGTCGCTCGGTCTAGACCGGTTTCGGCAATTTTCAGTAGAAATATGGGGCGATTCCACTTTCGACCGAGAAGCTGAAGGATATCATTGTACAAAGACTGTACTCATTTATAATTAAACTCAACGATGAAAAATGACATTCTTTTCATATAACATCCATTTCTAATAAAAATATCAAACATTCAACTTTGTACCTAGGCGGATGTGAAGAACAAGGTTTCCCTGCTGGATTGCTGCTGGACCAAATCGAATACTCTTGATTGATGTACTCTTTTTCATCAGTTATTTTATCGATATTATAAGTATTAAGCTGATAATGCATGTGACACCACATAGATAGTCACATACTATGTTTTGTGACCTGTATTTACACTATTTTATAGTTTTTAGTCTAGTGGAATGTAAGAACTCCTTTACAGGTCAATTCAAACCGAAGAGGAAAAATACGCGGTATTATTGTAGGGAGTTCTCAGAACCACTCTACCTCCAAAAACATATTATCTAACAATTTCTCGACTCGTTCCGGTTGGCGAAATGACAGAATCGGTAAATGGGCGAACTTTGCGGTTTGTGAGCGAAAGAGGACCATCAACGATCACGGTCATGTCAAATAATATTATCAATTTATTGGACCGTTAGAAAGTCCGCTGTCACTCGGAAATTTTAATCGGCGATAATTTCGAGCGACAATGACTACCCAGAAGGAATTATGGTGAATAACTCAACGTGAAAATAGTTTGCGTATTCGTCAGAGTTTGAGTAATTCCCTGGAAATTGTAAAGTAATGCGGTTAGCCTGATATTTGTGGGAGTAGAGAAACAGGAAACAAGAATGTAAATTTTTTACGCAATACGTGGTTATTATATAAACCGCCTATTCTCACATCACATGAATTCTTTGGGGAATATACAGATTGACAAGAAGTGACACCTGCATGGGCCCACTGTAGTATATTTTCACATACCTACTTAATAACTCTTCTTTTATAAATATCAAATAATTTCACCTGATCCTTGATTGAACATTTCGGAACCATTTCGCTTTCAATGCCACTGACCTGAAAAAAAACTCAGTTGAATGAAAAAATAACGACAAAGAATTATTTTCGGGGTATAACTATTTAGTTGTTTTATTACAACGGAAACAGGGTAAAAGCATCCAGGGAAACTTTAATCGTCGGATATTAAACCAGAAATCTCTGATGTTTATATCTTTTCGACGGGTGGTTTGGAGACATAAAATGGCTTCATTTATTTTCAACATGGTTCTTGAGATATATTGTAATTATAAAAAATTTAATGACTCTACCCATCCGTTCGTTTCTCATCGAAAAATCAAATGTGAACTTGTCCAAAATATGATAAGTGTTTCGATGCCGATCACGATTTGATTCCCGTTGCATTTTTTTTCGATTGAGAATGTTTCATCCCTGTCCCAAATAACTATTTTACTATTTAAGGTTTACATATGTTTATTATTTAATTTATTATTGTTTTGAATTGGATATAATTGAAGTTGCATATACTTCTGCTCTCTGATGTGAAATATTGTACCAAGATATATTTTTTTCTTAACTAAGTAATAGTGGATAAGTAGACTGCTGCAGCAATGTCCTTCTTTTCGACGTACGTTCTCAAACTTAACTAAATTTCATGCAATGGTGGAATGATCTGTTCATATGTAACATGATGATTTTCTGTTATGCTAAAAATCTCTGATAACAAGAATTTTTGAGTGAGGTTGTTACGGTACGAAATTCTCTTGCATGTTTGTAACCAGCTTTAGAGCGAGCCACGAGTTTATTGTTTTGGTAGGATATAGTATAATTTACGTAACAAGTCCAGAAAATACTGTTTCTTTCTCTGACGAGTAGACAGGACGAGCTGTAAGCAAGTCCTGGAGTCGGCGAGACCAAAAAAACTGTTTTTGGACGTGTTGCGTACACTTTTTTTTGGGAACGGTGTAGAATAACAATAATAAATAAATAACAGAACAACAGTACCATTTCAATTTTTATTTGTATCACATATTGAAATTCAAACAGAAGATATGTAATAACAGAAACATTCTGAAGCTCATTTATATCTATTGATATTAAAATTGAATTTTCATATAGACAATGATAACAGCGATGTAACGAAGTAGCATTTCCTGGTCTAGTCCCGGAAGTACGTACTTCCCTGACTAGACCGGGAAATGCTACTTTCTCAAAGAAAAATTGTGTGGGAAGTGTACTTCCCAATTGAATCCCCAATCAGTGCAAGAAGCTATTGGATTGACGCTTCACGGATTGACGTTTCATAATGAATATTCTAAGGCTATCGAAGGTTTAGTAGGTAAATAACTTCGAAAGTGCCAAGGCTGTTATTATAACTCCTTTTCCGTACATGCCTATGAGGTAGTAAAGATTTTGAAACACAAACCTTTGATTGAATCTATTGAGTCAATGAAAAAAATGTTGTTCATTATTCAAATAAACCTCGATTAGCAGGAGTATTCCCGCAAGAATATTTCTAAAAATTTTTCATTAGTGAGACAGACACATTATTACTAAAATAGCACCCGAATTTGAATAGTGTCCACTAATACAAATTTTCTGAGTGATCATAGTCACAATCCTTTCCGAACGTTAGGAACAGTAACTTATTGTTTACGTCAACGAAAAATAAGAAGATGTTTCATTGTTCATTATCGAAATATTATTTTAATATTTTACCAACTATTCGCATAATATGCTGATAATGCTGATACTGAATTTGTATATTTCATTATTCAATGTTGCATATTTTGACACCTTTCACGCATATTTTGAGCATTTTTATGATAATTTTTAGGCATATTTCCAGCCTTGTACTACTTACTGTCTATACTACCACTTACAACTAACCAGCTATTCATGATAAAGCTAGGTATTGAATGTCGGTAGCTTTTGAGATGCTAATGTCTCGAATGTACTACTTTTAAAATCCGTTTTTCGAAAGTCGTAGTTCAAAAATCCTTTTATTTTAAAATTCTTATTTTTTTCACGAATTCTTGAATCGTGAAATTTTATGATCAATAAATGCGAAACTTAACAGATAACGAATAAATGAGAAAAGAAGAAGAAGGTTATTAACGAACATTGAGAATTATTTTAGAGATGTGCTACAAAGCTAATTTCACCTATAAACAACTTCACAAGCGATATAAAATTTAAATAAAGGTAAGTCTTTCTTCCAACAGAAGATAGAATAATCAAAATGAACCATTTCACCGAAAATCGCCTATACAGAACTTTCAAGATGACGAAGTTGATATCCTTTGAACTCGAATTCGATGGAAATGGGTAGTACTGATCTGTTTTCGCGCATTGATAAATCGAAGTATTCGATAAATGGACTTGTTAATAAATGTTTTTTTTTAGTTTCGTGAATTTTTTCAAAAATGTCGTATATGTACACTAATATTGAACTTGTTGACATTATTTCTGTTTGTGGTGTGAGCCAGCAAAATGCCACAGAGGCAAATCGATTGTACGCCGAAAGATATCCGTGGAAAAATCTTCCTTATCTGCGTTGAGGTCATTTGAAAACCTTATTTTAGAATATTTGGGACCCCGAATTGAAAGTTCTTGCGAAGACCACTTTGAACAACGTTGGTGAATAATTTTATTGGCGAGTTTTTGAACTTATTTCCGATGTGTCTTCTTAGGTTAGGGGTAAGAACTCATCAATCGTCTTATACAAGTTGAAGGATAATAAATATATGGACATTCTGAATTTAGCGAGTTCTGTCCCCTATTGAAAAAAAAGACACTCACCCTTGAAAACACTAAAGTGGAACTGAATTGCTTGAAGACAAAAAGTTCGAGAGAATTTAAAATGAATCAGCTTTGTTTGGAAGATAAACGAAATTCAGTATCAAATAAAATGATAATGGCTTCACATAAAGTCGTTTTTATGTGAAGCTATTTTCTCTTATTGTAAACATAAAATAAAAATAACAAAGGAGCTGCATAGTACTCTCCGTAAGTTTATGAAGGATCCAGTGATAGCTAATAAATCGCACTCGATTCACTGGAAGAAGTGAATCTGACAAAGGAACATTCATATCCAACTTTATGGGAGTATAACAAAGTTATCCACTTATATCCGAGTCAGTGGCGCTCCATGAGTATCGATCAAAATTTCAGGCCGATTTCAAGCGTCATTTCTTCATTGTTAACGCGGTCCAACCGTGAAAAATGCAGAAGCCTCAACGCCTCCCCGATATTTACGTACGAATCTATTCCAAACGGGTCGGGAGAGTGTTTGGCCTCTCGAGGTTCGATCGTAAATATACGTCAGAAGAACAGAACGGAGGATGGAAGCACTGACCGCTTGCACCCAGAGAAAATGCCGAACAAAAGCTCTAACAACAGCGGTTATGAATGGATGTTCGCCACGATTAGAAGCTTTCAATTTGTGATCGCTTCTATGGCTTCACTTCACCTGTTCGGCCATTTGTCTTTCTATTACATTGCCGTGTTTCTACGGGATTTTTTCATTTACACTGTCGGAGATTGTTTTCTATTCGCAACTTCTATACGACCTATTTTTGTGAAGAGTTTTGTTGAATCTTAAGATACGGTAAAGGGTGTAAAGACTTCAATTTTGTTCCGATTTCGTTGTTATTTATTGTTAGGGAAGAAATTTTTTAAGGGTGTTGAAACTGTCGGTGTAATCTATTTGTTTCCTTCTATTATTGGAAATTGTCTAGTCGATTCTGTGAATATTTGTAGTGGAAATGCATAACATAAAAAGCTCCTACAATAACAAATTTCTCAACTCAAGGAAAGGCCAAAACAATTTCTGTGGAGATTCCTAATTGAGCGCTCGTACTACTTACACGAGGGCTATATCATTTCGTCACGAAGTCACGATTTCTGTATATTCGAATTTTGAGCCAGAAATGGTCTCAAACGACTATGTTCGACTCACTGATGACGAATCCGTCGAAAAATTCGAGTCTGTCCGTCCGTCCATCCGTCCGTATACACGATTACTCTCGAACGGAACGACCTAGAAACTAGAAAATTTCAGGGTGAGTTCGCATCTCGAATGCCGCGGTTGAGTTCGTTATTGGGCAGAATCAGCCAAAGGGTTCCGTAAATATGGCCGCTCGAAATTTTGTTCTCCAAATCACTTCGAAACTACTGATTCAATCGGAGTGAAATTTTGCACTCAGATGAAGAATGACGTGTTCAAGCTACATGCAAAATTTTGTTCAGCTCGCATGATCAGAACCATAGAGAACATAGAAAATTATAACTTTGTACTAGAAAGACCTAGGGCCTTGAAATTTTCAGGATAGGTGTGGATCTTGAATGTTGCGGTCACGTTCATCAATGAGCAAAATAAGATCAGAGGTTCCGTAAATATGATCGTTTGAAATTTAGTTTTCTTGATAATTTCGAAAGTATGGATTTGATCGTGACGAAATTTTGTATTTAAATTGGGAATGATATATTCGAGCTACATTTTTTCCAAATCGCATGATCAGAACCATAGAAACCATAGAAAATTATAACTTTCGAACGGAAATGCCTAGGGACTTGAAGTTTTCAGGGTAGGTTCGGATCGCATTTCGCGATCATGTTCATCCATGAGCAAAATTAGAGTAGGAGTTCCGAAAATATAGCCGTTCAAACTATTTTTATTTCGAAACTACCTATTGGATTGTAATGAAATTTCGCACAAAGATGAAGAATAATTTATTCGAACTACGTGGGAAATTTTGTCCAGATCTCATTACCGAGACCATAGATACCATAGAAAATTCTAGAGAATTATCGAAAAAAAAATTGGTCCCCTATAGCACTGATGTGAAGTCTGGATTTTCGCCTCAGCCTGAAATATTCTTTGACAGTTGTCAAAATCTTTCTGAAACTGGAGAATGCGAATCTACCTACAAGGTGGATGAACGAGCGCTCAAAAGTTCCTGTCTTCACGGCAGAGCTTTTCGTCATTTTTTTCAATAGATATTGTGACATCGAAAATTCTGTGTTTCTGAGAGCTTTTTATTCGAGCTACTAATTCAGAAAATATTCGACTCCCAAAGATTTTGTCTCGAACTATAAGAGCTAATTTTCTCTTGATGTTATTGACGATGCTGTGTTTAATGAAGAGTATTTTGAGTATTTATAAGGTCTCCATAAATTCCATACAGGGTGTCCTGTAGGTGATCCTTGTACTATATTCGAACTACTGATAGACTGGGCTACGAACGTATAAAGTAACAAAAAAAGTATCAAAATTTGGTTTATTCCTTCAAATTATTTTGATTCGACAGATAAATTCATGATTTCCATGAGATTAACTACAATATTCAATCATAAAGAGCTCCAAAATAGAGCAAATTTAGGTTTGGAATATTTCGACTTATTCGTTGTTATCTTGTTAGCCATGATATCAGGGCAGAAGACAAGCAGCAAGCACAAATGTTGATATGTCATTCGAAAGCACACTAAAAAACTTGAAATATTTCGTGAAATCAAGAATTATTAAATTGAAGAAAAACCGTCAACATTTCGACCGTGTTATATGACATTTTTTGTTGCAAATCTTATGTTCAATCTTCCCTTGAAGTTTGGCCCTTTTTAAAGTAGACACCCTGTAGAATAGACATTTTTGTCTCAAGTTAGATACTCGAAAACAATTTTTTAATTATTGCTAATTTTATGGAAAATAATAAAATCGGTTCTTCCCGTTGAAGGCGGCAATATGAAGTATTTTCCGCTCAAGAAGGTACTTAAAGCAAGTTTATAGCAGAAAAATATGGCATGAAATAATTCTTGAACGTTGGAAATTACATGGAATATGTCATGTCGCAATATTGGAATATTGTCAATTTCAAGGCGCAAATTAACACGATTGCATGTGAATCACATGGTTAACTTAGCAGATTAAACTAAGTTATTTGTGCCGAGTGAGTAACTTTTAGAATCTATTTTATTTTTTGTGATTCATTCATTATTTCTAGTTTATTTTTACCGCTCTAAAATGTGGATTTTTCGAACTTCGATCTCCTGTGAAGCTAGCTGAACCCCCTTTAGAATTCCTATTTTTTTCCGCCCATAGTTTAAGGCTAATTCATTACCCTTTCTTGACCTCAAAAATTCTCTGTCGAAATATTTTCATGACTTATAATGCATAGCCATATAGTTTGAAAGCTCGATAAATGAAACTGAAGAAAATAAAATCCTTGAAAAACTCAAGATAGAAAGCAACGAGAATTTAAGAATAAAAGATCCAATATAATTATCTTTGGCCTGAAAAAAATTTTCAATACTGTTATGTACTCGTATGAGCTTTGGTGGTAGAAGAAATTTTTTTCGTGGTCCCATCTTATGAGCTTTGTTTGGCTTCCCTTATTATCCTTTCCAAAGTTCATTCCCTTTTCTGACAAATGTATTTTGGTTGAACTGAACTCGGATGTAAACTTATGCTTTAAGGTACACCTTATATCTAATTTTGCCATTTCAATTATGGTTGAATTCACAATGAAGATAGATGGTGGCATGATTTTAGTTTTAGTTTCAAACCTGGTTCACAATATCCGCGAGTTGAACCGGCTTTACTGCTAAAGCTATGTCTCCAAACAGTCCAAACACCTATCACCCACCAGGCTAAATTCCAATATATGACACTAATGAAGTGAGGTACTCCACAAGGAATACCTCAAAAATTGTTGCGTCAATTCCCACCGTTTTTTCCACAATAATTACACCTCATCCGATTCCGCAACGTGCCTCCCTATTCCGAGTCCCGAGAACTGCCTGCGTTATTAGCCAATTAATATCGGCCCGTCGGAATCTCACTACACGAAAAAGCCATCTTTGGGCGAATATTAAAACATCCCCGCGCTGAAACGGCCGAGCCGAATAGGTCAGTTAAGATAGCCGTAATGGGCAATCATATTTCAGAGAAGCAGTTCGAGACCGAACTTCGACTTCTATTTGCGATTCCCGTGGAATAATGGAAGCTACGGGAGACGATGCCAGACTGCTGGACCATTAAGTGATTTTCGATTTTCAAACTAAGAATCTCAGATGAAATTTTTGAAGACCAAACGATTTTTTCTCTTTCTGGAAAAAAAGTTTTTCAGGTGTATTGCCAATGCACACGGAGGGTTTCCTACTATGAATTGATCATCAGAATATACAGGTTGTCTACTTTTAAAAGGGCCAAACTTCAAGGGAAGATCATATATAAGATTTGCAACAAAAAATGTCATATAACACGTGGTCGAAATGTTGACGGTTTTTCTTAAATTTAACATTTCTTGATTTCACGAAATATTTCAAGTTTTTCCATCAAATCAATTATACTTCAGTCATCCTTGAAGCCTCATCAGATTTGACCACATATTTGGAAACAGCATTAAATTTTCTACAAGATAAGAATTTCTGTCTGCCAAAAAAATTCTCATTGCGGGCGTGGTAAGGAGATGAATGTCACGATTCTGAAGTGAACAAAACCAGTCATATTTTTCCAATGGTTTCATCGATGAGAAATCATTGATTATGGACATGTTTTCTTTTCAGCAAAAACTACCCCATTTAGTGTTCTTTTGAATATCAACTTTTGTGCTTGCTGCTTGTCTTCTGCCGCACTGAATCTACAAACCTTCAAAGTTCACAACGTTTCTGACGCATTTCTGCACAACACAAATTTATTCTTTCGATCAGATCCTATCGAGTCTGAACGCGAATTTGATATACTTTTTCTTTCAAGGTGTTCCAGGCATAACAATCCAAAGTCGTATTGTCGGGGCTGCTTGGTGGCCATCTTACCGGGTCGTACCTCCCAATCCATTGCACCCCTAAATATTTATTCATCAAGTCCCGCAAATTCCGTCTTTGGTAGTCATGGTATGTAAACATTTCCCGATCGGCTCTACGCTGAAGAATTCATTACATCAATCCAAAGCAGCTTAACGGACATATTGTATGAAATGCCCCTGGCTAACAGACAAAATGGTTTCAAATGGATGGCTGCCCAGCTCATAATAGCCGGAATGTATGGGACTTAATGAATCAATGTTTTGGAGTGCAATGGATTGTAAGGTACGGACCGGTAAGATTGCCACCAAAGTGCCCCGACCATAGGCCTTTGGATTTTTATGTCTGGAACACCTGGAGAAAAAAAGTATATCGAATTTGCGTTCAGACTCGATAGGATCTGATCGAAAGAATAAATTTGTGTTGTGGAGAAATGCGTCAGAAACGTTGTAAACTTTGCAGGTTTTTAGATTCAGTGCGAAAACGATGTGTGAATATTGAATAAGGCAGTGGAAATTTCGAAAAATTGTCAAAAGTGATATTAGTCGGCCTTCTTTACATATTTTCATAGAATCTGTATTATTGAAATTTAGTTTATTCCTTCAAATTATTTTGATTCGACAGATGAATTGATGTTTCCAATGAAAATAACTTCAATATTTAATCATGAAGAGCTTCCAAATAGAGCAAATTTAAGTTTGGAATATTTCGACTTCTTCGTTGTTATCTTATTAGCCAGGATATAAGGGCAGAAGACAAGCAGCAAGCACAAAAGTTGATATGTCATTCGAAAGAACACTAAATGGGTTAGTTTCTGCTGAAGAGAAAACATGCCTATAATTGATGATTTTTCATCGATAAGACCATTGCAAAAATATGACTGGTTTTGTTCACCCCAGAATCGTGACATTCATCTCCTCACCACGCCCGCAATAAGAATTTTTTTAGGAGACAGAAATCCTCATCTTGTGGAAAATTTAATGCTGTTTTCAAATATGTGGTCAAATCTGAAGAGGCTCTAAGGACAATTGAAGTATAATTGATTTTATGGAAAAACTTGAAATATTTCGTGAAATCAAGAAATGTTGAATTGAAGAATACCGTCAACATTTCGACCATGTGTTATATGACATTTTTTCTTGCAAATCTTATGTATGATCTGCCCCTGAAGTTTGGCCCTTCTAAAAGTAGACACCCATAATGAATATGTATTACATTAAAGAAACATCTACATCATGTTTTTACGGTGGTATCCCTAGGTGTTATTTCGTTCAACTTAAATACTCGATATCGTCCTGAGGCTCCTGAAAACGCTGAAACTATCAATATCAAGTATGATCTTGAAAAAAGAATGAAATATCCCCCCAAATGATGGACTGATGCATGATGACTGACATTGTTGGCAGATACTCACGGATTCCAACTTGCCACCGGATTGATCCATTTGGTATGAAATCCCAAGAATAAGTTCAATTTTGCCGCCTTCTTTTGAGTTAAATTAATTCTTTCAGAAATTTAGCAAAACCTTCCTCTATTGCACCGACGTCTCTTTTGTTGAAGTGCATGATTTACAGCTTTGATGAAATAGCTATTTTTCGGCCACCGTCCGGGATGTTCTCACCTCCCAGGCGTTTTTTCTTTGAGAAAGAATTTCCCGGTCTAGTCCGGAATGTACGTACTTGGTGGGTTTACAGAGTCACATTTAAGGTTCAATTAAACCCCTTGTTTTTCATCAAAAAAAAAAATCCGATTTCTATAATTGCGCGGGAAGAACCAAATTTTTGACAATGGTGAAAAACGTTGAAAACGGTAGATAGATTCAAGGAAAGATAATAATTTCACCATTAATGTATTTATGTTGAAAGAGAGGAAATTGTAGAAGATAACTGCATATAAAATTAGTTTTTTTCCGATCGTGGGAAAAGTGACACTATTTTGACCTGTTTTCTATGCGCAAAGCTCAACATTCCAGAATAGTGGGCAGTCGCTGAGTAATTAGAAAATAACAGTGCGGTAATATTCTTACCGCACTGCTATAGCGTGCGGTAATGTTACAAATGGATTATTACAATCAAATGAAACAAAGTACATTCTCAGAAAAGAATACACAGTTGTTTTTTCTGTAAATTAAGTGAAGCGGCGTTCGCGGCTTCTACTAGTTCAGGAGGCGTGCAAGGTAACAAATAATCACTATCAGTGTTCATGTTTACTAATTCTTTTTTAATTCCTTATAAAATACAACGAATCGAACAAAACCGGTTCGAAAATTATTTTACTTTTGTCATAACGAAGTAATTTCCATGGTTACCACTTCTATTGTTCAATACGAACATAGAGAAACCTATTCAAACTTGCTTGATTACATCTTGAATGAAATATTTTTTGATTAATTTTTCAAATGTAAAAAAACGATCGAAAAAAAATAGTATGTTTAATTCGTGGGAAAAGCATATTTCCAAACTCCTGTGTTACCAGACTCGTCGCTATGCTCTTCGTTTGGTAATTATCACAGTCGTTTGGGAATATTAATTATGCTTTTTCCACTAATTATACAATATACTATTTTATAATGCAACGATGTCTACTTTCATTCCAAGAATCTGACCAATTTATTCCAAGAATCTGATCAATTGATTCTAAGGGCTAAAAATCGAAGAGTCAGTATTTAAAAAAAAATTATTCTGCCAAAACGATCCAACAACCATGGTATTTGTTGGTATAATGTGATGTAATACTAATTAAAGTTTTTCACCATAAATGCATCTGCTTATAGCTGAAAAAATCGTCCTGTTTTTATCCATCTCTTTGGCCTGGTTATTTCGATAGAATGTTCCCGCTAGGAAATTCTTTGTTTGAGACCTCCTGGGACAAAACTATGTTTCTACCGTATTTCCGTACCTTCGCTTAACCTAGAAACAAGAGAACCTCCCGTACGCTTTTTTGGATTGGTGAACAGCCTGATTTTCCCTCTTCTTCCACTCGCTCTCGCGCGCATTCTTCGTGCCAATCCAGCTGGCGTTATTTGTTATGAGGTTTTCCTCACTCGGCCAGAATGCAAATTTTACATGGTTGGTCGCTTTTGTGCACCTTGTTCGCATATAGAGAATACGACGAATTAAGGGGGCCTGCGGAGAGGAACCAGGCGGTAACCAGTCGTTAATCAGGGCCCATTTCGAATGAGATTTAGGGGACCTAATCGGCTGAAACACATAGCCCTTCGACTGTGATTCGATTAATTCGACACCAATAACTATTCAGTTGGGGCAAGGAAGATGGTTGGCCCTCCAGCACTGAACAATGTCATTACACGTTTGAATGCACCTCCTTTGGGTTATCCGAGCGGAGACTTCAACAGGCGGTTAAGACAGAAAATTATGTGGACCTTGCTCTATCTTCTCTCACTTTAATATTTCAGAATCTTTTTCGTATAGGTTATTGAAACTTATGACACAGAAATACCTAGCTCATTAATAAGAAATTCTCCGAATGAATGATCTAATTGACGCAGAAAAATGTCATGAAATCTCCAGTTAAATAGAATTGAAATGCAAATTAATACTAATTTTGATATACCTAATATTCACAAAAAGCATTTAACAAAAAATTAATTCCTCTCAACTGGCCAACAGATTATGCCTACTCAATGTATATGGCCTACCCTGTGTTGGAAATACTCTATTTTCTTTTATTTATATTGAACGGAATTTCTCATCATTACATTATTACATCATGACATTAAGAACAGCAATATTGCATTTATAAATAATACTCCTGAAAATATTTATCGTTGATAAATGTTTTGAATATTCTCAAATTGAACAATGTTGAATTTATTTATTTTGACTGTGAAATATTTCGTTAATTCATGAGTCAATGTTAATCTAATTTTATGTTGAGTAAGAAATTGAATTTGATTAACAAAAAGAGACAAAATCGGTGATGAAAATGTGAAGTTTGAAACTTGTATGAGCTGACGTTTTCATGCTTTCTTGTTAAGGAAATAATGGGAGACGTCATTTCAAATAATTTCTAACATTGTTATTTAAGCTTAGAAAAGTATTGAGGATTGTACTTATTGCATGGTACTGATAAACGATTACTTTTGACACGGTTTGTTGGAATGATAAGAAATTCGATTAAATATCAGCTGTAGTCAATAGAATCGAGTTTTCAATGAAATGAAAACATAACAAAAATTACTAGAATTCACAAATGAAATTTCAATTGAAACAGAATTGAAAAAAATCACTTTTGTAATCACTCATTCTACTCAGAACTGGAAATGAATAGACCAACTAACTAATGGAATCCATAAGAATATCATGTCAAGAAGATTATTGAAGATAGAATAATCTGCATAATCATTCGTTATATGGATACTTAAAGATCTCACAACTCTCTAAGCATCAATTGTTTCCATTTATTCCAACAATATGTCAATATAGAAACAAAATACTTTGTTGATTTCCATTTTGATCAACTTAGCTCAAGAAAACACCAGGAATTATCCGCTTTTTCCATTGAAAATTAATGGAGAATTTTTTTGTGAAGTTTGTGTGCAATTTGTTTATATAGAAATATAAGAAAAAGTAACCATTTTCCACAGTTATTGGTAGTATAGCTTTTATATTACCTAAATGACAAATTATTCAAAAAGGACATATTCAAATTTCAACTTCCCTTGGACTAATCCATTATTCTTCTTATTCCCGTGTTTATACCTATTACAAAATAAATCTCTGGTGATCTGATTTTTCCTTCGAATTCCCATTTCGCTGATAATTTTTGTTATCTCTCCATTGTACTGATCCGTTGTATTCAGAATTCAGCTAAGATAATAATATTCAATTCTTCATTGAAAAGAATTGAATGACATCTACATTCATCAATATCTATTTCTCAATAATTTCTTCGATTTTAGAAGGAAAGAATTATATGCAACATGTAAGGAAAGTGTTTTCTTCTCACTGTTATGAATTTGCTACTTGTTCAATAAGTACCACTTTACTCACTTGTTGCATCAGTTTTATTATTTTTCGACCTCGAAGTGATAATATTACCACTAGAATATTCTGCACATCAAATCCATAAATAGCACTAATGGAAAATTTTTTTAATCGATATCGAAAAAGGATTACGAAATCGCTAATATTTTTGATGGTGTCAATAGAATAATCTTCAACCAACAGCTGGAAACAACTTAAATTTCTTTACTTAACACATAATAGCCCCGATTTTTCCTCTCGCACAGACAATCAGAACGAATCGAAATCACTCATAAAACCAATCTTGCCTCAAACAGCACTCTTTTCGTCTAACAATATCGCATGAAAACATCAATACGTTAAAAATCAATACAATCCCGATCGACACAATGGTCGCGCGCTTACGATGCTCCTTCAGACCTGAAATTTCTACGAAATTCAGTCGGAGGCACAAAGTACTCATTTTCCGCCAAGAATGGGAGTCTATAAAAAGGAAATGAAGAGCTTTCGCGAAGCTCAGCGACTTCGAGTACTAAGTACCGGAGTCGAGGAGCAAGAATACCGGGCAAGAAGGAACGCTGGTCGTTGAAGAGCGCGGGGGGTGGAGGGGGCGCCAAAGGCTCGCAGAGGCATTATAGCGGGCGAGGACAGAGAAGAGGGAGTCGAGCCGAGAAGTTCGTGGCCTTGTGAGCTGGTGAGCGCAGTCAAGCACCGGCTGCGATCGAGACGGTAACGGCATGCTACAAGACATCGTACGTGCCACGGCTTACAATGGTGTAGCTTTCAGTGCGTCGGTACCTAGACATGGGCACCACCGTCGTTTGTGCGGTACTGTTCGGCGCCGTTTTCGGAGTGCTATCCGCGTCTCTCAGCAAGGCGCTCCGCTATCAGGCGCCCGACGAGTGCAAGTGGGTTGTCGTCGACTCAGACGTCGAGGACGACGTGGCCTTAGTGTGTAAACTTCGCACCATCAACAGTGAACTCGAAAACACCAATTTCAGTGTGATCCAACCGCAGCATACAGTGCGATTACGGTTAGAATGCAGCGACGGGCTCTTCTTTCAGAGCTCCTTGAGTGCGGGCAGTTTCAAACCCCTGGTGGAGCTACGCGAACTCTCCATAGAGTACTGCAAAATAGGGAATTTGTCCGACGGCGCGTTCAATGGTCTCAAGGAACTCCGGAATCTGACGGTTCGTACGCACAACACGGACTGGTCGGCGATGGCGTTGGAAGTTTCGCCGGACGCCTTCACCGACGAGCTCAGGAACTTAGAACGTTTAGATCTGGGCGAAAACAACATGTGGAACCTACCTCCGGGAGTGCTATGTCCTTTGTACAATCTACAAGTGTTGAACTTGACGCGAAACAGGTTGCGGGAAGTGTCCGATTTCCGATTTTCGAGCGGTCCGTCCGACAGGTGTAACGTGAATCTCAGACTCTTGGACTTGTCCCGGAACAAGATAGATAAGTTGATGAGTGGACAATTTTCCGGATTGACTCGGTTGCAAAAGCTGTACCTTCAGGGAAACGGCTTGACCAACATGGCTGATCGCGCCTTAGAGGGACTTGTCGCCCTGAACATCCTCAAAGTGTCCGATAACAAACTAGTCAGTTTACCCCCTGAACTCTTCTCCGATACTAGAGACATCCGCGAGTTATATCTTCAAAACAACACGATCAATGTTTTAGCGCCAGGTCTTTTAAATGAACTGACTCAGCTCCTTGTACTTGATTTATCCCACAACGAATTAACAACAGATTGGATAAACGCAGGTACTTTCACAGGCCTTGTACGACTGGTGGTACTCGACATTTCGTACAACAAAATATCAAGACTCGAACTATCTTTATTCAGAGATCTATACAGCTTGCAAATCCTAAGACTGAACGACAATCAGATCGAAAACATACCAGAAAATACTTTCTCCGCTCTCTACAACCTTCACACTCTCATTATCTCGAACAATAAGATCGCAAGAATCGACGGAGATACCTTCAACGGATTATACGTTTTATCTCTGCTCTCTTTGGATAACAATAAAATAGCATGGATTCATCCGGAAGCTCTCAAGAATTGTTCCAGCCTTCAAGATTTACATTTGAACGGCAACAAACTTCTTCACGTTCCGGAGGTTCTCAACAACGTTCCCAACCTGAAAACATTAGATCTGGGCGAGAATCACATAGACACGATAATGAACGACACCTTTCCAGAAATGAAGTCGATGTACGGACTCAGGTTGACAGAAAACAACATCGGAAACATATCCAAGGGAGTGTTCGAGAAGATGCAATCTCTGAAGATCCTGAACCTGTCGAAAAACAAGATCCAGAAGATCGCATCGGGCGCGTTCGATGTTAATATCAATCTGCAGGCGATAAGACTGGACGGCAACTATCTGACAGATATAGAAGAATTATTCGCCAAGTTGCCGCATTTGGTATGGCTCAACATATCCGACAATCATTTGAAATGGTTCGATTATGCTCTGATACCGACCGGTCTGCAATGGCTCGATATACATGCAAACCAAATAGAAGAACTGGGTAATTATTTTGAAATAGAATCTAGCCTTTCCTTGAGCACTTTCGACGCGAGTTCCAACAAACTAACAGAGATAACCGGAAGTTCTATACCGAACAGCGTGGAAGTGTTGTTCCTCAACGACAATCTGATATCTAAAGTTCAATCCTACACTTTTTTCAAGAAGCCTAATTTGACCAGGGTCGATCTATTCGGAAATAAAATAACTAGTTTAGATCCGAACTCCTTGAGGATATCCACTGTTCCTATAGACAAACCTCTTCCCGAATTTTACATTGGTGGAAATCCCTATCGATGCGATTGTACCATGGAATGGTTGCAGAAAGTCAACGTTGGGAATCGCGTGAGAACGCAGCCTAAGTTGGTGGATTTGGAGAGTATATATTGTTCGTTGTTGTACAACAGAGGAAGGACCTATGTACCTTTAGTGGAAGCTGCGCCGTATCAATTCTTGTGTACCTATGAAACCCACTGTTTCGCCCTGTGCCACTGTTGTGATTTTGATGCCTGTGACTGCGAGATGACTTGCCCGACCAATTGTACTTGTTATCACGACCAATCTTGGTCGGCAAACGTTGTGGATTGTTCCTCCGGCGGCTACGTGGCTAAATTACCCGAGCAGATACCGATGGACGCAACTCAACTCTACCTGGATGGTAACGACCTGCGCTCGTTAAGCAGTCACGCATTTATCGGCCGCAAACGGTTGAAGATCCTCTTTTTGAACAATTCCAACGTCGAACTGATACAAAACCGAACGTTCAACGGACTACTGGAACTCGAACTGCTTCATTTGGATCAGAACAGGATCGTGGAACTGTACGGCTACGAGTTCGAGGGATTGACCGGTCTGCGGGAGATTTTCTTGCAACACAACCGGATTTCCCACATCCACAACCAGACTTTTAACGGTTTACGACAGCTGAGGGTGTTGAGACTAGACCATAACAGACTGATAACGTACAATGTCTGGAACCTGCCGACGACCCTTATCGAGGTAACGCTGGCCTTCAATCCCTGGTCTTGTGATTGTGAATTTTCCGAACGCCTGAGGGAATGGATGATCCGTAGTGCTGGAGTCACGGACATCTCTTCGGTCCGTTGCATTCATAACGTAACAGACATCGATTTTTACGACGAGAACATATTCTCGGAGAATTCCGACAACGGCTTCAATATCAGCATGGAAAACGGTACTTTATGCACAGGAATAGCGATTGATAACTCAGTGAACGGCAACTTGACCGCTACGAAAACCATAATCAAGAAACAGGTGATTCAGGACTATCTGCCGCTTTTAGTGGGTACCCTCACAGTGTTCGCCGTTATCGTTCTGTTGACCTTGATCATTTTTATATTCAGACAGGAAGTGCGTGTTTTTTGTCATTCCAAGTTCGGTATAAGGCCCTTCCACAGGTCCAACGAGCTGGATCGCGACGACCGCGAAAAGCTCTTCGACGCTTTCGTGAGTTATAGCTCGAAAGACGAGGCATGGGTGGCCGAAGTTCTGGCGCCAGCTCTAGAACCCAACTACAAGTTGTGTCTTCACTACAGAGACTTTCCGGTAGGTGCTTTTCTCGCGGATACCATCGTACAAGCGGTAGAATCTTCCAAAAGAACTATAATGATCCTATCCGAGAATTTCATCAAATCGGAATGGTGTCGATTCGAGTTCAAGTCGGCTCATCATCAAGTGTTACGCGATCGGCGAAAAAGACTAATCGTAGTTCTACTCGGTGAAGTTCCTCATAAAGACTTGGATCCCGACATTCGTCTGTACCTAAAAACGAACGTCTACTTACAGTGGGGCGACAAGCTCTTCTGGGAAAAACTCAAGTACTGCTTGCCTGATGTGCCGAACAACCAACGCCTGAGGAGTTCCGTCCGAGGTCCTCACGTTCACCATCACGTCCACAGGCATAGCGCAAGGGGACAACCTCCCAACCCCCCCGGAAACGCAGCCCGGACAGTTGCGATACACATCTGAACCCCAGGAAGAAGACTGTTTAGTGCGACTTAATTATCAATGTCAACCAATTGTGATATTCCGAGAAGCAGACTGTGAGTGCAATTAGCGTGAAGAATGTGATAGTAAAATTTGGCGAGGGAGGTAGCTGTACGAATGAAAGAGTTAAGTGTTTGTGAATGGTGCGAATGTGAATAAACAGAACCTCCTGAACCAGCTCGTGCTCCGGACTAACAGAAATCCAGAGCGTCTAACAATCGCTGTAAATACGGACTTGTATAGCTAATAATAGGTAAACTGTATATCTGAAATTCTGTAAATAATTTATATATATTTTATATTATTTTTGGCCACTATTTATTGTGAAGTTTTTCGCCTTTTCATTTCTTGTACGTACTATTCAGATGAGAATCCAAGGTGCATTTTACTTTGAGAAAGTAATGAACTTCTTATATTTACTGAAATACGCTAACGCCTTCAAATAAATATGAAAATCTAATAAAACTTCCTTTTTATTTCATTGGTTTCATTGCAACCTTATATCCTCTTTATTACATAAGGCAAAAGCTGAATCAGAACAAAAGTCATACCAATTTCACTTAAAAGCAGGATCACATTAGTATATCATCCAATATAACAAAAAAGCAGACCTTTTCTTCTCGATGAAATTTAGATATCTCATAAATAATTGAAATAGAATTTTTTCAATGGCAATGACGTGGACACCAAAAATCCCATTCGAAATCAATTTTCAATCTGACAAATTACAAATTTTGTCGAGATATACAGTTTCTACATTTAAAAATCTAAATTAATTAATTTAAATTTAAAATTCAGTTTATTCCTTCAAATTATTCTGATTCCACAGATGAATTCAAGATTTCCATGAAAATAACTTCAATAGTCAATCATAAAGAGCTTCAAAATAGAGCATATTTAGGTTTGGAATATTTCGACTTATTCGTTGTTATCTTGTTAGCCATGATATTAGGGCAGAAGACAAGAAGCAAGCACAAAAGTTGATATGTCATTCGAAAGCACACTAAATGAGATAGTTTTTGCTGAAAAGAAAACATGTTCATAATCAATGATTTTTCATCAATAAAACCATTGGAAAAATATGACTGGTTTTGTTCACTTCAGAATCGTGACACTCATCTCTTTACCACGCCCGCAATAAGAATTTTTTTGGCAGACAGAAATTCTTATCTTATAGAAAATTTAATGCTGTTTCCAAATATGTGGTCAAATCCGAAGAGGCTCTAAGGATAACTGAAGTATAATTGAGATTATGGAAAAACTTGAAATATTCCGTGAAGTCAAGAAATGTCAAATTGAAGAATAACCGTCAACATTTCGACCATGTGTTATATGACATTTTTTGTTGCAAATCTTATGTGTGATCTCCCCCTGAAGTTTGGCCCTTTTAAAAGTAGACACCCTGTTATCGAAAAAAATTTATCACAATTCCCACAATAGACTATTATAAACGAAAATAAGGTCGAGCTTATCATGAATTATTACGATGCCATTAAAAATTGATTTATTTTGTATAAAGCAGAGTAGGCGTTTCGATGTGGAAATTCATAGAAATCTACTATTCGTGAATATCACCATTATTTTTGAACGCTCGTACTACTTACACGAGGGCTATATCATTTCGTCACGATGTCTGCATTTTTCGAATTTTGAGCCGAAAATGGTCTCAATCGACTATGTTCGACTCACTGATGACGAATCCGTCGGAAAATTCGAGTCTGTCCGTCCGTCCGGCCGTCCGTATACACGATAACTCTCGAACGGAATGTCCTAGAAACTTGAAATTTTCAGGGAAGGTTCGAATCTCGAATGCCGAGGTTAAGTTCGTTAATGGGCAAAATCCGCCCAAGGGTTTCGTAAATATGGCCGCTCGAAATTTTGTTTTCCTGATTACTTCGAAACTACCGATTCGATCGGGATAAAATTTTGTACTCTAATGGAAAATGAGGTGTTCAAGCTACATGCAAAATTTTGTTCAGCTCTCATCACCAGAACCATAGAAACCATAGAAAATTGTAACTTTCGAACGGAAACGCCTAAGGACTTGAAATTTTCATGATAGGTGTGGATCTCGATTGTCGTGATCACTTTCATCTATGAGCAAAATTATACTAGGGGTTCCGTAAATATGGTCGTTTGAAATTTAGTTTTCTTGATAATTTCCAAACTACAGATTCGATCGTGACGAAATTTTGTATACTTATGGAGAATGATATATTCAAGCAATATTTCTCTAGATCGCATGACCAGAACCATAGAAACCATAGAAAATCCTAACTTTCGAACAGAAAGGCCTAGAGACTTGAAATTTTCAGAATAGGTGTAGATCTGAAATGTGGCGTTCACGTTTATCAATGAGCAGAATTATACTAGGGGTTCCGTAAATACGGTCGTTCGAAATTTTGTTTTCTCGATAATTTCGAAACTACGGATTCGATCGAGATAAAATTTTGTATTTTAAACGAGAATGACATATTAAAGCAACATTTTGTTTAGATCGCATGACCAGAACCATAGAAACCGTAGAAAATTATAACTTCCGAAGGAAAAGGCCTAGGAACTTGAAATTTTCAGGGTGGGTTTGGATCGCGAATTTCACGGTCACGTTCATCAATGAGCAAAATTAGACTAGGAGTTCCGTAAATATGGCCGTTCAAAATATTCTGTTCCTGATAATTTCGGAACTACCAATTTGATTGGAATGAAATTTTGCACCTAGCTGAGGAATAATGTATTCAAACTACGTGCGAAATTTTGTCCAGATCGCATCACCAAGACCATAGATACCGTAGAAAGTTTTAGCGAACTATCGAAAAAAAAATTGGTCACCTAAAGCACTGACTTGAAGTCTGGATTATCGCCTTAGTTTGAAAATTTGTTTGACAGCTGTCAAAAATTTCCTCAATTGGTTTCCAAAACTGGAAAATGCGAATCTACCTACAAGGTGCATGTACGAGCGCTCAAAAGCTCCTGCCTTCACGGCAGTGCTTTTCGTAATTTTTACCTCCTGAATTTATATCATATCCTGAAAATGTATATTTTTCTGATATTTCATCTAATATCAGCTATTTGCTAATTTTCATAATCGACTCCGCTGAAGTGAAGAATATCTGTATATTAGGTTTACATTTTACAGTTTAATTTAATCAAATTTGAATGTGTCCTTTGAAATTCTCTCAAACTAACAGATCGAAAAGAAATTGATTATGTATAATGCTCGGATTTTCCACAAAACGAGAGGTTTTGGATTACTCCCACAGTTGGTTCTTCGAAAAAAAAAAGTGAATGAAATGATTCGTAAATCTACTTCAAAATATGTATTTCGAGTTTCATTAAATTACCGTAATTTTATAAATCAGAAGAGAAACTTCAAGAGAAATTGGTATTCTTTTTATATTTCCGTATATATGGAATCTTTACGCACATATTTTGAGATGAGATGAGCAACGATAATAAAATTTGAAAACAACAAAACTAATCGGCAACCGATTATAATAAAAATACAATGCTAGCTTTCACCCCATAGTTATAACAATATGTATTGTCAAATGATTTACTAGTAATGAAGAAATAAAAATACAAGAAAAGATTTAATTTTGGGGTTTACCGATACTCATAAACCAAAATTTATAGAGAATAAGCCAGGTAGTTACAACGCTATGGACAAGTTTCAACAAAGTGCTCCACAATGTTGTGGTATTTGGGACTGATTTTCTCATTACCTGTAGTTCGAAAAATATACAAATTGGATTTTTACGACCCATCTTCGATTTGCCTTACTATGAAGATTTTGAAATGTGGTATATCGCTTTTAGAAAATGTCACCAGGAGGGATTCCACTGGGATGGGAAGTATTCATATAAGAAAACGATGTTTCTTGATATACTGTCAAGAAAGTACCGGGAATTGATCATTTGAAAAGCCCTCTCACATCGATTGTCGAAATTCTTTCCATCGCTGAGTAGACCCATCTGTCCGCTATGCTGAAGTGGAATATGAGCGTCATCTGTCATTCAGTTTGTTAATTTTACTAGTTAATCCCAAGTCTGTTTTGCGATTTTTATAAATGATGAAAATATCTAACAAACAATCTGTCCTAAATTTTGTATTGCAATTGAAAATGAAGTGAATAAACAATGGCTATCTCAGTTAATATTGGGTTCACAAAAACGTTTCTAAGGCCAAATGTGAAGTATTATTTATCGGCAATCAGAATTCAGTACCTACTAGGAAATGCAAAAAAGCATCGTAAACCTAAAACTTTTATGTAAACTGGTATTTTTTGGAAGGAACACCCTGTATTTTATTGTCCTAATCGGTAGAGCTCTTTCTTCTGATTTCAAATATGTATTCCTATACTTTATTGCGGTGATTTTTTTCAGTTTTCGAAAAATATAGATTCTTTCATCTGATTCTGAGGAAGATGGAAACGGATATGGACTGGTTATGTCAAATGCGAGTACCTTTGTTTTGGGCAGGAAAATTTTAAATTTCGTTTTTTTCGCTTTTAGGTGTCTATGCGTTTAAAAAAATATTTCTTCCGTTAAATTCCAGGTTTTCATTTGAGAGAAATGGGTTGGATTTATTTTTTGAGGATTGCTAGTTGCTCCAGCAATGTTAGTTTATTATATGTTATTATTTTTCCTGTGTAGTATTTTCAAATTATCAAAGGTGATCTTATGTTTAGAACTGTCTATAAATTCATAGAAATCATAAATATTATTTCGAAATCAACCTTCAAGTTCGGAAATTCGATTCATTCATCCATGGATTCTAAAGGATACGTTAATTCATGGCTAGCAGTTCCACCTTCATCCGTGTCAAATTCTAAGATTGAAAATTTCAATCTTGAAATTCCGAGTTTTACGTCTGAATCATAGAAACAAAATAAACAGAATTTCTTTATTGGAACAAAGCTCAAAAACCTGGACATCCTGTGATGCATTAATTCACATTTTACAGCATCTCATCATTGTTTTATTGTTTCGACTTCCTGGTTCTGATGGTTGTTTTTACGAGGTAGTTCGTTTTGTTGCTTTTTTTTTTAACTTCGAAGAAAATTTATATGTTACCTTGTAACTTGTTTTCAACATTACAACAAATGAGAATTTATGCTGGTTATTTCCTACATATCTCTATTAATTCATTGAACTAAAATTGCTCCACTTTTTGTGGAATACTGAAGTTTTATGTTTTCCTGGTTCCCCTTCAAATTCCAGAGTCTATCTACTACCATCAAATATTATTATCTAACAGCTCCTCAGAATAGAAATATCTGAATGGGAAGTTACTCATTCAAAATTTGATTATTCTGAAAAAAATAGCTGTAGTAAATAATTTTTAGATTCATCTTGAAAAGATTATTCCAATTGAAAATCAATCAAAATATATAATTTACATACAAAAATCGGTATTTGGAATTTCATTGCGTTTACCCAAAATAATATCAAGGTATGTATGTATAAAAAATTTCGATATCATGTCACACTGAATCGCACATCAAAACACATGGTTTGACTGAAAAAGTTTGATGTATGCAATTTTGAGATACTCTGGTTGAATATTAGTGTCATACAAACCGTTTTGGAGTTTCCGTTTTTATGTTTGAGATCAACATCGTTTGGAGGGCATCATCAGTTGGATTTGAACAGGATATACATGAAAGCCTCGAAATATGCATGGAAAGTGTCAAAATATGCAACATTAAATAATAAAACATACAAATTTATCAGCTTTTTATTTCAGAGTAAACATACTTTAGAGTATTAGAATTCGATAATTATCAATTACTCGTTTCAAGACTTTCGTTGACGTTAACAATCAGTAATTATTTCAAATATTCGGTTATAACATTGAGTATCCAATCGCTCAGAAAAGGACGGATCCACATCCACTGAGGTACCGTCGAACGGGGTAACATTGATTGCTTTTTTGAATTGTTTGTGAATAAAACTACAGATAGCACTCATATTTGCTGAAAAATGCATATTATATTTGTACCTACTTTGCCTGATCAAGATATCTAGGGTTGAAAAATGATGAAAACAATCGTCTATTCTATACTCAAATTGGGGTGACTTTGATAGGTATTGTGTTATTTCATTACAACGAAGACCGGAAGTCTAATACAGTAGTTATCAATGTTATCTACATTCTCAAACTCTATTTTTTTCCAATATTATGTACCTCATTGATATAATATCCATACTTTCAAAGTCCCATCAAATAATTTGTATTGAAAATATGATTACATTATCTTCTCAAAAGTGTATAAAAGTATAAAACTTTTAATTTTACACCTAAGTTCAAAGCCTTGGTATTTGTTGAAAATATTTCCTTAAGGTTATGCGGGTATATAAGTGATTCCGAGTTCATTTGGCTGATTTTATTGTTCAACTGAACAGAATCCGCCAAACCTTGAGCTTCAAATTTTTCAATACACGCAGTTATGTGGGGAAAATTGGTTATAACCAAAGCATTCAAATTTTATGTTTTTGCATGCTTGTTTCTATGAACAGGCTCGTCTTCATTCTGCCAAAATTTCTGTGAGTTTCGAATTTTGAGCAGAGAATGGCCTCAAATTGTTCTGGCTCCTTCTGTCAACACATTCAAGAACATATACGACGGATGGAGGTCAGCACAACAAGGAGGACACTAATCTCCAGCCTACAGTTTAGAACGTTCTAGTATTGTTCACTGTGTTGATCTATTTTTCTCTCTGCTTTCTCACATACTTTTGAATTTTTCTTCAGGTTCTCTCATTGATTATGCATGTGTACCAACCATTTTATTATTCATTTTGAGTTTATGTTTAAGTTTTTATAGTGATATGTTATGAACCTCAACTCTTATTCTTTATAGGATAATAATAATAATAAATTATTAGGTTCGACTCATATATGAAGGATTCATGGTCAAATGCAATTATGTCCGTCCGACCCTCCATGAACACGATAAATCCCGAATGAAAACGCCTAGAGTTCTGAAATTTTCTGGGTTCGAGGCCATTCAGGTTCGTAAATGAGCTAACTATGATATCGAGGTCATTTACATGCTACACCTTGGATGTCCTTAAAATATTCATCATGAAAGAGTAAAGCTTCATCCACATTCCCAATCGTTATATTCATATCATCGAGTTTATTTGTGCAAATTATATCTTCCGAATTGCTTTTTCGAATAACTTTCCAGTTTTTCAACTCATAAAGTTGTGATTGGATCCCATTTCAAGTTTCTGTGATTATGTCTGATTCTGACAAACCAGGGAGCGTCCATTGCCCTGCCAAATATATCCTTCTGTTGACTGAATCCTTTTGGTATGGCTCTTGACTGAACAGCCCTACTCTACTGACACGTAGGTTAGTTGTGGTCTTTATCATCGTCAGCTTGATAGTCTCCTCATTAGGGCTTCTTTTGTCTATTAATGTATATAGTCTACTCATTGTGGAGTTTGTTTTACCAACAGCATATTTGATATGTTAGTCCCTTATCTAGTACAACAACCAAATGTTAGCCCTCACTCTGCCATTCTATCTCTGTATCATTCTATCGATTTTCTAAAATATGCAAAAATTTGCTAGAAAGGATTAAATATGCAAATGCATAGGGTAAAAGGTACAGTTGTTGACACCCTATCAGTGATTGACACCCTCATTTTCATATTTGAAATATAAGAATTGGATGGAGGCCTTAAAAACATGGAGCTTTGAAAAAAATATTTCAATTTTTCAAGTTTGGACTGTTAGTATTAATTTGGGTTAGGTTTGCATTCCTAATTCACCATATATTTATCAATGTGCAGCGTGCTGACGATCATTGCAATTAGAAAAATACTGCCATTTTCTCAAGGTACTTAACTCAAGTTCATAACATTTTTTGAGCGCTCGTACTACTTACACGAGGGCTATATCATTTCGTCACGATGTCTGTATTTTTCGAATTTTGAGCCGAAAATGGTCTCAAACGACTATGTTCGACTCACTGATGACGAATCCGTCGAAATATTCGAGTCTGTCCGTCCGTCCGTCCGTCCGTCCGGCCGTCCGGCCGTCCGTCAGCACGATAACTCTCGAACGGATCAACCTAGAGACTTGAAATATTCAGTGTAGGTTCAGATCCCAAATGCCTCGGTTAAGTTCGTTAATGGGCCAAATTCCACCAGGGGTTCCGTAAATATGGCCGTTCAAAGTTTTGTTTCCCTGATTACTTGAAAACTACAGATTTGATCGAGATGAAATTTTGCACTCGAATGGAAAATGAGGTGTTCAAGCTACATGTGGATTTTTGTCCAGATCGCATGACCAGAACCATAGAAACCATAGAAAATTGTAACTTGTGAACGGAAACGCCTAGGAACTTGAAATTTTCAGGATAGGTGTGGATCTTGAATGTCGTGATCACGTTCATCTATGAGCAACATTATACAAGGGGTTCCGTAAATACGGTCGTTTGAAATTTTGTTTTCTCGATAAATTCGAAACTACGGATTCGATCGAGATGAAATTTTGTATTTTAATCGAGAATGATATATTGAAGCAATATTTTGTCCAGATCGCATGACCAGAACCATAGAAACCATAGAAAATTCTAACTTTTGAACGGAAAGGCCTAGGAACTTGAAATTTTCAGGGTGGGTTTGGATCGCAAATTTCACGGTCACGTTCATCAATGAGCAAAATTAGACTAGGGGTTCCGTAAATATGGCTGTTCAAAATATTTTTTTCCTGATAGTTTCGAAACTACTGATCGGATTGGAATGAAATTATGCACCTAGCTCAGGAATAATGTATTCAAACTACGTGCAAAATTTTGTCCATATCGCATCACCAAGACCATAGATACCGTGGAAAATTCTAGCGAATTATCGGAAAAAAATTGATCAGCTGAAGCACCGACATAAAGTCTGGAGTTTTGTCTAAGTTTCAGAATTTTTTTGACAGCAGTCAAAAATTCCTTCAATTGATTTCTGAAACTGGAAAATGCAAATCTACCTACAAGGTGCATGTACGAGCGCTCAAAAGCTCCTGCCTTCACGGCAGTGCTTTTCGTAATTTTTTAATTGTTCTAATTTTTGTCTGAAGCATAATTTTTGTTTGAATTATTGAAACTATTCAATAAATACTTTTTCATAACTTTAAATCTGTTTGGTTGAAGGTTTCGCGTTTTTTTGTGGGTGTCAATAATTGCCTTTGAAAATATGTGGATGAATAGTGATTGACATACTATGTCAATAACTGTCGTATTCAAATTTTGCAAAATTAGTCCGTATTGCCTACTATTCAGGCCTCAATTTCTCAATGAATACTGAAAAATGATTGAACTTTATCTAATTTTGTTCTAGATAGTTGTTGACACCAGTGTCAATCTCTGTGAATTTCCACGTGTCAATAACTATATTGCAAGTTCAACTAGTTCCTACTTCTTGTCCCTACCCCCTGAATCGATTTTCCACGCTTCATTCTCAACAACATGGCAAAAGCAAAAGAAGGAAGCAATTATAAGAAAAATTACACGGAGGATGCTATTATTTCTGCCTTATCAGCAGTAAAATCAGAAGGAATGTCCAGAAAACTTGCCTCCCAAACCTATGGCGTTCCTCGTTCTACAATAATTTTTTGGTTGAGTGGAAAACTTGTTGAAAAAATGAAAAGCACTGACGTGTAGTCAGGAGCTTTTGACCGCTCGTTCATCTACCTAGTAGGTAGAATCTTCCTAAAAAAAATTTCTTTGAACATCCACTTTTGGTCATTGATAATTTTGTTCATTGATAAACGTGACCGCGATATTCGAGATCCACACCTATCCTGAAAATGTCTAGTCCCTAGGCCCCTCCGTTCGAAAGTTATTATTTTCTTCTGGTCATGCGATTTGGACAAATTTTGCATGTAACTTGAACACGTCATTCGCACCATCTGGGTGCGAAATTTCATCTCGATCGAATCAGTAGTTTAGAAGTAATCAGGAGATCAAAATTTCGAACGGCCATATTTTCGGAACCCCTGATGGAATTCTGCTCATTAACCAACTCAACTACGGCAGTCGGAAACTGAACCCACACTGAAAATTTAAAGTCTCTAGGTCGTTCCGTTCGAAAGTTATCGTGCTTACGGCAAGATTCGAAAAATACAGACATCTTGACGAAATGATGTAGCCCTGGTGTAAGTCCAACGAGCGCTCAACAAATCACGGACCTTGCCCTGTATTAACCTATGAAGAAGATCTCAAATTATGTGATAGAATAGACGGGTGTGCCAAAAAAAATAAAAAAAAAATTATTTCAAACATAAAGCTTGATGATGAAATTCATGAAAAATCCTTTATACAGTCATGAAACAGTCCAATATGGACATGGATTGTACATCTGAAGACACAATCTGCGATAACAATGAAAACCAAGTTGCTATAAACGGCTACTGGAGAACCAACTGCCAGGGCTTGTGTCCTATTTGCAAAAAGAATTTGGATTTAAATGGTATTAAATAATTAAATGCATTTCCTGTGCATGAAAATTCCATGTTTAATGTTTATTGAAATATGTCTTCATAGAGAAGGTTTCCATTTCGAATATTTTTCAATGCAAAACTTATAAATAAATCTTATAATGAACGATCCATTACTATATATTATACCTATCCACATCCTTGTTCAGCTGATTGAAAATATGAGAGACAACAGTATGTCAATAACTGTATCAGGAGGTGTCAACAATAGATTTTACATTGTCAATCACTGAAAATTGACACATGATGTTAACGATGTGTTTTGAAGCTTCTTCTGAAAAGGTTTTTCCACTTTCGGTTGTTAATTTGAATCGAGTATAAACCAACACATAACCTCGAAAAAGAAATATTTTCATTTCATACCCAAATAACAAATTATTTATATTTTATTGGGACAGTTACTTAAGGTGTCAATAACTGTACTGTTTACCCTAGTCTAACTATGAAAATACAGCTGTTTTGCGAATTAGATAAAACCTCCTAACTGAATATCGGTAACTTGTACAATTATACAATACTAGTAGACCCGGCAACGCGTTGCTGTGGCTTAAGTATACGTTGGAATATTATTAACCCTAAGCTAACCTTAACCTAACCCAACCCTTAACCTAACCCAACCCTTACCCTTAACCTTACCCTTACCATAACCCTTACCCTTATCCTCAGCCTTGTTTATGGGTCTCAAAAGAATTTTCATATTCGTAGATAGGTATATGTTATGATCAATGCGTGAGATGTTCGATATAGAAAAAAATACCTCAAAAGTTGGATTGAAACCTCCTCCCTCAATTATGTTTGAACCAAATGATGTAATTTGGTAATGCTTAATATTCTGCAAGGAATGTTTAGATAGAGGTTCTTGTCCTGAAAGTAACGAATTCAAAGGTTCGGGTGGCTGTTGTTGCAATTTGATTTTTCCATTCCAACAACATAATCCTGGGGGTTCGTTTTGATATATCTCAGAGCATTGCAGTATTTCCAAAAGACACCAACATATTGCTAGCATAATCGACTGTGGTATCATATCTAAATGCCAAACGCTCAAAGTTGATCATTTTATTGGATTTTTTAGAGGTTTTTTGTTGCCGAGATCGATAATATCGATTCTTCCGGAGTTGGGGCAGATCTTGTTTGCTCTTTGTCATGAAATATAAGTAATCTATGATTGTTCGCTTGGTCGGAGGAAAAAAAAAAGCCGTACGGTTTTTTCGGGAAAATTTCGTTGTTTAAAGTTTGTCGTGATAATAATGAACACAACTAAAAAAGAATTATCGAATTTGGTGCAGTCGTTTGAACGTGATGCTTTCACATACATAAACCGTAGATCCTCTTTTATGAATATAGATTTTCCCAGCTTTATTCCGCTCATTCAAATGATTCTGCCAAAATAATTAAACCTTCTTTCTCGGGATTTTAACATGTTAATTTTTCTTGCAAAGTTACTGATGATT
Source organism: Aphidecta obliterata (assembly GCA_963966015.1). Classification (NCBI taxonomy): domain Eukaryota; kingdom Metazoa; phylum Arthropoda; class Insecta; order Coleoptera; family Coccinellidae; genus Aphidecta; species Aphidecta obliterata. Next base: position 4,647,159 of record OZ014432.1, read on the forward strand.
CATTGGAGTCCTTCATATGAATGTACGAAAAAAAAAATTGTTGTTGGGAGAAAATACTATGTCATTGATTCAACTTGCCGAAGGAAATGGTGATTTTATCATGTCAATTTTTCTAGAAAAATCGGAGATTGTAAAACATGTATGCCGGCGTAGAGGAATGTTTCCGATGGAAATACAGCTCTAGTGTTTTTTATTGTTGGCAAACCTCAATTCAAACTCAATCTCTATATGAAAACAAGAAAATTCGAAAAATCATAGTAAAAACTCATCAAGACAGCACTGCCGTAATTGAGAAGAAATACATTTGAAATTATTCGAATGAATGAAACAATAAAGAAAGCCTTGCATTCTGAACTAGTGATCATTAACTGGAAATAATCGGACGCGTTATAAATTTCACCTCTCCGACCAGTAATTCGGACCATTTCGAAAAACCGGACCCTCCGAAATAACTGGAATAATTAACGTTATTTGCTCTCTGTCTGTCGGTACCAGAACCATCACCGTGTCTGTAATTTTCGGGGCACTTAAAATGCAATACTTTGTTTTAAGTTAAACGAGGGAATGCGACGAGACGGAAGACAAGTTGCTTGTGCATTGTTCAGTTCACCAGACTGTCACACGAAAATATTGTACCTACGTGCACTTTCCAATTGCGCCGACTGATGTTATTATGGGGTATTAGTTATGCAGTGGCCTTTAGAGGTTTTTTCAAGCTACGAGACCGCCTGTCATGAAGTATTGAAACTGGAACATCCTTCCTCCATGGCAGATTTTGCCGAGGAAGAATAGGTGGGTGACCCAACTCCACTGAACTAAGACTTAGATTGTAGCAAATTTCATCTTTTTGAGAGCTCGTACTACTAACACGAGGGCTATATCATTCCGTCACGATGTCTGTATTTTTCGAATTTTGAGCCGAAAATGGTCTCAATCGACAGAGTTCGACTCACTGATGACGAATCCTTCGGAAAATTTGAGTCTGTCCGTCCGTATACACGATAACTCCCGAACGGAACAACCTAGAAACTTGAAATTTTAAGGGTAAGTTCGAATCTCGAATGCCGCGGTTCATAATGGGTGAAGATGAAGTTTTGCAATCAGATGGAGAATGACGTGTTTAAGATACATGCAAAATTTTGTTTAGATCGCATGACCAGAATCATAGAAACTATAGAAAATTATAACTTTGTAATGGAGAGGCCTAGGGACTTGAAATTTTCAAATCAGGTGTGGATCTCGAATGTCGCGGTCAAGTTCATAAATGTGCAAAATCACACTAGAGGTTCCGTAAATATGGTTGTTTGAAATTTAGTTTTCTTGATCATTTCGAAACTACGGATTTGATCGTGACGAAATTTTGTATTTTAATGGAGAATAAAGTATAAAAGCTACATTTTTTCCAGATCGCATGACCAGAACCATAGAAAATTATAACTTTCGAACGGAAAGGCCTAGGGACTTGAAATTTTTAGGGTAGGTTCGGATCGCGAATTTCGTGGTCACGTTCATCAACGAGCAAAATTAGATTAGGGGTTCCGTGAATGTGGCCGTTCAAAATATTTTTTTCCTGATAATTTCGATATTACTCATTGGATTGGAATGAAATTTTGCGCATAAATGAAGAATAATGTATTCAAACTACGTGGTAAATTTTGACCAGATCGCATGACAAAGACTATAGATACCGTAGAAAGTTATAGAAAAAAAATCACCTAAAGCACTGGCGCCTTAGTTTTTGACAGCTGTCAAAATTGGTTTGAATTTGTTTCTACAACTAAAAATGCGAATCTACCTACAAGGTGGTTGAACAGGCGCTCAAAAGCTGCTAACTTCACGGCAGTGCGCCAGAAACTGTAACTAAAATTCTGAGGTTTTTCGGTTGAAAAAAATTTTTGGGAGGATTTCGCAGCTGAAATCTTGATATAATACTACCGAAATACTCAAACAACATATCACAAAACCTTCCTTCAATCTATTTGTAACCTGACCTAATTAGCCGAAATTTTTTTATCTAATTCAAAGTTCTATTGGATTCAAAACGAAATTTCGAAGGTAGTAGGTACTTGCATTGAGCGTCACTTATTTCTTCATTTTTGAGCGCTCGTACTACTTACACGAGGGCTATATCATTTCGTCACGATGTCTGTATTTTTCGAATTTTGAGCCGAAAATGGTCTCAATCGACTATGTTCGACTCACTGATGACGAATCCGTCGGAAAATTCGAGTCTGTCCGTCCGGCCGTCCGTCCGTAAGCACGATAACTCTCGAACGGAACAACCTAGAGACTTGAAATTTTCAGTGTGGGTTCAGTTCCCGAATGCCTCGGTTGAGTTCGTTAATGGGCCAAATTCCACCAGGGGTTCCGTAAATATGGCCGTTCAAAGTTTTGTTTCCTTGATTACTTGAAAACTACAGATTTGATCGAAATGAAATTTTGCACTCAAATGGAAAATAAGGTATTGAAGCTACATGTGGAATTTTGTCCAGATCGCATGACCAGAACCATAGAAACCATAGAAAATTGTAACTTTTGAACGGAAACGCCTAGGGACTTGAAATTTTCAGGATAGGTCTGGATCTCAAATGTCGTAATTACGTTCATCTATGAGCAACATTATTTTAGGGGTTCCGTAAATATGGTCGTTTGAAATTTTGTTTTCTCGATAATTTCGAAACTACGGATTCGATCGAGATAAAATTTTGTATTTTAATCTAGAATGATATATTAAAGCAATATTTTGTCCAGATCGCATGACCAGAACCATAGAAACCATAAAAAATCGTAACTTTTGAACGGAAAGGCCTAGGAACTTGAAATTTTCAGGGTGGGTTTGGATCGCGAATATCGCGGTCACGTTCATCAATGACCCAAATTAGACTAGGGGTTCCGTAAATATGGCCGTTCAAAATATTATTTTCCTGATAGTTTTGAAACTAATGATCGGATTGGAATGAAATTATGCACCTAGCTGAGGAATAATGTATTCAAACCACGTGCAAAATTTTGTCCAGATCGCATCACCAAGACCATAGATACCGTAGAAAATTATCGAATTATCGAAAAAAAAATGATCAGCTGAAGCACTGACATGAAGTCTGGAGTTTCGCCTAAGTTCCAGAATTTTTTTGACAGCTGTCGAAAATTCCTTGAATTGATTTCTAAAACTGGAAAATGCGAATCTACCTACAAGGTGGATGTACGAGCGCTCAAAAGTTCCTGCCTTCACGGCAGTGCTTTTCGTAATTATTTAAATACTTTTCATCAAATATTGCTTCTTTTCTGCAAAAATTTTGCACAACATTTGGCACCACAGTCTACCAATTTATTATGAAATGTTGTTGAAGCTAATATTTCATTAATTAAATAAAATGCGTCTCGGGTCACAACTTCACGACTCAATACGGATTTTCAGAGCCCAGGTTGACACCACACTGTTCATCTATTTTGCGGTTTTTGTGAATGGCTTCGCTTCACCCAAATTTTTTACTTTATTATAATTATCGGTAAATTTTTACTTTAACGCCCACTCGTATTGTTCAATTTTCAAATATTTTTCATTGAAAATGAGCATTCTAAAATGATTCTTATTTTTGATGATTTTCAATGCTGGCAAACTAGTTTTTATGCAGATTTTTCAATCGGGAACGGAAGTGAACAGGGGCGCTGGGTGGGTAAGAATCTAAAAAAACTTCAGGAAAATAGTGATTTCAAAGCACGTTCACTCGTAGAATGTCGAAAATATAAAGATCGATGACGTCACATTCAGAACAATTGAAAAAAATTTTTTTTGGAAAATTTCGAGAGGAAAACTTGAAAATCTGCATAAAGATAATTTGCCATCATTGAAAACCATAGACTGCCATAGAGAATCATTAAAGAATGTTTTGTTTTCAGTTAAAAAAAAAAAATTTAATGAAATTTCTTATTGTAACTGGCCTAACCTAACTTCTCACCTGTGTATCAGTTTAGGAGAGGAAATAAAAAATGAAAAAATTCGAAAAAAATTATCACAGTTAATTAAGATGGGTGAACCTGAAGCCGAGACTGAATTAAATTTACACATATATAGTTGCCTATGTCTTTACATGTTTCTATTGTAATCGGTGTAATAATGGTCAACAGGAAATTTTTTAGAATATTGTCGGTACATACTTTTAATATCAGTTAGAAAGAATTGTGACCTAAGTTATTGAACCATCTGTATTAATTACATAGTATAGAAAACCATTTTATTTAAAATTACGCACAGGTAAATATTTTGCGAAATAAATACCTCTGTAATTTTCTATGTTTATTTTGAATAAACATATATTATTATTATTATTATTATTTTTATTAATCAGATACTTCGAAATCACTTTTTTCCTTATTCTCACCCAACCAGCATCCCTGTTCACTCCCGATCTCGTTCGAAAAATCTGCATAGAAACTAAATTGCCATCATTGAAAACAATCAAGAATTCTTCTAGAATTTCAATGAAAAATAGTTGAAAATTGAAATTATGATAGATAAGTTGCGTTAGTTACTTACATTCGAATTCAGTACACTTTCTTCAAATCAAACTGCACACTCATAACAGTAATAACACAACGTACAGGATCTTTCTCTACCGAGCAATAAACAACGACGCATTTAATTTCCAGATATTAGTCTCGAATCTGGGACAATCTGGGTTATCACCGCGCATAACGTTGCCACGTTTACCTTCATTGAAAATGAAAATGGTAGTACGAATAAACGATATCATAAAATTCTTTTTAAAAAATTCTAAGACGGACGTTATTATGGAACTTCAGCAGATAGGTTTGATCGAAAGGAACTGTAATGTATTAAAAACATGTCTCGCATATTTTGTGCCCTTTGAAAGCATGAAATATTAATTCATTTTAAGAATTGTCTCAACAATGTCCTAACTCAACCTAACCTAACCTACATATTGATTCATTTTAAGAATTGTTTCAACACTGTCCTAACTTAACCTAACATGTCCTAACTTAACCTAACATAACCTAACCTAACCTAAATATTGATTAACTTTCAGAATTGTTTCAACAATGTCCTAACTTAACCCAACATAACCTAACCTAACCTAAATATCGATTCACACTATGAATGGTTCCAACATTGTTTTAACTCAACCTAACCTAAACTTAATATTGATTCATTTTAAGAATTCTTCCAACACTGTCCTAACTTTAACTAATCTATATTGATCTTCTGGAATAAGTCATCTCCCCAGATATGATCTGATTTCCATTTTTTCCATTATGACGAGTAGAACGAATCGACTTCGTATCCGATAGTATTAAGAATTAAAGTTCGCAATTAATATGGGTTATTAACCACTGTATTATATCCATATCGACTTCCAATAAGTCTAAAAATTACGAATTTTTCGTGGCAACGTTGTTCGTCTCCTACAGTGTGAACAACTTGTAGTATTATGAAATTATTATTCCTTGAATATCAGGCAAATATTCAGGAAAAGTGTTCTTGAAATACCAATTTTCTTTTTCGATTTCCTCGGAAAATATTGATTTGCCAGTGTTGTATTTGAAATTGTAGCATGAAAACATCATCACGAATTTTTATGCGAAATATTCTTAAAATTGGTGAGTGGGCGTTAAAGTAAAAATTAACCTAATTATCAAAATGAGTTTTTTCCGTAATGAGTTGGAATTTGCATTTCGTTCTTGAGGATTGCTGATGATGGATTCCGCCGGCATCTGCTAATTTTATGCTGAAGTTTTATTCCCTTCGTCCACACTCTTCACGCCGATAAAATCTTATTTGTCTTTGTACTATGTATATATTTCATCTACAACAAACGTTTCATTTTAGTTTGAAATTCTCCGTGTTGATAAAAGAAGAATCATAGTGTGAGTCTTATGATAAATGAGCATAGAAAAATATCGTATGATAATTTATTGCAATGAAGAGTTTTATTTTGACATTATTCAGTTTTGGCTTCACGTAGAAATCAACATCCGGAAACACTTGATCCAATATCTTCTATTGTTTCCTTTTTATTGACAGGTATCAGGACAGACGCTGCGAAAACCCAACCATTTCCTCATTTCATGTTTAGAATACCATTCGACACGAAGGTTCTCCATCAACAATACTTATTGGCGATTTGTCGCGGATTATTCAAATTCCCCACATAAAGAACTATCGCTCGCTCATACGGGAAGATTTTTAGACCCGCTTGAGGAACAATCGACGTCAAACACCGCGTGACAATGTCGATGGAAATTGATCGTAGAAAAGAGCACCGTTGTCCACGGAAACAATGCCCATCTCGACATGTTGGCCACAATCGGATTCCCCGAAATAATTTCAAGATCATCGAACCCGATTGACTCCCGCACGTCCGAAAATCCGAAGTGACATTTCTCGCGATGAAGAGAAGCGACATTTATAACTCTATAAAATCTTTGATTACCATGGCGCGTATTTGAGGAAAAGAACTAACGATAAACGTTCGAAATATGAAATATAACGGTCCGGCGATATTTTATGGCTAGATTATTCACGGTTATTATATGACACACAAGGGGCCTCGATAACTCTTATATAATGAGCGGAGCACGTATTACCGTCCCTGAGAATATGATGCGCCATATCAAAGGCGGTTTCGAGAAGGACGAAAAGTTTTTGATGGAAAAATTGAGTATTCATCTATTTTCCATACTGTTGGTGATCTCCTCATATAGGTGCAGAAAAAGCAACATGTAAATATTATCTTTGAGCCAACTTCCGAAAGGTTTTTCAGCAAACTGTCCATTTTAACTTTCACCGACCGAACGCGAAAAACAAAATTTGATACGAAGGTTTATTATTTCCACTTAACCTTGATCCCCCCTCGCACGATTACGGGGAATACATAACACGAAACATTCAAAAAGCATGTTTCAATTGATCGCTAGAGCAATATCCCATAACTAAACTATATCTAATCATTTGTCTTGAGGTGACACTGTATGTATCGAAATTATAGAACCCAATACATATCATAGGGAAGTATCTGCTGTGGCACAAATCACAAACATCAATATGACAAATAATTTCATTTCAATTTCGTAAACTTCAAGGGATGGAATCACCGGATATGAGATATTCACCACATCAAAAACAGTAAATCCTCTCTTTGTGTGGAACAGCGAAGAAGATCAATTTGTACATAACTTATTTTATCTATCTCTTATATGTACACAGAAAATGATGAATAGTTTCGGAGATACCGAAGTTTTGAAAATAAATTTGTTTTAATATTCTAGCCATACGACTTCACATGAACCTTCGTGTCGTTATCTTACAAGTCACTTCATATAAAGTTTTAATTCGACCAGATAGGTCGTTTTTAGAATTATTGAAAAAAAAAATAAATTGCTATATTCAGGAAGTGTCGATGATGTTTACGGACGGACGGACATAATTGACTTTGACCTCGAATTCTTCATCTGTGAGTCCGATCTAAACATTTGCGACTATTCCCGGCTCAAATTTCGAAAATAACAGACATTCGGGCGAAATTGTTACGCTCTTTTTCATGTAGGTAAAAAAATTTTTTTTTCGATAATTCGCTAGAATTTTCTACGGTATCTGTGGTATTGGTTATGCGATCTTGACAAAATTTCGCACGTAGTTTGAATACATCATTCTTCTTCTTTCATTCCAATTCAATCAGTAGTGTCGAAATTACCAGGAAAATATATTTACGGAACTCCTCATCTAATTTTGCTCATTGATGAACATGACCGCGACATTTGCGATCTTAACCTACCCTGAAAATTTCAAGTCTCTAGGCCTTTCCGTTCGAAAGTTATGACATTCTATGGTTCTGGTGATGCGATCTGGAAAAAATGTAGCTTGAATACCAAATTCCATCACGATCGAATCCGTAGTTTTGAAATGATCAAGAAAACTATATTTCAAACGACCATATTTACAGAACCCCTAGTCTAATTTTGCTGAGTGATAAACGTGACCACGACATTGGAGATCCACACCTATCCTGAAAATTGCAAGTCCCTAGGCCTTTCCGTTCGGAAGTTATAATTTTCTATGGTTTTTATGGTTCTGGTCATGCGATCTGGTAAATTTCAAACGACCATATTTACGGACGAATTTTGCCCAATATAGAACTTAACCGCGGCATTCGAGATTCGAACCTACCCTGAAAATTTCGAGTTTCTAGTTTTTTCGATAATTATGTATATTATGTAAATATGTATAAATATATGGTTGATCACACGAGGTGATTGATATAAGGCTCATTATTTTTTTCTGTATTCAAGATGACTTTTTCCAACAAATCAACAGTTGGTGAGATATGAGCTTCTGAAATCTTCAAAGGTCCCTCCTCTTCAGCTTATCAACTATCGACCATATTTACGGAACACCTAGTCTAATTTTGATCATTGATAAACGTCAACACGACATTCGATATCCACACCTATCCTGAAATTGTCAAGTCTCTAGGCCTTTCCGTTCGAAAGTTTTGATTTTCTATGGTTTATTTGGTCTGGTCGTGCGATCTGGAAAAAATGTAGCTTGAATATATCATTCTCTATTGAAATTCAAAATTTCGTAACGACCGAATCTGTAGTTTTGAAACTATCAAGAAAACCAAATTTTAAACGACCATAGTTACGGAACCCCTAGTCTAATTTTGCTAATAAATAAACGTGACCACGACATTCGAGATTCACATTTATCCTGAAAATTTCAATTTCCTAGGTCTTTCCGTTCGAAAGTTATAATTTCCTATGGTTTCTATGGTTATGCGATCTGGACAAAATTGCATGAAGCTTGAACATGTCTTTCTCCATTGGAGTTCAAATTGTCATCTCGATCGAATCTGTAGTTACGAAGTAATCAGAAAAACAAAATTTCGAACGGCCATATTTACGGAACCCCTGGTGGAATTTTGCCAATTAACGAACTTGGCCGCGGCATTTGGGAACTGAACCCACACTGAAAATTTCAAGTCTCTAGGTTGTTCCGTTCGAATGTTATCGTGCTTACGGACGGACGGCCGGACGGAAGGAAAGTCTCAAAATTTTCGACAGATTCGTCATCAGTGAGTCGAATCTTGTCAATTGAGACCATTTTTGGCACAAAATTCCAAAAATACAGACATCAAGACGAAATGATATAGCCTTCGTGTAAGTAGGGCGAGCGCTCAAATAGGCTCATGAGTATTTTCTAATGCATATTTCCCAAACCCCTATTGCAAGTCGAACACGTGCAGTATTGTCGTACCAGTTGAATTATTATGTTCTTTGTGAAAGATCTGGTAACCAAATAATATTTATCTGAAATCAATGACTGCTCTGTATCCCCATGTACTCAATAAGCAAATTCCTTTCGTCAATGTTTTTCAGTAATTAGAGTGTGATGACAACATCAACAATATTATCCTCTAAACATTCTAAACTATCGAAAGAATCCAACATAAATCATAACTGAAACAAATTTGTTTTTGCACGTTCGTTTCTATAAACAAGAGCGTTATCATTCTGCCCAAATGCCAGATGAAGAATTCGTGGTCTAATAATGTCCGTAAAAAAAGGCCGCCAAAGGGTTCCGTAGATATAACCATCTGAATTTTTTTACCGATTTGAAGGAATTGAAACTTTGTAGCTAGTAGTAAGAAAACGACACAAAAGTTAATAGGGCACCATACACGGGCGGATTATCCGTACAGTTCTGATACGTAGAGATTTGATTCGACAGATCCAGATGTGAGAATTACACCAATAACGGACGGATTTGATACCATTAATGCAATGATATATGTACGAATTAGGCTCGCCACGAATCAGATATGACAGATATTCCGCTGGTGTATGGTGTCCTAGTGTGAAATTTTCAGTTTGTATAACGTATTTCTTTTTTCACATTTCTGTTTCAAGTTTTTTTTTTATGACCAACTTGCGCTTGGTATCGGTGTGAGATGATGTCAGCTAAGGATGCGGAAAAATTCAGAAAGAAATATCGGAATTTCACCTCAATTTTAAGAACGTGCAAACCACTATTGCTCAGAGGTAGACTATCTAATCGGGAACGGTTGCGGTATCTATGAACAATGACAAATATCAGAGTCGTCAATATTATTATCCCGAAGTTAATAGACCGTGTCAGTTTGTTTCTCGAAAGGAAATTATAACACGGTCTTGCGGTTTCTTGGAGAACAGAGGAAAGAAACGATAACGCCTTCCGGTCCTATTCGAGAAATACTCGGTTATTTCTAATTATTATGAAAGCTTGTCGTTCGTGGTTTTCTATAAAGTTTTTTCGGAATGATCGTTCATTATGAAGTGCTAATTTCAACGAATCGATCTGTTTGATAACCATGTTGGATCAGCACCTGCAAAAATCCATTGTGATTATGAACGAAGAGTTCATATTGGCGCGAATGTCTTGCAGCGATGGAAATAACATTCAAAAGAAAAATTATCAACAAATTTTCAAGTTATTGGAAGAATTTATAATTTGTACCGATGGTATTGATGCAATCTTATTGAACTTATTCGATGCTGCGCGTGAAATCTGAACTCGTGAAATCAGAACTCCTCAGCGTGTTTGAATCGAACTTTCAAACACGCGCGTTTTTTAAAGTCACCATGGCAACAGCAACGACTCGAGAAACGTGAAGTCTAAATGACAATTTTTCGATTATAGATCTGACAGAAGTACCTTGTTTCGCCAAATAAAATATTACTGAATGCAAAACCTTTATTCAAACATTATTCAACAATTTCAATTTTATAAGTGGAAATGGAAAGTGCTGTCGGTATTTTTTTCGTAATCATCACATTTGAAACTCCGATTGCGACTTTCACTATGAGAAATTATCGTTAGAAGTGAAGTCTCGGTGCTGTCAAGGTTTTTCTTCTTCATTTTGTAACAATAAACTGTAAAGTGGAAATGTAATGAAATAAGTATTATTACGATGGAAAAACGTTTTATTTACTTACTCACCTAGATTTCTCGCTTTTATTCTTTTTAATCCATCTTTTTCGAGCACCTTCAACTTTTTTCCATTTCGATCTGAATGTAAACAAACCGATGATGATCGAATTTACGTTCGTCTTTTCGGCTTCGTTCGGAAATTCGAATATGCCTTCAAATTTACCCATCAGCTTTAATTTCTCATCCTATGTATTCAAATTCATCTCTAAATGACCAAGTTTCGAGAAGTTTCGACGTCCGCGAGAAAAGTCTCGTACTATGTATGATCGACGTAGATTATTTCGGACTTTCTCCATTTTATGTAGTAATAATACTAGTATTCATGATTTCAAAGCGCTCCAATAAAAAAAATAGCGTAAAGTATTCGTGGATAACTGGTCTTTAAAACACTTGCACTATTTCGAGCACTCCGGCTTCGCCGTCGTGCTCGAAAAATCGGTTTTAAACACCTTTTTATCCACTTATACTTTAATATACTATTTTAACGACGGGTTTATACATTCATTCGAAAATCAATGAGAAATATACTGAAGTAAAATGATTGAGAACTTGTCGTGAACAATCTTTCATCTTGTCTATATTTGCGATAGAAATATTCGATCATTCTCGATGTGAGAATTAATCTACACTTTTGAGTTTCTCAAATAGAATTGTGTTTTAACCTATATCACAAATGCTGACAGGTGCGAATTCGCATCGATGCTATGTCCAGAAACCCCAACCAGCAGTGACCCTCACCTTGTTATCGAAAAAAAAAAACCGAAAACGTGTACAACCCACATCACATCAATAAATCTCGCAATTTATAGTCGGCCTTCCACCCCATGAACTCTGATCCCTTCGTTCATCGAATCATAAAAGTCTGCTAGCAACAATGTTCCTCATACCATTTCCTTGTATGTTCTTTGCTAGATGATGTCCAATGATTAGAATACTGTCGTTTCTCCGCACGCCAAGCCGAGAGAAGACGTTCAGCTTCATTCGGGTTCGATCGATTACCGTTCTGAAACTTTCAGAAGTCGCATACTGAAATCCTAGAACTATCAAAGGAAGGTTCAAGAACAAGATAGAATCGCAACTTAATTGAGCTCGAAAGAGGACAAGTAAGCCAATTACGCATAAAAAAAATCCACTTTTAGCCTGTGCTTCGGGTATTTCAAATGTGTTGTTCTTCTGTTGTATCCAGATTCGGTTTTTTCTTCGGAGTAATGTCTATGCTGAATATAAATAGCAAGCTTTCTTGAATGTGCAAGGATGTTACAGTCAAAAGACCATTTTCCTTGAACTTTTTCCTGCATGCTAATTAACAGAGATTTATTCCGGATTTTCTCTCCTCACAAACTTTCATATCAAAAGAGGAACTACAATTTATTACAACTGGCAGCGAACTTTCTCAACTGAAGTCAACAGTTTTGGGGATAGGATACAGGGTAATTTAAATGTTTCTGCTGAGAATTCACTTGCCAATAACTTCTGATTATGTTATCATTTTTCAAACAAATTTGGTAAACCCTAAGAACTAACACGATCGTCACGTTCTGAGAAAAAAGTTTACTCTGTATATGTAATTCTGAAAACAAATTTTTTGGGTTGAAGCCTGGATAAATAGCTTCATCATAATAATAATTTTAATCGGAGTTAAGTCGGGATATCTAAGTGGTCATTTTGTGCTATCCTGCTTATCTGCTCAATCATAAACCTCGCAATTTTATATTCCCCATCATTGACAAACAGTTTTCCAACCAGTTTTGGTCGAAAAAATTAGGTCCTATGAGATGACCATGCAGTGCACCGCACCAAACATTGTATTGTATTTGTATTGCAATTTTTTTTGTCTCAGACCACGATGATTATTTTCTTACTTTAAATGAAAATTTATTTCGTGATTAATATTCATATCAGCATTGCTTGAAATTCAAACCCCTGACACTCTTATCAACTCGTATAAGGTTTTATTATTCAGAATTCAATTCGTATAAAAATATCTTATCACAACTATTTTCACTTTGGTGTGTCGAATCTTATAATTATTGTTATGATGAGAGCTATCTATGCTGGCACAAAACCAATAACAATTTCTTGTTTTTTCTCAGAAATGCATACACAGGGTTAATTCCTCCAACTCAACAAGGAATCCCAATTTTTCCGAATACGTCCAATAGTGTTCGTTCTTAGGGTTGACCACTTGTTCATAATTTAATTGAAAAATACAGACTCAAAAGTTATTGACAGGTATATTCTCAGCAGAAACAGTTTAATCACCCTGTATCTTCAAAGGATCCGGGCATCTATTATTTCTACTCTTTTTGTTTGTATCTCTGTATCTTTGTCGTGGGATTTTTGTGTTACTTATGTCTTTCATAGGACAGTCTCCCTTTTTGAGCGCTCGTATTACTTACACGAGGGCTATATCATTTCGTCACGATGTCTGTATTTTTCGAATTTTGAGCCGAAAATGGTCTCAATCGACTATGTTCGACTCACTGATGACGAATCCGTCGGAAAATTCGAGTCTGTCCGTCCGTCCGTCCGGCCGGCCGTCAGCACGATAACTCTCGAACGGAACAACCTAGAAACTTGAAATTTTCAGGGTAGGTTCAAATCTCGAATGCAGCCGTTAAGTTCGTTATCGGGCAATAGTCGCCCAGGGGTTCCGTAAATATGGCCGCTCGAATTTTTGTTTTCCTGATTATTTCGAAACTACAAATTCGATCGAGGTGAAATTTTGTACTCAGATGGAGAATAACGTATTCAAGCTACATGTAAAATTTTGTCTAGCTCGCATGACCAGAACCATAGAAACCATGAAAACTTATAACTTTTGAACGGAAAGGCCTAGAGACTTGAAATTTTCAGGATAGGTGTAGATCTCGAATGTTGCAATCACGTATGGTCGTTTAAAATTCAGTTTTCTTGATAATTTCAAAACTATGTATTTGATAGTGACGAAATTGTGTATACTAATGGAGAATGATATATTAAAGCAACATTTTGTCCAGATCGCATAACCAGAAACATAGAATTCATAGAAAATTATAACTTCCGAAGGGAGAGGCCTAGGAACTTGAAATTTTGGGGGTAGGTTTGGATCGCGGTCACGTTCATCAATGAGAAAAATTAGACTAGGGGTTCCGTAAATATGGCCGTTCAAAATATTTTTTTCCTGATAATTTCGAAAATACCAATTGGATTGAAAAGAAATTTTGCAAATAGATGAAGAATAATGTATTCAAACTACGTGCGAAATTTTGTACATATCGCATTACAAAGACAATAGATACCGTAGGTAATTCTGGCGAATTATTGAAAAAAAAATTGGTCACCTAAGCACTGACGTGAATTTTGGATTTTTGCCTCAGTTCGAATTTTTTTTGACAGCTGTCAAAATCTCTCCAATTCGTTTCTAAAACTGAATAATGCGAATCCACCTACAAGGTGCATGTACGAGCGCTCAAAAGCTCCTGCCTTCACGGCAGTGCTTTTCGTAATTTTTGATTTTCAAAATTGAGTTTACTCAAAATCTATTCCTACGTAGTTGATCTTTGGGTCTTTTGTGCCATCTCTTTTGGCCCGCGATGGTTACGAAAATACTGAACCTGGCCCTCCACAAAATTATGTTGGAAGGGCCTGGTCTAGATAGTTTTTGAAAAAAAGGGCAATTATATTTGTCTGCTTCAAACTTTCAAACCTAATAATTGCACCTGATTGATGAAGATGAAATTTGAATAGTACCGATCATAGGTGAACAATGGGATTTGAGAAAGTTGTAACTAAAAACTTTGAATGATGTGTTTTGTGTACCCTGATATTATGTCCTGATAATTTTCTAATTGTCCTTTATTTCCAGAGAATTTGAGTTATATACTTTCAAAAATGGCAGATAAATTTGAATCTCTTGTTTTAACACTAGATGCAGCTGAAATACCTGAGTATAATTATGTCAAGAATGAGAATGAAATAGGAGAATATACCTATGAAAACAGAGAATCGTTTAAATATGAGTGAGTAATTGCTATAATTTTAATTCTGAAAATATAGATGATCCAGTAAAAATACCCAACGTATATCGTTTAAAATTTCCCATTTATCCGAGACAAACATGAATTTTATTTTTTTTTTAATTCCTACTTTTTGCTCTACCCGAAATGTAAATTGAAAATTTGAATGGGTTATTGAAATTTTCTTCCCCCAAACGATTCCAAAGGTTGATTCTTGGAAATCATAACCCAAAACATTGTTATTTCTATTCTAGCGCTCAGTCTACAGCTGTCGAAGAATCCCCTGAAATCCTGAAGATTGAAGATGTGGACATTCTTGAGCAATGTATTGATGAAAATGGAGTCCACGAAAGGAAAAAATACATGGTAAGTGTGAAATAGCCAATAAATTTCAAAAAAGGGACGATGAAACATCTTTTTCCGAATTGGAAATGAAAGCAACTCCAAATTTCATTGAAGAAGAGCAACTTAAGAATAACTCATGTGATAATACAGTGATAATTTCATCGAATATAACAGTTATTGTTTGAATTACGCTATCAAAATCGAATGAACTGATGCCAAAGCTTTTCAAAATGCAAGCAGGGTACATCGGTACCGATTCTTCAGTAGTATTAACACGCCTGGTAATTTCTCTCCGTAATCAGGCACGGCCAATGTTTTCCAATTATCAACCTAACTTCAATTTCCACCGAGAGTCCAGTTTGCTTTTTGTGCGTGAACAAGGGCCATTTGAAGTTCAGCAATTACTTCCGCTTCAGTCGGCAAAGGCTCCTTCAGTTTTTCCGACGGTTTGTCTCGTCGCGATTATGCAGATTTTAATTAAATATTTACATATGCATTTACAAGCTTCGAATTGTATTTTTGTTGCTGAAAAACCCTGTTCGTTCTAGTGTGTTATTTGCGTTGCAGTCGACCGATTTATAAGAGGTTCATTCGAGTAACAATTTCAGCTTCTTTCTGGTTCGAGCGATTACCGTTCTTAAAAAGCCAAAAGAGCGATTCAATTTTTCGAGACACTCCGTGATCGGGTTTTGTAGAAGCTATAAGTTATGTTTCTACAGGTCTGTTTCGATTTTTTATTCTACGACATAGCCTCTGTGGAGGTTCAGAGGATGATCCATTTGGAATTTGATGTTGCTGAAACGGTTCTGCATATCGATTCGACCAATCTAGGATTTCAAGGAGCATGACTCTTCAACACCACACATGCTGGCTACGATAAACCAGAAATGATCAAATTTCCTGTTTTTTTTGTGCACGGTTTCTGGGAGTTTTATCTAGAAGAGAATCCAAATTGGCAAAGGCATATTTCACAGCTGTCTTGTGAACCGTCGTCAGTTTGTTATTCTTTGCGAGTCCTTGGCCAAAATCTAGACTTTTTTCAAAATGATTTGTTTCAATCTTGAGAGCATGAACCGTCCTCGGACGAAATTTGGACTGCGCTGCACTATATGAGCATAAAAGTTAATCAGGAACGAATGATGACGGTTCTAGCTAGAAGAGGACCTGATTTTTTCCATGGATAATAACACCAGACATCATTGCCACCCCGATCACCAGATATCGATCCAATTGAGAACGCCTGGGACACACCTGCGCAAACGAGAAATAAGGTTTAACAACCTTGATAAAATATCTGCGACAACTGAACAACAATGGGAATTAATAGCGAATGATCATTGACAATTGTACAAGCTCAGTTGAGTTTGATGCGTCATAAATGTAAATTGCTGTCTTACTCTTTAATTGATGTTTTTTAATGAGCTCAAAAATGTGCGAAAATTTTTTTATTGTTGTTCAAAATTGCTTCATCGGGGTTTATCGACATCAAGTTGCTTAAACCACGGCCTACTTTGAACTTTGACAAGAATACATATCATCATGCAATACTTTCTACCTACCTGAGAAAATCCGTCGGTTGTAAGTTGTGAATATTTTGATGGTGGACCTCGATAGGCAAGATAGATAAGTACTTTTATCACAATAAAATGTTAAATTTTATATTCCAATTAAATGAATTTCATTCTATTTTCCATTTATCAATACCTAGGCATATTCTCAAAATATGCATATACCTATATGTTTCAAGATGATTATAGACAAATACTCACCAAATACGACCTTATCATAAAACACACGTGTAGGTTAACAACAGTCTCATATATAATAAATTAATAGATCCATGATTCCTCAGTCCACATTGTCAACTCAAACACACAGAATAGAGAAAATCAATATATCTTTATATACGAAAATTGCGTGCCACGTTGTTTGTCCGGGATGGTCTCCTATAATACTGAACCGATTTTAAACAAATTTTGCACACTGTGTGCAGTTTGATCAAACTTAAAAGATAGGATAGTTCAAATCTCAATTTATAGTTGCAATATTTTCTTATGCAAATTATTTGTTTATTATTCATGACAAAGACTGATAATTATCCCCGGGGTTCAAATCGACGACAGGAGATCGCGTCCCCACTAAACTGATCTTTCGACCATAGCGATATCGTGCGAGGAGTGATACCAAGTTTCCGGGTCTTTCCTAGAACTGAAGAAATTTGGAACTGTTCGAGAACTGGGAAATTACTTTTAAAAAATCAAGGTTAGGGTAAGGGTAGGGTAAGGTTAGGGTTTATAATAATTCCACTGGCTAGAATAGTTTACTACAATTTAATTAGACGTAGACCTTAGCTACATCAACGCGTGCCCGAGTCTGCTAGTCATTCATAGATTATTACTCATTCATTCGAATATTTTCCCCCTGATGAAACCACTCGTAATGGAATTATAAAAGAGGTCAGGTTTTAGGCTACCGACAAACACGGAACAACTTATGATATTATGGTAAGAGTATTTCCTGTGATTAACCTACAAGTATGTTTTAGAATTTGATAAGGTTATTTGTATGATTGTAATACCGAGGGAAGTTCAAAAAATTGCACGAAACCAATATGAAGGAGTGAAACTGGTCCATATCCTTAATGAGTCCCATTTCCCATGAATAATAACCTTCAATTCAGTAAATGATTGAGGACACAAACCCAAATATTAGGTAATATCACGAACTTAAAAATCTATTTCGAGTGAATTGAATCCTCAATTGTTATAAAAGAGTTATCAAAACTCGAAGTTTGTAATTGTTTCGAGGATAGCTCGGTCTTTCCAAAACTATTTTCAAAAATTGAAATCATCAGTATCTACACAAGGAGAGAAAGAACATTTTTTGAGCGCTCGTACTACTTACACGAGGGCTATATCAATTCGTCACGATGTCTGTATTTTTCGAATTTTGAGCCGAAAATGGTCTCAATTGACTATGTTCGACTCACTGATGATGAATCCGTCGGAAAATTGGAGTCTGTCCGTCCGTCCGTCCGTCCGTAAGCACGATAACTCTCGAACGGAACTACCTAGAGACTTGAAATTTTCAGTGTGAGTTCAGTTCTCGAATTCCACCGGGGGTTCCGTAAATATGGCCGTTCAAAGTTTTGTTCCCCTGATTACTTGAAAACTACAAATTCAATCGAGATGAAATTTTGCACTCAAATGGAGAATGAGGTGTTCAAGCTACATGTGAAATTTTGTCCAGATCACATTACCAGAATCATAGAAACCATAGAAAATTGTAACTTTTGAACGGAAACGCCTAGGGACTTGAAATTTTCAGGATAGGTGTAGATCTCGAATGTCGTGATCACGTTCATCTATGAGCAAAATGATACTAGGGGTTCCGTAAATATGGTCGTTTGAAATTTAGTTTTCTTGATAATTTCAAAACTACAGATTCAATCGTGACGAAATTTTGTATACTAATGGACAATGATATATTCAAGCTACATTTCTCCAGATCACATGACCAGAACCAAAGAAACCATAGAAAATCATAACTTTCGAACGGAAAGGTCTAGGGACTTGAAATTTTCAGGATAGATGTGGATCTGAAATGTCGCGTCCACGTTCATCAATGAGCAGAATTATACTAGGGGTTCCGTAAATACGGTCGTTTGAAATTTTGTTTTCTCGATAATTTCGAAACTACGGATTCGATCGAGATGAAATTTTGTATTTCAATCGACAATGATATATTAAAGCAATATTTTGTCCAGAACCATAGAAAATCATAACTTTCGAACGACAAGGCCTAGGGATTTGAAATTTTCAGGATAGGTGTGGATCTGAAATGTCGCGTTCACGTTTATCAATGAGCAGAATTATACTAGGGGTACCATAAATACGGTCGTTTGAAATTTTATTTTCCCGATAATTTCGAAACTACGGATTCGATCGAGATAAAATTTCGTATTTTAATCGAGAATGATATATTTAAAGCAACATTTTGTCCAGATCGCATCACCAAGACCATAGATACCGTAGATAGATCTAGCGAATTATCGAAAAAAAATTGGTCAGCTGAAGCACTGACATTAAGTCTGGAGTTTCGCCTAAGTTTCAGAATATTTTTGACAGCTGTCGAAAATTCCTTCAATTGATTTCTAAAACTGGAAAATGCGAATCTACCTACAAGGTGGATGTACGAGCGCTCAAAAGCTCCTGACTTCACGGCAGTGCTTTTCGTAATTTTTTCAATATCTGCATCAAAAAATTTGAAAAGCACTGACGTGAAGTGAGGAGTGTTTGCGCGCTTGTTTTTGTGTATCTATAAATAGAAGATATCAATTCTGATATCTGCGATCTCTGTGTGTGTGTACCAAACCTTCAGTGTTTATTGTAGGTATGACAAATACTGTCATTGAATTTTTATAAACTGCAACAGTTGGAAATCACCGAAAGGAGAGAATCGAATTTGAGCTCGAATTCTTCATATGCGAGTCAAACCTAATCGTTCAAATCCCATTCAAGGTGGGCAAAATGATAAAGCACAAAACTATGGAAAGTTAAATTTTGTCAATTTTTTTGTGACCTTCAGTATTTACCAAAAATCGGAATTTTCCGCGCTGTCCTTTGAATAATCATTCTTCTATTAGATTGCCATTTTTGGTCACTAACATTTTTTCCTTATACAGTCCGACATAATAGGAACGCTGTACTAGAATACAGTGATGTGCACGTTGAGCGCCTTCACAACGCGTTCTACCGACTTGGGCAATGCAAATTACACCGTATTGTGCTTGCTATTGCCGTTCGTACTTGTAAATTTCACCCGTCGTTGCGGCTTTTAACGACCAGCACATCGTTCATCTGCAACAACGATCAGAACATGAGAAAGCTTTTCGGTCCGGCTGTGTATTTCGAGCACCTGATCGTGTTCCATCGTTCGGTTCTGGTTGCCGTTGATAAGTGGAGGGCCTTCTTTCCGTAGAATTCTGGATATCATGTTGTAGATCTGTGGATTTTATGTAACCGATGCTCGGGATACCGTTAATTTGTTGAGTAAAGATAGATATTCCGAGCCTTTTGTGATTCTCTGGATAGAGAAATGAATCTTCAGTGTCACAATGCGGTAGCAGGGTCATCAATCTTTATTTTTATCTTGGGGGCTTGTAACACCCTGGTGTTATTTTGTGTCCCCTATTCTAACTTTTAGAGAATAAATTGTTTCTCCGAAATTCCATTAAAGAGTGCGTCGAAGAAAAGTTAGGAGTTTTTGCGTGCTGGTTTCTGTGTACCAAAACGACCTTCATTGTTCATTGTCAGTAAAACAAGTACTGTCATTCTATTTTTACAAATTTCGAGAGATGGAATTACCGAATTATATCGAACATATCAGAAAAATTCTTTTTTTCTGTGTACCAAATTCGACTTCAGTGTTCTTTGTCAGTATGACAAATACGGTCAATTCATTTTCATAAACTTCAAGCTCTGAGCTTATGAGGGAGACCTAGGATAGTCAGGATATTGACCAATATTAATAAAAATAGATGGAATCATCGATTTATATCGAATACATCAGAAAAAATCAATATTTTCATTGGTACCATAATTGACGTGAACTCAAATTAATGGTTTTTTGGTAATTGCTTTGACAGGAGAACCATGTTGCGTGGAATAAAATATTGAGTAGTTTCGCGCAACCTGAAAAAAACGTATAGTTAGACTAGGAAATCTTCGGAAAATCCATATTTCTCCTTCAAACCCCGTTTACCGGTCAGAATGAACGAAAAATCTTCATTCATCGGTATGCTATCGGTAAAGAAAATGGGCTGTGAAAATGTAACAACTTACCAAAATTGATTGAAACCTCCTGAAAACTTCACGTGGGTGTCGAAGAAACGTATAAGGGTTCGTTTAGTATTCGTTTCAGCCTTCGGATCGGTGTATTTTTGAGCGCTCGTACTACTTAGACGAGGTATATATCATTTCGTCACGATGTCTTTATTTTTGAATTTTGAGCCGAAAATGGTCTCAAACGACAGAGTTCGACTCACTGATGACGAATCCGTCGAAAAATTCGAGTCTGTCCGTCCGTCCGTATACACGAAAACTCTCGAACTAGAAACTTGAAATTTTCAGGGTGGGTTCAAATCTCAAATGCTGTGGTTAAGTTCGTTATTGGGCAAAATTCGACCAGGGGTTCCGTAAATATGACCGTTCAAAGTTTTGTTCTCCTGATTACTTCGAAACTACTGATTCGATCGAGATGAAATTTTGCACTCGAATGAAGTATGACGCGTTCAAGCTACATGCAAAATTGTGTCTAGATCGCATGACCAGAACCATAGAAAATTACGGTTTTTTAATGGAAATTCCTAGGGACTTGAAATTTTCAGGATAATAATAATAATAATATTTTTATTCATCCTGTGAGACATGTTTACATGTATAGGACAGGTCATGATAATATAATGAATAAATACATTCAAAAGTACATTGAGCAGTTTTCACCGAAATTATAGTTGTAGTAATCCTTAACGCTATAGAAATATTTCTCCAATACAAAATTTCGAACAACCTTCTTGAATTTATTCTTAGGAAGACTCTGAATGCATCGTGGAAGATGATTGAAAACCTTAATACCCTGATAAAGCGGAGACATCTCAAACTTAGCAGTTTTATCGGAAAATATAATGCATTCTTGTTTCTCGTATTGTGTAAATGAAAACTAGAAAGCTTTAAAATACTTCCCTCACTCTCCTTCACATATATAAAGCATTTAGGTGTGGATCTCGAATGTCGCGGTAACGTATAGCAATGCGCAAAATTAGACTAGGGGTTCCGTGAATATGGTCGTTTGAAATTTAGTTTTCTTGATAATTTCAAAACTATGGATTTGATCGTGACGAAATTCTGCATTTTGATGGGGAATAATATATTCAAGCTACATTTTTTCCAGATCGCATGACCGGAACCACAGAAAATTATAACTTCCGAACGGAAAGGCCTAGGGACTTGAAATTTTCAGGATAGGTGAGGATATCGAATGTTGCGGTCAGGTTCATCAATGAGCCGAATTAGACCAGGGGTTCCGTAAATATGGTCGTTTGAAATTTAGTTTTCTTGATAATTTCAAAACTACGGATTCGATCGTGACGAAATTTTCTATTTTAATGGAGAATGATACATTCAAGCTACATTTTTCCCAGATCGCATTAGGTACTAGAACCACAAAAACCATAGGATCTCGAATTTCGCGGTCACGTTCATCAATGAGCGGAATTAGACGGGTTCCGTAAATATGACCGTTCAAAAAATTTTTTTCCTGATAATTTCGAAACTACTCATTGGATTAAAATGAAATTTTGCACATAGATTAAGAATAATGTATTCATACTTCGTGGGAAATTTTGTCCAGATCGCATTAACAAGACCAAAGATACCGTAAAAATTCGGGCGAATTATCGAAAATAAAATCAAATCAAAAGTCTGGAGTTTCGCCTTAGTTTGATACGTTTTTTGATAGCTGTCAAAAATTGTCTGAATTTGTTCCTAAAACTGGAAAATGTGAATCTACCTACAAGGTGGATCAACGAGCGCTCAAAAGCTCCTGACTTCACGGCAGTGCTTTTAATATTTTTTTTTCATGTGCTAAGAAGAATTATAGCTATAGATCAAATGTCATTGGATTTCGGAGAAAAAGAATATACATACAATGAAATAGTAATTCGAAAGAAGGCTCAGTTCATCTATGGCAAGCTACCACCATATGAACACAGGTTTTTTTCGAGAAAAGATAGATTACTTCAAAAAAATTCATGTTGGAAAAAATCTCATCCATGAAGAAGGTGTTAAGAATGTAGCATAAAAATATCTCTCTATCACTTTATCGCACACTGTGCTTTAGAGTTGCACCTTACAAACTCTGCAGAGTGTCCATTGTAAGTACTTTATATACGTATATATGTACCTTGTTCTTCTTTCACTAATAGAAATTTCCGTCAATATTTCCTAATCTTAAAAAAAATTGTCACATCCAGCTATTGAAAATAATTCTTTTTGTATGGTAATTAATCATTTTTGAGAACAAACGATTCATATTCATATGTATTCTCCGTTTAAGAATTATTGACATCTCGGTTGGCTGTGAAAAATCGAATTTAAGTTGGTAATAAACTATTCAGTAATATTTTGGGTTGTTGAATTCAGGTTGGTATAGGAATAACACTAACATTACCCATAGAAATCTTGCTTTACGATTTTATCGAAGATATTGGTGAATATGTAATTATAAAAATTTGCTCTGAATTTGAGTATTTTTTGTCTTATGCTATTAAAATGGCTGGAATTGACCAGGATACATCGCGCCTAACAAGCGAACGCCAGGCAGTTTGTCGGTGTTACTTCGAATTTTTCAAAGATTTGGCATATATTTCCGCTAGTGTTTCAGGTAAACGGTTATTCACCGACTCAAAGTGTATTCTGATTGATCAATGTCTCTTAAATTTTCAGATTTCACCAAGCCCTGTCTGTAGAATATTAGCATGTTATTATAGCCTGGAATTAGCAGTGGAAGAAAACATGTGCGATATGATTATTCCTTCAAAGAGACATTGAATGACTTTGTTTTTGCTAGAATTAAAAACAATGAATATACCTATTTGTTTAGATATCTTTTTCGAACTGGCCAAAGAGCACCTAGATTTCAATTGATCGAAGTCAATATTATATCATAAAACAAATTGGATACAAATACAAAAAAGTTGATCGAAGGAAAATTCTTACTGATAAACATAAAAATATAATAAAAATAGTACAATATTGTGATAAATACTGAGAATACATGGAACAAAACGTAAAATTCATTTATCTAGATGAATTTGGATATTCAAATTTGTCAGTGGACACTAGAAAATAATCCAAAAGGTATGCCGAGTATATTCAAGGGTAAAGGCATAAGGTGCACTATTTTGAATGCTGGAACAATTGATGGATTTTTAACTGGATGTGATCCGATTCTTGACAGTAGTATTAACGATAAGGATTACTATGAATGGTGAATTATTTCATAAATGGGTTATTGAAATATTGAAACCTTCCCTGCAAAAGGATGCCCATCAATATAGGATTATGTCAGCTTATTCAATAAACACATCCAAATCACTACACTATGTGGAAACAAAGTTTTCAATATTTTTATCTTTGCCCTTGTATCATTCATAGATATTTTAAGTTTATTTATTATACTTATACTGTATAGTACCCTGTTCACATACCCTCTGCTAATACACATGCTATATTGTTCCCAATTCAAAAGTATACTGAATAATTGTAAAATTTCATGTCAAAATTCTTTATGTACTACATAGATTCTTAATTTTTGTTTCTCTCTTATTTTAATAATAATATATATCGATACCTTTTTGCCAAACTATCGTAAGCCTCAACGTACTACGTTGAGGCTTACGATAATTTGGCAAAAAGGTATCGATATCGCACCCGTCGTTGACTAAGGAGACAACTCAAAAAAGGTCCATTTTGTGTTAGTGACGGTATTGAACTCAGGAAGTATCCCTTTTCTTACGTGCAAGATCAGAATAACTCTAGTTGGCCTCTCCGCCACATAAGAGACTATTCGTGAAAAAAGGTAACATTTCAAATTTTTTGGAAAAACAGTGGAATATTCCACCACGATGGGAAAAATTGCATTAATTGAATATTGGGTGCTAGAGTTATAATGTTCAAATGGATTGCTGCAGTTATTAGGAATGTTCAGCGTGTTAAATTGAGTAAGTACACAAAAGTATAGAACGAAAACTTCGGTAAACCAAAACTTCAAATACAATTTTCAACAGAATCAATTTTTGAGTTGTTTCCTTATTCTACGACGGGTGCGATATTATATCGAATGAAACTGTTTGGGTAATGCATCGTAGATCTTCATGCACATGTATTTCACATTATTCTGTGCTAGTGTCAATTGTTGCCTCGGGTGTATATAAGGATCAATTTTCCAAGTTGGGTTGTTGTTCAGAAACGGTTCAAATAGTTCACTGTGGCTTTGTAGGAAGATAACATACTTCAGCACATATATTGCTGTTAACATCAGGATTTTATTCCTTTTGAAAACACTTCTACAAGTCTCTCTATATTTCATTCTATACATAGCTTGGGTTGCTTGCTTTTGTGTTTTAAATATTTTTTTCCGATGTACTGTTTCCCCAGTAAACAATGCCATATGAAAGGGTTGACTGAAAATTGGCTGTGTATAGGAGCTTCAGTGTATCTTGTTGGATATGGTATTTCATACTATTGAGGGTGTAGATTATGGTGGTGAGTTTTCTATTTGGGGGTTCCATTTCTTAATATATATAACGTTGAACCTGAATTCCCATTTTTAAACTGCAGTCGAAATATTCCGGCTTAATTAATAATTATTCGATAATTCGTATACTGAACACTTTTCTAGGTTATATTTATGTTTCATTTCTATGATTAAAACAGTAACTTTTTTGTAACTAGAAATAAAGCCTCGACTGGACGTTCATGGCCTGCTTCGATGTCAATAATTCTTAAATGGACTATAGATCTTTTTCATCATGAAATAATCATTATTATATAATATGACACTCGTGATCTCAGGACCGAAACTTGAAATGCTTAATATTCCGAGAAATGAAGCAGCTTTGAATTTCTAATAATCTTTTGGAGAATTAGTTCTGGCACTTCTTCTATGAGAAGATGTTAGAAAACGTATAAAAAGGTGGAATGTCAAACCTTAATGGTGCAATAACAATCATCCGACCGTGAAGTGTCGGCTGGATACTTCCGTGATTTAACCGTTATCAACACCACAGAGAAACCAACAACTATCTTAGAAAGATATAAGGGCCAGAAGGCCCGACCAATGTTTGTGCTTGAGTGACAAGATGGTAGGACCTGGCGCCCAAATTGTGTCGAGATGGGTACACATGTCTAGGAGAATCTGTAAGGGGAGAAAGAAATTTGAACCGCTTTGCCACAACAGGAACTTCATTTTCTCATGAAAAAAAAATTTGATGGAGCGTGCTAGATCTGTGATGATTGAATGATGTCTCATTAATCAGATCACATTACGTGTTATTCTACACCAAGTATTGTTGCTTCCATTAGCTTTCAGTTATTTTTTCTATAGCCGTACGTAAAAAAAAACGCTCACATAAATTTGAGATAGGAATAAATGATTCTATTTATTTTGGAAGACATCTGGTTGATGACTTTGTTCAACAACTACGGACAGTTAAATTTTTTGTTTATTAGGTAAGCTTGATGAACTGTTCTTGTGAAATACCTGATAACTCAAAATTGTGTAATTCCGACTCTCGTTTTGAATTTTTTATTTTTTTTGTTTCTTGCAATTTGAATTTACCGACGATCAATGTTATTTCATCTTTAGGGTTCGGTGGATTGAAAGGTTATAACAGCCAAGTTCCTAGAGCAAAATCTGTCAAACTTGCTGTTAATTGTTCAGTAATTTATGAACAATCCCCATAGAAGTTAGAAACGTTAAAAATCAGTGGTCCCTTGGAGGAATTGATTGTTTTTTCAGAAAATCCATATAATTGAAAAAAGGAATGGAGTAATTAGAGGCAATGAAAGGAATAGAAAAAATTACGAAAAGCACTGCCGTGAAGTCAGGAGCTTTTGAGCGCTCGTACATCCACCTTGTAGATTCGGATTTTCCAGTTTTAGAAATCAATTGAAGGAATTTTCGGCAGCTGTCAAAAAAAATCTGAAACTTAGGCGAAACTCCAGACTTCATGTCAGTGCTTCAGCTGATCATTTTTTTTTCGATAATTCGCGGTTCTATGGTCTTGGTCATGCGATCTGGACATAATGCAAATACATTATTCCTCAGCTATGTGCAAAATTTAATTCAAATCCAATCAGTAGTTTTGAAACTATCAGAAAAAAAATATTTTGAAGTGCCATATTTATGGAACCCCTAGTATAATTTTGCTCATTGATGAACGTGACCGCGATCCAAACCCACCCTGAAAATTTCGAGTTTCTTGGCCTATCCGTTCAAAAGTTACAATTTTCTATGGTTTCTATGGTTCTATTCATGCGATCTGGACAAAAAATTGCTTTAATATATCATTCTCGATTGAAATACAAAATTTCATCTCGATCGAATCCGTAGTTTCGAAATTATCGGGAAATCAAAATTTCAAACGACCGTATTTACGGAACCCCTAGTATAATTTTGCTCATTGATAAACGTGAACGCGACATTTCAGATCCCCACCTATCCTGAAAATTACAAGTCCCTAGGCCTTTCCGTTCGAGAGTTATGATTTTCTGTGGTTTCTATGGTTCTGGTCATGTGATCTGGAGAAATGTAGCTTGAATATATCATTCTCCATAAGTATACAGAATTTCGTCACGATCGAATATGTAGTTTTGAAATTATGGAGAAAACTAAAGATCAAACAACCATTTTTACGGAACCCCTAGTATAATTTTGGTCATAGATGACGAGATCCACACCTATCCTGAAAATTTCAAGTCCCTAGGCGTTTCTGTTCAAAAGTTACCATTTTCTATGGTTTCTATGGTTCTGGTCATGCGATCTGGACAAAATTTCACATGTAGCTTGAACACCTCCATTCGAGTGCAAAATTTCATCTCGATCAAATCTGTAGTTTTCAAGTAATCAGGGGAACAAAACTTTGAACGGCCATATTTACGGAACCCATGGTGAAATTTGGCCCAATAAAAAACTTAACCGAGGCATTCGGGAACTGAACACAAACTGAAAATTTCAAGTCTCTAGGTTGTTGTTCCGTTCGAGAGTTATCGTGCTTACTTCCGGACGGACGGGCGGCCGGACGGACAGACTCGAATTTTCCGACGGATTCGTCATCAGTGAGTCGAACATAGTCGTTTGAGACCATTTTCGGCTCAAAATTCGAAAAATACAGACATCGTGACGAAATGATATAGCCCTCGTGTAAGTAGTACGAGCGCTCAAAAAAGGGGCAAAGTACGTTTAGGAGCACGCTGTGACAGTAACGCACCGTTGCATTAACGAGAAACTGAAAATATCTCACATCTCGACAAGACAACATCACAACTAACAACATATCTCATTCAACCCTATTTGCGTTGGAGGTGTTTCTATAGGATGCCTAATTTTTTCATTTCTCAGTAACACATATAATATGTGATATATTTTACCACATCATTTCATAACTTTTGAAAGAAGACAACTCCAATTTTTCATCTATATAGGGCCAATAGTTGAAAACTGGCGGTGTCATACGGAAAGACGAACGGACATAACCATATAGGAGTTCCGTCTTTGGCATTTTGGAAACGAAACCTTAAAATTGACATTGGCACTATGAAATACTGGACTTCAGTTTTGTTTGGATTTCTTATTTGGACCCAAAATGGTTTGCGGTCAGAATTAATTCAAAACCAGTACATAAATAAACATGCACAATATAACGAGTTCGAAATTTGAAGCACGACTAAGGCTGATTTAATATATAATATTAAACTGCCATTTTGCACTGCCTATTTGCCTAGATACATATATTAATAGTTCATTTCAATTACAAAGATACCAAATGGCTTCTAATTGGTCAAAGTTGTCGTCCACTAAAAAACCGTTCACTAATCCTAATCCTCATCATCGAGAAGACAATTAACATAAACAATACCTGAGTTAAAAAGCAAAAGTGTTTTCTCGCCGTATTCACCATTCCGAACAAAGAGAATCTCACGCATCATTATTTCAGAACCTGATATATGGTCAATTGAGTGGAAATCGGCTCTAATTGCTAGGTACATACGTTATGGAACAATACCCATTCGTTCCAAGTTTATATTTCATTCGGTAACTTCCGTCTCATTATTTTTATTACTTAAGAGCTTACACCCAGATCGTTTTCGTCGTTAAATGTTCATTTCCCAATGTTCCCGATTTTCTGGAAGCGATTCCTTTGTTTGTTATCGAAAATTTCAATGGACTATTATTGGCCTTTATCTATCAATCGTGAGAATTTGAAATTTTTAATGTCTTCATTGTGACAAAGAGATGATATTAACTATGGCGTAAAAAAATGATCATCACGAATAATAGCAGTGTCTATACCTAGATAATTGAATGTGGGAAATCTAAGAGTCCCTCAGAATGTTGAAAATTTAAGGATTAAATTCTTGCAACTCTGTGAAAAGAAACTCGAAATCAAATTGAAAAAGGCAGATATTGTCAAATGTTATAAAATCAGCACAATGGAAAGAGCAAACAGGACAATTATCGTTAAATTTAGTAGTTTGTCGATGAAGAAAACAATAATGAGGAATGCAATAAAACTGAAAGGAAGCAATATTGGCATTGCAGAGGAAATGATAAAGAGCCGTCTGAAACTTTACAAGTCTACTCGAGAGAAGTTGAACAGCGGGAACGTTTTTACCCGAAATGGCACTATTTTTGTCAAAACTGGTGACAGAATACAAAAAATCGAAAATTTCACTTCACTGGAAAAAATGATCATTGTTTGAAACTTGATTCAGGGGTGATACATTGGAGTGCAATGTGGTTTCTGTCTTTGATCAATCGAAGAATATATTTTGTTTTTTAGTTTTTGAAGGATGTTAGAATACATGGAGGTGATTGAGTCAAGTACAAGGTTTAATTCAAAAATTTTTGATGATGCTAGAAAGGTAGGCGATTTATTTATTGGAAATAATAAATTCAACATTTTACATTTGGATATTCGTAGTTCGAAAAAGAATTACGATGAATTGTGTATTTATTTGAATGAAATAAACTCAGGTAGCTTGGATGTGATGGTTTCGTCTGAAACTTTTGAGATACTCGTAGATGATGTTTCTGTTTTCGGTTTCGATCAGTTCAGTGTATACAGAGTGGATCTTCGTTCAACAAAAATGACGGCATTATCATTTATATTAAGAATAAATACCATGTCAAAACAGAAATAGTGGAGTTCACCGAAATTAAAATCATTAGAAGCGAGATAGACTGCGGTGAGGGTTGCATTGTGGGAATAATTTCGGTATACCGACCCCCTTCTACTCGTACTTCGATATTTCTTGATGATTTGGAAGATTATTTGAATCTACTGGAGTATAAAAAGGTGGAGTTTCTCATAAGCGTTATAAATTTGAACTTGATCAATGTATAAAGCGAGGAAATAAATACATATTCAAATATTTCATGCCAAAACGCTTCTTTCATATGCATTGACGCTCCAACTAGGGAAACAGAACATTCGTCAACGCTTATTGATCACATATTCACAAAATCGAGGAGTATGGAATGCTTCTGAGAAGATAAAAGTTTTTATTCTTCGATCTTTCCTCACTGACCATTACATGATAGAATCATCTATGAGGAATCTTAGATATACAGGTAAAGAGATAGGAAATAGAAATGAAAATGTTATAGATTTGAATAAGTTAAACAGTCTCTTGGGGGCTGAGGGGTGGGCTGATGTTTTGGGTGCCCATGTTCAGAATGCATTCTCATGCTTCATAAATGAATATGGAGACTTTTCAAGCCAATCTACTAATGTTATTAAATACAATAGTTCTTCACGATAAAGGAAAGCTTGGATAACTGAAGGACTCATTATGTCTATAAATGTGTGAGATAAATTAAAAAGAAAATCAAATCGCGAATACTTCATCGAAAAACATTGTTATTACATATAAAAAAATTAGAAATACTTTAAATAAAACAATAAAACTAGCAAAACAATTGTTTTATCAACGCAAGATATCGAAAACTAAGGATAATTCTAATGATTCTGAAAGACCGGGATTTCCTGGGAAAAAATATGCTAGTTAACTCATACCAGTTCGGATTTAGAAAGAATAAAAGTACCCAAGATGCTTTTTTTGAATTGATAAAACAAATCCACAATAATTGGCAACTTAAAAATGGAACTTTAGCCGGCTTCTTAGACCTGGATAAGGCGTTTAACACAGTATCACATAGTATACTTCTAGAAAGAGCAGAAAAAGTCGGCATACGGGGACAGGCACTTGAGTTAATGAGAAACTACCCAACTGACAGAAAACAGAGGACCAAAATAGGGCATGTGTATAGCTCTCATCGGACGGTGGAGACTGGGGTTGAATAGAAGTCTTCTGAGTATAAATACTTCGAAAAGGTTTTTCATGGCTTTTTCTGCAACAGCCCACGATCAACCTAATTGTGAAAGATTAAACATCCACTCATTCTGTATGGACTCGGACGGGTGCTGTAGTTGCGAATATATAAAGAAAACCAGTTGCCAAGATTTTTAACCTCATACTCTAGATAAGTCGTAATTCCTTTAGTTTGAACAATATCCCACATGTAAAGATTTAATTGAATTATTTGCTTGTTCCTGAAATGTCTATGATCGCTCAATCTTGTTTTGAAGCACGTGTCCGTTTATTTAAACTTGAGAGTTCCTATGCCATTCTCCACTGCCTGGAAATCAGTCAGCTTGAGAGTGTCCCGAGTTGAAGCTTGCTGCGAGTGATCCTGAGCAAAACCCTTCACATCGACATCTACATTCTACAAGGAGTATTTTGGAGTCCTGCAGCATCCTGTTCAACGAACCGTGAATACCCTCGAGAGTAAATAGTGCACTGGAAGCAGAACTCTCTTTTCGAATCATTCCCTAGAGTCGAGAACCCCGATAGACCTTTATTTAGTTGAGATAAGTGGATATAAGATTGTGTAGTGTTGAGAGATTGGAAATTCCTTGAATTTCCTTAATTGATATTGTAACTAGACAATTTCTTTTACATTTCACTCTTAATACATTGTTAAAAATCGACAAGGAATTTTGTTGCTGGGATAATCAAGCCTTTCCTGAGAAATTAACAGTAGATTTTCATGCTCTAAATTTATAAGGTGATGTAATGTTATACTTGGCGCCCAACGTGGGGCTAAGTTAGTAATACCGTTGGACGTTATCGTAGTGCAATCCTCACGATTTTTTTTTCCACAAATCTGGTATTTTTCGACGAATTTTCCCTCTCAAACGTCGCATACCCCTTAGATATCATTGAGCGCTCGTACTACTTACACGAGGGCTATATCATTTCGTCATGATGTCTGTATTTTTCGAATTTTGAGCCGGAAATGGTCTCAATCGACTATGTTCGACTCACTGATGACGAATCCGTCGGAAAATTCGAGTCTGTCCGTCCGTAAGCACGATAACTCTCGAACGGAACAACCTAGAGACTTGAAATTTTCAGTGTGGGTTCAGTTCCGAATGCCTCGGATAAGTTCGTTAATGGGCCAAATTCCACCAGGGGTTCCGTAAATATGGCCGTTCAAAGTTTTGTTCCCCTGATTACTTGAAAACTACAGATTTGATCGAGATGAAATTGTGCACTCAAATGGAGAATGAGGTGTTCAACCTACATGTGAAATTTTGTCCAGATCGCATGACCTGATTCATAGAAACCATAGAAAATTGTAACTTTTGAACGGAAACGCCTAGAGACTTGAAATTTTCAGGATAGGTGTGGATCTCGAATGTCGTGATCTCGTTCATCTATGAGCAAAATTATACGGGTTCCGTAAATATGATCGTTTGAAATTTAGTTTTCTTGATAATTTCAAAACTACAGATTCGATCGTGACGAAATTTTGTATACTCATGGAGAATGATATATTCAAGCTACATTTCTCCAGATCACATGACCAGGACCATAGAAACCATAGAAAATCATAACTTTTGAACGGAAAGGCCTAGGGACTTGAAATTTTCAGGATAGGTGTGGATCTCGAATGTCGTGATCACGTTCATCTATGAGCAAAATTATACTAGGGGTTCCGTAAATATGGTCGTTTGAAATTTAGTTTTCTTGATAATTTCGAATCTACAGATTCGATCGTGACGAAATTTTGTATACTAATGGAGAATGATATATTAAAGCAATATTTTGTCCAAATCGCATGACCAGAACCATAGAAACCATAGAAAATTGTAACTTTTGAACGGAAAGGCCTAGGATTTTGAAATTTTCAGGATGGGTTTAGATCGCGGCGGTCACGTTCATCAATGAGCAAAATTAGACTAGGGGTTCCGTAAATATGGCCGTTCAAAATATTAAATTCCTGATAGTTTCGAAACTACTGATCGGATTGGAATGAAATTATGCACCTAGCTGAGGAATAATGTATTCAAACTACGTGTAAAATTTTGTCCCGATCGCATCACCAAGACCATAGATTACGTAGAAAATTCTAGCGAATTATCGAAAAAAAATTGATCAGCTGAAGCCCTGACATGAAGTCTGGAGTTTCGCCGAAGTTTCAGAATTTTTTCGACAGCTGTCGAAAATTCCTTCAATTGATTTCTAAAACTGGAGAATGTGAATCTACCAACAAGGTGCATGTACGAGCGCTCAAAAGTTCCTGCCTTCACAGCAGTGCTTTTCGTAATTTTTTTTATTGACTTCAATTCCATTTGCAATGCAAAATTTAAGACAGATTCTCTGTTCGATATTTTCATGACGTTCAAACTCGTCATGCCAACTTAGCGAAAACTTGAATTTCGAAAACCCGTTAAAAAGGGGTTTTTGAATGAATGATCAATTCCCGAGACATTCTTGACTGAATATATTTTCCTTCATTTTGGATGCCCGTTCTACTTACCCAAGGCTATATCATTTCGTCACGATGTCTGTATTTTTCGAATTTCGATCGCATGACCAGAACCATAGAAACCATAGAAAATTATAACTTTCGAACAGAAAAGCCTAAGGGCTTGAAATTTTCAGGGTAGTTTCAGATCTCGAATGTCGGGGTCACGTTCAACAATGAGCAAAATTAGACTAGGAGTTCCGTAAATATGATCGTGCGAAATTTTGTCCAGATCGCATTACCAAGACCATAGATACCGTAGAAAATTCTAGCGAATTATCGAAAACAATTGATCACTTACCACTGACGTGAAGTTTGGAGTTTCGCCTTAGTTTGAATTTTTTCATAACTGTCAAAAATTTCTTCAATTTGTTTATAAAACTGGAAAATGCGAATCTACCTACAGGGTGCATGAACGAGCGCTCAAAAGCTCCTGACTTCACGGCAGTGCATTTTATAATTTTTTTCCACAAAACTGTTCTTTTTCGACTTATTTACTTCATTTCATTCTTCAAGTTCAAGACATACCTATATTCTTTGTTTGAAATTTTCATCCATTGTAAAAATCTGAAAACACAATAGAGATGAACTGACAAAGTGGAGCCAACTACTTACAGATGACGTTCAAACTCGGCGTGAGTAGAGAGGACAGTCGTGCCAACTTAGCGGAAACTCGAATTTCGGAAACCCGTTTAACTTTCTTGACTCAATATATTTCCCTTCCTCTTATTTTACCGGTCGGTGGGGTGCTAATTTTCAGTTTTTCATTTTTCTAAAAAATAATATTGAACTGAACGTAGAAGATTTCTCTCGATTGCTATAGATAGGGAACATGTTGCCGGCATCTGGCAGAATGTCACTATTATTGTTATACTCACTACCACCTCCACTCAAGTTTGTGTCTTGTGGACGACTTTGATAGCTCTTCAAAGTAAAGCGTTTGGAATATTCGGAGATTTTGTATTGTTACCTATCTACTATACAAAATTGTTACCTATAGTTTTTTTTCGATTTGTGTGAGATCTTTTGAAATGTCTCTGGGCCAGGTGGTTTTATATCACCTTATATTCAAAATACATTTTCTTGTTATGATCGAAGTTGAAATTGAAAGAACGAGAGATTTTCGATTGTTACCCGAACTAAACGCACTTATTAGATATGAAATTTAAATACATCCTGTGCCCTGTTCTAGTTCTTGTTGCGACTCTCAAACACAAAATTGTTCTATACGAATACCTGTGAAAATGGCTTCCGGTAACTATTTCCTTTAAATGCCGTATAAATAATATACCTTATTTGAATCAAGCACAGCCATCAACGGAATTCAAAACATAATTAATGTGTAAAAACATGCAATTAGTAAAATTTGATGATAAGCCCACTCACGTCGTAAGTTTCTCGGAGATTGGGGTCAGGATATCCATTTCTGTGAATATTGAGTTAATAGCGGGTCACGCATGGAATCGAATCAATTATTATACACATGTGAAAGAAGTTCGAACCGATATTAATACACGGTTAATACTTACATGAGAAAAAAAAGATGGTTGATAAGTGGTATTGATTGAGCTTTCTTTTCGGTATTTCGAGGGGAATAGACTGTGATGGAATTGTGGGAATCAACTCGAATTCAGAGAAAAGAAATAGTGAAAATACATAATATCGGTAATGCAGTTTATTATGAATTGAACAAAAATGGTCATTCATGCAATATGAGTAAAACTTGCGTGCATTTTACGAATGGAAATTTTCCATCACAGAAAGAGACATAAGATGTGTTGCTCGCATATGTTTCGAAAATTAATACACTATCTCTAGGTCTAGAGGACACGTTATATTCCAAAAAAAAAATTGTTTTGAAAAGATTGGTGTTCCTTGAGGATAAAACCTAATAAACAGTCAGGAAACTTCCGTTTGGGCCTAATCAAGCAGTGGAACCATTTATTTCAGTTTTCAATTCTGAACTGACAATAAAAATCTCACCGTTACTATGGACATGCTAGACATAATTTAGGCACTTCAAAAAAATCAAATTCACTCGGAAAATTGTATCGCGGAGAAGTGTATGTATATATAAAAATTGAGAAAAGCACTGCCTTGAAGACAGGAGCTTTTGAGCGCTCGTACATGCACCTTGTAGGTAGATTCGCATTCTCCAGTTTCAGAAACCAATTGAAAAGATTTTGACAGCTGTCAAAGGAAATTTCAAACTAAGGCGGAAATCCAGACTTCACGTCAGTGCTTTAGGTGACCAATTTTTTTGATATCTATGGTCTTGGTAATGCGATCTGGACAAAATTTCCCACGTAGTTTGAATACATTATTCTTTATCTATGTGCGAAATTTCATTCCAATCCAATAGGTAGTTTCGAAATTATCAGGAAGAAAAAAGTTTGAACGGCTATATTTACGGAACCCATTGTCAAATTTTGCTCATTGATTAACGTGACCGCAACATTCGAGATCCACACCAATCCTTGAAATTTCAAATCCCTAGGCCTTTCCATTACAAAGTTATAATTTTCTATGGTTTCTATGGTTCTGGTCATGCGAGCTGGACAAAATTTTGCATGTAGCTTGAACACGTAATTCTCCATCTGAGTGCGAAATTTCACCTCGATCGAATCTGTAGTTTCGAAGTAATCAGGAAAACAAAATTTCGAGCGGCCATATTCACGGAACCCCTTGGCGAATTTTGTCCTATAAAAATCTTAACCGCGGCATTCGAGATTCGAACCTACCCTGAAAATTTCGAGTCTCTAGGACATTCCGGTCGAGAGTTATCGTGTATACGGCCGGACTGACTCGAATTTTTTGAAGGATTCGTCATCAGTGAGTCGAACATAGTCGTTTGAGACCATTTTCGGCGCAAAATTCGAAAAATACAGACAGTCAAAGAAATTTTCAACTAAGGCGAAACTCCAGACTTCACGTCAGTGCTTTAGGTGATTATTTTTTCGGTAATTCGCTAGAATTTTCTACGGTATTGTTATGGTTCATTCAAGATAATAATGTTATTTTGAAATTTATGAAAACCACTAACAATATTCAAATAATTTTGTTTTAATTATATATTTTTAATTTTCCCGAGACTTTATTTCAATGAAGGTTTTAAAAGTGAACGAGTAATAATTTGTTATGGTTCGTTCAAGATATAAATATTAAATTTTGAAATTTCCTAAATCCACTAACAATATTCAAAGATTTTTGTTTTAATTATATATTCAATTTTGCTCGAGATCCCTACCTCAAGAAAGGTTCTAAAATGAACAATCAAAAGAATTTTTTTCACAAAATTATATAATCAACAATCTATTTCTACAAAACAAGCCAAACTATCAAAAGAAACTAAAAAAAAATATATCTAAACTCAAAATAACATTCAATTTGTGAGTGCACTCACTATGTTCAACTAACTCCAATATCAATTCTCCTTCTTATATCCAGCACGCCGTTTTGATATCTCCTTCACTCTCCAAATCAATTCAAGCAATTCAATCTCCTCTTGACAAAGTTCCAAATACTATTTACTATACTTTTCTTCTCTCAAACCAATTTATTTGCAAACTTTTTGAAATATCAATTTCCACTCGGACGTTTTTTTCGATCAATTGTCAACTAGCTCCTTTATTTCTTCCCAAATTATTTTGTATTGCATTCCCTTGGTATGCCAACATTCTTGATACATTTTCCATCTTCACATGCACATCTTCATTTCGATATTCTTCATAAACATAACTTAACTAAATTTAACTATTAAGAGTTAATACTTTCAACAAATTCATATTTTTCTTATTTTCAAATAATCTGAAACTTCTTTCAAAATATAATTTTACAATAATTTATAAATTGATCGAATTTACAGAAATGACTATAAGATGTTTGGAGGTTCTTGAATTTTTGGTGATATTACATATTTGAATTTATTTCATTCTAAATTCTTGAAACTTTTGAGAAATATAACCATTTTTGAGCGCTCGTACTACTAATACGAGGGCTATATCCGATATCTATATCGATAGAGTTCGACTGACTGATGACGAATCCGTCGAAAAATTCGAGTCTGTCATTCCGTTCGTCCGTATACACGACAACTCTCGAACGGAATGTCCTAGAAATTTGAAATTTTCAAGGTAGGATAGGTGTGGATCTTGAATGTTGCGGTCACCTTCATCAATGAGCAAAATTAGACTAGGGGTTCCGTAAATATGGCCGTTCGAAATTCAGTTTTCTTGATGATTTCGAAACTATGGATTAGATCGTGACGAAATTTTGTATTTAAATTGGGAATGATTTATTCGAGCTACATTTCTTCCAGATCACATGATCAGAACCATAGAAATCATAGAGAATTATAACTTTCGAACAGAAAGGCCTAGGGACTTGAAATTTTCAGGGTAGGTTCGGATCGCGAATTTCGCGATCATGTTCTTCGATGAGCAAAATTAAACTAGGGGTTTCGTAAATATGGCCATCCAAACTATTTTTTTCCTGATTTCGAAACTACCCATTGGATTGGAATGAAATTTCGCACATAGGTGAAGAATAATATATTCAAACTACGCGGGAAATTTTTTCCAGATCGCATTACCAAGACCATAGATACCATAGAAAATTCTATCGAATTATCGAAAAACAAACTGGTCACCTACAGCACTGACGTGAAGTCTGGATTTTCGCCTTAGTTCGAAATATTCTTGGAGAGTTGTCAAAATCTTTCCAATTGGTTTCTAAAACTAGAGAAGCTCCTGACTTCATGCCAGTGCTTTTCGTCATTGCTTCTTTCATAACAATATCTATGGTCTTGGAAATGCGATCTGGACAAAATTCCGCACGTAGTGTGATTACGATATTCTTCATCTATGTGTATATTTCATTCCAATCCTATCAGTATTTTCGAAATTATCAGGAAAAAAATATTCTGAACGGCCATATCTACGGAACCCCTCGTCTAATTTTGCTCATTGATAAACGTGATCGCGACATTCGCGATCCAAACCTACCCTGAAAATTTCAAGTCCCAAGGCCTTTCCGTTCGAAATTTATAATTTGCTATGGTTTCATTCATCATTCTCCAAAATTTCGTCGCGATCGAATTCGTAGTTTTGAAAAGATCAAGAAAACTAAATTTCAAACGACCTTATTTACGGAACCTTCAGTCTAGTTTTGCTCATAGATGAACATGGCCACGGAACTCGAGATCCACACATATCCTGAAAATTTCTAGTTCCTATGCCTCTGAGTTCAAAAGTTATAATTTCCTATGGTTTCTATGGTTCTGGTCATGCGATCTGGACGAAATTTTGCATGTAGCAACACGTTACGAGTCAGTGCAAAATTTCATTTCGATCGAATCTGTAGTTTCGGAGTAATAAAAAAAAAAATTTCGAACGGCCATATTCACGGAACCCCTGGTGGAATTTTGCCATTAACGAATTAACCGCGGCATTCGAGAAATGAACCCACACTGAAAATTTCAGGTCTCTAGGATGTTTCGTTCGAGAGTTATCGTGCTTACGGACGGCCGGACCAACTCCAATTTTTCGACGGATTCATCATCAGTGCCTATTGAGACCATTTTCGGCTCAAAATTCGAAAAATACAGACATCGTGACGATCTGATATAGCCCTCGTGTAAGTTAAACGAGCGCTCAAAAAACTCGAACAACGAAACCACCTGAAATTCAGTTCAGTGAGCACACAAGTATTAGTTTGGTGGGAAATGCATTCATTTTATATAACCGCAGGGATGAATACATAAATGCGTCGAAATAATCTTCAACCTGTTTCAACGACCACTTTTTTTCATTGATCGGTGAAAAATTTATGAAAACTCAGATTTCCTACCAAACACGTCACAAGATGTAGAAATGTGATTTCGCTATTTAAACGAATAATCGAATCGTTGACAAAGATGGCAATTTGCCAGTTTCAGCTCCGGCAAAAGAGTGCTGTTTATCCATGGAGTTCATTGAATTAATAACCATCTGAGCTAACAACGTAATGATCATACAACCGTCTAACTGTAATAAATTATAACATAAGGCACCATATCAGTATTTACTTCAGGCCGGAATAATTTGTTTCAGAATGTCTCTTCGATTGAGGTTTAGCGCAGACCAGATTGCTGTGGATATTACCGATTGAATATTTTTATTACGACGATAACTCAAACGAAATTGAATACTTCAGGTATCACAGACTGAAAAACAAGATTAATCCCCCAGTTCCGCCTAGATTTATTGAGATATCTTTGAAGATTCTAATCGGCTATTCATAAAATATTGAAATAGTCTGTGAACTAACTGATGAGAACATACTCGTACCATCTTGGAGCGACAGTTTGATACTAGTTGGGTCCCTGGCGATTTGCTTAGGCAAACTACATACATTTTTCATTCTCATTTATACGGAAAGTACAACTAGATAATTTCCGAAGTATTCCTCGATTCGAATACGTATTGTTTGATCTACAGTTGAATCACAACACTGTTTTATAAGTTTCAAAGATCGTGGCCAATTCAACAACAAGCTCAAACTCATAATAAATGAATAGTTTTTCATCATTCTCTACAATTATTACCGTTAAATACGTAGGCTTAGCTAATATGCATATGGTTAAACCGTAAGTGTTTAGTGCAAAATTATCTTATCTGTGATCATTTCGATTTGACATAACACTGTTTCGAGAATATCGAACCACAGATTCTGTGAACCAAATCAGAAGAAAGTGTGACAAATAATGTCAATTTATGGAATCTTAACTTTAAGAGATCGCAGAATTATATGGAGTATGTTACATTTTTCACCATACCAGATCAGAAAAACACAATGCTATTTTCACGTGTAGCACCTGTGAAGCTTTATTTATATATAATCCATTTTTTGAGCGCTCGTTACTTACACGAGGGCTATATCATTTCGTCACGATGTCTGTATTTTTCGAATTTTGAGCCGAAAATGATCTCAATCGACAGAGTTCGACTCACTGATGACGAATCCGTCAAAAAATTCGAGGCTGTCCGTCCGGCCGTCCGTAAGCACGATAACTCTTGAACAGAACAACCTAGAGACTTGAAATTTTCAGTCTGGGTTCAGTTTCCAAATGCGGCGGTTAAGTTAATTAATGGGCAGAATTCCACCAAGGATTTCGTAAATATGACCGTTCAAAATTTTGATCTCCTGATTACTTTGAAACAACAGATTCGATCGAGATGAAATTATGCACTTGAATGGAGAATGAGGTGTTGAAGCTACATGTGAAATTTTGTCCAGATCGCATGAACAGAACTATAGGAAGCATAGAAAATTTCCACTTTTGAACGGAAACGCCTAGGGACTTGAAATTTTCGGACCTCG
The DNA here is from genome assembly GCA_963966015.1 of Aphidecta obliterata. Classification (NCBI taxonomy): domain Eukaryota; kingdom Metazoa; phylum Arthropoda; class Insecta; order Coleoptera; family Coccinellidae; genus Aphidecta; species Aphidecta obliterata. The sequence continues at coordinate 4,688,505 of OZ014432.1, forward strand.
AATGTCGTGATCACGTTCATCTATGAGCAGAATTATACTAGGGATTCCGTAAATATTCTCGTTTGAAATTTAGTTTTCTCGATAATTTCAAAACTACAGATTCAATCGTGACCAAATTTTGTATACAAATGGAGAATGATATATTCAAGCTATATTTCTACAGATCGCATGACCAGAACCATAGAAACCATAGAAAATCATAACTTTCGAACGGAAAGGCCTAGGGACTTTTCAGGATAGGTGTGGATCTGAAATGTCGCGTTCACGTTTATCACTGAGCGGATTTATGATAATACGGTCGTTTGAAATTTAGTTTTCTCGATAATTTCGAAACTACGGATTCGATCGAGACAAAATTCTGTATTTTAATGAAGAATGATATATTAAAGCTACATTTTGTCCAGATGGCATGACCAGAACCATAGAAACCATAGAAAATTATAACTTTCGAAGGGAAATGCCTAGCGACTTGAAATTTTCAGGGTAGGTTTGGATCGCGAATGTCGAGGTTACGTTCATCAATGAGCAAAATTCCGTAAATATGGCCGTTCAAAATATTTTTTTCCTGATAACTTCGAAACTACTACTTAGATTGAGAAGAACATAGCTGAAGAATAATCTATTCAAACTACGTGCAAAATTTTGTCCAGATCGCATCACCAAGACCATAGATACCGTAAAGAATTCTAGCGAATTATCGAAAAAAAATTGGTCACCTAAAGCACTGACGTTAAGTCTCGAGTTCCGCCTTAGTTTAAGAATGTTGTTGGCAGCTGTCAAAAAATTTTTAAATTTGTTTCTGAAACTGGAAAATGCGAATCTACCTACAAGGTGGATGAACGAGCGCTCAGAAGCTCCTGACTTCACGGCAGTGCTTTTATAATTTTTTAATGTCCCGTATGTAGACACACAATTTCAGGAGGATATGGCGAAGTTTCTGAGATACCAAGTTCATGAAACTTTTTTTTTGCGCGCTTTTTTCTATGAACAACGGCATTATTACTTTTCCCAAATGTCTTTAATTTTCGAATTCAAGCCGAGAATAGTCTCAAACGATTAAGTTAGACTCATAGATGAAGAATTCGTGGTCACGAGAGATCGACTTGAAATTATTTTTTAATTTATTTTTTGACAATCGGAACAAATCTGAAGATCACAGATATCCTTTGACGTTTTTCTCGATAATTATCCCGAACTTGGTGATGACTCATGATTCTTGAAGAAACACGAGCAGATTTTAAAAGAAATAGACCGAATAGCTGAAACGAATGAAAACGAATCCTTACACGTTTCTTCAAAACTCACGTGCAGTTTCCAGGAATTTTCGATCAATTTCGGCAAGTTGTATTCCGTCCAGAATGCAATCGACATCGATGATATCGAAAATGGAAAGAAGTGGATTGAAGTAAGAAATAGAGATACGTATTTATTTTCAACAATTTTCTTGACTCATAATGTGTTTTGTTTTATTTGTTTTCAAGAATTGTATGGGATGATTTCCCTCTATTCTACGCAATAAAGTACTTTGGGACACGAATCTAGGATAATAAATACGCTTTCTTATCTGATACCATGTAATTATCTTTTTGAGCGCTCGTAAGTACTACTTACACGAGGGCTATATCAATTCGCCACGATGTCTGTATTTTTCGAATTTTGTGCCGAAAATAGTCTCAAACGACTATTTTAGACTCACTGATGACGAATCCGTCGAAAAATTCGAATCTGTCCGTCCGGCCGGCCGTCCGGCCGTCTACACGATAACTCTCGAACGGAAAGTCCTAGAGACTTGAAATGTTCAGGGTAGGTTCGAATCTCGAATGCCGCGGTTGAGTTCGTTATTGGGCAAAATTCGCCCAGGGGTTCCGTAAATATGGCCGCTCGAAATTTTGTTTTTCTTTTCTTCGAAACTACAGATTCGATCAAGGTGAAATTTTGCACTCAGATGGAGAATTACGTGTTCCATCTCGCATGACCAGAACCATAGAAACCATAGAAAATTATAACTTTGTAATGGAAAGGCCTAGGACTTGAAATTTTCAGGATAGGTGCAGATCTCGAATGTCGTGGTCACGTTCATCAATGAGCAAAATTAGACTTAGGGTTCCGTAAATATAGTCGTTTGAAATTCAGTTTTCTTGATAATTTCAAATCTATGGATTTTGATCGTGATGAAATTTTGTATTCAAATTGAGAATGATATATTCGAGCTATATTTTTTTCAGATCGCATGATCAGAACCAAAGAAACCATAGAAAATCATAACTATTGAACGCTAAGGCCTAGGGAAATTTTCAGGATAGGTTCGGATCGCAAATTTAGCGGTCATGCTCATCAATGCGCAAAATTCGACTAGGGGTTCCGTAAATATAGCCTTTCAAACTATTTTTTTCCTGATAATTTCGAAACTACTCATTGGATTGGAATGTAATTTAGCACATAGATGAATAATGTATTCAAACTACGTGGGAAATTTTTTTCAGATCGCATTACCAAGACCATAGATACCGTAGAAAATTCTAGAAATTATCGAAAAAAAAATTGTTCTTTTAAAGCACTGAGGTGAAGTCTGGATTTTCGCCTTAGTTTGAAGTTTTCTTTGACAGCTGTCAAAATCTTTCCAATTGATTTCTAAAACTGGAAAAAGCGATTCTACCTACAAGGTGCATGTACGAGCGCTCAAACGCTACTACTGCCGTCACGGCAGTGCTCTTCTCAATTTTTATTTCTAGAGAAGTTTCGGTTGGAAGGTGGATTAAACGAAACGTTAACTACGATATTTCCAATATTATTTCCTTTAACGTTGAAGATAATAAACCAACAAAAATCAATTCTCATAGTGAAATAATAACAATAGTGCCATAATAAAAACCTGCAAGCAATTATTTGTGCCATAAGCTCGAGTGGACCAGGCGAATGCAGACACAAAGTGTACGTGTTCTATCAGTGCGAGTTCACATCGGATTCGAACGAGTTTGGCTCCCCCTGCTATTTTAATTGTTACCTGTACATCAGCTGACAGCGATATTGTTAGTCCATCACTAGATGTGGACGAGGTGGTTGTGGATAGGCACCATGGAATGCGTTTCATATGAGCTTGCCATACGTCGGCAACTTCGTCGTAAGCGAGATTTCGATGATTACGGTATGGCCTCGGCTGAGTTCCCGATGATTATGAGATTCGTAAAATAAGTCCTCTTTCTACATGATGCAGCCTTTTTATATTTCTTCTGAATTCGAAGCAAAAAAATGATATTCACTGAAATCATAGGCATCTACCACCACACGGAAATCCGAATAAACTTTAGTCGGTGACAGATATTTATGGTTTATAGTTATAGTTTTCAGCTAGGAAATAAAGTAAACCAACGCAACGAAAAAATACGTGGTCGAAGTAGGCCATGGACTCGCGAACGTATGGCTCAGCTTTTATCATGCGAATATGTCATTCTGTTTTCTAATACGTGTCCTTAATAGAAACTGTCACAGATCTTACTACTTGGGAAATTTACAACTCGAATTCAAAAAGAAAATTACTTGTGAAAATAAAAGATGGTTTCATCGAACGTTCCTTATTGAGTAAGGGAATGGTTGGAATTATGAAGGCCAGTAAAAGAAGGTAGTTTTCCTCAAAAGTAGAAAAGCAATCGACCGCAAAAAAGGGCCACAGAATTGATGAGTAATATTGGAGGAATAAAGGAAGAAGCATCACAGGATTTTGCAATAAGATATACATATTTCCATTTCGTTTGACCTGCTATGAAACAGAATAGCATTTCAATCAAAAATATCGGCTGTTTTCCTAATTCAAATGCATTTAATGTATCCATTTTTCCGAAGAACAATTTTTCATAGATAATTTGGCAAGCAGACCAACAAATCAATCCATGTGAATCCCCAGAGCATATCAAATTCTCTATTCGGTTTTGGGGGGTCAAGGAATCTTTCCATGGACTTGCAGAGAAGTGGGGACGGTTGCTGTTGGAGCGTTGAAGGATAAATTTTCTCTGATCAGCGCTGCGGTTCATTTTATAGCATTCCGTCTTTCAATTCGAATTTATCATCGCTAGCTGTACTGATGAAGTCGAAACCGATCTACAAATGCGAATAATGAATTTGATATTTTCTTGGGTTTGCATGGATTGATTTGTTGTCCTGCTTGTCGAATCATCTTTGAACAATGGTTCTTCGGAAAAATTAATACATTAGAAAATATTTTTGCCATATGAGATTACCAAACCCCACAAGATTTTTTAGCTGAGACATCCCTTCATTCTCATAAAATTAGACGTCGTATAAGCGAATTGTGGCAATTTCCTTTGATGGTTATTTGCTAGCCAAACATTATAAAGTCAAAATTCATGAAGTTATTGGAAGGAGTTGAATAGCTTTAAGTCAAAAAAATGATGAAAAGCACTGCCTTGAAGTCCGGAGCTTTTGGGCGCTCGTTCATCCACCTTGTAGGTAGATTCGCATTCTCCAGTTTTAGAAACCAATTGAAAAGATTCTGGCAGCTGTCAAAGAAAATTTCTAACTAATGCGAAAATCCAGACTTCACGTCAGTGCTTTAGGTGAACAATTTTTTTTTCGATAATCCGCTAGAACTTTTTACGGTATCTATAGTCTTGGTAATGCGATCTGAAAAAAATTTTCCACGTAGTTTGAATACATTATTCTCCATCTATGTGCGAAATTTCATTTCAATCCAAAAAGTAGATTCGAAATTATCAGGAAAAAAATACAGCTATATTTACGGAACCCCTAGTCTAATTTTGCTCATCGCTGAACGTGACCGCGAAATTCGCGATCCGAACCTATCCTGAAAATTTCAAGCCCCTAGGCTGATTTTCTATGGTTTCTATAGTTCTGATCATGCGATCTGGAAGGAATGTAGCTCAAATATATCATTCTCAATTTGAATACAAAATTTCGTCACGATCAAATCCATAGTTTTCAAAATAATCAAGAAAACTGAATTTCAAACAACCATATTCACGGAACTCATAGTCTAATTTTGCTCATTAATGAACATGTCCGCAATATCCAAGATCCACACCTATCGTGAAAATTTCAATTCCCTAGGCGTTTCCGTTCAAAAGTTACAATTATCTATGGTTTCTATGGTTCTGGTCATGCGATCTGGACAAAATTTCACATGTAGCTTGAACACCCCATTCTCCATCTGAGTGCAAAATTTCACCTCGATCAAATCTGTAGTTTCGAAGTAATCAGGAAAACAAAATTTCGAGCGGCCATATTTACGGAACCCCTGGGCGAATTTTGCCCAATAACGAACTCAACCGCGGCATTCGAGATCCGAACCTACCCTGAAAATTTCAAGTTTCTAGGACAATTCGTTCGAGAGGTATCTCGTATACGGCCGGACGGACAGACTCGAATTTTTTGACGGATTAGTCATCTATCAGTAGAACATAGTCGTTTGAGACCATTTTCGCCTCAAAATTCGAAAAATAGACATCGTGACGAAATGATATAGCCCTCGTGTAAGTAGTACGAGCGCTCAAAAAAGACGTAGAAGTCCTTAGATACTTGAAAAAAATCTTCAGGACCGGATGAGAAATCAGAAAACTAAGCATGAATTTCCTACAAGATCTTGTGTTTTTTTGTTCCTTTATTTTTTCAGGAATCCTAATTACCAAAAGCATGGAAATATTCGAAAAAATCTATGAGATCATCAACTCCTTATATCTAAGAAATGTTTTTAATTTGGCTAGAAGTATTATGAAGCCTATTTTGATCCATTCATATAGCTTCACTTCTTAATAAATACCTTTGGCAGAACAATCAAAAAGCCAGTTCAAAATTTACCAGTAATTTTGTTCGAAAAAACGGAGGAAAAAAATTCCGCTAAGAGTTTATGTCGTTGACATTCGTTTATATTTTGGTAAAGATGCTATATGCTATAAGAAACGCTGGTGTAGCTCATATCTGAAAAATTTTCGCAAATAACATTGTGAAATAGGTTATGTATTTTAAATAAGAAATAGTGGGAACTTTTTTGAATCTTATATTATTTCTTAGAACACTAAGATACTCTTGGCATAATCCTATGATTATATCTATCTAACAATGTAAGTATTATTCAGAAATCATGAATTTATGATATGATATGAATTTAGATCAATTTTTCGTATTTATAGTTACGTTCGAGGTCTGAATCCGCCAATTTGTTGATGGGCGAAATCCGCCGAAGGGTTCCGTACATAAAGCCATCTGAATTATCTCTCCCCAATAATTTGAAAAATACCGATGGGGTTTTTCTGATATATTTAATATAATTCGATGATTCTATCTTTCGGAGCTTATAAAAATAAAATGACAGTATTTGACATACTGACAATGGAGAATTGAAGAAATATATTTTTTAGAATTTTGGTATTTCAAAAACTATGCACCATGTCCTCCTGAAATGAAAATGATTTTTTTCAATCTGGTGTTGAGAAGTTTGAATGAATAATTATGTGATTCTATTTCTTGAAGTGTCGATTTTATAAAATTACATTATGTGCCACACTGACGGCCGGATTTGTTCACAGAATCTGTGGTTCGTTCGACAATCATTAATTCGACTGTCTCGCTACATAGTCTAAACAAAATGATCATAGATCAATTTTTCAACAACATTACGGAAACGCAAATAGTTTCGACATCGCTGTCGCAATTTGAATGTTGTGTCAGTTGAACTACGCTTTGATCAGTCTTTGGAGAATACTGGAAGCAGAGCAGATGAATTTGGAGAAGTGCGCAAAAGACTTTATGTAAGCGTCGTTCATTTTTTGTTTGTGATAAAATGAAGGTGGATTTCTTCGAATTCATATTGACGGTTAAATCCAGACTCTGGATCTGGAAGGGTACATTTTTTTCTCGTATTCTCCCACAACAATTGTTTTTGAGCGCTCGTACTACTTACACGAGGGCTATATCATTTCGTCACGATGTCTGTATTTTTCGAATTTTGAGCCGAAAATGGTCTCAATCGACGATGTTCGACTCACTGATGACGAATCCGTCGGAAAATTCGAGTCTGTCTGTCCGTCCGTCCGTATACACGATAACTCTCGAACGAATTGTCCTAGAAACTTGAAATTTTCAGGGTAGGTTCGAATCTCTAATGCCGCGGTTAAATTCGTTATTGGGCAAAATTCGCCGAGGGGTTCCGTAAATATGGCCGCTCGAAATTTTTTTTCTGATTACTTCGAAACTACTGATTCGATCGAGGTGAAATTTTGCACTCAGATGAAGAATTGCTTGCTTAAACTACATGCAGAATTTTGTCCAGCTAGCATGACCAGAACCATAGAAAATTATAACTTTGTAATGGAAAGGCCTAGGGACTTGAAATTTTCAGGAATGTCGCGGTCACGTTCATCAATGAGCAAAATTAGACTAGGGGTTCCGTAAATATGGCCGTTTGAAATTAGGTTTTCTTGATTAATTCAAAACTATGGATTCGATCGTGAAGAAATTTTGTATTCAAATTGAGAATGATATTTTCGAGCTACATTTTTTCCAGATCGCATGATGAGAACCATAGAAACCATAGAAGATCATAACTTTCGAACGGAAAGGCCTAGGGACTTGAAATTTTAAGGATAGGTTAGGATAGGCGAATTTCGCGGTCACGTTCATCAATGAGCAAAATTAGAATAGGGGTTCCGTAAATATAGCTGTTCAAAACTATTTTTTTTCTGATAATTTCGAAACTCATCATCGGATTGGAATGAAATTTCGTACATAGATGGAGAATAATATATTCAAACTGCGTGGGAAATTTTGTCCAGACCGCATTACCAAGACCATAGATACCATAGAAAATTCTAGCGAATTATCGAAATGAAAATTGGTCCCCTGAAGCACTGACTTGAAGTCTGGATTTTCGCCTTAGTTTGAAAATTTGTTTGACAGCTGTCAAAAATTTCCTCAATTGGTTTCCAAAACTGGAAAATGCGAATCTACCTACAAGGTGCATGTACGAGCGCTCAAAAGCTCCTGCTTTCGCGGCAGTGCTTTTCTCAATTTTTATCATTAGAAAATCTGAATCGGAATTGAATTAGGTCAGGTGGACCGTATTTCTGACCATCATAATTGTCTTCAGGAACGGTAAATTTTCTCTGAATAGTCAATGTACCATGGTCACAATAAATTCAGGATTTTATCTGTGACCGAAACTGACGCTTTCACAATGTGTTTACATTACACAGAGATAGTACCATAAAAGTAAATGAATAACAATTAAGATAAACAATACCTTGAGAACACCCCAATGTATTAATTTATCTTTACGATACCACAGTTTCGGCACCTTGTTGTTTAGACTTGCGTAACACTTCCTTTCACGGTTTCTTGCCTGGAAGGAAAGTTCAATTGAAAGTCTGAATTTATTAATTTCCTCGGTCAGAGATAAGATTCTTCTACATACCTTTGAAACAGTGGACTGAATGGAAGTTTTAAATACAAAGTATGTAATTTTTGGAATGAAAACATTCTTTTATTCGGCATCAGAGAAATTTTCTCTATAACATTCAGCAGATTTTCTATATCTATATTAATAAAAGAGGATCTAAGGTTTACCTATGTGCGGGCATCACGTTCAAACGACTGCACTAAATTCGATAATTCTTTTTTAGTTGTGCTCATTATTATCAGGACATGGTTTATACAACGAAATATTTCCGAAAAAACCGTACGGAAAAGACAAAATTACGAAAAGCACTGCCGTGAAGGCAGCAGCTTTTGAGCGCTCGTACATGCACCTTGTAGGTAGATTCGCATTTTTCAGTTTTGGAAACCAATTGAGGAAATTTATGACCAGCTGTCGAACAAATTTTTCAAACTAAGGCGATAATCCAGACTTCAAGGCAGTACTTTAGGTGACCAATTATTTTTTTCGATAATTCCCTAAAATTTTCTACGGTATCTATGGTCTTGGTGATGCGATCTGGACAAAATTTCGCACGTAGTTTGAATAACTTATTCCTCAGCTAGGTGCAAAATTTCATTTCAATCAAATCTTTAGTTTCGAAATTAGCAGGAAAAGAATATTTTGAACGGCCATATTTACGGAACCCCTAGTCTAGTTTTGCTCATTGATGAACGTGACCGTGAAATTCGCGATCCAAACCCACCCTGAAAATTTCAAGTTCCTAGGCCTTTCTTTCCCTTTGGAAGTTATAATTTTCTATGGTTTCTATGGTTCTGGTCATGCGGTCTAGAGAAATGTAGCTTGAATATATCATTCTCCATTAGTATACAGAATTTTGTCACGATCGAATCTGTAGTTTGGAATTTATCAAGAAAACTAAATTTCAAACGACCATATTTACGGAACCCCTAGTATAATTTTGCTCATAGATGAAAGTGATCATGACAATCGAGATCCACACCTATCCTGAAAAATTCCCTAGGCGTTTTCGTTCAAAATTTACAATTTTCTATGGTTTCTATGGTTCTGGTGATGCTAGCTGGAGAAAATTCTGCATGTAGCTTGAACACCTCATTTTCCATTAGAGTGCAAAATTTCATCTCGATCGAATCTGCAGTTTCAAAGTAATCAGGAAAACAAAATTTCGAGCGGCCATATTCACGGAATTTTGCCCAATAACGAACTTAACCGAGGCATTCGAGATTCGAACCTACCCTGAAAATTTCAAGTTTCTAGGACATTCCGTTCTAGAGTTATCGTGTATACGGCCGGCCGGCCGGACGGACGGACAGACTCGAATTTTTCGACGGATTCGTCATCAGTGAGTCGAACATAGTCGTTAGAGACCATTTTCGGCTCAAAATTCGAAAAATACAGACATCGTGACGAAATGATATAGCCCTCGTGTAAGTAGTACGAGCGCTCAAAAAGGCTTTCCTTTTTCCTCCGACCAAGCAAACAATCATAGATTACTTATATTTCATGAGGATTTTGTCACTTGTGTGAGTGAAGTTTATCGTGTTTCTAGAAATTGCTTAGGAGTTCATCACTGTAATTGATATATATCGTTGTGTTGTGGGATAGATATTGTGATTGATAAAAATGCCATAATTGAGGCGTCCAAATATTCGGTCGACGGACGCGTGACTCAAGACGAGTTCGTAATAATCGAAAAAATGAGTCTGAAGAAGAGCGTAGGCAGCGAGAGGCCAACAGAATGAGAGGTTCTCAATCAGGATCTGCCCCAGCTCCAGAAGCATCGATATTATCGATCTCAGGCGAGATAAAACAAAATATAGATTCCAATGAAATGATCAACTTCGAGCATTCGGCATTTAGATATGATCCCACAGTCGATTATGTTAGCAATACAGGATGTTCCTAAATTGAAGGTACAAACGAAGTAATTTTGAGAAAAAAAAGTCCCATAAACATGGGATTGCAAACGTTTCGTTTTCGAGATACAGGGTGTTGAAGAATTTTTTTCAAGTTTTTTTCTCATAGTATCTACACTTCACAAGATATTCAACTGAAATTTGGCATAGATATTACAATTGCGAGTTTACACCATGTGACATGCCAATTTCGATAGCAAATCTACGGGGTGTTATTTTTTCTGGAGCACTGTTCATTGTTTTCCTCCAGAACTTTTTTTTTTGGTAAGCCACTGTGAATTTGAAGAAATGTGAGAAGCTGCTTTGTTGTTATACTAAACTTTATGGTCTCTTGTAGTTTTGTCGTATCTGCTACCGATTCCGAAAAAGGATTCTGAGCGATTCTCTCGAAATCTTCAGGAAAATCCGAATTGTCATAAAAATTCAGTTAGTTAGATGTGGTGAATTAATTCATTGTTAGTTATGACATATCAAATTGAACTTTTTCTTTTTGAATATCTTGTGAAGTGTATGAGAAAAAAAATTGACCAAAATTCAAACTTTAACACCCTGTTTCTCGACAACGAAACGTTTGCGATTCCAGGTTCATGGGACTCTTTTTCCTTTAAATTACTTAAGGAATCTCCCCTCTCCGTGAGTACATTCAATTTAGGAATACCCTGTATATTGGTGTCTTTTGGAAATATGAGCACTATTTGTTAATACTGCAATACACTGATATCGAAACGAACCCCAGGATTATGTCGTTACTTTCAGGACAAGAACCTCTATCTAAACATTTCTTGCAGGATATTCATCATTACAATAGTGTCTTTGTTCCAAATGACATCATTTGGTTCAAACATAATTGAGCAACGAGGTTTCAACAACATTAGAGAATAAGGGTAAGGAAACTACGAAATTTTGTCCGGATCGCATCAACAAGCTCATAGATACCGAACATAATTCTAGCGAATTATCGAAAAAAAAACTTGGTCACCTAAAACCCTAACCTGAAGTCTGGAGTTTCGCCTAAGTTTTAAAATATTTTTACAGCTGTCGAAAATTTCTTCAATTGGTTTCTAAAACTGGAAAATGCAAATCTACCTACAAGGTGCATAAACGAGCGCTCAAAAGCTCCTGACTCCACGGCAGTACTTTTTATAATTTTTTTAAATTAGGTTCAAAAATAGACAGCAGCACCAAAAGTTGTGATCGATGCCACAGGACACAAATTCCTGTCTTATGTAGTTGATATACTAATAATTAAATACAGATAAAATCTAATTCTCTTTACATAACAAACAGTTTGGCAGTAATTAGTATTCGATATACTAGAAAAATTATTGTTGCCGTAACTCACCTATTGAAATCTTCAAGGTAAGCCTCATTGAAAGAACTTACCAGGTTAACACAGAGAAAGTAACAGAAATGTAATCGAAACACGCAAAAATATATAAATACAAATATATATTACACTGTGAAAAATCAATATTTTGCCAAGGCCTCATTAGTCTCTTGCATCCATTAAATCTCCTAGTATAGATCCTATAAGTAGGTATAAGGTTTGTGCTTTGCTCAACTCTTCCCGAGCATTTTCAATAACTTGCCACAATTCTTCAGCATCGGCAGGTCTAAGGTGAAGTTTATAAATTCTCTTCACAATTGAGCCTTGTTTGAAATTTTGGGTCTTCCTGAACAAGGAAGGCCTTCTAGTCTGTGGGCCTTCTTGTTCCCACCTCTCCTCCAATCGAAGGACAGTCATTTATCCAGTCCATTCTGAGTAGTAACCCTTCTTATGAACTACCACTATTCTATTTCAGAAAAAAAAACTTTATCTGCTTCTGTCAGTCAAGGGCATTTTGTGTTTTCGAAATTTTAGATGTTAAATGAGTTGATTGATAACAATCCAATTTGCAATAGCGAAGAATGTTGAAAGCAAGTGTACATTACCCACAACAACTCAACATAATCGAGAGTCCTTTTTACACTACCTTATTTTAACTAGTTCACGAAGAAGCCGCTTCATTGCAACTGAACTTGATAAAATCAAGAATGACCAAGTCAACCTCAATTTACACCGTATATATTATACAAGATCCCCGCTATGGTGTTCCATTCACAAAGACCGTGAACAATTCTTGTTTGTTTTCTGTGGCAATAGAGCGAAAAATTCAACGATTCTAGTGTCCTAGCGAATCTAATTCCACCTGAATGTGGGACACGCATATTATCTTCAATTAACTTCGTGTATTGACTTCATCCACGTTTGGAGACTGAAAACCGCAACAGTAACTACCGAATTCAGTTCTTATTTTGTGGCTTTCATTCGGCAGCAGAATAAGAATTCATTCAGCAGAACGATTTTGTAACAAATTATAGATAGAAGAATTATGTACATCATTACTAAGAGTAGTTCAAAATGAGCATATCGAATTCCACTTAATTTTGGGCAAAAACCTCTTACAATTCTGAGTGGTACTTGGTTTCTTCGTGGCCTTCAACGTTTTTGTGTGTGTGTAGTTTTTACCTGATTTTTTTTTCTGTTATTTGTTTCCCCATTGAAGTGTTTCAATTGGTTGACAGTTTAGCGTACTCTGTGAGTTCGTAATCACAGGTATGACTTTTTCAGGGTCTTGCTCGTGAACAGAGCTGATAGGACAAGCAGAAAGTCCAGGATGTGTATCCGATGAACCACAACAGTCCGTTTGAAGAGTTATTTTGATTATTTCAATGTTAAATCAGAGAGTGATGAACTTGTTGCTAATTATGTTTGTTCCTACGCAAACCGTCGATTTGGGAGCGTTCATACACATACAGACAGACAAGAGACCAAATTTCTTTGAAAATGACTAGAAGATCAAATGCGATTGGTAATTCTGGATTAACAATGGGGGTTAGGAAATCTTTTCATGAACCTGCAGATAATGGGATACGGTTACTTTTGAGATAAATTTTCTCCGATCGCCACTGCGTTTCGTTTTAAAGGCCTTCTGTTTCTCATATCGAATTTAAGTTATCATCGCTAAACTACACCGGCCTATAGTTTCAAATGATAGATTTGATGTTCTCTGGGGTAACATGGATTGATTTGTTGGCCTGCTCATTAGATTATCTAGATTTTTGCGAAGAAAAATCGTTTCATTACATCTGAAAAAATTTCTATAACAGCAGTTAGTATCGATCGATTTGTTATGAAAAATTAACCTCTAAAAAGGACAATATTATCTGCTATTATGTTAAGTTGAACTCAAGAATCAGAACGAACACACGATATATTTAAGAAATTTCCGTAAATGCATATTCTGAATAGAAATATGGTACAACTAGTTATAAATTAATATATTTTCCTATTTTATCGAGCCTGGCTCGTCTCCTCTTCGTTTTTGTAGTCGAGTCCAACTTCTTCTCGAATCGAACATATTCACAACGGTTTTTTACCCACAACATCCTCTCGTAACACATAAAATTTGGTTATAAATACCATTTCTGTTATTGTAACAATAATACCATTGTCGTTAAATGTCCCGATCGAGGCATCATTTCGAGGCATTCCAGTTCCTTTCGTTCATGTGTAAATGGAGTTTGACTTGAGAGTAGAGCAATTCAAACGACACAAAAACCTCGTAAAATGGTGTCTCACGGGACAATCGTCGTAAACTACGTTTCTTATAGGCAATCCTGCCACCATACAAACTCCCTTATTAATTCCGCTCGAGGTTATTATTTTTTAGTGCAAATATATCCTTTCCAAAGGACGGAATGTTTTTTCGAATGTATAATTTCGCACGTTGAGGTTAACGAACTAATGAATGTTAGAAGGGAATTTTTGTTTAAGTTCAAGGATTCTAAGCTGATATGGAGATTATGTTTGAATGAATATCATTGAAATTATTGAAAAATAAGACAAGCACTGAAATTGATTCACACTGAATGTGAGATAGAAGCACAACTGGAAGGTAGAATTTGTAAATGTTTCGGCAGGTGAAGGGCATGAAGGGGGTTTATGGTAGTTTCGCTTATGAAAGAAAACGTCGAATAGTAGAGCAAATCTCTATCTGAGTTTGTATGAATTTCTCCTTAGTTATCGAACTGAACTCCTTGTATATCATCCGATTGAAATGGATACCTCAAAAATTATGATTATCAGCTCACCCTGTACATATATGTTCTGGAGAAGATAGAAATATTCATATAATGAAACCTATGCTATGCCCTACTTTGAAAAAGTTGACAGATTTCCAAAGCATCCTTGACCTCGTTATTTTTTCAAGCCAAGTTATGAAACTTCACCCTTGTCAAAATCCTGGATCCGCCCTCACCGTGAGTTACATATCAATATACTCTTTAGTCGAACCTAGTAATTTCAGCTGAACACTTACTGTTTCCTTATTTGTTTGTTTAATGTTTATATCCCGACTTTCCTAGATCTCTGTGAGACCCCTCATATATTGACATATTAAAGGAAAATATTTAATCCTCAATGAATCACCTACGTAATTAATTTCGCAATTGCCTCCCAAATGTAAAAATATATTCGTCCTACAGTTGAGTACGGTTTCGGACCGATTCCTCAAAATATACTCCGCTAGCAATGTTTTGAATTCAGCATTACCAGCATTGACATTACGGCGACTCGTGACATTTGCGTTTGCGAAATTTCTCGTGATTTATATCGCTAAGTCGATTACAAACGTTCATAGGTTCTATTGGCATTATGTACCATTTGTGGCTGGTTGCACGTTTATGAAATATTTTCTCGCATGCCTTTCAATAAAAACGTTCACCTTATATCGCCGGCGGAGCTACGGGCAACTGAATAATCGACCGGCTACAGATTAAGCGAATGAACTTTGACGTTATTTTGAGGTTGGAATTTTTTCGCGATCATTTATTTTACTCGGAAACGATTGGTAGACACCGGAAATGCGGGTTGATTGACAAATCACCCATTCTTCAAGGAATTCGATCACAAACCAAGTCCTAATGATTTACGTGGAGTCATGAAATATGGGAAATATTCAGTATTGATTCTGCTTTAAGAGAGCAGAAACTAATAACGCCAAATAGAGATGTTTAGAAACCCTGATGTTGGCAATGATCAGGTTTTGTTACAGTTTCATTTTGCTACAGTTATCAACCGAAAAATCAATTTCGTGATCTATTTTCACGCATCCCTTCAATTCCCTCGTTTGATTTCTCCATAACCTATGAATACTAGAAATTGTTTTATACTCCAAGATATCCAAATAATGCTTTCTTTGTTGAATAGATTCAGTACCGTAAAATGGGGGGAATAGAAACACATTCTGATGTTCGAATGATCATATCTCTTGAAAGGGAAAATAATTCAATAGCCATATTTTTTTGACACTTGATACAATAAACCGCCGTTTAGAATATTTATGTGCAATTGATAATTTTTGCGCAAAAAAAATATTATGTCGCTTGTTTCTATTCGCCTTCGAGGTGGGATGAATGGAAACACATGTTGAAAACTCGTCTATTGCTTTTGGTCTGCAGTGAGGGTCGTTAGATGGAAACCGATATAAAATCGGGTATATTTTTCTTAGTTTTTGGAAGTAAAAATTACGAAAAGCACTGCCGTCAAGGCAGGAGCTTTTGAGCGCTCGTACATGCACCTTGTAGGCAGATTCGCATTTTCCAGTTTTAGAAATCAATTGAAGGAATTTTTGACTGCTGTCAAAAAAATTCTGAAACTTAGGCGAAACTCCAGACTTCATGTCGGTGCTTCAGCTGATCAATTTTTTTCCGATAATTCGCTAGAATTTTCCACGGTATCTATGGTCTTGGTGATGCGATCTGGACAAAATTTTGCACGTAGTTTGAATACATTATACCTGAGCTAGGTGCATAATTTCATTCCAATCCGATCGGTAGTTTCGAAACTATCAGGAAAAAAATATTTTGAACGGCCATATTTACGGAACCCCTAGTCTAATTTTGCTCATTGATGAACGTGACCGTGAAATTTGCGATCCAAACCCACCCTGAAAATTTCAAGTTCCTAGGCCTTTCCGTTCAAAAGTTAGAATTTTCTATGGTTTCTATGGTTCTGGTCATGCGATCTGGACAAAATATTGCTTCAATATATCATTCTCGATTAAAATACAAAATTTCATCTCGATCGAATCCGCAGTTTCGAATTTATCGAGAAAACAAAATTTCAAACGACCGTATTTACGGAACCCCTTGTATAATGTTGCTCATAGATGAACGTGATCACGACATTCGAGATCCACACCTATCCTGAAAATTTCAAGTCCCTAGGCGTTTCCGTTCAAAAGTTACAATTTTCTATGGTTTCTATGGTTCTGGTCATGCGATCTGGACAAAATATTGCTTCAATATATCATTCTCGATTAAAATACAAAATTTCATCTCGATCGAATCCGCAGTTTCGAACTTATCGAGAAAACAAAATTTCAAACGACCGTATTTACGGAACCTCTAGTATAATTCTGCTCATTGATGAACATTAACGCGACATTTCAGATCCACACCTATTCTGAAAATTTCAAGTCCCTAGGCGTTTCCGTTCAAAAGTTACAATTTTCTATGGTTTCTATGGTTCTGGTCATGCGATCTGGACAAAATTTCACATGTAGTTTGAACACCTCATTTTCCATTTGAGTGCAAAATTTCATCTCGATCAAATCTGTAGTTTTCAAGTAATCAGGGAAACAAAACTTTGAACGGCCATATTTACGGAACCCCTGGTGGAATTTGGCCCATTAACGAACTTAACCGAGGCATTTGGGATCTGAACCTACACTGAAAATTTCAAGTCTCTAGGTTGATCCGTTCGAGAGTTATCGTGCTGACGGCCGGACGGACGGACGGACAGACTCGAATTTTCCGACGGATTCGTCATCAGTGAGTGGAACATAGTCGATTGAGACCATTTTCGGCTCAAAATTCGAAAAATACAGACATCGTGACGAAATGATATAGCCCTCGTGTAAGTAGTACGAGCGCTCAAGAAATCATTTCATTTCATGATTAAATGAAAAAATGGGTTTACCTAAAAACTACCCACTTTGGATAATGTTTCTGGAATTATATCCATGTCAAATGTCAGTGTTTCTCTTGTGGAATTAGAAACTAATGTCTGGTCAATGTTTTGATTTATGTTAACCATACGAACATCTGGAACATCAGGATAAATCTTCTTTTTAGATCGTTTTGATATAAATTCTTACTTTTTGTTTCTATTCACCACACAGTTTCCATCCACCCCATTTTACCGATTATGGAAAGAACTACTAACTAAGTTATACTCGGGGAAAAATATAAGATTTGAAAATCTTTCTACTATTTCTTATTGAAAATACATAACCTATTTCACAAAGTTATTAGCGCGACGACCGTAAAATAACGCGGATTATTCAGGAATTAGAAGACGATCTAAAATCCAGAGTTGAAGTGGTGGACAACTTCGGCTTGAAGTTTTTGAGGTACGAGTTGCTTCACCAGGTTTTCTATGCGACTTTCCAAGAACATTCAAGGCTATTCGCGTTTCAATATTTATTTCGAGAAGAACACACAACAATAAACAATAAATTATTATAAATTACTAATTGAGCAGCTATAATGATGATAAAGTAAAAAAAATCCGAAGAATTCCGTCACAATATTTCCTTCCTGAAGTACAGCACAGAGTATCTTAAATTCGATCAGAACACACATTTCTGTGATCGCTTTACGAGTAAAAAAAGTAGAAATTTATATTTTGATGATTCCAAGAAATATGTATCTCCTCAACTAGGGCAACTCATTTGATGATATACATTCCTCAAATAGAGTTTGTTACTTACAAAATTGAATCAATGTTTATAGAGGTAATTGGCACTATTTTATCAAGACACGCACTTGAAATTCAAGTTAGATAATATACCCGATATATAACACGGGCGATTTTTCAACTGTTCTTCAGAATCCGAAATAGTCCTCAGATTTTGCCATTCCGATCTATTTTTTGAGATATGCTACATTTAGCATTTCTTATTCTCAACTTGTGTATATTTCACGTTATAGCTATCACTTTTGCCAGTTTGAAAAAAACACATGGATTTAAGCATTTATTCGCAGAAACATATTAAAGATTTAAGTATTTATTACAAAATTTACTTGTCACTTAAGAATTTCCTCTTATATGACTTTCTGGCATGATTTTTACTAGGGTAGATTCGTTGAAGGCTCCAACAGTAGTCGGCCATCATGTGGATATCCCATCGTCCTTGATATCGATCTTCTATAGTTTTGATATCCTGATGGAATCTTTCCCCCTGTTCTTCACTTGAATCCCCCAAGTTTTCTGGAAAGCGATATAGGTGGCTGTGGAGGTAGTGAACTTTGATGCTCATATTACAACCGAGAGTATTAAAATTTGAAAGCATAGTTTCCACTAATTCAACGTAATTCTCTGCTTTATGATTTTCAAGAAAATTTTGTCGTACTTGAACAAATGAACACCAAGCGTTACATTCACTCTCGTTCATGGATGTGGTGAATTGAGGATCTTTAACAAGTTGACGTATTTGAGAGTCATCAAATATACCGGCTTTTAGTTTTTCCGTACTTATCCCAGAGAATTTGCCTGACAAGTACCCAAAACAATTTCCATCTCGATTTGAAGCTTTCACAAAAAGCTTCATCAGCCCCAACTTAATATGCAAAGGCGGAAGTAATATTTTTCATCTACTCCGATTGAATAATATAGAATATAGTCATTACTCAACTACTTTCGATGGAGTAATGGTATATGTAAACAAACACCGTGAGTGTTCTCCCACTCACTCACTCCTATAACTCCCCACTTGATGAATTACAGCACTCGCCTCCGGCTCGTGCTGCAAACTTCATCTGCGTGAGTTATGACCTACATTACTGCTCGTTAAATAATATACTATTTTCTCATCACCAAAGCTTTGTTGATAACGTTATGTTTTTCTGATGATATTTCATGATATCTCTTGTAGGCCAATTTCTTTTAATCCAGTGCTCATTTTCAGATCTACTGTCCCAAAGGCATAAAAAACAAGGATATTTTGTGCTGTCCAAGGAGGAAGTTTACCATTTTTAAATCAACACAAATTACCCATTTATGTTCATCATATTTGATTTTTTTCAAGACTAGCGCAATTGTTTCATATTTCTCCTTCATGGTAGTAGAATGACCAATAGGAATTGAAACATATTTGTTGCCGTTATGTAAAAGAACACATTTTAAACTACGTTCTGAACTGTCAATAAAGAAGCGCCAATAATCTGGGCTGTATTCTGCCAAACCCATTTTTGCCAAGAGTCCTTTTATATTCTTACAGAATACCAGGTTATCTTCCCTAGCGAAAAAAGGCAGCAGATCCTTATCTCTTCGACGATAAAATGTAATATTAGTACCTGGATAAAGTAGGTTCTTTTCTTCCAACCTACAAGCAAGTATTTCAGCAGACTCCTTTGAGAGGTTCAGGTCTCTTATGAGATCGTTCAGCTCATTTTAATTGAAACACTGCGGAATTGTCAAATCTGCTTCCAATTCGGTGCCATACTCAGATTGAACTCTTTGAACTTCATCATACGATGTTAATGTATCATCTTCTGGAAGTTCAGGAAGACTGCTGAAGGATGGTACGGGTATTTCTTCCGAATGCGCTACAGGTCATCTTGCAGAATCTAGATCAGGGTATGTCCATTTTCTGTCTATTGCTTATAATAATAATAATAAATGTCTTTATTTCACCAGAAATCTTGAGGGGAAGTCCAAAGGTGCTCTACCACTTAACCCTTGTAGTATACAAACAAACGAAAAAAAATACATTCGAATATACATAACTTAATCAGAAATAGAAGTATAAGGGAATCAATAGAAAGTGAAAAAAAAAACACATATATGATATATATGCTAAATTATTATATTCTGTATATTTTATTTAGTATTTATGCTTTTGATAATAACGAGACAAAAATCATAATGGTTTCGCGGTTCTCTCCAAACCATCAGTACACTAAACTTAAGGCGCTGGTCTCCTCGAAACGCGACGGACGACCGACGCCTCCTTCAATTTCCGAATTATATGTTTGGGAAACCACTAGCACGGTCTCCCTGAACCGCCATCTCGCCAGCCCTGACTGAACGTCGCATGCGGCGGTTCAGGGAGACCGTGCTAGTGGTTTCCCAAACATATAATTCGGAAATTGACGGAGGCGTCTCCGCGTCGGTCGTCCGTCGCGTTTCGAGGATACCAGCGCCTAAGGCATTTCCTCTTTTCAATTGTCCACTGTCGCAAATCTTCAACACATGTTTTACATACGAAATGTGGGGCCCAAGATTGATCTCCCAAATGAATGCCAAAATAGGCAAGATAAGCTCTTTTCACAAAGTCAGAAATAGTTTTTCTGCTTTCCTTTAAGGTGTATTCGCCACATACATAACGAAAAACATCGGGCTGCCATTGTTTTAGTTCAGTGTTTCAATACTATACTATAAAACGTCGAAAATTCATACAAAATTGTAGCACAACTTCACTTGCGAAAAGTCAATAATATACTGAATCGAGTACAGGAGTACGACCAAGCAGTGTTGCCGCTGGCTTCGCGAGAAATTATGTTATCACGTTGCCAAAATCATCAGATTTCACTAGAAATTATGTTAAAATTTTAGATTGACTGATTATGCCTAATAATGACTAACTAAAAAAAAAAAATTACGAAAACCACTGCCGTGAAGGCAGGAGCTTTTGAGCGCTCGTACATGCACCTTGTAGGTGGATTCGCATTTTCCAGTTTTAGAAATCAATTGAAGGAATTTTCGACAGCTGTCAAAAATATTCTGAAACTTAGGCGAAACACCAGACTTCATGTCAGTGCTTCAGCTGATCAATTTTTTTTCGATAATTCGCTAGAATTTTCTACGGTATCTATGGTCTTGGTGATGCGATCTGGACAAAATTGCACGTAGTTTGAATACATTATTCCTCAGCTAGGTGCAAACTTTCATTCCAATCCGATCAGTAGTTTCGAAAGTATCAGGAAAAAAATATTTTGAACGGCCATATTTACGGAACCCCTAGTCTAATTTTGCTCATTGATGAACGTGACTGCGATATTCGCGATTCAAACCCACCCTGAAAATTTCAAGTTCCTAGGCCTTTCCGTTCAGAAGTTACAATTTTCTATAGTTTCTATGGTTCTGGTCATGTGATCTGGAGAAATGTAGTTTGAATATATCATTCTCCATTCAAATACAAAATTTCGTAACGATCGAATCTGTAGTTTTGAAATTATCAAGAAAACTAAATTTCCAACGACCATATTTACGGAACCTCTAGAATAATTTTGCTCATAGCTGAACGTCATCACGACATTCCAGAACCTCACCTATCCTGAAAATTTCAAGTCCCTAGGCGTTTCCGTTCAAAAGTTACAATTTTCTATGGTTTCTATGGTTCTGGTCATGCGATCTGGACAAAATTTCACATGTAGCTTGAACACCTCATTCTCCGTTCGAGTGCAAAGTTTCATCTCGATCGAATCCGTAGTTTCCATGTAATCCGGAGAACAAAATTTTGAACGGCCATATTTACGGAACCCCTGGCGGAATTCTGCCCATTAACGAACTTAACCGAGGCATTTGGGATCTGAACCTACACTGAAAATTTCAAGTCTCTAGGTTGTTCCGTTCGAAAGTTATCGTGCTTATGGCCGGACGGACAGACTCGAATTTTCCGACGGGTTCGTCATCAGTGAGTCGAACATAGTCGTTTGAGACTCAAAATTCGAAAAATACAGACATCGTGACGAAATGATATAGCCCTCGTGTAAGTAGTACGAGCGCTCAAAAAGAAAAACAAAATTTTTATTGCCTTGAAAAATACACAAACAGGTAAAAGTGGAACTGAAAAATTCAAAGAATACGAGAATTATTCACATATAAAAAAAATAAGTTATAAATGAATAAATATAAACTATTCTATTTCATTTGTTTCAACATGATCTTCGAATATAATTTCATTTTCTTCTTCAGAACAACATTTCCATTTCATCAACACAATGTTATTTCTCGTAATTGCCCACCTTCAAAACCTTTGTCATTGTCGGCGCCTAAGAGTAATACTACGTTAATAATAGTCCCTGCTTGGGGAACTAGCGAGTATCCGTAATATCGAGAATAAGCGATACTATTGAAGGATTATGTTTTAATAAGATATTTTTTCTTTTCACTGCCCAAGGTTGAAAACTTTCCTTGGGGGAAAATTATGTTAAAATTATCAATTATGTTAAAAATTGAAAAAGGTATCAGAAGTGAATAAAATTATGTTAAAATCTGATAATTATGTACCAATCGGCAACTCTGCGACCAAGGAACGATGTTCCAGACTTGGGAGGGGAGAGGCACGTACGACCAAAGAACGTTGTTCCTGACTTGGGAGGGGAGGGTCACGTATCTCAAAAACTAGAGCTGATAGAAAAAATCTGGTAGCATTTTTGAAATCAGCACATTGAAAACATTCAAAATCAGTTGAAGAAAACCAACTATGTATTAGCCGACGTTTCGTTTAATTTGTAAACTTCATCAGGGAATATGACGAGGCAGCAGAAACAATGATGTAACAAATTATGTAGAATATCTAAATTGAATATAAAAAAAAATAAAATATGAAAAAGATAATTTAGATACTTTTATTCGAATGGACATGACGTCTGCATCGGAGTTGAATTCAATTCTGAACGATCTGAAGTCTGATGCTTTGGGTAGCGATAATATGAATGCGACTATATTGAAAAACTGTAGCCTATACATCCATGCGATCATAGTAAATATTATTGATACTTGTATTGAGGAAAGCTACTATCCTGATGCAAGGAAGGTTTTCATTGGCCGACCTATTCCTAAAAAAAATGCAAAAAGGGGAAAACTGGTTCGTAAGTGACGACGACAGCCCCTAAAATCTTACATGAGAAGAGGGCAGTTGAGAGACACCTTGTTTTGAAGGTAATTCGATTGCCCTTTCAAAAATACTTCCGAAAAAAAATTGTGTAGAATAGTAACGATAGCATGAGTGTGAATACTGAAAAAAATTTTACTATAAAAGATTTTAAAAATTTTGTCTTTTATGTATGAGTTATTCACAATATATCCAGATGAATATGATTTTCCCTATTTTTCCATACATCGTTATCTGTGAAAGATTTCAAATGAGTCGGGACACCCGAAAGAGCTGAACAGTATGCTCGCAAACGCAATCGAGTATCATCCTTCGTTGGAAGTGCAAACGGCAAATAGACGAGGTTGAATCTCCAACATGGCAACACTTGCGGTTACATAACTACAGCATTGCAATTATCAGGAAATATACGACTAGAGCTTAAACGTTCGCGAAGAAAATGGCTTTGAACTTCTGAAAGTTTATCTGTGCAGGAAACACACTGTTTATCATTCTGCGGAGTAGTTTTATTACAACTATATACAAATGCTGGCGAGCAGACCTTACAAGGTACCGACTAACAGTACTCCCATATTTTCTAGGGAACATTGTTCACTGAGCAAACGACGATGAACGAAGAACCGCTGAAAATAATGTTCTCACAGGTTCAGAGGTTGCCGATAATGTTGGAGAGCATCGGTGCAAAGCTAAATAGCTCAAGGTTGTTTCGGTAGGAAAACGAGAATCATAAACTGCCAGTTTCAAGTGAGAATTAACGTCTTTCCATTATGAGAACCAGACGTTCTATTCTTCTGTTCTGCTTTTTTCGAAGTGATATTAGGTGCGAAAATGAGGTGATCCATATAAGAAGGGGGAACAGTACTTTGAATGATAAAGTATTATTTGAGAACATTCGGATAATGTAATGTAAATACGAGGATGTATTGAAAAATTCTCAGCCTACTATAGAATCAAACGAAATTTCAATGCAAAACCCGTACTGAAGCCACTGGTGGTGAAAATGAAAATTTTTGTATATCACAATATACACCTTGCGGCATACTAGACATGTACCAAATTTTATGAAGATGTCTACAATATTGTTTTAGTTATTATTGAAATTAATTTTTTTTTAATTTCAACCTGTACCTCAAAATTCAAGATTTTTTTAGACATACGTTCATGAAAAGTTTTTTTCTTAGAATGAGACAAATAATCACCCCCTTGAATATTAGCACGTGTTTAAGGGGGACCCTGTGAATTCAAATCAATTGAAGAGCAAATTGAATACATTTGAAATATATTAGTAAATGACAATTTTTTTGGGTAAATCTAGTTCATCATTCATCAATAAATATGGCGAAGTTCTTGTTTATTCATTCAGAAACTTCTCGAAGGATCGAGTTGAATAAAATTTCGAATTATTCGTCCGCATTCGATAAATAATCTGGAAATGTAGAATTTTCCAATAAATGCATTTCTGTGTACTGATATTTTTGAGCGCTCGTACTACTTGCACAAGGGCTATATCATTTCGTCACGATGTCTGTATTTTTCGAATTTTGAGCCGAAAATGGTCTCAATCGATAGAGTTCGACTCTGATGACGAATCCGTCGGAAAATTCGAGTCTGTCCGTCCGGCCGTCCGTAAGCACGAAACAACCTAGAGACTTGAAATTTTCAGTGTGAGTTCAGTTCACGAATGCATCGGTTATGTTCGGTAATGGGCCAAATTCCACCAGGGGTTCCGTAAATATGACCGTTCGAAGTTTTGTTCTCCTGATTACTTAGAAACTACAGAATTGATCGAAATGAAATTTTGCACTCAAATGGGGAATCAGGTGTTCTAGCTACATGTAAAATTTTGTCCAGATATCATAACCAAAACCATAGAAACCATAGAAAATTGTAACTTTTGAACAGGAACGCCTAGGGACTTGAAATTGTCAGGATAGGCGTGGATCTCGAATGTCGTGATCACGTTCATCTATGAGCAAAATTATACTAGGGGTTCCGTAAATATGATCGTTCGAAATTTAATTTTTTCGATAATTGCAAAACTACAGATTCGATCTTGACGAAATTTTGTATACTAATGGAGAATGATATATTCAAGCTACTTTTCTCCAGAACACATGACCAGAAGCATAGAAAATCATAACTTTCGGACGGAAAGGCTTAGGGAGTTTATCAATGAGCAGAATTATACTAGGGGTTCCGTGAATACGGTCGTTTGAAATTTTGTTTTCTCGATAATTTCGAAACAACGGATTCGATCGACATAAAATTTTGTATTTTAATCGAGAATGATATATTGAAGCAACATTTTTTCCAGATCGCATGACAAGAACCATAGAAACCATAGAATTATAATTATAACTTCCGAAGGGAAAGGCCTAGGGACTTGAAAATTCTAGCGAATTATCGAAAAAAAATTGGTCAGCCGAAGCACTGTCATGAAGTCTGGAGTTTCGCCTAAGTATGAGAATTTTTTTGAGCTGTCGAAAATTCCTTCAATTGATTTCTTCAACTGGAAAATGCTAATCTACCTACAAGGTGGATGTACGAGCGCTCAAAAGCTTCTGACTTCACGGCGGTGCTTTTCGTAATTTTTGAGCGCTCGTACTACTTACACGAGGGCTATATCATTTCGTCACGATGTCTGTATTTTTCGAATTTTGAGCAGAAAATGGTCTCAATCGACTATGTTCGACTCACTGATGACGAATCCGTCGGAAAATTCGAGTCTGTCCGTCCGTCCGGCCGTCCGTCCGTCCGTCAGCACGATAACTCTCGAACGGATCAACCTAGAGACTTGAAATTTCCAGTGTAGGTTCAGATCCCGAATGCCTCGGTTGAGTTCGTTAATGGGCCAAATTCCACTAGGGGTTCCGTAAATATGGCCGTTCAAAGTTTTGTTTCCCTGATTACTTGAAAACTACAGATTCGATCGAGATGAAATTTCGCACTCAGATGTAAAATGAGGTGTTTTAGCTACATGCGAAATTTTGTCCAGATCGCATGACCAGAACTATAGAAAATTGTAACTTTTGAACGGAAATGCCTAGGGACTTGAAATTTTCAGGATAGGTGTGGATCTCGAATGTCGTGATCACGTTCTTCTATGAGCAACATTATACAAGGGGTTCCGTAAATACGGTCGTTTGAAATTTTGTTTTCTCGATAAATTCGAAACTTCGGATTCGATCGAGATGAAATTTTGTATTTTAATCGAGAATGATATATTGAAGCAATATTTTGTCCAGATCGCATGACCAGAATAATAGAAACCATAGAAAATTGTAACTCCTGAACGGAAAGGCCTAGGAACTTGAAATTTTCAGGGTGGGTTTGGATCGCGAATATCGCGGTCACGTTCATCAATAAGCAAAATGAGACTAGGGGTTCCGTAAATATGGCCGTTCAAAATATTTTTTTCCAGATAGTTTCGGAACTACTGATCGGATTGGAATGAAATTATGCATCTAGCTGAGGAATAATGTATTCAAAGTACGTGCAAAATGTTGTCCAGACCGCATCACCAAGACCATAGATATCGTAGAAAATTCTAGCGAATTATCGAAACAAAATTGATCAGCTGAAGCAGCGACATGAAGTCTGAAGTTTCAGAATTTTTTTTTGACATTTGTTTGACAGCTGTCAAAAATTCCTTCAATTGGTTTCTAAAACTGGAAAATGCGGATCTACCTACAAGGTGCATGTACGAGCGCTCAAAAGCTCCTGCCTTCACGGCAGTGCTTTTCGTAATTTTTTTATAGCAATTTTCGAAAATTCCATTGATTTGACAACCAGTATTCATTTAAATTTGTTTCATAACATTTAACTCTCGAGTAAAATCTATTCTGTGTATCATACTTCACTTACTTATAGGCTACGACTTTAGGTGTGAAATTTTTACGTATGCTTGAATCTGAGTCTGTCAAAAACCGCGAAGTTATGTTTATCATTTACTATTCGCAAATAAAAGAAGTTAATCGATTTGTCTGTCTCCATCTCCATAGTGAATGAAATAGAGTGGGTATTGAATTGATGAATTTGAAGAATTTACTCAACATGTGGTTTTTTTTTAAGTCTATTCAGTGAAAATAATGCAACAGTTTATAATCAAAATGGACCTGGTCAAGCAAAATAGTAATTCATGTAACAAGTCCAGAAATTACTGTTCTTTTGGACAAGTAGACAAAATTCAAGGACGAGCCGGAGGCGAGTCCAAAAAAACTGTTTTTGACGTTTTTCGGCGACCGTGTAGAATAACAGTCAATGAGACACATTTCTTCATTATATTCCTTTGCAGAACAAAATTTCGGACTTTCGAAAATCGAAATGTCAACTATGTAATTTCATGTCGAATAGGTGTGAGTCGTTATTTCCACGACAACGATGTGATTCTTTCCGGCCTAGTCCGGGAAGTACGTACTTTCTGGACCAGGCCGGGAAATACTACTTTCTCAAAGAAAAAAAAAGGAAGTGAGTACTTCCCGGACGGTTGCCGAAAAAAACCATTTTCAGATGAGATAACTTCATGGATTGAGTAAAGTCCATTCGTATTGTTCATTTGTGACCCAAACCTAACAACTTAACAAGCTCTGGTGATGTCTGATGTCATTTGTCGGTAAAAACCGTAAGAACATTTTTGCACCAACTTTTATGGGTCCGTCACTGACTTACAAGGAACGATAAACTCAGCCTATTCTTCCAGTTTTCGGCCACTGTTGCGGCAACTTTTTTCCCGCATACTCGGAAGCCATCAGTCCAAGTAGCAGCTACCATTCGGATTCGCCTAAACGACCGCCGAAAAAACGATCGAGAAGCCTAATTGCCGTATGTGTCGCTTGTTCTTCCCTCGAAGTATCTCTTCAATTCCGAAATTGAATTGTCTCTTTTTGTTTTCGCGGAGCAGTTTGCGCTCCAAAACGTAACTAAAAATCTGATCTGCGAATTCTATGAGATTGAATCGCGTGACAAGGCGAGTCCTCATAGCCACGTTGTGCGGTAGTTACCATCATTGTTTTAAGATAGAGCAATGATACTACGATCATGATCATTTTCCATTGATTCGATTTTCCATTTGATGCATCATTCGTTTATTTCGTCAGCTGCTTTTTGCAGTATACAGTATACAACAGTTTCATTTCGGTGTCTGACAGCGATTCCTATATCATCTGCATAACGCTTGAATATTTGTATGTATCATAAATAAATACATTATGGTATACAGTAGGCCAACTGATCGAATTTTTGCGCAGTCCATAATTCGATGTTGTTGGAACGGTTTTGTGTGTCGATTTGACAGTTTCAGAAAAATCTTCTGTATTGACATTTTTGATTTTAGACTACGATTCTCTACCCATGTTGTGTTAATATTGAATAGAAAATTTTTAGGTAATGAAATATTAGAATGTTGCTTTAACATAATAATGAACCTTTACTCAAATGAAAGCCACCTTTGGGAGAAACAAAAGATAATCCGGAATTGCTTCGTATAGCTGAATAATCTTCACGAAAGTAGGCTAGAAAAAAAGAGGAGAGAGACAGAATTAAAAAAAATATCGGCTACAATATTGGAGATCCTAAAGAATTTAAGAGATACAATTGAAACTGGATAGAGGAAGACTAAGAATTGAAATTGAAGAGGTGAAAAAGTAAATGACTGAATAGGATCCTATCATGGGAATTTTTTTCAATTATTTATATTTTAATTCATTTATATAACCAATGGTGTTTTTCATCTTTTCTACAGAATATTGTTAGTTTTCAGTGAATGTAATAGTATATTGTATGATTAGTGGGAAAAGCATAATATTCCCAAACGACCGTGGAGTTTGAGAATATGCTTTTCCCACGAATTATACATACTATTTTTTCTTCGATCGTTGATTTACATATAAAAAATTGATCAAAAAACATTGCATTCAAGATGTAATCAAGAAAGTTTAAATAGGTTTCTCTATGTTCATATTGAAATATAGAAGTGGTAACCATGAAAATTACTTTGTTATGACAAAAGTCAAACAATTTTCAAGCCGGTTTTGCTAGATTCGTTGTATTTTATAAGGAATTTAAAAAGAATTAATAAACATGAACATTGATAGTGATTATTTGTTACCTTGCACGCCTCCTGAACTAGTAGAAGCCGCGAACGCGGCTTCACTTAATTTACTTCCGGCGAAATCCAGAGAGAAGTATGAACTTGCTTGCATATCAACGCTTCATGGATTTTTGCAGAAAAAACAACAGTGTATCCTTTTCTGTGAATGTACTGATGGCGTTTGTTGCTGAATTGGCTAAAACAATGGAATCTTCGACGTTGTGAGCACATTATTCCATGCTCCGATCAACTTTGTCTGTTAAAAATAATATTAATATTGCCCAGTAACAAAATCGTCAAGCTACAGGATACAAACCGAAGAAATCTAAAATTTTAACCTAGGAACAAGTACAGAAATTCATTTTAGAGGCCCCAGATGACATATTTTTATCGACGAAAGTAAGTAGATATAAGTAGATTGAATAGTATTACTTTAAATATATAAAATACGAAATATACAATTTTTGATTACTTTTAAGGTAACTCTAATATTTGGAATAGCATGAGCCTGTCGACGAGATGAGCTTGTCCGAATGAAAGTTGAGAGAAAAGAAGATTTCGGTTCAAAAATACCAGAAACAAAAACAAGTAAACCTTGACCATCTATCATTAACGAAACCTATTTGAATGTTTATAGAAAGTACGGATCATTTAGGCCTAATGATTTTGAAAATCCTAGATTTTTTTTCAAAATTCAACAAGGGTAAAGGATGGAAGACAGTAATTGGAATAAATCAATTTGGAAAAATTACGAAAAGCACTGCCGTGAAGGCAGGAGCTTTTGAGCGCTCGTACATGCACCTTGTAGGTAGATTCGCATTTTCCAGTTTTGGAAATCAATTGAAGGAATTTTTGACAGCTGTCAAAAATATTCTGAAACTTAGGCGAAAATCCAGACTTCATGTCAGTGCTTCAGCTGACCAATTTTTTTTCGATAATTCGCTAGAATTTTCTACGGTATCTATGGTCTTGGTGATGCGATCTGGACAAAATTTTGCACGTAGTTTGAATACATTATTCCCCAGCTAGGTGCATAATTTCATTCCAATCCGATCAGTAGTTTCAAAACTATCAGGAAAAAAATATTTTGAACGGCCATATTTACGGAACCCTTAGTCTTATTCTGCTCATTGTTGAACGTGACCGCGATATTCGCGATCCAAACCCACCCTGAAAATTTCAAGTTCCTAGGCCTTTCCGTTCAAAAGTTCAATTTTCTATGGTTTCTATGGTTCTGGTCATGCGATCTTGACAAAATATTGCTTCAATATATCATTCTCGATTAAAATACAAAATTTCATCTCGATCGAATCCGTAGTTTCGAATTCATCGAGAAAATAAAATTTCAAACGACCGTATTTACGGAACCCCTTGTATAATGTTGCTCATAGATGAACGTGATTACGACATTCGAGATCCACACCTATCCTGAAAATTTCAAGTCCCCAGGCGTTTCCGTTCAAAAGTTACAATTTTCTATGGTTTCTATGGTTCTGGTCATGCGATCTGGACAAAATTTCACATGTAGCTTGAACACCTCATTTTCCATTGGATTGCAAAATTTCATCTTGATCAAATTTGTAGTTTTCAAGTAATCAGGGAAACAAAACTTCGAACGGCCATATTTACGGAACCCCTGGTGGAATTTGGCCCATTAACGAACTCAACCGAGGCATTCGGGAACTAAACCCACACTGAAAATTTCAAGTCTCTAGGCTGTTCCGTTCGAGAGTTATCGTGCTTACGGCCGGACGGCCGGACGGACGGACGGACGGACTCGAATTTTCCGACGGATTCGTCATCAGTGAGTCGAACATAGTCGATTGAGACCATTTTCGGCTCAAAATTCGAAAAATACAGACATCGTGACGAAATGATATAGCCCTCGTGTAAGTAGTACGAGCGCTCAAAAATGCCGCAAATTGTTGTTATTTACAGTTGCCAAATCCGACAGAATATACAGGACCTTTTTTCCGAAGATCATCGGCAACACATTTGGTAGATGCTGGAGCTGATATTCTTTCTTTAAAGCGCCACGGAGGATGGAAATCTTCCAATGTGGCGGAAGAATATATTGACGAATCATTTAATAATAAAGAAGAAGTGGCTAATGAAATATTCAACACCCCTGCCTCGACTTCAAATGAAAATGATCGAAACGAGATAAACCAAACAATTAGCCATGCAGCTTCAACGTCTATGAATTCTCGTTGCCCTCCAGTACAATTTACAAATTGTACAAACTGTACAATAAATGTTAATATTAACAACAAATAATTTGTGTTCAAGAATATCGTTATAAAGTAGATGTTTCTTTCATAACAACTTTATCAATATAAAAATTAAAACCATACTTTGTTTCATTTTATTGTAATAATCCATTTGTAACATTATCGAACGCTACAGCAGTGCGGTAAGAATATTACCGCACTGTTATTTCCTAATTGCTTAGCATCTGCCCACTATTCTGGAATGTTCAGCTCTGCGCATAGAAAACAGGTCAAACAAGTGTCACTTTTCCCACGATCGGAGAAAAAATTTTGTACTGCATTTTCTGCTTTCTCCGATATATGTGGAGAAGTCGATGGTAATTCTTCTATATCGCTGATCTTTGACATTTTTATAATATAATTATCGAAGTTTAGCTATATTCTACGAAAATTCAATACCTACTGATTTTGACAATTAAAACAATTAGATAGGATAAACTTCAAATGCACAGCATGCTTGATTGAAAAATTATGGGTTTCTATTCATTAAAAATCTGTATCGATATGAAAAATCTGTATCAGATCCCATTATAAACCGGATCATGGGCGCATATAAGTGTATTATTATAGTACAGGTGTAGAAAAATTAAATTATTGGATGGTTGTCGCAAAAATTTGAGCTACTTCTATGGTTTATATAATATATAATTTATGAGAGATGTGTTGTTTTCTTTGCGAATTCGGTATAAAAAACAAACACCAAAAATGAAATTGTATGTTTCAAACTAAGAAGCCAAAGATTTAACTGAGCTGATGAATGTTTATTTTTTCATAGGAAACTTATTGAGCGAATTTTTACTTTTCGGACTACTCTCATCCTCATTCGATTCCCTTGTCATCAGAGTTCTTAGGCATTCTGGAATTTCAGGATTCATTTTTGAGCGCTCGTACTACTTACACGAGGGCTATATTATCATTTCGTCACAATGTCTGTATTTTTCGAATTTTGAGCCGAAAATGGTCTCATTCGACTATGTTCGACTCACTGATGACGAATCCTTCGGAAAATTCGAGTCTGTCCGTCCGGCCGTCCGTCCGTAAGCACGATAACTCTCGAACGGATCAACCTAGAGACTTGAAATTTTCAGTGTAGGTTCAGATCCCGAATGCCTGGGTTAAGTTCGTTAATGGGCAGAATTCCACCAGGGGTTCCGTAAATATGGCCGTTCAAAATTTTGTGCTCCTGATTACTTCGAAACTATAGATTCGATCGAGATGAAACTTTGCACTCAAATAGAGAATGAGGTGTTCAAGCTACATGTGAAATTTTGTCTAGATCGCATGACCAGAACCATAGCAACCATAGAAAATTGTAACTTTTGAACGGAAACGCCTAGGGACTTGAAATTCTCAGGATAGGTGAGGTTCTGGAATGTCGTAATGACGTTCATCTATGAGCAAAATTATTTTAGGGGTTCCGTAAATATGGTCGTTTGAAATTCAGTTTTCTTGATAATTTCAAAACTACAGATTCGATCGTCACGAAATTTTGTATTTAAATGGAGAATCATATATTCAAGCTACCTTTCTCCAGATCACATGACCAGAACCATAGAAACCATAGAAAATTGTAACTTCTGAACGGAAAGGCCTAGAAACTTGAAATTTTCAGGGTGGGTTTGAATCGCGAATATCGCAGTCACGTTCATGAATGAGCAAAATTAGACTAGGGGTTCCGTAAATATGGCCATTCAAAATATTTTTTTCCTGATAGTTTCGAAACTACTGATCGGATTGAAATTTTGCACCTAGCTGAGGAATAATGTATTCAAACTACGTGCAAAATGTTGTCCAGATCGCATCACCAAGACCATAGATACCGTAGAAAAGTCTAGCGGGTTAACCAAAAAAAAATTGATCAGCTGAAGCACTGACAAAGTTTCAGAATATTTTTGACAGCTGTCGAAAATTCCTTCAATTGATTTCTAAAACTGGAAAATGCGAATCTACCTACAAGGTGCATGTACGAGCGCTCAATAGCTCCTGCCTTCACGGCAGTGCTTTTCGTAATTTCTCGTTGTCGTCTGTATTCGTGAAAGAGTTATTTTTTTCTTGTGATAAGTTTGAAAAGTTAATATCGCTGTAGCGGATATGAAAAGAATTTTTGGTTGTTGGTAGGTTCAACCTGATTTTTTTACACCATTGTGCGCATTTTCGGCGTAGGAATCGTACATAAATCATCTGTCACCAAGAGTTTTACAAGCAATTCAAACTTACTATAAAATAATTGGCCATCACTTTGTATTATATCTACTTCCCCAGATCAAATTCGAATTCAATACGGTAATGAAACTATTTTCGTCAGTTCATATTATCGTCCTAAAGATGGCCCAACCTTGGAAGCAGGAGCGAAATAGTAAGACGTCATAATTAGTCCATATAGGAACGCGTGCTTTTTTAGCATCGGTTGGGCACTGAAGAATCAGCTTGTGAATTTAATGAGACATTCGTCGTATCTCCGATCCTCATAACAATATTAATCAGTTCATTGAAAATGTTAATGTAATAATTAATGACGCTATTGCCGGTTTATTAGTCGATCCTATCTTTTATGCAGCATATTAACACATAATTGTGTTCGTGTCACTTGAACGAGGTCTGATAACCGCTGATTTATAGGTTTCATTAATGCGGGCTGCCCTGATCGGTTGGATTCGTTCTTCGTATCTTCTTCTGCCAGCACGAGAAACCCCATCTTGGAGCCTCAAACATTTATTGATATAAATAAATTGTATAATCTATTTTTGGTATTGTCCCAATAGAGCATTCGATCATATGAATGAATCCAAAGCTGTCTTTCGAAAGAGGGATGGACATTAAATAGAATCTATGAAACAATGTATATATCTGTGGGAATTTCCGACGAGAATGAAAGATTTGGGTAGTTATCAAAACAATCACAATGGAAACTATTTTAATCGTTAGTTTCATATTTCATTTAGTGGCAGAGCAACAAGTTGAAAGTTCCCCAAATGTATCTGCTCAAAACATCCCCCTAGACCCAACTATACATTATAACAAGGCATTTTTTGCGCGCTTATCACTAGGAACAGGAGCCTAGAGATTTAAAATTTCCTGGGAACTTCTGAGGTCAGACTGCGTGAGTTGAATTCGGGAATCGGCAAAATCGGTCGAAGGGTTTCGTTTATACAATCTAAATTTACTTCGATAAAACTGTATCCCGTGAAAAGAAACTTGAGTTTTTCTGATATGTATATTCAATTTGATTCGGTGATTCTATTTTTCGAAACCAGATATGAAATGACATTATTTTTCAAACTGACAGTGAACACTGACGGCCATTTTTGTATAAACAAGCCGACAACCAAACAAGCAGGAACCTCTGACATCAAGTCAATACTTTTCTCGAATTTTTTTTCTTGAAGAATTCACATTTTTCGAAGTCGGATCGTGGAATGTGGCAATTTTCGGAAATATATTCCAAAAATTGTATCAAATATTTCACACAATCAAACTCAGCGCGAATGGACAGAAAATGACCATCGCTTATGAATTCTCAGTCGAAATGAAATATGCGAGTTCTGGAACGTTCCCTGAATTTTTTTTCTCAGAGTTTTCGTTTATGCTCTTGCCAAACCTCCGCGTCGCAGCCAATATACAGGTCTGACGAGGATACATCATGGCAAAGCAATTACACAGGCAAGAAGGGCATACAACAAGCCGAAAGTCAAACAGAGAACAACCACGCTCAATACCTCCTAGAAAACGTCACATACATGCTAAAGCCTTGTGGTTCTTCAAAAATCGATCCCAACTTACTTCACCCCTCAAAATTGGACGAAAAAAGGGCCTATTCTATTCCTGAAAAAAACCTCTTAACGATTTTGGCACTCTCTTATCGATTTTGACCATTCCCGAACATTACTTTAAAAAACTTCCAGACGGACTAGACCGACCATATGGACACCGTCGGTAAGCCTGTTCCTTCTTGTAAAGAACGCAAGGAGCTTTGTGCTCTGAACAACCGCTACGCGGTCGTATTTTTCTTTATCTCAACATGCCACTTTTTATTTCAAACGGTGAGCGGAACTCATCTATGGTTTGATTCTACGCCTCATATCATTTTAAATATAAAAAATTACGAAAAGCACTGCCGTGAAGGCGGGAGCTTTTGAGCGCTCGTACATCCACCTTGTAGGTAGATTCGCATTTTCCAGTTTTAGAAATCAATTGAAGGAATTTTTGACAGCTGTCAAAAATATTCTGAAACTTAGGCGAACCTCCAGACTTCATATCAGTGCTTCAGCTGATCAATTTTTTTTCGATAATTCGCTAGAATTTTCTACGGTATCTATGGTTTTGGTGATGCGATCTGGACAAAATTTTGCACGTAGTTTGAATACATTATTCCTCAACTAGGTGCATCATTTCATTTGAATCCGATCAGTAGTTTCGAAACTATCAGGAAAAAAATATTTTGAACGGCCATATTTACGGAACCCCTAGTCTTATTTTGCTAATTGATGAACGTGACCGCGATATTAGCGATCCAAACCCACCCTGAAAATTTCGAGTTCCTAGGCCTTTCCGTTCGAAAGTTACAATTTTCTATGGTTTCTATGGTTCTGGTCATGCGATCTGGACAAAATATTGCTTCAATATATCATTCTCGATTAAAATACAAAATTTCATCTCGATCCAATCTGTAGTTTCGAATTTATCGAGAAAACAAAATTTCAAACGACCGTATTTACGGAACCCCTTGTATAATGTTGCTCATAGATGAACGTGATCACGACATTCGAGATCCACACCTATCCTGAAAATTTCAAGTCCCTAGGCCTTTCCGTTCGAGAGTTATGATTTTCTATGGTTTCTATGGTTCTGGTCATGTGATCTGGAGAAGTGTAGCTTGAATATATCATTCTTCATTAGTATACAAAATTTCGTCACGATCGAATCTGTAGTTTTGAAATTATCAAGAAAACCAAATTTCAAACGACCATATTTACAGAACCCCTAGTATAATTTTGCTCATATATGAAAGTAATCACGACAATCGAGATCCACACCTATCCTGCAAATTTCAAGTCCCTAGGCGTTTCCGTTCAAAAGTTACAATTTTCTATGGTTCTGGTCATGCGATCTGGAGAAAATTTCACATGTAGCTTGAACACCTCATTCTCCATTTGAGTGCAAAGTTTCATCTTGATCGAATCTGTCGTTTCAAAGTAATCAGGAGAACAAAATTTTGAACGGCCATATTTACGGAACCCCTGGTGGAATTCTGCCCATTAACGAACTTAACCGAGGCATTTGGGATCTGAACCTACACTGAAAATTTCAAGTCTCTAGGTTGATCCGTTCGAGAGTTATCGTGCTTACGGACGGACGGACGGCCGGACGGACAGACACAAATTTTCCGACGGATTCGTTATCAGTGAGTTGAACTCTATCGTTTGAGACCATTTTCGGCTCAAAATTCGAAAAATACAGACATCGTGACGAAATGATATAGCCCTCGTGTAAGTTATACGAGCGCTCAAAAATGTATGTTTTATTTTATTTTATATTATCATTTTAAATGTATGTTTTAAATGTTTGTTTTAATGTATGTTTCATTTATTTAATGTGTGTTTTATTAATCTATGTTTTCTGTTTTCTAGGAGTATTGAGCTCGTCCAAATTAATGCTGCGTCAATTCATCTTTATTCGCCTAATGAAATTGACTTCTACTTTCTCCCCTCTTCCTCGTATTGATACTTACTGTACCATGATGTATCCTTGCCAAACCAGCCTATATTAACTCTGTTTTTCGCACCCACATCTTATGAGAATGCAATTCACGAGTCCATGTACTGGGTCTCTTGTTTTCAATTAATTTATCTTATATATCTCAAGAAAATGACACCACTAAACAAATTTTACACTGATCCGCAATCGATATGAAAGCGAATGCATGTATTGTATTCATTCCACAAAAAATCTTCACTTGCGGTACCTTGTAAGGATGCGAGGTATCTGATATGACTAATTCCATCCAAACCTAAACGAAGACGAAGTCGGAAATCTCGGAGCAGAATGAAGAGCACTAACTATCCAATAATGAATTCGATCTAGAAAGGACAGCAAAGAAACCGATCTCGTACGTGATATGAATAATGAACAATCAACTCAATTAATATCGAATCTGAATCTAATTGAATCTCTGGGATGGAATCGGCATCTGGAGACGTTCTACATTCGAACGACACAAGGACGTATTGGCATCGTATTTCATCTGATGATGGTTTTCTGCAGCGAAGTTCTTACGTCACGGCCATCTGTCATATTATGAATCGCCTCAACAGACCAACGGAAAATTTTGAAGAAACTGCTTCGAAAGAACTCGAACGCGATAATCAGGACTAGATTTCCTCACGAAAATTACAATTTCAGGTCATAATAAAAACTGAAATTTTAAATACCAGACTATCATATCAATGAACCATTTTCCACTCCTGGCATAAGATTAGAGATGGTCGGTTGGTAACGAGAGAGCCTTTTTGCAACGCGAGCATATGATCATTTGTGCGTTACCTTTTCACAATTTTTGCCCCAGAAGTTCACTTTTTCAATGAAGTCGATAATTACCCTAGAGCATCTATAGCTCGATGGTTTTGACTGCCGATTCGAACAACCTAAACCCACAATTGAACTCTCTTCATCCATATTCTGTAGGTAGTATTACAATGCACAGTAGCCAGTGAGAACAGACAGATGGAACCAAAGGGTTAGAGAGCTGAACACCATCGACCATTCAGCATGGAAGATGCAAAATTGCTTACAATGCGAGAAAACCGAAATCCCTCCTCTACACGGAGCAAATGGGATGGCCTACTCAACGCTTGAAAAGCCGAAGTAATGGTCGACTCAATAGAAAGAGAAGCCAGAATCAACTGCAGAGAAGACGATGACAATGAAGACTTAGAAGAAGAAGTCGACGGAAATGAAGAATTGATGTTGGAACCTTCGGAGGGCGATACCATCCCAAACCCAACTACACCAACGGAGATTGAAGAAATCATCAAGGAATTTAAGAACAAGAAAGCTCCAGGGAAAGTCAAAATAACAAACTTAAAAAGGAATAGCAGCGCTAACCAATAGCAAACGCAGTGATGAGAACAGAAAACTTTCCAAAAAGATGGAAAACAGCAGAAGTAATTGTGTAAAATAAGCCAGGAAAAGATAGAAAATTCCCAGAAAACTACAGGCCGATAAGTCTACTGTCAGCACTTGGAAATATTGTTGAAAGAATCATTTCAAAAAGACTCAATGAAGAAACAGAAGCGCTGAATCTGATACTACCGGAACAATTTGAATTCAGAAGAAATCATTCCACAGAACTTCCACTGTTAAGGATCACTGAATATGTCACTGAAAATTAATAAAGCCACAGGATAAGTACTATTAGATGTCGACAGAGCCTTCGACCGAGTTTGGCACGAAGGACTTGCCTACAAGATGATGACGGCAGGCTACACCACTAAAACCTGCAGGATAATGAGGAACTACCTGAGGAACAGGAATTTCTTTGTCAAAATAGATGACACATTATCTTCCACCAGACAAGTAGAAGCAGTGGTACCCAAAGGTTCAGTTCTAGGACCTCTACTCTACAACATCTATATCTACGATATCCCTAAAAACCCGAGAAATCTGCCAACCCTATATGCAGACGATATGGGAATAGCCGTCAGACATCGACGACCAGACGCCATATAGAGAAGATTGCAAGAAGCACTAGAAGATTCAGAAGAATGGTTTATTAAATGGAATATTCAAATGAATAGCAAAAAGAGCCAAGCTATTCTATTATACTACAGAAGCGGAGACTTGAAATAAATTTCAACCTAAGGATCGATGAAGAAACGATTGAATGGGAATACTTCTTCTGTTTTCCATCTTTTTGGATAATATTCTGTTCTCATCATTGCGTTTGCAATATTGTTTAGCGATGCTATTCCTTTTCTGGGCATTTTCCGTAACATAAAGTTTGTACTTTGTTTTTTTCCTGGAGCTTTCTTGTTTTTCAATTTCTTGATGATTTCTTCAAAATCCGTTGGTGTTGTTGGGTTTGGGATGGTATCGGCCTCCGGATGTTCCATCAATTCATACATCAGTCCTTCATTTGCTTCTACTTCTTCTTCTAAGCCTTTGTTGTCATCGTCTTCTCTGAAGTTGATTCTGGCTTCTCCCTCTATTGCGTCTACCAGTGCTTCGGCTTTTTCAACTTTTGGGCTTTGGGCAATCCCATTTGCTCCGTGTAGAGGAAGGATTTCCGTTTTTATCGCGCCCTAAGCACTTTTACAATCTCTTCATGCTGAGTAGTCTATGGTGTTCATCTCTGTAACCCCCTGGTTCCATTTGTCTGTTTTCAGTTCTTTCAATGCATTCTTCAGACCTTGACAAGCTCTTTCTTGTCTTCTTCACTATGATATTCTCCTTATGGTTGCCTGGTAATCATTCATAACTACCCCATAGTTTCCATGTAGTCTACTCCACTGATGAGAAACTCCTCACCCAGGTTGTCAAGTACCTTCGAGTGTCATCTACGTAGTCTTCTTAATTATAATCTGAGAGCAGTATTCCATCTTTTCAGTAGAGTACAGTAGGAGTGGTGAACCAAGCTCCCGTGATATCTAGACAATCAAACCTTTGAAGCCTTTGCAACTTCTGTTGACATGTCTTTTCTCTAGTCTAATAATCGTAGAATATGTTCAGAAAGCCGCTGTTGATTTTGAAATAACCCTTGACATATTAATCAGTCTAATAGTTATGAGATTGATTCGAAGTAAGGGAGTACAACCTTCTGAAAGAGCTTAGTGACAGAGAATGTAGGTAAGAACTCGCCTTCCTAGGAAATTGAGTCCAAAATTAAACAGGAACATTACTTTTCAATTGATATTAATATCATAATTGTCAAAATTTGGAATTATTTCTTGAAATCCATGTACAGAACTCGGGGTCCTTCCACACACGAGGTTTCCGTCGATCTGGTATGTGGTTTTCATATTATACCGAGTATTATACTATACTCGATATATGAAAACTATTGTCTATTGGTCAGTTTTTTCCAAACAGGTTGTCCTGAGCATTAACCATTCCCCTGTGGTTTTTATTACGTAGCATACCTGCATACATCAGCCGATTTCAGATACTTTTTTACTGCGAACGCACGATAAACATAAGCCAAATAAACATTATGACTAATAAACTCTGCCACAACCTCTTATCTCTTTTCTTTGCGTAAACTACCCATATTAACTGGTGGGAATGGAAATCATAAACTATTGTCCAGAGTTTGCTACTTTTTTTCAATCAAAGTTTTTCTGACGCTAAGATGCATGAAGAAAGTTTATCAAGAATAACACAAGGAGGATAATGCCGTTCGGTCGAGAGTAATTTGATTACACAGTTATAAAGAAAGAAAAGGGGCTGAAACATAAATTCTCGTGAAATGATGGCAGAGCTAACCTGATTGAAATCAAGGATTTGACCAGCTCGAAAAGATTGGAAATTCCTTCGATGTCGGAAGAATTCGGCCGGACCCTCAAATAACCTCACATAACCTTTCCAGGTAATAAGAAGCAATCAGATGATCTCGATAAAATGGGTGCATATTCATACGCGAGCGCCGTCGAAATATTCCTGACGAGCATGAGTTTCATATCCAACGAAAATCTACGTCCTGCCTTCTCCGTTTCGAAAAATTGCCAAACTGTCCAGTAATTAAGTCAGTAAATCGTGAGGAGTTCATGTACGTTAACGGTACGTTATCTGAGCAAGCTGATAAGTTCATGTAGACGGAAATTCGAGGCATCGTCGGCCCTCGGACGAAGGAGGTCAGCCATAGGCCGTGACAGGAATTTTCAGAGAAAACAATCAATTTAATCTGGGTCCATCGGAAAGACCATGAATGATATGTTGTTTTTTATGACATTTAGGAGAACAATATACGGAGAACGCGGAAATGAAGAAAACTTATATTTCTAATTTTAGCGATGAAATTTCAAGATCGATTCGAATTCTACAACTTCAAA
This sequence comes from Aphidecta obliterata, assembly GCA_963966015.1. Lineage (NCBI taxonomy): Eukaryota > Metazoa > Arthropoda > Insecta > Coleoptera > Coccinellidae > Aphidecta > Aphidecta obliterata. The sequence goes on from OZ014432.1 coordinate 4,730,191, forward strand.
CTTTTGACGACATTTCAATCATCCACAATAAGACTCAGGAGATTTTTTTCAACTACTAAAAAGAGCGGGTAAAAGTGGAAACTGATAATGAATTAGTACTAACCTTCATAGAAAAGGAGAATGGAAATAACTATAATATATATTGGCTGTCTATCTGAAGTTTTCAATCACATAAAAGAAACAAGAAAATAGTCTCAGATAAACTAATAAGCAAGCCAAAAAATCAAACCATGTAAGCCAGAGAACACCAAATCAATCATTCGCATCTATAGACTGGTTTCGACTTATATCAAGTCTCGTCAGTATACCCATAGATGAACTCGATGTGGACAGGTGGCGTGAGTGAAGAAATTTTCTTCAATCGCTGCTGCGTTTCGTTTTTCGTTGTATGGGCAGTCGCTTTCTCACGTCCAGTTCATCTTCACTAGCTATACTGACGAGACTTGATATAAGTCGAAACCGGTCTATAGAAGCGAATGATGGATTTGGTATTCTCTGGGGTTACATGGTTTGATTTGTTGGCTTACTTATTAGTTTATCTGAAATAGTTTTTCTTGTTTCTTTTATGTAATTGAAAATAACTATAGTCCATTTAAGAATTATTGACATCGAAGCAGGCCATGAACGTCCAGTCGAGGCTTTATTTCCGGTTACAAAAAAGTTACTGTTTTCATCATAGAAATAAAACATCAAACATAAATATAACCTAAAAAAGTATTCAGTATACGAATTATCAAATAGTTATTAATTAAGCCGGAATATCCGACAATATATCGGAACCCCTAGTGAAATTTTGCTCATTTATTCGTGACCGCGACATTCGAGATCCACAACTATCCTGAAAATTTCAAATCCCTAGGCCTTTTCATTACCAAGTTATAATTTTCCATGGTTTCTTTGGTTCTGGTCATCCGAGCTGGACAAAATTTGGCATGTAGCTTGAACACGTAATTCCCCATCTGAGTGCAAAATTTCACCACGATCGAATCTGTAGTTTTGAAGTTATCAGGAAAACAAAATTTCGAGCGGCCATATTTACGGAACCCCTGGACGAATTTTGCTCAATAACGAACTCAACTGAGGCAGTCGAGATTTGAACCTACCCTGAAAATTTCAAGTTTCTAGGACGTTCTGTTCGAGAGTTATCGTGTATACGGCCGGACGGACAGACTCGAATTATTCGACGGATTCGTCATCAGTGAGTCGAACCTCGTCGATTGAGACCAATTCCGACTCAAAATTCGAAAAATACAGACATCGTGAAGAAATGATAAAGCCCTCGTACGAGCGCCCAAAAAAATCAGATCATCTTGAGAATTCCTCATCAGCAACCTAGAATGTTTTTTCAAAAAACTCATATTATTAACTATGTTGCCCAACAGACTGCACCAAAATACCATTTCTTGAAAAATGTGGAGTTAGGTAGTTTTCTCCGGAACACGACGAGGTGTGTATACAACAATCGTTTGAGACCATTCTCGGCTCGAAATTCGAAAATTTTTGAACTTTTATGACTTGTATCTGGCAGATAAAATGACAGTAATAGCATACGTTTTCTGAGGTTGAATAATTGAATTAATTTTTCTGAAAATGAGATATGTACATCAATTTCATAGGAAATTCTTGTATTTAACTTAGTTCGACTAAAAATTCGTCTAATTGAATAATAATTATTTCGCAATAATTAGGCCTGAGCAAACTTCAACATTATGAATTCTGGGACAACTCTTTGTCGTGCACCCCTTAAATTTAAGTAGCACATCAATAGGAGCCAGCTGATTATGGGCATCGAAGTAGTTTTGTTCATTGGGTTTATAGATTATAGATAACGTTGGGTAACGTTGATAACAAAGATTATATGAATAATCCTACCTTAAATTACAACAATTGAAAGGGAAAATTCAACGCATAGTTTTATAGAAAACATAAGAAATGAACTTGTTGGTTATTATGGCTGCCAAGAAGAGAAGGACAGTTCGGATAATAACTATCGGTCCACTAACAGGCTATTGCGCAGTGCGGACTGCGGCCAGTAGTGGAATAGTTGAGCAAAAAAAAAAGAATGGCCGCGGTGCAAAAGGTTCCTTCGAGATAAAAAGCTCACCTCGAATATTAAATCTGAATATATTGAGTTTTAGCTTTTTTCAATATTGACATACGAAAAAGCTTCATACAATATCATATTGTTCCATCAGACAGTAAGGAAGTAATTTTCAATTAATAAGAATTATTCCTATTACTCACTCAGAATGAATTCACAAGTCAACACCATCCTAGAAATCGGTCCTACCTGTAAAAAAACGTTGTCGATCATATTTTGAGATGTTTTTCGTTAAAATGTGCTCATTATCACAATTCATCAAAGTTGGGTGGAACAGCCATACTGAACCGACATTTCACAAAAGAACATGCAGCCACAATTAGCACATACTATAACAGTCTATGAAATCTAAATTCAATGAAATCTGAATTTCTAATGAAGTTTTAGCGAGAACATTCGAGACGTATAATTAATATGCCTCAAAAACAAATAAAACCGCAACGAAATTATGTGATAATTTGGATCTCTCCCAGCATTAGAATATATAATGGTGTGTTTTACATAATTCAAAGCGTCAGGATCTATCTACAAGGCACGACAAGAACCGGATGCAATATTTCAATATCGGATATGGGATGGATGAAAGTAGCGACATCTATAGTTGAACCATTCTACTAATTAAAAGTAATCAAAACTTCCACCTGAACGAATAAATCAGAATACAAATTATTGGTCTGCTTTTAATTCAAATGGAAATCCGAAATCATATTCTGTTCAATTCAATATTTATTTTATTGGATGTCACATCCGGCCAGGGGAATAGGATATTTATGTGTGAGTGGATAAAAATATTTGAAACAGGCGACGCACAGAGGAATAAAGTTAAGATCCGACCGGGAAAAAATCAGATTGAAAAATCGTATAGTCAATTATTAGTGGAAAATTCAAGTTAATGACATGAATCGTTTCCCAGGTAACCAATAAGATAATGAATTGGTTCGAACTTTTCAGTTGATTAAGTTGATTTTTTCCAAAAAATTAAGAGCATCATGAACTTTTTTTATTGCCTTATCCTAAAGTGTAATTAATGATATTAACCTATAACATAAAAATTTCATCAGTAACACAGGGAGCAATGAACTATTGACTAAAAGAGTTACTTTTAAAGTCCGTATGATACGGTGCATTTTTCAGTATCGTGTGATTGGTCACTGCGCATGATCACATACAAGAAATATGTCTGAAAATAGAACCCGTCCTATATTTCTTGGATATAATATTCAGGTTCAGTTTTTTCATGTATTACAAGATGCAGAAAAATTCGCCTTTACATTTCTATAGAGAGAATTGTAATTTCTGCACCGTGTTATACGGACTTCAAAAGTAACTCTGTGAGTCAATAGTTCATTGCTCCCTGTGCTACTAATGAAATGTTATAGCGTAATATTATTGATTAAAATATAGAACAAGACAATAAAAAATGTAAAAGATGCTATTTATTTTTTGATTCTTGTTATTGTGAAATTTAACATTCGTTGAGGATTTTGTTATACTTCCCGATGAGTCACGATAACTTTTTCAACATGATTGGTAGTTCAAGTTATGTAGCGAATAAATTTTCAATAAATAGACGCCAATAACTGCTACCGTGTAAAATATTGATTATTTTCCCCTACAAATCTAAGTGAGAAAGAAAATTATAGAAGAGATTCTGAAAAAGTCTTTTATGAATATCCGGCTATTTTCATTACTTTCTGGAGTGAAAGTGCTTGTAAGGCGATTAATTAAGAAGTATATTATTGTTTGCCCAATTCTTCTTTTTATTCCGTGAATAAATTCGTTAATAAGATTTATTGTACCTCTTTTTATTTTTTTACCCAAAATATAGAAACTTGTGTCAATTTCATTGGTGTTTCAAAGCTATCAGCAAATTTGAGTTTGGCTAAGTTATTTAATTAATTAATCAACTTCTTTGCGCTGCAAAACCCTGACGGAGTCAGGAAAATCAATATCATATTTCAATAACCAGAGGTCCTCGATTTTTTGATTATTTTTTCGAAATCAGTTTTGAATTAATAGAAATTAATAGAAAATGGTGATAAAATATTTTTGGCCTATTGGACGACGAGGCAGCGCGAGTGCTCGGAAAAGAAGAACGATTATCCACGAATACTCAACGCCATTTTTGAGCTCTCGTACTACTTACACGAGGGCTATATCATTTCGTCACGATGTCTGTATTTTTCGAATTTTGAGCCGAAAATGGTCTCAATCGACATGGTTCGATTCACTGATGACGAATCCGTCGAAAAATTCGAGTAAGTCCGTCCGTATACACGATAACTCTAGAACGGAACGTGCTAGGAAATTGAAATTTTCTGGGAAAGTTCGAATCTCGAATGCCGCAGTTGAGTTCGTTATTGGGCGGAATTCGATCAGTGGTTCCGTAAATATGACCGTTCGAAATTTTGTTGTCCTGATTACTCCGAAACTACTGATTCGATCGAGGTAATTTTGCACTTAGAAGGAGAATGACGTGATCAAGCTACATGAAAAATTTTATCTGGATCACATGACTAGAACCATAGAAACCATAGAAAATTATAACTTTGTCATGGAAAGGCCTAGGGACTTGAAATTTTCAGGATATGTGTGGATCTCGAATATCGCGGTCACGTTCATCAATGAGCAAAATTAGACTAGGGGTTCTGTAAATATGGTCGTTTGAAATTTATTTTATTTGAGAGAAATTTTATATTTTAATTGAGAATCACCTGTTCAAGCTACATTTTTTTTCCAGATTGCATGACCAGAACCATAGAAAATTATAACTTTCGAACGGAAAGGTCTAGAGACTCAAAATTTTCAGGGTAGGTGTGGATCTCGAATATCGCAGTCACTTTCATCAATGAGCAAAATTAGACTAGAGGTTCCGTTAATAAGGTCGTTTGAAATTTAGTTTTCTCGATAATTTCAAAACGACGGGTTCGATCGTGACGAAATTTCCTATTTGTATTCAGAATGACATATTCAAGCTACATTCTTTCCAGATTGCATGACCAGAACCATAGAAAACTATAACTTCCGAACGGAAAGGTCTAGGGCCTTAAAATTTTCAGGGTAGGTTTGGATCGCGAATGTCGCGGTCATGTTCATCAATGAGCAAAACTAGACTAGAGGTTCCGTAAATATGGCCGTTCAAAAAAATTTTGTTTTTGATACTGATTGGATTGAAATGAAATCTTGCACATAGATGAAAAATAATGTACTCAAACTACGTGCGAAATTTTGTCCAGATCGCATTACCAAAACCATAGATACCGTATGAAAATCCTAGCGAATAATCGAAGATAAAATTGGTTTGGACAGCTGTCAAAAAATTTTTCCATTGGTTCCTAAAACTTAAAATGCGAATCTACTTAAAAGGTTGATGAACGAGCGCTCAAAAGCTCCTGACTTCACGGCAGTCCTTTTTATAATTTTTTCAAATTGAGAATATCCTTCTTCAAATAAGATGTATTGAATTTGTTCGTTAGATGTCAAAATAACCTCAGGTTAAACATCGCCATTTCTGTCTTCGTTATTCCTTTCAATAAACATGATTGTAACTACAATACCGTGCACTAAATATTCAAATGAAACGAATGGAACCGACTAAATAATACATTAGTGTTATGCTGTGGAAAACTGGAATGTCTGCGAAATATTAACATTCAAAAGTTGGCACTAAGAACAATGTATTCTGAAGAATAATTGTGTCTTCTTGTTTTCCGAAGAAAATAACCACATTACTCAATGTTTTTGTATGCCAGCAAACAATACTTTTTTGTACTCTTGAACTCAAATAATACATGAAGAATGCAATCCTTCATGCCTAGGACCTTCTAAAAATACTCCACTCAATTATATTTTTGATACAACATGAGTAATGAAATCCTTGGTTGCACCTGCGAAATATTTTTTTTCTATTTTTGTTATAACAAAGAAAAAAAATTCATTTGAACTCTAAGATCGACCTGCTACAAGCGCATGGAGTTTGGATATGGTTCAGTGAAGATATGTCGAGGATAAAAATGATCGAGGAATGCACGGTGTCGAGACTCCTGTTCTTACAGATAGATACGAAGGTTACAGTATGAGTCGTGAACTCGGTTAGTTAGCATTCAGTACGAAGGAAGTCATTCCAATTTCTAATTTCTAACGATTTTAATATAACGCTTTCAAACTACCTAGACAACACCTTTTAGTAACTCATGTTAGAATAATAACAAAAAAATTAGAAAAGGCCTGACGTGAAGTCGGGAGCTTTTGCGCGGTTGTTTCAATTCATCGTCAGAGCGGTCACCCATATTTAATCTAGGTGACACTGTAGCGAGACTATAGAACCGATTAGATATCAAAGAAAAAGTATATTCAGGTGTGTTATGTGATACATTTCATGGAACGAACCCCAAACGTCCATGTGAGAAATAATTTAATTCAATTTTGAATTGACCACATTGATTTGTTGTATACCTATAGCATAAAAATTACTGAAAAAAAACGTCATCTTTCAGAAACTCGAGAACGAAGCAAGTTATTTACGATCTGATTATTCATTATGATTGTCTCAGTTAGCATCCAATTTGGGACACCCTGTACAGATTTTCACCCTCTGCTAATTACAGGCGGTAATGACTTGCCATCTTCTTTCGCCAAAATTCTTCAAATAGTGCTGGGAGAAATCTAAAATTTATCTCGTTCATGAATCAGAATACACTACGGTTAGGTAAATAATAGTTGACCTTAAACACTAGCGTAAATATCTGCTGAATATGAGAAAACCCTGCCTCATGTCCCTTTGTTGTTAGCCGCGAGATATCCTGAATAATTCCAGTCATTTTGATAGAAGAAGACTGAACTCAGAATTCAGAACTTATCGATAAGCATTCAAAATTAATACAACTATTTCCCAATTTGTTTGATAAAATCATCAAACCAAGATGGGTTTTTGTCATTTTCAATAACAACCTGAATTCAGCAACTCGGAATCTTACCGAATAGTCTATTACCAACTCAATTTCGATTTTCCACAGCTTCCCAAGATTTCAAAGATTCTTGAAGCGATTAAAGGTTGGTACATTTTCTGGATTAGATATCAGTCTGGATAATGTAGAATCTTGAAATCAAATAAAATACATCTGTTCTTCCGAGCTTCACTTGAAAAGTATAGAAACAAAAAGCATAAAATTTGGCATAAGAATCAGTAGCTATCCATCATTGATACTTCTTAATCGATAATCCGAAGCAATAATTAGGAAGTCGAACAATCAAGTTGAAAAAAAGTAAAAAATATACAACAAAGAATGATGAACTTCAAAATGTGTATTGGCATGGTAGGTGGAAGAGATTGAAAGATGTACAGGGTGATTTATTTATTTTACCCAATAGCTATCCAAGTCAATATTGATATATGAAGAATTTTTTATGGGCATTCAGAATTCAGTACTAAAAAATTGAGAAAAGCACTGCCGTGAAGGCAAGAGCTTTTGAGCGCTCGTACATGCACCTTGTAGGTAGATTCGCATTTTCCAGTTTTAGAAATCAATTGAAGGAATGTTTGACTGCTGTCAAAAAAATCCTGAAACTTAGGCAAAACTCCAGACTTCATGTCGGTGATTCAGCTGATCAATTTTTTTCCGATAATTCGCTAGAATTTTCCACGGTATATATGGTCTAAGTGATGCGATCTGGACAAAATTTTGCACGTAGTTTGAATACATTATTCCTGAGCTAGGTGCATAATTTTATTCCAATCCGATCAGTAGTTTCGAAACTATCAAGAAAAAAATATCTTGAACGGCCATATTTACGGAACCCCTAGTCTAATTTTGCTCATTGATGAACGTGATCGTGAAATTTGCGATCCAAACCCACCCTGAAAATTTCAAGTTCCTAGGCCTTTCCGTTCAAAAGTTAGGATTTTCTATGGTTTCTATGGTTCTGGTCATGCGATCTGGACAAAATATTGCTTCAATATATCATTCTCGATTAAAATACAAAATTTCATCTCGATCGAATCCGTAGTTTCGAATTGATCGAAAAAACAAAATTTCAAACGAGTGTATTTACGGAACCCCTTGTATAATGTTGCTCATAGATGAACGTGATCACGACATTCAAGATCCATACCTATGCTGAAAATTTCAAGTCCCTAGGCGTTTCCGTTCAAAAGTTACAATTTTCTATGGTTTCTATGGTTTTGGTCATGCGATCTGGACAAAATTTCGCATGTAGCTTGAACACCTCATTTTCCCTTTGAGTGCAAAATTTCATCTCGATCAAATCTGTAGTTTTCAAGTAATCAGGGAAACAAAACTTTGAACGGCCATATTTACGGAACCCCTGGTGGAATTTGGCCCATTAACGAACTTAACCGAGCCATTCGGGAACTGAACCCACACTGAAAATTTCAAGTCTCTAGGTTGTTCCGTTCGAGAGTTATCGTGCTTACGGACGGACGGCCGGACGGACAGACTAGAATTTTCCGACGGATTCATCATCAGTGAGTCGAACATAGTCGATTGAGACCATTTTCGGCTCAAAATTCGAAAAATACAGACATCGTGACGAAATGATATAGCCCTCGTGTAAGTAGTACGAGCGCTCAAAAATGCAAAAAAGCATCGTTATCCTAAAAATTTTTTGTGAACTGGCATTTTTGAGCGCTCGTACAACTTACACGAGGGCTATATCATTTCGTCACGATGTCTGTATTTTTCGAATTTTGAGCCGAAAATGGTCTCTATCGACTATGTTCGACTCACTGATGACGAATCCGTCGGAAAATTCGAGTCTGTCCGTCCGTCCGGCCGTCCGGCCGTCCGTCCGTCCGTCCGGCCGTCCGTCCGTAAGCACGATAACTCTCGAACGGATCAACCTAGAGACTTGAAATTTTCAGTGTAGGTTCAGATCCCAAATGCCTCGGTTAAGTTCGTTAATGGGCCAAATTCCACCAGGGGTTCCGTAAATATGGCCGTTCAAAGTTGTGTTTCCCTGATTACTTGAAAACTACAGATTTGATCGAGATGAAATTTTGCACTCGAATGGAAAATGAGGTGTTCAAGCTACATGTGGATTTTTGTCCAGATCGCATGACCAGAACCATAGAAACCATAGAAAATTGTAACTTGTGAACGGAAACGCCTAGGGACTTGAAATTTTCAGGATAGGTGTGGACCTTGAATGTCGTGATCACGTTCATCTATGAGCAACATTATACAAGGGGTTCCGTAAATACGGTCGTTTGAAATTTTGTTTTCTCGATAAATTCGAAACTACGGATTCGATCGAGATGAAATTTTGTATTTTATTCGAGAATGATATATTGAAGCAATATTTTGTCCAGATCGCATGACCAGAACCATAGAAACCATAGAAAATTCTAACTTTTGAACGGAAAGGCCTAGGAACTTGAAATTTTCAGGGTGGGTTTGGATCGCAAATTTCACGGTCACGTTCATCAATGAGCAAAATTAGACTAGGGGTTCCGTAAATATGGCCGTTCAAAATATTTTTTTCCTGATAGTTTCGAAACTACTGATCGGATTGGAATGAAATTATGCACCTAGCTCAGGAATAATGTATTCAAACTACGTGCAAAATTTTGTCCATATCGCATCACCAAGACCATAGATACCGTGGAAAATTCTAGCGAATTATCGGAAAAAAATTGATCAGCTGAAGCACCGACATGAAGTCTGGAGTTTTGCCTAAGTTTCAGAATTTTTTTGACAGCAGTCAAAAATTCCTTCAATTGATTTCTGAAACTGGAAAATGCAAATCTACCTACAAGGTGCATGTACGAGCGCTCAAAAGCTCCTGCCTTCACGGCAGTGCTTTTCGTAATTTTTTTCAATGGAACACCTTGTATTTTATCTTTCATATCGATGGAGATCTTTCTTCTGATTTCAAATATATATATATATAACAATGATGATAATTCCATATCTCACACAATGGACAGACAATAGTAAGGGGTGTGGAAAATTAACGAGTGTTTATATTCTCACTCTTCTTTATTTCATTATGTCGACGTTTCGACCCCGATTGGGACCTTCTTCAGGACTCTAAAATTACAAACATAAGATATGGCACACAGTACATATTAAAATTCATATCGAAATATAGAGGTAGATAAGATCTTGATTGCAATAGCAAAAACACAAGTTAATAGATGAAAATACGCAAAAATTTTCAACAAATAGTGGACACAGTATAAGATGGAAATTCGCAAGTGCAGATTAATGTCATAAACATAAACGGCAATGACAGTTGTTTTTGAAAAAAGGGGTTACAATAATAATAATATAATAATATATATATATATATATACTATCAAAGGTAATTATAATGGCTGGCAGACAGAAAGATGTTAAATGAAATCAAATGAACTTCGGAAAAATCTACTTCCCCAGGCGGGATTCGAACCCACGTTTCCAGATTACCGGTCTTGATACATAGTTCAGACGTTAAAAATCCTTGATATATATATATATATATATATATACTATCAAAGGTAATTATAATGGCTGGCAGACAGAAAGATGTTAAATGAAATCAAATGAACTTCGGAAAAATCTACTTCCCCAGGCGGGATTCGAACCCACGTTTCCAGATTACCGGTCTGGCACTCTAACCTCTAAGCTACCAGGGACCTGTGTATAATTACCTTTGATAGTATTTGATACATAGTTCAGACGTTAAAAATCCTTTATATATATATATATATATATATATATACATTATTTAGGTTATCTTTGTCAGAAAAATATAGATTTCTGTCTAAATCTAAGGCAGCTGTAGAACGCCACGTGCCACTACTGCGATTTCTTTATATCAAAGTAGCCGTGGATAATGAAACAACTGGTATTCGTTTATTTATCAACAGAAATTTAAATCAAGTGTTCAAAATGGCCCCATTTACTTACACACAATCGATATCTTTTTATAAAGTTTTCGAGGGTTCTTCTTAATATTTCTGGTTGGTTGTTGAGGTTATCAATTCGTTCCTTTATTCTGATTTGAATATCTTCAATATTTTGAGAACGGTTCATATAAACTTTAGGTTTTAAATATCCCCATAAGAAAGTCTCCAATATGTTCAAGTCGGGAATGTTAGGAGAACAGAGAATGGTTCCGTTTCTGCCGATTCTGCCGATCCATATATTGTAATTTTTTTTGCCGTGTGACGTTCTACAGCTGCCTTAGATTCAGACGAAAACATCTATATTTTTCGAAAACTGACAAAGATAACCTAAATAAAGTATATATAATTACATAATGCCAACCCTCTATATCGTAGATGAACTCCTTATCTATTCCTATTCGAATGCTCATATTACTGTGTTATATTTTGATTACTCATTGAATCTTCGATGACATTGTTTGTCGCATTTCATTTGAGATAAGATAATATTATAAATACCTCTGAAGACGAATTGGTCGTCAATAATTAAGTGCATTTTCATACTAGCTGTATGTTAGGTTGGACAATCGTCCGTTGTAAATAGATAACTTTTTTTTAAAAGTTGACTTTCGATTTCAAAAACATAATTATATTTATATTTGAAATCAGAAGAAGGAGCTCTACCGATAAGAAAAATGAAATATAGTGTGTAGGTATAGAACCTACTGAATCCTGAATGCCCTTAAAAAATACTTTATATTTGCCCAACGTTTTTGTAGGACCAATATTAACTGAGATAGCTATTGAGTAAAATATAAAAAATCACCTGGTACTCAAAACTAAAAGAATAAAGAACAAAGAACCTTTCTCAGTCTTGGTAACACATAATACTTAGTCCCGTTGGATTCCTTACAAGCATTGTCCCTTCAGAAATCCTTTTCAGATGAGGTTACTAGTCTGTTGATTCGTGAAAAGATTCCTTATAACAGGATTCCTCGCTGTATGAAATCATACAGGGTCAGGAACCATCACCCCTGAGGGGTCCTGAGGCCATTTGAGCTACTGAAGTTCAACAGTACTTCGGAGCTTTTCCGGAATATACCTCAACCAGCTCAAGGCAAGAAGATGAAAAGATCATTACGCCTCATTCCACCAGACCAGCAATAAATAAATGATAAACATTGAAAGGAGACTCGAAGTCTAGTTGAATAGTTTGAGCTAGGCCATAATTGAAGAAGATTGATTTCACCTAAAGCACGAAAATCACTGCCATAAAAATGCAACTTTCAATATGGCGCACTTCACGTCGCAGTCTGGCGGCCTTCGCGAAACGATCAGAACTCAGCAATAATTCCAGTCGTTTATGCGGCTTTATTTGCATTCGAAGAGTACCAGGCCAGAACGGAGACAGTTCACGATCTCTCGCTCCCCTTTTCCCGTGATTTACTGTCGAATATATTATTTGAAATGATTTCGAAAGACCAGGTCGATGAATATTATCAGCGCAATATTCTAGCGTACCTTATTTGAATGCATCTGTTTCGTTTGCATTATTCAGGAACGCGCTGCTTATTTTTTCGCAATTATAATAGAAAGCTATATTAGATTACGATATGAATGGCACGGTTGGCCTTTAAACCATTGTTTCCGTACGAGCTGGTTCTTTGCTGTTGCACTGCCGGCGGGTTCGCAGCAAAATATTTTTCACAAATTCACCGCCGGATGGCTTTGGTGCCTGCTGTATTCCACATTGGCCGAGGAAGTCATCGTTGCCGAGATGTAAAATACCCCAGGAGCAATGATCCCATTGCATTCACGCAATAAGTACAATAAGGAATGAGTTTGTTTTGTTTGTTTGGTTCATGATGGACATCTCTGCGACATGACATTTTCTGCTCAGGGGAATCTAGTGTGGAAGTGGCGGAACTGCAGAACTAATGCTATCCGCTCATAATTTTCAGATTTGGTGGAAATCATAATCATGAATCGCTTTATCCTTATATAAATACTAGCAGACCCGGCCACGCCTTGCTATGGCTAAAGTATACGTTGAATCAAATTGTAGTGAAATATTCAATAAAATGTTATTATTATTATTAACCTTAACCTACTCTTAACTTAAGCCTAACCTTACCCTATCCTAACCTTTTTCTTTTCGGGTTGTGAAAAGGAATCTGTTGCCAGATTCAACCACGACCCGTGTCGTGGGATAATTCGGTTTGACTTGATGTTGCTGCCGGCCGACTAAAAAAAACACAACTTGGGGAAATGCGAGGACCACCGAAAAAGCCATCCCGGTCCGTACTTCGATGATACCCGATGAATAGCGATCCTGTCTCTTTTCTCCTCATGTCTCCTGTCACAAAGCCGTAAACGCCTTCCGGTATCCTTCATGCGGTATCATTTTCTCTATTATATACTCAACTGGTGGTAAGCGGTCTATCTTTCCAACCAGTGCGTAGGTTTCCTCCGTCCATCTGATCTGAGGCAGTGCTTCGGGTCGTCTGCAACGTGGCATGCATGACACATCATCCCGTCCTATCCTCTTAGTAAAGGTACCATAAGATCCATGCCCTGACAAAAAATGAGTAAAATAGTACCCGGTTGTTTTATTCTCACATTGGGTCCACTGCTTCAAATTCCTGATCAGCCTGCCCTCCACCATCTCATCTCTCCTGCCATTTTCTCAGGGTCTCCTATGGTATAAAGGAAGCACCATTAGGTCAATTGGTGGGAAGCAAGCAATCACTTGGACAGCCTCCGCCGACACAGTTATGTATGCGGAAGCTACTCTTATCTCGAAAGTTGGATCAAACAACACACAGTTCGCAAAATAAAATCAATCGCGTAAATATTTGACAATTAATATATATGTCAATCATTTTTTATCACTGACATTATTCTACTTTCTTGACAGTTACGAATTCTATGAACATTTTGTATTATTACCCAATTCTCAAACAGTTCAAATTTCTTCAGTTTTAGGAAAGACCCAGGAACTTGGCATCACTCCTCGCACGATATCGCTATGGTGGACAGATCGGTGTAGAGGGGGCGGTGTAGAGGGGACGCGATCTTCTGTCGTCGATTTGAGCCCCATGTAGCCGCGTGGATAATTATCAGTCTTTGTCATAAATAATAAACAAATAATTTGGAATAAGAAAATATTGCAACTATAAATTGAGATATAAACTATCAACTTGTAAGTTGGATCAAACTGCTCAAAGTGTGCGATAATTTGATTAAAATCGGTTCAGTATTTTAGGAAACAACTCCGTACAAACAACGTGACAAGTAGTTTTTATATATAAAGATGAAAACAAATACATGAAGAAGAAAATGTTAAAATCAGAAAAAAAAACAGTGAAAAAAGCTGTTTGTTACACAGTGATCCAAAAGGTCTTGGATATTATAAGGTTCAGTTTTCATGAAAAAGATGAAAATTTCTCTCTTGAAATTTCTGAATCTTGAATTTGTGTGGCAGCGAAGTCTTCCCTGGGAAACCCCCAACTCTGTCATTCGATCTGCTGACGTATTCACTATTCAGCTCAATCTTTACCATCCGAACTTTGGCCTTCAGATAACTGGTTTTGTATTGTCGAAATGTGTCTTGTATCTTTCAGCTAGACGGGACTGGAGAAGGTGGTCCCATATGATCCTTTTTAGAACTTTCGTGAATTCTGACAGGAAGTGCCTGTTGAAGATGTGGAATTACTGACCCAGAAAATCAATCAGATGGTGTGCATGGTGAACTGATCGATTGCGAGAACAGTTTAAACTGTGGAACAGAAAATGAAGTGTTCGAAATATCTAGCTATCATGTTATTCCTAATTTGCCTTGCATTTGTTTTTTCAATATGGTTCCGATCTAAACAAAATGAGCAGTTAGAAAATTTTTCGGGGGAGTTTCGACACAGTTCGACTTTTTGCGACGTATTTTATTCGTTCGTTTTCGTTAATCATCGTCTACTCTCGTGAAAGCACATATAATTTTCAGTACAGGACCATTTTGAAGTTGAAGAAATAGAAAATAAATGTTATTATATCTAAAAAGTAAGCGATATGATTCGGTAAAAATCAAGACATTATTCCACTATTTCCTACTCGATAATGAATGCCCGAATTAGAAATGAATGGAAACCGTCGCGTGAGTGTTGCATTTTTCGAACCATTTTGACAATTTTATTGTAGATGCTCGAGAAGAGTTGCTGAAAATTTCACAGTCGACGTTCGAGGCCTCTCCAGAACAACCCAAGATGTCGAAAGGACCCTTACGGATTGGCATCTTCTCAGATGAACTCACTTTGAGAATTTGCCTGGGGCAGCATTACCGTTTTCCCAAGGCGCTGACCTCCCCGAACCGCTGCACGCGGAGCCACCGCCGTAAACTTCCGAATGATGCGTTCGAGAAACCACAGGCACGGATCTGAACGTCGCACGCGACGTTTCAGAGAGACCGTGCTCGTGGTTTCCCGAACATATAATTCGGAAATTGACAGGGGCGGCTCCGCTTCGGTCGTCCATCGCGTTTCGGGGAGACCAGCGCCTTAGTCCGCTGACCGCCACGCGTTCAAAATATGCAGTTTGATTTAAATGTCAATATCCCCGACAAAATTCTTCAAACTGAATATTTTCCATCTGCCATTATTCGGTTCTCAAGTTCTTTTTCGATATGAACAGAAAGTTTTCCAAGTGAACATGGTCGAAGTGAGGAAATCTGTTTATGAAAAGTGAGATTTATCTGCCAGTGCGTTAAATGGAATCACCACGAGGCGATCAGATTACTACCAGCCAATTGAAGTGAAACAATAAATAACATTGTCGGTCAATAACCGTTTACTGTAATAATAGTACAGCACAAAGCATAAATTACCCGTAGTTTTGACCTTTACTAATATAATTTATATCAATTTCGATATGACATTCTCTAAAGTAGTTATCTCGCAGCTGTTTGCATTACAACCCGGCCGTGCAATTAAACACGGAACGCTGATCCGCGATTGGCGAATTGCAGAGAAAGTACATCTTCGAAATGTTCTGCTTCTAATCTCTATTGTGATCTGCTGACTGCAGTTCCTTCACCACTGGCTACGGCGAAATAAATTGCGTTCGCAATTTTTTTCGGTTGCACTTCATGCAAGAATTTCGAAAGCACAAACCGTAGGAGTATTCGTATACGGTAACAACTCATCGGCTCGTGAGAAGTGACTATTTCGTGTTTTATCTCTCTATTCAAGTCAAGAGAGAAGAGAGTTTTTCAATGGATACGAATATGAAAAAGAAGCTGGAGTGGATCTTGAATAGCGGTCATTGTCTCAAGGACATAACACAAAAAGTCACTCATCACGAGATAATCATTTTTATTGCCTGGATTACACTCAGCAGCAGGGAAGTGAGAAGGGAAACGGGCAGCGGAAGAATATAAACACTTAACTTCGTATGTCCCTACTGCTGCCACTCGCGTTGCAGTAAGCTTCATAAAGTTAAGCATCCACATGTCCGTATCGAACGGATCGCAACAAACGGATTAATTTTTCACACTGCGTCCACGTGTCATCGCATCGATCGCAACTACCAGCGCATGTGCACAAGACGATAATCGAATACAAATAGCAGTAGAAGCGGAGCAAGCTCGTCCATGCCGTATGACGTCATCGGCACGCATCGCCAATGTTGCCCCTTGAAGCAAAAGCGCCGGCATTGACGGTGATCCGGTTTGTACGAGCCGGACGGTGAGGACCTGTGGACGCACTTGTATGAGTTTCTATAAAAAGAATACTACATACGATCAATTTGATGCGATCTGTTCGATTCATCCGATACGGGCATGTGGACGCTTACCATAATTTTGCGGAGTCAAAGGGTCAGTAGCGCTGAGGCTGCAATTTCGTTGTCTGGTGGATCGAAATCAGAAAGAAGCACAGACGTCGAGGCATACGGAACTGAACTGGGGATCTCTGAAGCTCTGGGAAGTATTCTACAGACCGAAACACTGGCTGTCTACATCTGCGCTCAAGGGTGTTTCAAAAGGAACCCCAAAGCATGAAATTGTCGAATCGTATTGGTTTGATTTCACTCAATCAAGAAAAAAACCTTACTGCACCCATAATAAACCATGAGATAACATTTTAGAATCGTTTCATCTACCTCGGAAGCTGAGGGCACAGCTTACACATTTTCAACTCTTTATCATTAGTACACTGCATGTTATGGAATGCAGAGAGGCGAGACGAAGTAATGATAATTTACATTTGTGTAAAGTGAGCAGTGTTTCTGAGTTCCGCACCCAAAATGGCACTTGTGTGTCTACTTTTAAAAGGGCCAAACTTCAAACAAATAATGTCATATAACACATGGTCGAAATGTTGACGGTTATTCTTCAATTTAACATTTCTTGATTTCACGAAATATTTCGAGTTTTTCCATACAATCCATTACACTCCAGTTATCCTTAGAGCCTCTTTAGATTTGACCACATATCTACAAGATAAGAATTTCTGTCAGCTAAAAAAATTCTCATTGCGGGCGTGGTAAGGATTCTGAAGTGAAAAAACCCAGTCTTATTTTTTCAATGGTTTTATCAATGAAAAATCATAAATTATACACATGTTTTCTTTTCAGCAAAAACTACCCCATTTAATGTGTTTTCGAATGACATATCAACTTTTGTGCTTGCTGCTCGTCTTCTGCCCTAATACTAATAACAAGATAACAACGAACAAGTAGAAATATTCCAAACCTGAATTTGCTCTATTTTGAAGCTGATTATGATTGAATATTGAAGTTATTTTCTTGGAAATCATGAATTTTTCTGCCGAATCAAAATAATTTGAAGGAATAAACAAAATTTCAATAATACAGATTCTATGAAAATGTGTAAAGAAGCCAGACTAATACTAATTATAACAATCGTTCGAAATGTCCACTGCCTTATTCAATACATTTTACACATCGTTTTCGCACTGAATCTACAAACCTGCGAAGTTCACAACGTTTCTGACGCATTTCTGCACAACACAAATTTATTCTTTCGATCAGATCCTCTCGAATCTGAAAGCGAATTTGATATACTTTTTCTTTCAAGGTGTTACAGACATTAAAATCCAAAGGCCTATGGTTGGGGCACCTTGGTGGCAATCTTACCGGACCGTACCTTACAATCCATTGCACTCCAAAATATTATTATCTGGGCAGCCATTTATTTGAAACCAGACAATTTGTCTGTTAGCCAGGGGCATTTCATTCAATATGTCTCTTAAGCTGCTTTGGATTGATATAATGCATTCTTCAGCATTGAGTCGATCGGGAAGTATTACTGGACAGAAAAGTTCACCTCTCATGACTCTCAAAGCCGGAATTTGCGGCATTTAATGAATGAATATTTAGGGGTGTAATGGATTGGGAGGTACGACCCGGTAAGATGGCCACCAAGCAGCCCCGACCTTACGAATTTGAATTAATATGCCTGGAACACCTTGAAAAAAAGAGTATATCAAATTCGCGTTCGGACACGAAAGGATCTGATCGAAAGAATAAATTTGTGTTGTGCAGAAATGCGTCAGAAATTTTATGAACTTCGAAGGTTTGTAGATTCAGTGCGAAAACGATGCGTGAAAGATATTGAACAAGGAGGTGGATAATTAGAACAACTGTTATAACTAGTAGTAGTCGTCTTTCTTCACATGTTTTCATAAAATTCGATTTATTTTATTTTATTCAATCATAAAGAGCTTCGAAATAAAGCAAATTTAGGTTTGGAATATTTAGACTTTTTCGTTGTTATCTTGTTAGCCATGATTTTAGGGCAGAAGACAAGCAGCAAGCATAAGAGGTTATATGTCATTCAAAGGCACACTAAATGGGTTAGTTTTTCCTGAAAAGAAAACATGTCCATAATTAATGATTTTTTATCGATAAAACCATTGTAAAAATATAACAGGTTTTGTTCACTTCAGAATCGTGACATTCATCTCCTTACCACGCCCGCAGAAGGAAGAAGAATTTTTTGCCAGACAGAAATTCTTATGTTGTAGAAAATTTAATGATGTTTCCAAATATGTGGTCAAATCTGATGAGGCTCTAAGGATATATTACTGAAGTATAATTGATTTTATGGAAAAACATGAAATAAAACGTGAAATCAAGAAATGTTAAATTGAAGAAAAACGTCAACATTTCGACCATGTGTCTTCTATGAACCTCAATGGAATGATGTATTGAAATTAAGCATAGAAAAAAAGGAGCAGGCAATCGCCATATATATGCAACCAATGAAAAGAAAACAAATTTTTGATGCACATGAAGGTGTATCGTTACATAGGCCTTCAAAAATGAATACAGGTTGGGCCTTCTGAATTTGTCGAGAATGTGTCCCCCTCTTTAACTTTCTCAACTAGTAGGTGGAAAATTCTGAGAAGTTCAACTTAGGGAATACCTCCAACAAAATGAGATATGAGATATTTTCTGTTAAATGCTATTACTGCGGAACTCTTCACTGACGTGATCTGACAAGTTCTCAGACACTCTTATCTAAAATAGTTTCTAGGCAATAATTGAAAATTTTATATGAACAGTTTCCGTGACGAGCTCTGGAAATAAGAAGTCATAAACATGCTCATAAAATCATATCACTTTTGTTCTATAATCAAAGATCGCCGAAGCTTTCCTGGAGAGAGTTTTGATGTTGGCTGTATCTTGTATATTCCGTTTACCACCGCCTCCGACCAGTATATCTGGCCTAGCACGAAGATCGTGCACATTGTACCAAGGAAGTTCTCACACGAGATGTTAAAACGCAGCCTTCCACTCGAAATCTTGGTATAATCGATCACCATTTCACAATTTCAAATAAACTGTTCAACCTTCCATAGAAAAGCAAAAAGCGACCTACGGGGAGAAAAACCCTACTTTTGTATCTCATAGATACATGCTACTATTGAGGTATGTTTTAGTGAAAACGTGTATTTTTCATATTTGTGCTTTTCTAAGGAAATCGAGATAAATTTGTTTCGTGATATCGATACACAAGCATTTTTGGAAGAGCATACCTTCTTTCACCTATGTATCTGGTAAAGGACCATTGACGTAAAAAAATTGATTTTTTCAGGTCAAAAATGAATATGGCACGCTAATTCCTTATGTAACGAAACGAATTGTAAGGCCGCGCAAATTATTTACCAAACTGGAGTTGCGTTAGTAGTTAGTAATGCTCCATGCCACTTCAGTATTGAAGAGGTTTTTGTAGAGGAATTTCAACATCACGAACTTTTAAGACTAAGTCCGTACCTACAGCCCTATGTTCAATCCAATTGAGCTGGCTTGGTCTGTTTTTAAGGCTGGAGTGAAAGCAGACATGGAAGTATTATTGGCTGGTGCTGATCAGGATAATTTGACTCGAACAGAATATCGTATGCGGAGATTAGAGAACGTGATTCGTGGCAATATAGGCAAGATAACGAAATTCATTCACATTCATGTGATCTGGAAAAAATGTAGCTAGAATATATCATTCAAATAACAATAATAATAACAGTTCATTCTGTGAACTACAGTTATAAACAATAATCACAGAGGCGTGAGCCTGTACGTGATTTCCAATAGAACATATTACAAAATAACAACAGCCATTTTCCAAACTTAATGTGAAAATTCTAATGTGACAGAGAACAAAGTTACATTCAGGATACAGCATAAATATAATAGCAAGATAAAATCCATCAAGTTAAAAACAAAATAGAAATGGGTTCATCTAAGCAACAGTTGGACGCATGCTATACATGGAAGCTCTTCAAACATGGGCAAGAAAGGCAAAGGAATTATGGCTCGAATAAGGTAGGTATGATTTGTAATCAGAGTTTTTTTCTTTCGAGTAGAAATTCCTCATTTCGGGTTGATAATGGAATAAAAATAGTTTCTTTTCTTTTCAATTATCCAGTTCTTCATTTCAGTTTTACATATTTTCGGATTGACTATTACTTTCAACTCTTTGGGAACTCTAGCGTAAAGACGTGGAGCTAAGTAAGTGAAATTTCTCTGCTCTTGGTGTTATTTATTTGTTGATCTTATTCCTTGTTCCATAAGAGTATTCTGTTATTCGAATTTGGATTTTTCTTGAATTTATGGCGGATAAGATTTTCAACACAAACAACTGCTTTGGATTCATAATTCTGGAGATTTCATACAAATCATCTGACGGAAATAAGAGTGGTTTTCCGTAGATAACACGGAGCAACCACTTCTGAATTACTCTTTTCATGTAACAATTATATGCTCCACCCCATCCAATTATTCCATATCCTATCTGAGACTGACACAAGGCCGTATATATCAGCTTCAAAGTTGCAACACTCAGGTAATTTTTAGGTACCGTAATTTCGAGAGTAAACACCTTAGTTTCCCCACTAAAATATCTATGTGTTTATCCCATCTCAGAAGTCTGTCGATAGTTACTCCCAGATATTTTATGAGGTCCGTTTCAGGAATGGATGTATTGCAGTCAACTACCCGATTACCCATACGTGGAAGACCTGATTCGTAGGGTGCAAATGGTGAGTATATTCAATTGTAAAGAGACATCTTTCCAGGCTGAACACTTCGTCGGCACCGGGCCGTGATGGAATATCACCGCTTCTCCTCAATCGGTGTGCCGGTGCGTTTGCTAGCCCTCTCAGTATCATATTTCGTGAGTCTATATCCTCTTCTTCTCTTCCCTCCGATTGGCTATTTGCCTGTATAACCCCTATCTTCAAAAAAGGAGACAAACTATCACCTGATAACTATCGCCCCATCAGCCTCCTGTCGACGGTTTCCAAGGTTTTGGGAAGAATGGTATGTGAGCAGATTATGAAGTTTTCTCTTGGACACAAGTTGATACCAGACCAGCAACATGGATTTGTCCCAGGACGCTCAACTATCACAAACCTCCTCTCCTGTTTGTCCGACTGGACCAAAGCGTTGGACTCCGGTCAGCCAGTGGACGTTCTATATCTAGATTTTTCAAAGGCGTTCGACAGGGTTCTACACGGCCGACTTCTAACTAAACTGGAGCACCTGGGTATCAGGGGTAGACTTTTGAACTGGATAAAGGCTTTTTTATCGAACCGCTCGTATAGAGTTCGGGTTGGATGTGAACTCTCCTCAAGATCCTGGCAGGTGCTCTCTGGTGTACCCCAGGGATCCGTCCCGGGCCCACTCCTATTTCTCTTGTACATTTCCGACTTACCTTTTCACCTAAAATCTGCTGTATCTCTATTCGCCGATGACCTTAAAATGTACAATTTCCCTACTGCCAATTATTCCACGCTTCATGACGACCTGGACCGCTTACACACCTGGTGCAACATCTGGATGCTTCCCCTCAATATAAGCAAGTGCTCCATTTTGCACATCGGAAAAAACAACCCTCGTCGTCCATACTACATCGGTGGTGAGGCCCTGGTTCCCGTTTCCCAACTAACTGATCTTGGCATCATAGTCTCCCAAGACCTCAGCTGGCGTAGCCACATCGAGCATATTTCCTCTAAGGCCAAACAACTAACTTACATGTTCTACAAAACTTTCAAGGGTTGCAACAATAGAACATTCGGTACAATATTCAAGACCTACATTCGCCCTACCCTGGAGTGCGGCGGTCCTGCTTGGTGGTGTACAACAAGGAGCGAAGCTGACTTACTCGAGACCACACAAAGATGGGCCACTCGCATAGGCTATGGAACTATTCGACCCACTTACCAACATCGACTTAAATCCATGGGACTGACAACCTTCGAGGAGAGAAGGGCTCGCGGGGACTTGATATTGTCATTCCGAGCTATGCGAGGGTTTCTGGGTGATGGAGTCAGAGATATGTTCACCATCAATAGAAACAATCTCAGAGGCCATCTTTACAAACTGAAGCGTGAAAATTTCAGAACAACTTTGCGTCAGAACTTCCTACCTAACAGAGTCTTCAGTGACTGGAACAGTCTTCCCAAATCCGTAGCTCAAGATCCTTCTGTCAACGCATTTAAGAATAGATACGACGGATGGAAGTCTGCCCAACAAGGAGGATATTAATCCCAAACCTACAGTTTTGAATTGCTACTGTATACTTCTATTTTTTTCTTTTTTTTTTATAGTGTATGTGTACCAACCAGCATATTTTTTTTATTTTGAGTTTATAGGTTGTGAACCTCAACTCTTATTTCTTTTTATAATAATAATAATAATAATATTGTTTTTTCAACATTCATTGTGGGTTTACTCTCCTCAAACCATTGCTTTACTTCCAAAAGATTCTTTTCTGTCTCTTCTTCGAGTTTTTCCCACGTATCCTCTTCATATGATAAAACGGTATCATCCGCAAAGCTCATAACTTCTCCCTTATTTTTCATTAACAGTAAGCTGTTTATATATATATAATAAATGATACTGGTCCCAATACCGTTCCCTGGGGTACTCCATACTCAACAGTCGCTTGATTCACCTATATTTACACACTGTGTCCTAGGCGATAAATAACTTTTGATCAACCTGTAAGCTTTTCCTCGAAATCCAAGTAAAGTTTCCGAAGGAGCTTTTCATGTGTTACAGTGTCGAAAGCTTACTTGAGGTCTATGAAAACGCATAGACCCATTTTGCCTCTATCTAACCAGCCGTATATTTTCTCAATGAGTTTTTTCATTACATCCTCCGTAGATTTACCTTTCCCAAATCCGAATTGGTTGTCAGATGAAATTTTATTTTTCTCTAAAAATTTTACAGAACGAACTTTCATTAATTTCTCTATTACTTTGGCTACGTTTGAAGTTAAACATATTGGCCAATATTTCGAGATGACAAATTTGTACCCTGATCTGTACATTGGCTTGATAATACCTTGTTGCAAAATATCCGGGAATTGACCAGCCTCAAAAAAACTATTTGCTAGTAACATCAACGGTTCCGCTATTTCTTGACGAATATTTTTCAAGAGTTCTGTCCTGATACCATCATCACCCGGAGCTCCACCACTTTTCAATTCCGAAATTATACCTTTCACTTCACTTGTACAAGTTGGAAAGATAAAAAGTGTATTCCCACATCAAAATACCAAATTTCGTCACGATCGAATAGTTTTGAAATTATCAACTAAAGTTCAAACGGCCATAATCAAGGAACCCCTAGTCTAATTTGGCTCATTGATAACCTCGACCGCGACATTTGAGATCCACACCTATCCTGAAAATTTCAAGTCGCTGGGCCTTTTCGTTCGAAAGTTATAATTTTTTATAATTTCTATGGTTCTGGCTATCCCACAAAATGTGGGTAGCTTTAACACGTCATGCTCCATATGAGTCCAAAATTTCATCTCGATCGAATCAGTAGTTTTGTAGTAATTAGGAGAACAAAATTTCGAACGGCCATATTCACGAAAACCCTCGTGGAATTCTACCCAATAACGAACTTAAACGCTGCATTCGAGATTTGACCCTACCCTGAACATTTCGAGTTTTAAGGTCGTTCCGTTCGATAGTTATCGTGTATATGGCCGGACGGACAGACTTGAATTTTTCGACGGGTTCGTCATCAGTGAGTCGAACCCTGTCGATTGAGACCATTTTCGGCTCGAAATTCGGCATTGTGAGTTTGAACACATTATTCTTCATCCAAGTGCAAAATTTCATTCCAATCTAATCAGTACTTCAGAAAAAAAATATTTTGAACGGCCATATTTACGGAACCCCTAGTCTCATTTTGCTCATTCATGAACGTTACCGCGACATTCGAGATCCAAACCTTCCCTGAAAATTTCAAGTCCCTAGGCCTTTCCGTTCGAAAGTTCTATGGTTTCTATGGTTCTCGTCATGCGATCTGGACAAAATCGTGTGTAGCTCAACAATGTCATTCTCCATCTGTTAGCAAAATTTCATCTCGAATGAATCAGTAGTTTCGAAGTAATCAGGAGAAGAATTATCAAAAAAAAAAAAACAAAATTTTGAACGGCCATATTTATTACCGCACTGTTATTTTCTAATTGCTTAGCAGCTGCCCACTTTTCTGGAATGTAGAGCTTTGCGCATAGAAAACAGGTCAAAATAGTGTCACTTTTCTCACGATCGGAGAAAAAATAATTTGTCATTCATTTTTCGACCGAAAATCGGCAATGTGTCTATGAGATACATGCGCGACCTATAATGAAAGTTTTGGGGCCAGACTAACAGGATCTTAAGCTTATGTTTTAAAATTTTACAATGTATCATTGAGTCATCATTGCTGCCAGCAAACGTTTTTAACTCCTCGAATCTTTTCCTTGAATAGGTTAGCGTTCGATCTAAAATTCTGAAAGAAATTTCTTATGCTGTCCCCTTGTAATGAGCGAATGCGTGCGGTACACGCACTGCACGCAGGAACCCGGCGGGCCTGGGTTCATTTTTCCATTTTCCAGGCATCCACCTCTTCTCTCGAAGACCATTGACTTCTCCGCATCTTGAAGGCCCCGAACTCAGAATCGGGTACGGTCGCAGCTGGAGCGAAACTATCAACAACGAACATGTTGATTGCATTGGGCGGGATAGCTCGTGATCGTTCACGTATTATAATTATCGAAGGAACCTAAAACAAACAAGTACTGGTTGACTGACACGCCCGACACAGAACGATGTGAGAAATCACGGAAGTTCATAACAAGAAGAAGGGTGCCAGTGCCAATAAATGAGGAGAGGCTTCTAGGACTGTCTAGGAGGCTCAGTTATCCTGATGCTTTATCCCGAAACAGAACGTTTCGAGTATCCGACAATATCAATCAGTGGCGGACTAAGGAGGCGAGCATGGGGGGACCAGTGGTCTGGGGGGCTCCAGATCTACAGAAATGATTTTCAATCAAATCTCGTATTTTGAGATATGCTTTCTTATTGTAAATCAGAAAAATCTAACTTCTACGTACTTTCGAACCGATTGTATTGGATATCATAGTTTTTGAGCGCTCAGTTCACTTACACAAGGGCTATATCATTTCGTCACGATGTCTGTATTTCTAGAATTTTGAGCCGAAAATGGTCTCAATCGACAATGTTCGACTCACGGTCGACGATTTTGTCGAAAAATTCGAGTCTGTCCGTCCGTCCGGCCGTATGTCCGTATACACGATAACTCCGAACGGAACGACCTAGAAACTTGAAATTTCAGGGTAGTTTCGAATCTCGAATGCCGCGGTTATGTTCTTTATTGGGCAAAATTCGACCAGGGGTTCCGTGAATATGGTCGTTTGAAATTTAGTGTTCTTGATAATTTCGAAACTACGAATTCGATCGTGACGAAATTCTGTATTTTAATGGAGAATGATATACTCAAGCTACATATTCCCCAGATCGCATAAATAGAACCATTTTAAATTCCAACGAGTTATTGAATAAAAAATTCTTATATTTCTGTACCTGCTCATTCGGCATGATTGACAAAGAACTGCTGTCATTATTAAGCGCTCGTACTACTTACATGAGGACTATATCATTTCGTATTTTTCGAATTTTGAGCCGAAAATGGTCTCAATCTACTATGTTCGACTCACTGATGACGAATCCGTCGGAAAATTCGGGTCTGTCTGTCCGTCTGGCCGGCCGTATACACGATAACTCTCGAACGGAACGTCCTAGAGAATTGAAATTTTCAGTTCAGTTTCCAAATGCCGCGGTTAAGTTAGTTAATAGGCAGAATTGGGGTTCCGTAAATATGGCCGTTCAACATTTTGTTCTCCTGATTTCTTTGAAACTACAGATTCGATCGAGATGAAATTTTGCACTCGAATGGAGAATGGGGTGTTCAAGTTACATATGAAATTTTGTCCTGATCGCATGTCCAGAACCATAGAAACCATAGAAAATTATAACTTTTGAACGGAAATGCCTTGAGACCTGAAATTTTCCGGATAGATGTGGATCACTAATGTCGTGGTCACGTTTATCTATGAGCAAAATTATACTAGAGGTTCCGTGAATATGGTCGTTTGAAATTTAGTTTTCTCGCTCAAAAGCTCCTGACTTCACGGCAGTGCTTTTCAAATTTTTTTTACAGCTGTCAAAAGTTTCTTCAATTGGTTTCTAAAACTGGAGATTGCGAATCTACCTTTAAGGTGGAGAAACGATCGCTCAAGAACTTCACGGCATTGCTTCTTATAATTTATCAGAAATTATTATTTGTTCTTCAGTTTTTTCATCTTTTTCAATGGAAATTGCTAATCTGTAGAAATACATAATTCGTTTTCTGTTTCTAACAAGTAGCGGTTTTTTTTTTCTGAAGACAGTTCAAAACTAGAAAATGACTTATACGAAGTTCTTCTTCATTAGGAAATGAAGAAAAATTTGGTTATTATGGTTTTTGTAAAAGCAGGGGTTTATAATTTTTTTTATCAAAAATGTTCATTATCATGTTACTCGAAAAGCCACTAATTGAAAATTGAAATTAATTTTATTCGCGAACACTGTACCTTGAGATATTTCATGCCACCAAGTTCTATGAAAATATCCAATATAACTAGTTTAGGAGTTATTGTACATTTTTTGTTCCGGAATAAATTGTAACAGCCTCTATATCGAAAATAAAGCGAAAACGGACCTATGTTAATATAAACTTTTTGACTTGAAACCTGGAAATCATGAATAGATGCTTGAATATTGAAATTCAATTGAATTTTATAATGAAAAATTCATGAAAAGCACTGCCGTGAAGTCAAGAGCTATTGAGCGCTCGTCCATCCACCTCTTAGGTATGCGCGTTTTCAAGTTTCAGAAACCAATTGAAAAAGTTTTTGACAGCTGTCAAAAAAAAAAGACTTCAAAATTTCATTCCAATCCAATCAGTATTAGGGAAAATATATTTTGAACGGCCATATTTACGGAACCCCTAGTCTAATTTTGCTCATGAACGTGAACGCGACATTCGCGATCCAAACCTACCCCGAAAATTTCAAGTCTATAGGCCTCTTCGTTCGAAAGTTATATTTTTTTATGGTTTCTATGGTTCTCGTCATGCGATCTGGAGAAAATGTAGCTTAAATATATCATTTTGCATTAAAATACAAAATTTCACGATCGAATCCGTAATCGAAAAATTATCAAGAAAACTAAATTTCAAACGACCATATTTACGGAACCCCTAGTCTAATTTCGCTCATTGATGTACGTGACCGCGGCATTCGTGATCCACACTTAGCCTGAAAATTTCAAGGCTCTAGGCCTTTCCGTTCGCAAGTTATAATTTTCTATGGTTTCTATGGTTCTAGTCATGCAATCTGGAAAAAATGTAGCTTTAATTTGTCATTCTCAATCAAAATACAAAATTTCGTCACAATTGAATTTGTAGTTTTGAAATTATCAAGACCACTAAATTTCAAACGGCCATATTCACGGAACCCCTAGTCTAATTTTGCTCATTGATAAACGTGACATTCGAGATCCACACCTATCATGAAAATTTCAAGTCCCTAGGCCTTTACGTTCGTAAGTTTCGATTTTCTATGGGATCTGGAAATTTTGCATGTAGCTTGAACACGTCATTTTCCATTTGAATGTCGAATTTCATCTCGATTGAATCTGTAGTTTCGGAGAAATCCAAAGAAAAAAATTTCGAACGGCCATATTCACGGAACCCTTAGTGGAATTTTGCCCATTAACGTACTTATCCGAGGCATTTAGGAACTGAACTCACACTGAAAATTTCCAGTCTCTAGGATGTTCCGTTCGCAAGTTATCGTGCTTACGGTCGGACGGACTGACAGACTCGAATTTTCCGACGGATTCGTCATCATTGAGTCGAACATAGTCGTTCGAGACCATTTTCGGCTCAAAATTCGAAAAATACAGTCATCGTGACGAAATGATATAGCCCTCGTGTAAGTAGAACGAGCACTCAAAAATGAATTATATTGAAGAATTTTACTGCAAAATTTGGTAGAAAGAATTATGACTTCTCATCAACCAAAAAAATGTAGCAATGTTTCGAGGATAACAACTAGGTTCGTCACTTCATTTCATCTTTCTCGATGGTATAACAATGTGGTTTGCTATAATCCTTCGGGTTTTCCTT
Source organism: Aphidecta obliterata (assembly GCA_963966015.1). Classification (NCBI taxonomy): domain Eukaryota; kingdom Metazoa; phylum Arthropoda; class Insecta; order Coleoptera; family Coccinellidae; genus Aphidecta; species Aphidecta obliterata. The sequence continues at coordinate 4,759,218 of OZ014432.1, forward strand.
TATTGATTGAAGACATTTTACCTCTATTTAACAATCATCTCCAACCAATCCATCTGGAGTTGCCCCCAAGGATATTCAGGATCAATGAATAATCCTCATAGGGTAACCTTAATATTATTTATTTTTCTCGGAACTACTAACAAAATAGGTGAAGTGTATGGCATTTTTGAAAAATCAATCGAATTACCTTTGATACAAGGTGTCAACCAACCTCACTTCCTATTAAAGATTTTAGGGGTTGCTGTCATCACGCTCACAGGCTTTATACAAATTGATTGCAACCGACCGTATAGAATGCCGCCCTACGAACCAAAGTTAACTTATTTTCGCATTTTTTCTGATTTTGCATGGGGACCGAGATATTAAGGGAGGTAACTTTTCAAATTGACACACCTTTATAGAAGATTATTTTGACTTATCAAAATGTAACATGGGGAGACAACTTTAAATATAAAACAAACAGTACTATACAATCATAATTTACAATCTAGATACCAAGATTATTCAGTTTCGCTGTGATATCCTTCCTCTGGGAATACTTCTTCAAATGGCATTTAAAGGTTCCTGTTAGTTCACTGAATCTCAGAGGGAACTTATTATTAAAGTAGAGGGCAGTGTGGTTAATCGTCAGCTGGAAGGCTCCTACCCTATGATATTGAAGAGCAAGGTTGTTTGCTTATCTGGTGGAGTAGCCACAGTAGAAATTATTTTTCCGAATATATCGAGATAATCATAGACAAAGAGCACGAAGTTAAGGATTAGGAGAGACGGCAACGTTAGTATAGACTCCCTGAGGAACAAACCACTGCAGTCTACAGCCATCCAGACCACACAACGCTCAAATGGCTTGTTTCTGCTTGATGAATATCCCAGCACTTATACACTTTAGTGGAAGGGGCCCAAGTTCATATCATGACAAGTCAATGTCAGAAACAATTAATCCAAATGTCCATACTGCGTAAAATCAATGACGAAATTCGCCTGAACTATTTAAATACGATAAATATTTCCTGCTATTAGCGTTAATTTTTCGTATTCAAATGACGTTTATCAATGTTACTGGAAACTCCACAGATTAAAAGAAGAATAGAAAAATTTGCAGTGGCGCCTTCATGGAAGATTGTCTCTTTATTCATGGTTAAATCTAGAATCTATTGGAAAATACTTCATACTTAGACTGCAGAAAAAACCCCAATTTATGAAGAATCTAATACTTATATTAAGTACCACCACCCCAAAAAATTTTCGGTGAATCCGAAACTTCTGCTGTCCCACCAAATACCCCAACTTGGGTGTAGGCTCTAGAAATTTTGTTCGGAATTTTTGAAGGGCACTTAGGAGGGGTATAAAACATCAGATAGATATCTAATTTATGTCAATAATTTTGTCACCGGTTATTATTCATTGAAAAAATTCCTCTAAGTTTTGATGTAAGATGGAAAATGAAATTATCACAGAATTTTGAAAAGCATGATGGTATCAAATTTTATTCAGGTGGAAAAACTATTTTGCCTAGGTCTACGCCACTGCTGGCTCAAACGGACGTATTCAATTAGTTATATTTTTTGTCATTCCAATGATGTTTATTGTTCAGCGATGCAAACTTGTTGTTTTGACTTCCTTAAATATAGAAAAAATAACGATTTATCATAGTTGGTGTTTAGTGTTCGTAACAGTTCCGACGGAATGATGTATTCAGTGTTTATTCTGGCGCTTCTTGTCGCTTCAGGTACCTATGTTTGATGCTCGCAAACGCAGAATATATTATTGTTTGATTTCTATTTTCTTCGATCCAGGTGCAAGCCAAGGAATTATTAATGGGGATCCGTATTTTTGTGTACCATCAGGTATATGTCCAATGGTAAATGGAGGAGGAGGTATTGATCCAAGAATCATAACACCGGTAAGTAACATGAAAACTGTTATCCTAGGGAGTATTATATCGATTTAGGAGTTCACTGTTGCTGTTCATCCGCTGGCATTCCAGAAAAAATATTTCGCAAATAATCTCCCCAGTAGTTCATGTATTAGTATATTATTTAACGAGCGGTAAGTAGACAGTAACATAACTTACGCAGATGAAGCTTGCAGCACGAGCCGAAGGCGAGTGCTGTAATTCATCAAGTGAGTTATGACCATTACCGCAAGTTGAATACTATACTTTATCTACGATTATAACAATAAATACTAAGATACAAGTACAGAAAAAGAACTTTATTTACAAATCTTGATAGTTACCTATAACATAACCATGCATTATTTATGTTGATTGTGCTTCTTAGCATGGATTAGAAAGTCCATAGGGGAGATGCTTTATATTTAGTGATAGTTCACTAAAATATGCCAAAAGGACATTCTCTGTAAACAATTTGAACAATGACAATTATATTCTTACTGCTACGCCAATCTTGAAAATTGTTGTATACACCTTTATATTTGCTTTGGTATTTTTCGGTCAACAAATTCTGTATGGTAGAATTAGCTGATTGTCTCATTTCTGGAGGTGTACATATTAATTCATCTTCACTATCTGAATTCATCTTTTTCAGCGAAATATTCACAATAATAATTAGGTATCAACTCAATTTGATTAAACGTCAAAATTATTCAAGTGACCTCCCCTCAATACCAATAAAGAACTGTTCCCTTCGGCCAATCGTCTTGTTCAGAAGCACAGAGATGGCAGTTATAGGAGAGAGCACGGTGTTTGTTTACAGATACTATTACTTGCTCAAAAGTAGTTGAGTAATGACTATATTATTCAATAGGACTAGATAATAGTATATTGTATAATTAGTGGAAAAAGCATAATATTCCAAAATGACTGTGATAATTACCAGATGAGCGTAGCGACGAGTCTGGGGTTTGGGAATATGCTTTTGCCACGAATTATACATACTATTTTTTCTTCGATCGTTGATTTACATTCAAAAAATTAATTGAAGAATATTTCATTCAAGATGTAATCAAGTAAGTTCAAACAGGTTTCTCTATGTTCATATTGAAATATAAAAGTGGTAACCATGGAAATTACTTTGTTATGACAAAAGTAAAATAATTTTCAAGCCGGTTTTGCTTGAATCGTTGTATTTATACGGAATTAAAAAAGAATTACTAAACATGAACAATGATAGTGATTATTTGTTACCTTGCACGCCTCCTGAACTAGTAGAAGCCGCGAATGCGGCTTCACTTAATTTACTTCCGGCGACATCCAGAGAGAAAGTATGAACTTGCGTAACAACGCTTCATGTTTTTTTGCAGAAAAAACAACAGTGTATACTTTTCTGAGAATGTACTTTGTTTCATCTGTAATAATCCATTTGTAACATTACCGCACGCTACAGCAGTGCGGTAAGAATATTACCGCACTGTTATTTTCTGATTGCTTAGCAACTGCCCACTATTATGGAATGTTGAGCTTTGCGAATGGAAAATCGATCAAAATAGTGTCACTTTTCCCACGATCGAAGAAAAAGTATTTGAATTACAGATTTTTCTGTTAATTCCGTTGAATTGATCTCCCTCTATTTTTACATCCTTCGACTGAACAGAAAAACCTTTTCAGGCGTGGTTTCCATGATGGAATATCCAAATCAAAATGTTCCTTAGTTAACTTTATTGTTGATGTATTATGATGTCACGAATGACCAACCATTTCAATGGTCAATTTTCGGGTTGAAATGGAATGTTTGATTGACTAATCAATTAAAACAATAAAAAAATGTATGCATGGGACCTTTTATCATGAGTTCCAATACCATACCGCCATCATAAAGAACACGAAATGTAAATGTAATTTTCCCACGTTCTTCGTTTCTCCAGAAGCCCGAATGCCGATTAACAGTTTTGATGTATGACATTATGTTTTTTTTTTTATTTCGATGAATGGTTGTCAATTATTGTTCCACAGGATGGTGGAAACCCTGGTCCAACATCTTCACCAGGTCCCATATGTCCATCGGGAAGATATGTATGCTACGCCCAGGGAAGTAATAGCAATTGTGGCCGAAGATTGGTACAAATAACGAATACGAGAGATGGCGAAGCTGACCCTGGCGCCTACCCATGGCAAGCTTTCATGACAGATTCTTCGGGCAACTATATAGGGAGTGGTTCCCTCTTGAGTCCATATCATGTACTTACAGCGGCGCATAAGGTCCTTGCATTTGTGTGAGTATACTTGAGAAAATCTCTTTCAGCCGCAACCTCCTCAAATTCTTTTTTTTGTATTCCACAAAAAACTTGATTCTTCAACCGTAATTGTCGCATATTATTTCGTGAGTTTGAAACTCACTCAAAAAATATTTTTTTTCGGAAACTGAAGAATAAAATATTTCGAATTCAAGAATGAAATTTGAAAAATTTTACTAGATAAACTAATAAGCAAGCCAAAAAAACAATTCATGTATTCCAGATACCAACGAAATTCATCATTTGCAGTCGTAGACCGGTTCCGATCCATATCAGATCCCGTCAGTACGATTAGCAATATGATAAATTCGACGTGAAAAACAAAAGAACTTAAAACAAAAGGCAACGTGGTACTGAGAAAATTTTCCAAATCACGCCACCTGTCCGTTCCAAGAACAACTGTCTCAAATATCTGAAAATCATAAACTGTTTTATCGGCTCCCCAAAAAAATACACATGAATGACAACGCCGTTAACATTACAAGCATAAATAGTCACACAAGACAATTTTATTTTAAGTTTATACATTAAAATTCTGTATTAGACGAGTGCTACGAACAAAAATTATTATTATTATTATTATTATCTATTGGGCAACCCCGCCCTGTTTACCAGTAAGGTAGCAAGGTGAAATATCGTATATTCTTCTGAAATGACAACAGATAAGTTGTAATATAATTACGTAATGACGAACATATTTTAAGGAACTCCATTTGCTGATACGCTCGTATAAATGTATTGCAGTTGGAGTGGCTATTTTGAGCAGTTATTGTGTCACAATTTGTTTTATCTCCAATTATTATTGTTGCTATGTTTCGTGAGATCGATTTATTCAGAATTCAATTCGCATACACATATCTTATCATAACGTTTTTCGCTTTGGTGCGCCGAATTTCGAGATTATTGTTATGATAATAGCTATCCATGCAGGCTTCAACCCAAGATATTCGTTTTCAGAAATTGATAAACAGGGTGAACTTTTTCAAATGAACAAGAAATTCTAATTTTCCTCAATCGTGCCTAGAATTTTTTTTATATATCTTCGTACAGTGTTGACCACCTGTACACAATTTTGACAAAAAATATTGACTCCAATGAGAATTAACCGTTTAATACTCTGATATTTCCACAACAGTTGACTTCATACTTGGAATATTTCCGGTTAAATCCACGTGATAGGTGTTCCACATCAGTTTACTATGACTGACTAGTTGCAAGATACCCTGTAGATTACAGAAATCCGACGAAAAACACTGATTGTTTATGACACATTCGTAGTATGAATTATAATCTCAATTCTTGATAAATGAATTTTAATCTAGACCCAATCTATTTTCTATTCTATTTTCTTGTAGGTCAAATCCTAACCAACTAACAATTATTATGGGGGTCAATGATCCAAGAAATATCAATAACAATCCAGCAGCACCAAGATCGACAGCAGCGAAGATAACGATATACAACCCATACAGTAATGAGACGCTGAAGAACGACCTAGCCATCGTCCGGCTTGCCAATCCCATAAGCCTGCTGAATCAACAATCAATTAACACTATATGTCTTCCAGGCTCCAACACGAATGCCAATACCTATGCTAATCCTTCGCAGGAGTAAGTATTCGTACACTGAAGAACCAACTTCATTGAATAAAATTATCTCTTTCGATTATGAATACTTGTCAACTAAGGAAATTTTTTATAATTTTTGCAGTTGTATCGTTTCTGGATGGGGCCAGGCTCAACCTACAAATTCTCCTGTACCGACTAATCTGAAGCAGGTCACAGTGGGAACAACCGATATCAACACCTGCGAAAGAGGATTTTCTAGATTTTCTAGAGTAGATACCAGCACATATTTGGATAAGACTGGCGGCCAAATATGCGCCGGAGGTGAACCTCAGAGAGACGCCTGTTTTGTGAGTTTTCTCCAGAAGACATCAACTAATTATCTCTTATATCCTCTTTCTTGAGCTGGCTGAGACATTTCCCTAGCCAGAGTTGCAAAGTTTGGAACAACTCAGAAATCAAACATCCATCCTTTGTGTTGGCAAAGGATTCCGATATCAGGTGTTCAAAATTTTCTCCTTCCTTCACGCCTACTCTGAATTCATCATTTTGTATCAGACCTATTTTCAAACGGGTGCGTTCTGAAGCATTTGATCTTTTAGTCTCCGAGTTTCGAAGACCCTTCCTTTGAGTGCCCCAAACCGATTTGGTTCCGCAAAAGAGAGTTTTTTGGCCATTTCCACTAAAAAGTTCTGGTCCTAAAAGCGCTGCAAATGTTAACACATCGACACGTTTCCCCATGATCAAGATATCTCGAAATATCCCAATTCTTCAATTCCAAAAAAAAAAATTGATACTTATTGCGAAAATCCAAACAACCAGATTTCTGTATCATTTTATCCTATTCTTTGATATTCTAATATAAAGGGTTAATTGCCAAAATTGGCAAGTTTCGATCATTTCTATCGAATCAGGTTTTTTCAGAAAGGTATATGTAGAAAATATCCATTTTCAGGATTATTTCAATAGCTTGATGATATTTCTTTCAGCAAGACGGAGGTGCACCACTGACTTGTGGAACTGCTACATCGAGATTCACTGTAGCTGGAATCGTTATTTGGGGCAAAAGCTGTGGGCAAGCAGGTATATATGGGGTCTACACCAACGTTCCTTATTACAGGGAGTGGATAATTAGGAATATTATTGACCCCATACCATAACCATGAATTTGTTCAATTTTTTTATGTTCTCTTAAAAGTTTGAAAAGCACCTTCGATGATTATTGTTTAATTTTGTACAGAGCTATATTGGTAAAAAAGTCGAATTAGAGGAATTATTATTTTATTTATTTATTTATTTATATCCCGACTCTCCTAGGTCTCTGTGAGACCCCTCAGAAGCTCAGAGCTTCAGAAGCTCAGAGCTTGTGCGAGTTAGGAGACCCGGTTGTGTTCTGTGTAGGCTTTGTTACTGTGTCCTTCATAAGCATAATGTCTTCTTCTCATTAACAAACATCAGAAAATGCAAAACAAAAGTAGTTCGAACAAAATCTACTAATCAACATTTATAGGAGGCAACTGATTACTTTAGTGCCTTCTGATATCTCGATCATTAATAATTTTGCAATGCCACAGATTCAATTTCAGCACAGATTTGAATCATCTGCCTTTACATAATGAATAACATTTGGTGGTAAGCGTGTTTGAAAATGAGACTAGAAGAATGACCTCATCCAAAAATATGTCCATCAGACAATTTCATGAAATTTTGTACAAAATTCATTAGCTATCCGAAATCCTTTTGGTTTAATGAATTCGCATACAAAATACACATACAAAAATATTCGAGAAAAGCACTGACGTGAGGTCAGAAAATTTTGCACATTCAAATCCTTACGGTCGCTTTGATAATCTTCCATTTTTTGTCATCTGGTCTTCCGCCAACTTTTCGATCTGGGCCATTTCTGCGCTCCTCATTGGCTATTTAATTTTTGAACTTTCAGCTCCAGTTTCAGATGAATACGTGAGAACTATTCTTATGAAGGCCTTATGAATTCCTACTTCTGCTGAATATTAGCGAACCGAGGTGGTTGAATGCTGTACTGCATTCTCGTCGATGGCTAATTCACAACAGACGGGTTCTTTGGATATAATTGTAGAATGTGTATTTTCCATCAAGATGGGATCTTATCGAGAACAAAGTGAAAAATACCTAATGTCATCACACTTCAACAGATGGAATCACAGAAAAAATTATTTTCACGTGAAACATCTAGAAATATGGATTTCATTTAACTCAGTTTATCGAAGTCCCATATGTAGACACAAAATATGACGAATAGTAGACGAATTTTTTATATCGATCAAAAACATGTTCCCGTTCAGGATTCTATCTCCCAATCTAGTACTGATTTTCATTGAAGTGAGTCCTGATATTCCGTGGAATATATGAGTATGGAATTAGAGCCAATTAAGTTGCACTAAAATAATGAACTTTGATCTCAAATTTGCTGTATTTTTCGAAACATTGACAAGATCATTTCATTAATCATCGTTAAATTAAAAAATTCAAGACTTGAAACAAATGTTTCGAGTTCTGCAGAAAAAAATCATTATTATATTATATAATCAACGAAATAACGTTCAGAGTTTAATGGATGAGTGCTACAATTGAAAGTCATTAAGCCATTCTGTATTCAGCGACGCACATATAGTGAAAAGATACCTACCTATTCAACAATATTAATAAGGGATTTCCCGCTATTAAGTGCAATTTGTGACTATGTGTTAGAATATTTATGTGAAAATTCCCCATTTATAATCATTCAAGGAATGCTAGGGTAATTGGATCAAGGTCTGGGTACCATAATTGGCGTGTTTCAACGTAAAGGTACTCAGCGTACAAGAATTATAACGTAACTGGGTTGCTATTGAAGAATATTACACACAGTAGGGATATCCATGATTGAGGTGCAGGTTAAAATCAGATAGATCTATAACATCTATAGCTACCCTGCGGAAAGTTCAGTTATTGCTGTATGTATGTAATATAATCGAAATCCCGAATAGATGGTGCAATTTTTACATGAAAACTTATTGTGTTGCCGATGTATATAAAACTTCATGATTCATTAATTATTAGGATTAAAGTTTGCCGCAACAAAAGTGTCGATTGAGTAAGACCAGACATTTCCTGTTTTGTTGGATACATTTTCGGCAATAATTTTTCTGAGCTATATATATATATATATATATGTATTAACTCTTCGATTATAATAAATACCCTTTGGAGTGAAGTCTGGTAGTAGATGAGGTCAGAGCCGTATCTAGGTACCATTGCGCCTGTGGCAATATGTTAGACAGCGCCCCATTTGCGTAGCTATTTTTTCATACATTATATTTTCTTATAACTAGTATTTTTTTTTTCATAATTTTAGTCATATATTTTCGTTACAGTTTCGAAATAATACACAATATTTTGGATATTTATTTATTTTTCTGGGAAACATTGAAATGAACATTTCAAATAAAATGCATTAAAATAAAACAAATTCTAAACAAACAGAACAAAATATTCATACTTACCTATGTAGTAAATACGTATATCTAATCAAATATATATTTTTCAACTGAAAATTAAAAATTACGAGAAGCACTGCCGTGAAGGCAGGAGCTTTTGAGCGCTCGTGAATGCACCTGGTAGGTAGATTCGCATTTTCCAGTTTTAGAAATAAATTGAAGGAATTTTCGACAGCTGTCAAAAAGCTTCTGAAACTTAGGCGAAACTCCAGACTTCATGTCAGTGCTTCAGCTGATCAATTTTGTTTCGATAATTCGCTAGAATTTTCTACGGTATCTATGGTCTTGGTGATGCGATCTGGACAAAATTTCGCACGTAGTTTGAATACATTATTCCTCAGCTAGGTGAAAAATTTCATTCCAATCAAATCGGTAGTTTCGAAATTATCAGGAACAGAATATTTCGAACGGCCATATTTACGGAACCCCTAGTCTAATTTTGCTCATTGATGAACGTGACCGTGAAATTAGCAATCCAAACCCACCCTGAAAATTTCAAGTTCCTAGGCCTTTCCGTTCAAAAGTTACAATTTTTTATGGTTTCCATGGTTCTGGTCATGCGATCTGGACAAAATATTGCTTTAATATATCACTCTCGATTAAAATATGAAATTTTATCTCGATCGAATCCGTAGTTTCGAAATTATCGAGAAAGCAAAATTTCAAACGACCGTATTTACGGAACCCCTAGTATAATTCTGCTCATTGATAAACGTGAAAGTGACATTTCAGATCCACACCTATCCTGAAAATTTCAAGTCCCTAGGTCTTTCCGTTCGAAAATTATGATTTTCTATGGTTTCTATGGTTCTGGTCATGTGATCTGGAGAAATGTAGCTTGAATATATCATTCTCCATAAGTATACAAAATTTCGTCACGATCGAATCTGTAGTTTTGAAATTATCAAGAAAACTAAATTTCAAACGACTATATTAACGGAACCCCTGGTATAATTTTGCTAATAGATGAACGTGATCACGACATTCGGGATCCACACCTATCCTGAAAATTTCAAGTCCCTAGGCGTTTCCGTTCAAAAGTTACAATTTTCTATGGTTTCTATGGTTCTGGTCATGCGATCTGGACAAAATTTCATACGTAGCTTGAACACCTCATTATCCATTTGAGTGCGAAGTTTCATCTCGATCGAATCTGTAGTTTCAAAGTAATCAGGAGAACAAAATTTTGAACGGCCATATTTACGGAACCCCTGGAGGAATTTGGCCCATTAACGAACTTAACCGAGGCATTCGGGATCTGAACCTACTCTGAAAATTTCAAGTCTCTAGGTTGATCCGTTCGAGAGTTATCGTGCTTACGGACGGACGGCTGGACGGAAGGACGGACAGACTCAAATTTTCCGACGGATTCGTCATCAGTGAGTTGAACTCTATCGTTTGAGACCATTTTCGGCTCAAAATTCGAAAAATACAGACATCGTGACGAAATGATATAGCCCTCGTGTAAGTTGTACGAGCGCTCAAAAATACTGCAATCGTAAAGTTTTTTTGTTAAGTTGACCAGAAAATAATGATCGATAATCGCAATAATGTAGGTAGGTATGTAATATGTTCGAAATTTCACTTTTATATATACAGTGCAACCTCGATATAACGAAACTGAAGGGAATTGTAAAATATTCGTTATATCAAGTATTTCGTTGGAATGAGGTTCGTTATATAGAGGTAAGATTGGTCTCAGATTCGTTCTATCGAGGTGAAAAATTTGTTTTAATAATCTCAACGCTGAACGATTTCTACAAAAAAATAAAAAAACATATTGATCAAAACACTTACTCGCATGATTCAATCTTCAACAACAACTACAATCCTCTGCTGTTTAATGACAGCCCACATTCTTCGGAAACTTTATCTTAAAATTTTAAAATTGTGGCTAATGTACTTGCAGGAATATTGAACTCTTCAGCGATGTCTCTTTTATTTGTTGGGGGATTCTCGTCCACACATTCAATTATTTTTCTGTTTTTCTGTGATGGTTGAAGTACACTCCGGTTTTTCAGTCATCGTGATTTCTGAATTGTTTATAGCGACAAAAATCAATGTTTGCATCAAACTGTTTTACGTACCTATCTCAACCTGCCGAAACATGCATTCTTGTTGCTTTCGATTGGAAGAATTCGTTATGTAGAGGTTATGAGTTGAAAAATTCGTTAAATGGAGGTAAATTATACTTTCTATGTAATATTCTCCAATGATTGGAAATTCGTAATAAAGAGGTCATTAACAGAGAATGTTCGTAATGTAGAGGTATATTTTACATCAACTCTTACGGGCACTTCTAGGGGATTTCGAAATATTCGTTAAATCGAGGAATTCGTTATATTGAGGGTCGTTATATCAAGGTTACACTGTATATATATTGTTATAGAAATCAAAAATGATCATATATCCTAACGTTTCAAAAAGTTTAGAATGAAATAAATTCAAATTATATCACCAAACATTTTTCAAAAGTCAATTCAGTAAAATTTGATTTAAGTATAAATGATTGTAATATGATATTTTACTAAGAGGGGCCATTTTATTTTGATGTAAAAATGTAACCATGGAAATTAGAAATAAGAATTAAGGAAGCCGGTTTTTTGACAATTGAGGAATGTCAGAGTGGAAATAAATCTTGGAGAAGTATTATTAAAATTGAGATTGTAAAACGAAAAATCATCGAGATATTTGTTGATAACAAATTCAATGGAACCAGAAATAATGGAAACTAAAGATCAACGTACTTTGAAGGAAGTATTTTTTATAAAATTAGATTATAAGTTGTTGTAAATAAAAATTTCTTTCATTTGTCCACCTTAAGAACCCTCATTTGAAAAAGAGTTGCGGGAAAAATAAAAAAAACAAAATTATTTCAATATTGTAAGTGGCTTTCATGAAATTTCAAATTTTAATATTATCTATATCTGGAAAGAACCATAACAATATATATCAAATAATTCAGAGAAATCTGAGGTTAATTTAATGTCTTCCTATTCAATGGCGAGGATTGGCACATTTGATAATCGTTCTTGTCCCAAAAGGAGGAACGAAGATACGATTTCATAAATTTCAGTTTGCAGGACGTGCACAACTAGCAGTTGTCACTGGCAAACCAAGAAATATTCTCAACGCCGTTTGTGCATTTGGATAAATATTTTCAAGAGTCACAATATTTGTGATGGTTCCATTTCAATAAAGTTATCTAAAATTAATGAGTTACTTTGAAATTCAAAACATTGAATTTCCATTGAAAAATTATGTGCATTTAAATCAAAAGAATAGTTTATTGCAAGATCTGCAGCACTTTTATTTAAATTGTCATAATCATAGTTTGAATAACACTTCCATTCGAAAAACTGAACAACGACACTTCGTCCGAAGCAACAAATCTTTTTTCAATTTGTATTATTATTGAATCAAGCACTTGTAACAGTTCAATTCTTCTTTGTTTTGAATTTACATCAAAAAGATGAGCTCATCAGTGGCTAGGTCTCCTGGCATTTTGGGTTTATTTCGTTTTCTTGACTCATGTAATTTTGCTTCAATTCCAATTTTATCTGCTGCTTGAGTTACATCAATGGTCTAAATAAGTTTTCTCTATACGCTTTTAATTCGTTTAATAGTTTAAGTATCATTTGTGAGCCTTTAGAAATATCTAGTTGCTTTTCTTTGAAAGATTGATTAATTCTTTTTGTTTTACCCAACAGAATATCCCAGAAGTTAAGATATATGATAAATTCATTAGTTGTTATCAAATTCACCAGGGACGATTATTTGAGCTCGCGAAAAATTTTAATGAATCTACCTAATTGGGACTTCATGGAATGCACAGCGTTGGCTTTTGAGGACCAGTGAGTATCGCAAAAACCCTTTAGATTATATATTCGCTGAACATTTGCAAGAAATGTTTCCATTTGTGGGGTTACTTCAGCAGCATTAACGCCCACTGAATTTAAACTTCGGCAGTTTAAGGAATGAATTTTCAATCATCATTTAACATCTTCTAGCTTGTACACCCTTGTTTTTCCCTACATATATTAGCCCCATTATCCTAAAACTGCCCCGATCCATTTTCAATATCCAAGCCATCGGTGACCAATTTTTTCACGAATTTAACTTGAAAGCCCTGTTTTTCGCGAGTACCTACCTATTAATAAAGTCAATAAAACTTTCCTTAATACTACATTTTCCTTATTTTATTGTTCATTGCACTTGTTTACTCAAATCTAGTTGATACAACACACATAAGAATTGAGCCTAAGATAGAATCTACTCGTCTATTCCTTGGCATCGCTCTTGGAGAACAGGGTTGTGATCTTTCGAATTATTTTGTTGCTTGGGGCTTCTATTTTTTTTTTTGATATTTTTTGGCTCCCCTGCTGACCTTGCGCCAGTGGCAAGTGTCACCTTTGCTCCTCTAGATACGGCACTGGATGAGGTACTACGCAGGCCGATGAAGCTTGGCTTAGAATGCACATGATATGATGACGACATTGTCGTAATATCCAGAGTTTGACAACATCTCATGTGACTTCATACAAATGACCCACCAAATGATCTAGCAGTGGTGTTCATCAGTGAGGTACAACCAAAATCGAACAAGAAGAAACAAGATAATAATTTCATTTTTAACCCGAAAATAATGCGGCGGATTTACGTCATGATTGTGGGACCCATTATAACTTATCTGGCATAAGGTATGGAAAACCCAAACAAGGTACAATTATTTGCATCCATGCCATGCAACGCCCAACGAGATCATCACGGATATCACACCTTAAAGATGCGACAAAACGATATACTCTTACTGCAAAACTGCTAACAAAGCGGTGAGCTTCGATGTCATTAGTTCAGAGATGGTATGGGTTGCCTAGGTGAACTCAAAAGACTGGATAATCAGGAATCTGGGAAACGAGGAACATTTCTATGGCTTAGGGATATAAAAATCAGTTCGAAATAAAAGGGGGAACAGACAGAATCTTCTAGGTTTTGGAGCATTTCTAGTTCCTTCGTAACTTGAGGTGTCATCAGTTCAGAGATGGTGAACTCAAAAAACAAGGTAAGAAGTCTCCTTGAGCTAGATTTCTTGGACAATCAGGAATCTGGAAACGTGGAAGTCAATGCACTGGCCAAAAATGGGGACGTCACCCATGATTTCTGTGGCTTTGCACCTTCGTAACTTAAGTATTGAAATAATCAGAAACTAGTCATGATCTCGATTTTGACGAAACATCTTCCTGAATTATATGTTATTTGTGTAGGAAGCCTGTTATTATGCGCCTATATCTATTTTTTTTCTTCAAGAATTCTTGATAAATCTTCTAGTTATTCATTACTTGATGTGGGTGGAACCTGAAACAAATGCCGGAATTTTTTGTAATTTATGTGTGAAGCCGGTTCATTTTTTTGTTTGCTTATCTCTGTTTTTTATCGAGGCAAGCTGGCTCATTTCCCAATAACTTTTTCATGTGTCACTCAATTTAAATTGAACAAATGACTGAGTTATGCGCAATTTATGAAAATCCAATTTGTTTGCGCCAGCTAGCAGGACAATTCTCAATAACTTTTATTAATCACTGAATTTTGATGGAACAAATGCCTGAATTATGTGTTTTTTCATGTGCTCCTACCTATATTCCTATAATCTAGAATTACGTAAGCTTGCTATTGAGCTAGTATAATTCTCAATAACTCTTTTATTTATTTATTTCAATGAAACAATGAAAAGTATTCTTCGATCATTCTTATTTTTCTCATGGAGAACTGCTGGCTGCGTTCTCAATACCTTTTTTTTTTTAGAATTGTGGTGACAATTCTCAATAACTATTTTCTTTATCAGTGGAATTTGAAAAATGAAATAAAGGAATTATGTGGAATCTATGTGCGAAACCCTTCATTTCTGTGTTTACTCATTTTTTTCTTTCGGGAATTTTGCGAAATTTCAAAACTTTTCATTACTGCACCACCGGAACAAAAACTAGTATACCGTAGAGAAAACCTTCCCCTACCTTCCGGTTTTCGTGAAGGTGTGAAATTATAATTTTGAAACACTAGATTAGGTAGAGTCTTGTGTTTTTACAAAGTACAAGGTGAGACAGTCGAACCTACATTTTTAAAATAAAGGATATTTTTATAATAAAGGATACGTTTTTCCTAAATTTCACTACATATTACCTTCTTATTGAAAATTACAAAGTATTCAAGATATAATTATTGTTCAAAAATAACAGAAGATGAAGAACTTTTATATGAAGTAATTTATTACATTACAGAGCATACTTTGAGGAATTTTCTGGATTTCCAGGCGGATTATTGAATAATAGGGTCATCTTCATTCGACTTTGCTTCTTGAAAATTTGTATGAACAAATATCTACAGTTTATGGCCATAGTAATAAAATAAGGGTCATCTTCATCTCGTTCCCCCTAACTTACTAAAGCGAAAGATACAAGCTAGACCTCAGCCTTCAACAATTTAGTTCAGTTACATCAACGACCCAAAAAAGAAATCAAGTGAGCATATCTGTATATGTTTTTATTGTGAAGTGTGTGAAGTGATAAAATTATTTGTGTTAATTTTTCTGATTTCTTGATCATTCATTATTATACCCAAGAATTACCAATATTACCATCATACCCAAGAATGGCGAAAAAAATAAGATTTTTGGAGAATAACAACCAGAATATCACGTCATCAAAGCATTTCAGAGCAATCTTGCAACTGTCTCATCAGCATCAGCCATTGTTAGTGTGAATTGTTGATTATTCCTTAAATTCATACAACAAATCATTCATCTGCTCAGTTCATGGATTGCACCTTGCATATTGCGAAAAAATAAATCACATGCATTATTTCTCCCAAGTTTCGAGGAAGGAGTTTTATTTCATATTCATATTTCTCCAGAAATTTAACGAAGAGACAGGAATTGAATATGTAGATATTCATGACCATGTTTAATTTTTATTCGTGAATAATAAATCATTATTTCATGCATTCTTTTCTTGATGCATTTAAAATTGTTAATATATTTTTGTGGTTTCCGAATGATTATTGTTATTTGAGCTGAAAAGTAGAGATTTGAGTATTTTCCATCGAATTGTTACGTTTTACACTAGTAACTTCAAAATCCCTTTATATGAACAATGAAAAATAACAAACCATATTAATTAGCACGAATATTTTACAGGAGTTCCTTTATTTTTAATAAAGCTATTTTTTGTTGTTTTTTACTGTGAATGCGATTCGTGTTTTGTGATCTTCAGAAATATATCTAATTTTGTTAATAATTCTGTGTTCCAAGATTTTGATCATTTTTCAATGTGGTTTTATCATATATTATTTTTTTCTCTTTGGCTTGATCTATTGAGCGCTTGTTCTACTTACACGTGGACCATACCATTTCGTCATGATGTCTGTATTTTTCGAGTTTTGAGCCGAAAATGGTCTCAATCGACTCAGAGATGACGAATCCTGAAATCCCGAAAAATTCGAGTCTGTCCGTCCGGCCGTATACGCGATAACTCTCGAATGGAACGACCTAAAAACATGAAATTTTCAGGGTAGGTTTGAATCTCGAATGCCGTGGTTAAGTTTGTCATTGGGCAAATCTCAGCCAGGGGTTCCGTAAATATGGCCGTTCGAAATTTTGTTCTCCTGATTACTTCGAAAGTACTGATTCGATCGTGATGAATTCAGATGGAGAATGACGTGTTCAAGCTACATGCAAAATTTTTTAAAGATCGCATGACCGGAACCATAGAAATCATAAAAAATTATAACTTTCGAACGGAAAAGCTAATGTTGCGATCACGTTTATCAATGAGCAAAATTAGAGTAGGGGTCTCGTAAATATGGCCGTTCAAACTACGTGCGAAATTTTGTCCAGAACGCATTACCAGGTTTTTTTTTGAAAAGTGCAGCCTAGTGAGCATAATAATGTTCTAAATTCAGAAATATAGCTACAGTTTTTTTTACTGGGGTCGTTTTGGCTCGGTTAGCCTTCTGGGAATTACGACTGCATGGGTATTTTATTCTCTACCCTACTCATTCATAAAAACCCATGGAAGCCGTCAATGGTGTTGATAAAACCGACGACGTCCTTAGGCTGTTACCTCGCGAGTATCCAGAACTGGTTCCCCATATGAATGGTTCTTAGACCAATCAACTTTGGACATTTGTTCAGATGTTTCTTCTGCTTGCAATTCTCATCTGCCGACTTTCCCATGCGATACAAAAGGTATTTGTACCGACAGTTACCCGTCAGCAGTCCCACCATTACCCGAAGCTCAGCTCGTGGCAGCTTCAGGAGCTTTCTTGTATAGGTCGATGAAGGCACCACAAATTTCTTTGCCTGAGCAAATCCAGGAGTGTTCCTCCAGAGGGTTAATCTGTTATCCAACTCCTATTGTTGGACCGATGCCTTATATTGCTCTTTTCCAAGCCTAAAGAGAGGCTCAGAACTAGCAGGTGTTAACCTGCCCCGGTGCCCATAAAAGAGTCACTTTATTGCCTCTGGCCGGTTGCTATATAGCAGGCCCGAACCATTTTATGAACGGCCAGGTTTAGTATTTTTGTTACCATAGCGCACCAAAAGAGATGCCCAATAGCGAAGGTTTAGGTAAGCACTATCGTAGCTATTGAAATACAGGGGGTTTTCAAAGGTGAGACTTTCTTTGACAGGTGCTAGAACTCATCAAAATAAGTCAAAATCCAAAAATCCTTCATGTAAAATATTCACCAGGGCCGAGTTTTTCGCAATCAGAATTACATTGCGCGAATCTGAGAATTTCCTAGCACGGATCTGTATTAGATTCGTAATGATATTCAAATGTTCAGATATTACCAGCTGTCTGAGGTCAGTTATACGGAAAATTATCTTATGATGCGTGTCATGACTAAGTTTTTCGATCTAAACCCCTGTGATTTCTTCCTTTGGGGTAATTTGAAAACATTAGTGTATAAGTGACCATTCGTTATTACGCGGGGCAAGACTTTGTGCACATCGAACGAATAGTAACCATTCCGAACAATTTCTGTAAACAATTCGAATCAGTTTTATCGGTTCGTTTGTGAACTTCCAAATTTTTTTTAATGGGACCTTTTGAATTAGTAATTTTTCCTCCCATCAGTTTGAACATTAAGAATTATACCGTTCAGCGAAAATCTTCTAATAAAAGTTGAAATAGAATATACGAATTTGCGATAAAGTCCAGCACCTTATTTACTTGCTGAAATGCATATGGCACCGTGATTCATGGCAGATCTTTTTACCGAGTAGTATTCAGATGATGATGCCCAAGATTTTTGGCACTTTTTTCAAATTGAATATTTTATATGATCAACTTCTGGCGAAATGATCTCTTTCCATGAGTTCCATCCCCAGTTTAAAAAAAGCCTCACCTTAAAAAAAACACTCTGTATAATAAAAATAAAATATGTTTAATGATATTTTTCATTTTCCATTATAGATGATTCATTGAAAAATTGAAAAAAGCACTGCCGTGAAGTCAGGAGCTTTTGAGCGCTCGTTCATCCATCATGTAGGTAGATTCGCATTTTTTTTTCGATAATTCGCTAGAATTTTCTACGGTTGCGGTATGGAATTTTTTTTTTTGCGGAACCCCTAGTCAAATTTTGCCCAATAATGAACTTAACTGCGGCATTCGAGATTCGGACCTACCCTGAAAATTTCAAGTCTCTAGGTCTTTCCGTACGAAAGTTATGTTTTTCTATGGTTTCTATGGTTCCAGTCCACCGATCTGGACAAACAGGACCCCTAGTCTTATTTTGCTCATAGATAAACGTGACCACGACATTCAAGATCCACACCTTTCCTGAAAGGAGATTCGAACGTACCCTGAAAATTTAAACTTCCTAAGTCATTCCGTTCGAGAGTTATCGTGAAAAATAGGGGAGACACTCACAAAATTCACAAGTACATAATAGAGGAATGAAAAAATATTCTGTACACATAATCGTGCAGGATATCCTAAGATATTATTATTATTATTATCAATACAAAAATAACAATAAAGAATAAATCTATAAACTCAATGGAAAAAAAAATGCTCACATGATAAAACATGATATGAAGCGAAACCACGCACAAAAAAATAGTTTTGCAAAAATTGTAGTTTCATGATGATTTTTACCCTTCAGTCAATTGTGGGGAGATATGAAGTTTAAGAGTGTGTTCCTCCTGCTGAAATAATCGGTTGAGTACACGCAATTGCCACGGAACCCATTACTGTGCGTAGTACGATACGTCCTTGACCATTTTTTTGGAAATTATTGTAGGGGCCTATGTAATAGTATATTATTTCATAAGGAGGAAAAGTGTCACTTTTCATGGCGAGCTTGTGTAATTGAAAGCGAGCCATGAAAAGTCACTTCTACTCCGAATGGAATTTTTTTTTTCAAACGCTTTGAAATTCATTAAAATTTGGAGATTTAGATTTATATTTACGATCGTTATAATTGAGTGATCAATAGAGAGTTTGCCTAGTTACGGTTATCTCGCAAAAATTAATTTTGATAGTTAATTACATTTTTCCCTACGGCGTACGGAAATGTTATTCATCGTTGACATAGCAACCACATTTCCCTATGGCGATGGAGAAGTAGAACTTTTCGATGATCCTATCAGGAGAAATATGACATTGTTTCTTTAAGTTTGAAAAAAAATATTTTTAGGATAGTGGAAAGAAAATGAGGTTTAAAAAAAATGAACTTTCCTATGAAATCTGCAACATTTTTCAGAGGAATTACTCACCTGCCATAAAAGTATTATAGAATCTGAAGCGACATATTATAGCGCTGATCTACGTGAAAACATACCAGTATTGCGAAACCGTCAAATATTGCGTCTTCATTTGCAGTTATCTAAATTCTTCCTTAGAGGAGATATTAAATAAAAAAAATTGAGAAAAGCACTGCCGTGAAGGCAGGAGCTTTTGAGCGCTCGTACATGCACCTTGTAGGTAGATTCGCATTTTTCAGTTTTAGAAACCAATTGGAAAGATTTTGACAGCTGTCAAAAAAAAATTCAAACTAAGGCAAAAATCCAGACTTCACGTCAGTGCTTTAGGTGACCAATTTTTTTTTCAATAATTCGCTGGAATTTTCTACGGTATCTATTGTCTTGGTAATGCGATCTGGACAAAATTTCCCACGTAGTTTGAATACATTATTCTTCATCTATGTGCGAAATTTCATTCCAATCCAATAAGGAGTGTCGCAATTATCGGGAAAAAAATAGTTTGAACGGCTATATTCACGGAACCCTTAGTCTTATTTTGCTCATTGATGAACGTGACCGCACAATTCGCGATCCGAACCTATCCTGAAAATTTCAAGTCCCTAGGCCTTTCCGTTCGGAAGTTATAATTTTCCATGGTTTCTATGGTTCTGGTCATGCGAGCTGGACTAAATTTTGCATGTAGCTTGAACACGTTATTCTCCATCTGAGTACGAAATTTCACCTCGATCGAACCTGTAGTTTCGAAATAATCAGGAGAACAAAATTTCGAACGGCCATATTCACAGAACCCCTCGGCGAATATTGCCCGATAACGAACTTAACAACGGCATTCAAGATTCGAACCTACCCTGAAAATTTCAAGTTTCTAGGACATTCCGTTCGAGAGTTATCGTGCTTACGGACGGACGGCCGGACGGACAGACTCGAATTTTCCGACGGATTCGTCATCAGTGAGTTGAACATAGTCGATTGAGACCATTTTCGGCTCGAAATTCGAAAAATACAGACATCGTGACGAAATGATATAGCCCTCAACAAGCCTTATAGCGCTCAACAAGTTTTTCCCCCTTTTTCAGAGGACTGCCACTTGGAGGCAAAGGGTTTTGAACAAAAAATTACATAAGAGATACCCCTTCCCCCTTCAGTTTTTAGTAGCCATTCAACCTCTCGCATTAATTCAAAAACACAACTGTGGAAGTGAAAGCTTTCGGATTGCAAAAATTCATTCCGAAAGATTTGACAAAGAAAACCTTGGATATTTCAATGTTTCAGATTGTCGACTTACGTTAAACTGAATATATTTCGATCTTTTGGGGCTTTGTTGAAAGATCCTTCAACCAGCTAGAACTCAATTAATCCAATTGCAATACATATTTTATTGGAGTGAGTTGAAAAAACATTTTTTATGGACTATTGTTGAATTATTTCCATATACCTTTCAATAAAACGTGTCCAAAAAATATTCAATAGTGCAACGGCAAATAAGACAATAAGGTTTCTGAAATATGTTGTATTACAAACTTTGGGAGATATCTTTGGAATCAGTAACTCACCTGTATGTCGCGGCAAAGCCTTTATAATGCTTAACAAACTGTTTTTTCAGCAATTATTATCTTTTGAATATTATGAATTCCTATCGAAAACTGTAGAGAAATAAATGCACACAAAATATAGAATATTCGGGACATTTATCACATCATGAAACTGTTCAGTTAGAATTCTATCTGAAGAGTTGATCAATTTCACTGGAATGTCAATTTCGAGCAAGAACTCCAACACAATTCAATAAGATTTGCCAATTTTTTAGGATTCAGCGGTAATGCACAAAAATTCTAGGTAATATCTATAATTATTTCGAAACAGGTATTCTAATGTAGCTTCGATAATGAATTATGTACATTCCAGGCCAGGAAATGAAATTATATGTTGTTGATTTTTATAATCGCTGTAGGTTCAATGTCATTCTTCACAATAATCCATATATTTGTCATACGAAAATATATATAACATGATGGCGATTGGGAGCGGTACACAGTTCGGATAGGTTATATTTTCCTCGTAATGTTTTATAATGTATGAAACGAACAAAAGTCGAAAAGTGATTGTTCCGATTGTAATAATTGTTGTTCTTATCAGTAGTAATGGTATGTGAAGGCTTGTTTCCTAATTAATATTATTGTTCATGTGAGAACTTGTGTTCCTGAAGTTCGGATGAAACGGTGCAGAAATTGGTACAATTACTCCATAGAAATGTGAATGCAAATTTGTCTACATGGCCACTAATATCATTTCATTCAAAGTAATCACTTACTGCGAGATCATTTTGTTTTGTAGAAGTTATATTTTCCGGAATGAAATATTTATGAATAATTTTTTTCAGTTGATGGTCAAGGAATTCTACCGGATCTGAGTCCATACTTTTGTGTTCCTCCTGGAATATGCCTTGGAGGAATAGACCCCAGAATTGTAACGCCAGTAAGCTATGATGAGGAAGAATATTTGATTCATATATTTATTACAATATATGATAATATTCTGATTGACATATAAACGCTACGTTTAATCTATTTGTTGATAAAACTTAAAACATTTTTATGTTGCATTATCTATATTGCACCAACAACTACAAGGTATAGAAACGTGAAGAATTTCCGTTTGGAATAAGTTGGTCAAATTAATTCAAATCTCGATTCCTATCTATAGCGTTAGTAGCTCAACAGAGGTTTTCGAAAACACCGATCGCGATCTAATTTGATTACAACCATTTTGAGGAAAATTTTTTTTTGATATCCCCAACAGAAAGAGGATAAGTGCGATCAATGCAGATTGACATAATCGGATTAATTCCAGAATTCACCGGACAACTTTGACAAATCAATGGGTATAATATGGTATGGTTGAAAACGAGATTTTCTTTTTCCAAAGGAATAACTCTCCTGAAAAATTGCCAAAACCGTATGACACGAGAAATTGATACAATTTCTCTATTGAAATATGAATGCAAATTCTTCTGCATCGTGTAATACACGAAAAAGCTGAACCTGAAAATTATATCCCAATATAGAACGGGTTCTATTTTCAGACATATTTCTCGTATGTGATCATGCGCAATGTCTAATTTCACGATGCAGAAATATTTGCATTCACACTTCTGTAGAGAAATTGTATCAATTTCTGCACCGTGTCATACGGACTCTACATACAACGTTAATCCCGCCAACGATTCAAATATCATTTAACATTCCATATCACGAGCACGATCACTGTTTCCGTGAAGTAATTTTCGTCATTTCTAAATTAGACCTTTCGAATGCTGATTTTTTATCATTTTCAACCGGTTTAATGCACGCCAATGAGGCACTGTACGTTTGTATAAAAAGCACATTTCAAAAAATGACGAAAAGCACTGCCGTGAAGTCAGGAGCTTTTAAGCGCTCATTCATCCACCTTGTAGGTAGATTCGCATTTTCCAGTTTCATAAACAAAATGATAAACTTTTTGACAGCTGTCAAAAAAATTCTCAAACTAAGGTGAAACTCCAGACTTCACGTCAGTGCTTTAGCTGTCCAATTTTTTTTCGATAATTCGCTAGAATTCTCTATGGTATCTATGGTCTGGGTAATGCGATCTGGACAAAATTTGGCACGTAGTTTGAATACATACAAACAATTTTTTTCCTGATAATTTCGAAACAACTCATTGGATTGGAATGAAATTTCGCACAGAGATGAAGAATAATGTACTCAAACTACGTGGGAAATTTTGTCCAGATTGCATTACCAAGACCATAGATACCGTAGAAACTTCTAGCGAATTATCGAAAAAAAAATTGGTCACCTAGGCACTGACTTGATGTCTGAAGTTTCGCCTTTTTTTGAAATTTTCTTTGACAGCTGTCAAAATCTTTCCAATTGGTTTCTAAAACTGGAGAATGCGAATCTACCTACAAGGTGCATGAACGAGCGCTCAAAAGCTCCTGACTTCACGGCAGTGCTTTTCTAAATTTTTTCATTATAATATTCGTTTATCTACTCTCTCATGGAAACCATTCTCCATTCATCCATTGAATGAGATGAATTCACCGAATGAATAATATGATCGCGAAGACATCTGAATTAACTTGGAATTGTAGAAAAAAAAGTTGAGCAAATCAAATTAAATATTCAATTTATCTGGTTATCAAAACATCAGACATTCTTGGTTATATTTCTGCGTTGAAAGTAAAGATGATACACTTCGTAGGTATAATGCTTCTCGAAATCTCAGCACCTATGGCATATGGATCCATTGAAAGATTTGAGAATTTTTAAAATTTTCAGCCGCGAGGTTTGAAGTAATTCTATCAATCTTCGATTTAGTTTTGTTCAGGCCAAGAAAATTTGACCCTAAATTCGAGGATATCGGAAATCAATACAAACAAAAATTGTATAATTGGAATGTTTTCAATTAGGGTCCAGCATAAACCCCTCAAGTTGTTGCCTTCCGCCGAGTACGGTGTTTGACAGATGAGCGGAAAATGTGGATCAAAAATGGGGTGTTCTTGGGGTTTTTCACATATTTGTCTGCTTAACTAATCAATTTTCCAGGAAAACCGTTACAGATAAAAGTATTTGAGCATTGAATTTTGCATCGAATGAAACAAACTGCAGAATTTCGGAGCTACAGTAGGTTAAAATTTGACCAATTTTGGAAGTTACCTCAAAATCTTCGGTTTTTCGCCTTTTTGTTCATGATATCGCCTATAATACCCCACAAATGTAGGAAGTAGTCGATTTTGGACGAGCCGTTGCGGAACTAAATTAGATTGAAATTGAACTACTTTTTATCTTTTTGAGCGCTCGTACTACTTACACGAGGGCTATATCATTTCGTCACGATGTCTGTATTTTTCAAATTTTGAGCCGAAAATGGTCTCAATCGACTATGTTCGACTCACTGATGACGAATCCGTCGGAAAATTTGAGTCTGTCCATCCGGCCGTCCGGCCGTCCGTCCGGCCATAAGCACGATAACCCTCGAACGGAACAACCTAGAGACTTGAAATTTTCAGTGTAGGTTCAGTTTCCGAATGCCTCGGTTAAGTTCGTTAATGGGCCAAATTCCACCAGGGGTTCCGTGAATATGGCCGTTCAAAGTTTTGTTTCCCTAATTGAAAACTACAGATTTGATTGAGATGGAATTCTGCACTCAAATGGAGAATGAGGTGTTCAAGCTACATGTGAAATTTTGTCCAGATCGCATGACTAGAACCATAGAAAATTGTAACTTTTGAACGGAAACGCCTAGGGACTTGAAATTTTCAGGATAGGTGTGGATCTCGAATGTCGTAATCACGTTCATCTATGAGCCAAATTATACTAGGGGTTCCGTAAAAATTGTCGTTTGAAATTTTGTTTTCTTGATAATTTCAAAACTACAGATTCGATCGTGACGAAATTTTGTATACTAATGGATAATGATATATTCAAGCTACATTTGAACAGATCACAAGACCAGAACCATAGAAACCATAGAAAATCATAACTTTCGAACAGAAAGGCCTAGGGACTTAAAATTTTTAGGATAGGTGTGGATCTGAAATGTCGTGTTCACGTTTATCAATCAGCAGAATTATACTAGGGGTTCCGTAAATACGGTCGTTTAAAATTTTGGTTTCTCGATAATTTTGAAACTACGGATTCGATCGAGATGAAATTTCGTATTTTAATCGAGAATGATATATTAAAACGATATTTTGTCCAGATCGCACGACCAGAACCATAGAAACCATAGAAAATTGTAACTTTTGGACGGAAAGGCCTAGGAACTTGAAATTTTCAGGGTGGGCTTGGATCGCGAATTTCGCGGCCAATTTCATCAATGAGCAAAATAAGACTAGGGGTTCCGTAAATATGGCTGTTCAAAATATTTTTTTCCTGATTATTTCGAAACTACTGATTGGATTGGGATGAAAATTTGCACCTAGCTTAGGAATAATGAATTCAAACTACGTGCCAAATTTTGTTCAGATCGGCACCACCAAGACCATAGATACCGTAGAAAACTCTAGCTAGTAATAGAAATAAAATTGGTCACCTAAAGCACTGACATGGAGTTTCGCCTATGTTTCAGAATTTTTGTGACAGCTGTCGAAAATTCCTTCAATTGATTTCTAAAACTGGAAAATGCGAATCTACCTACAAGGTGCATGTACGAGCGCTCAAAAGCTCCTGCCTTCACGGCAGTGCTTTTCGTAATTTTTCATTTGTTATTTACATTGAATTTTCAAATATAAATCTGCAATTATTTAGTCGACTTGTAGGCTATGTACCACTTTCAAAATTTTTGGGGTATTATATGAGATAACACGAACAAACTGGCGAGAAAAGGGAATATCTTGATGTAACGTCTATAATTGGTCCAATTTTTGCCTACTGCAGCTGAGAAACGGAAGATCTCAAAAAACTGCGCTAAGTCTCTTTCGATGCAGAATTTAATGTCCTACGAATTTTATCCTCAACGTTTAAGAAGAGTGGTTTAGTTTAGGAAATATAAGAGAAAAACCGAAAAAAATCCTTTTTTGACAGCCTTTTCCCTCTCCTGTCCAACTACGTACTCGGCGGAGGGGGAAAACTTGAAAGGTTCATGCTGGTCCTCCAGTGAAGACATTCTATTCATGAAATTTTTGGATGGATTTATTTCCCATATGTCCGATCTTGTGTCTAATTGTCTTTGTCTACTATTATTGTTCTCATTCGATGCAGAATTTTATGAACACAAGACATTCCATCATAAAATTTCTGCCTGGAATTATTTCCACTTCCAATGCTTATTTTCTTGGCTTACTTTACTATATCAATAAAAATAAGTCGATATAAACGTAGATGCATCGTAAAAATAAAATGAAATATAGCGAAAGAGGATAGCAGGCGAATAAAAGCATTCAAATCTGAAAAATTGAAATTGACCTTTTTCTCTTTGAATTCAGGAAAAGAGCGAAATGACTGTAGGTGAAGACCTTCAAAAACTAATCGACGAAGTTTTCTATAATAAGATATTAACAGTAGGTCAATTTTCAAATTGATGATTCTCGAATACAAGAAATTTCCGTAGGATGGCACGCCAACGCCAGGGATAGCGACCTGTCCCGCAGGAATGATCCCCTGCTACGCACAAGGCAGCATGAGCAGTTGCGGACAGAGAGGTGCCAATAAGAATGAGGACGATGGCTTCGCTGACGAAGACGCTTATCCGTGGTTGGGATACCTCTTAGGGCCTAACAATATGTACATGGGCGTTGGATCACTATTGAGTCCTTATCATGTTCTTACAGCTGCACACAAAGTTTTAGCCTTCAAGTGAGTTTTCACTCATGGATTGATTATGTTCCCTTCGTTTCCCTCTAAACTAAAATGATTAAAATCGAATAACCTAATTCTTTCGCTTCAACAGAATTATGAGTATTTTTCTAGTGCAACGCCAGGGCAACTGTCTGTGTATTTCGGAGTTAACAACCCTGCAAATTTGAACACCCCACCGAAGCCGAACTCTACAGCAGCTGAAATCTTCATACATCCTGCTCATAACAATGACACATTGAAGAACGATATTGCAATCATACGGCTGCTCAACCCCATAGGCTTATTAGACCCAAACAGAGTCAATACTATTTGTCTTCCCTCAGCAAGTGCCACAAATACTACATTCACTGCACCACCGCAAAGGTGAGATTCTATACAACAAACAATAACCTTGAGCAAAAAGTGAGACTATACTCTTCATGTTATTAGTCATGTTCTGTAATTCTATATAATGGAAGGTTATTTAGGCCATTGCTATTGTCAATGAAATTTCTACGCTTCAACATTTCACACAATCAATTTGACAAATCCATCAATTTGATTAGTGTACGATACCTTCGCAATTTTGGGGGTTTTTGCCGGTTGATTATTTATCATTTTGATTATGTAATAAAATTAAACTGGCGATAGCCAGCCCTTACCACGGCTGCCGTGAGTACTCAGACGCAAAAATTTCATGGATGATGGAAAAAGCCCACATAAAGTTTCATTGAAAATGTGAGAGGCTGATACTAAAGATTAAGTAACCGAAATAGTGATTATTCATAGTTGATGAATTCATGTTCAGAAATAATTCTGTAACTTCTGTAATTTTCATGAATGAATAATCGATCTGAATTCTAGAATATGAGGATAATTAAATATGGTCAATTAATTCATCAATTATGGACATCGATGATTCATTCCCAGAAAAAAGAGGGCTTGCATAAATTTGCTAAAATCTCAAAAAAAAACCTTATGAAAATCACTGTCGTGAATTCAGGAGCTTCTGAGCTTCATCCACCTTGTAGATAAATTCGCATCCTCCAGTTTTAGAAACCAATTGAAGAAATTTTTGACAGCTGTATAAATTCAACTGAGGCGAAACTCGAGACTTCACGTCAGTGCTTTAGGTGAACAATTTTCTTTTCGATAATCCGCTAGAAATTTCTACGGTTTCTATGGTCTTGGTAATGCGATCTGGACAAAATTTCGAACCCTAAGCTTTTCCGTTCAAAAGTAACAATTTTCTGTGGTTTCTATGGTGCTGGTCACGCGATCTGGACAAGATTTCGCATATAGTTAAAATGCAAAATTTTGTCTAGATTGCATGATCAGAACCATACAAACCATAATAAATAACTTTGTAATTGAAAGGCCTAGGGAAATAAAATTTTCAGGATAGGTGTGGATCTTGAATGTCGCGGTCATGTTTATCAATGAGCAGAATTAGACTGGGGGTTCCGTAAATATGGTGGTTTGAAATTCAGTTTTCTTGATTGTTTCAAAACAACGTATTTGATCGTGACGAAATTTTGTAGTTTAATGGAGAATGATATCCCAGATCGCATGACTAGAACCATAGAATCCATAGAAAATTATAACATTCGAACAGAAATGCCTAGGGACTTGAAATTTTCAGGATAGATTGGGATCGCGAATTTCGCGGTCACTTTCATCAATGAGCAAATTAAGACTAGGGGTTCGGTAAATATGGCCGTTCAAAATATTTTTTTCATAATCATTTCAAAACTACTCATTGCATTGAAATGAAATTTTGTACATAAATGAAGAATAATGTATTCAAACTACGTGGAAAATTTGGTCAAGATCGCATAACCAAGACAAAAGATACCGCAAAAAATTCTAGCGAATTATCGAAAAAAATATCGAAATTATCGAAAAATGAGTAAAGTACTGCCGTGAAGTCAGGAGCTTTTGAGCGCTCGTACATCCACCTTGTAGGTAGATTCGCATTTTCCAGTTTTAGAAATCAATTGAAGGAATTTTCGACAGCTGTCAAAAAATTTCTGAAACTTAGGCGAAACTCCAGACTTAATGTCAGTGCTTCAGCTGACCAATTTTTTTTTGATAATTCGCTAGAATTTTCTACGGTATCTATATTCTTGCGATCTGGACAAAATTTGGCACGTTGTTTGAATACATTATGCCTCATCTAGGTGCGAAATTTCATTCCAATCCAATCAGTATTTTCGAAACTATCAGGAAAAAAATTTTTTGAAGGGCCATATTTACGGAACCCATAATCTAATTTTGCTTATTGATGAACGTGACCGCGTCATTCGCGATCCAAACCCACCCTGAAAATTTCAAGTTCTTAGGCCTTTCCCTTCGGAAGTTATAATTTTCTATGGTTTCTATGGTTCTGGTCATGCGATGTGGACAAAATGTCGCTTTAATATATCATTCTCGATTAAAATACAAAATTTTATCTCGATCGAATCCGTAGTTTCGAAATTATCGATAAAACAAAATTTCAAACGACCGTATTTACGGAACCCCTAGTATAATTCTGCTCATTGATGAACGTGAACGCGACATTTCAGATCCAAAGTTATCCTGAAACTTTCAAGTCCCTAGACCTTTCCGTTCGAAAGTTATGATTTTCTATGGTTTCTTTGGTTCTGGTCATGTGATCTGGAGAAATGTAGCTTGAAAATATCATTCTCCATTGGTATACAAAATTTCGTCACGATCGAATCTGTAGTTTTGAAATTATCAAGAAAACTAAATTTCAAACGACCATATTTACGGAACCCCTAGTATAATTTTGCTCATAGATAAACGTGATGACGACATTCGAGATCCACACCTATCCTTAAAATTTCAAGTCGCTAGGCGTTTCCGTTCAAAATTTACAATTTTCTATGGTTTCTATGGTTCTGGTCATGCAATCTGGACAAAATTTCACACGTAGCTTGAACACATCATGCTCCATTTGAGTGCCAAATTTCATCTCGATCAAATCTGTAGTTTCCAAGTAATCAAGAGAACAAAACTTTGAACGGCCATATTTACGGAACCCCTGGTGGAATTCGGCCCATTAACAAACTCAACCGAGGCATTCGGGAATTCAACCCACACTGAAAATTTCAAGTCTCTAGGTTTTTCCGTTCGAGAATTATCGTGCTTACGGACGGAAGGACGGCCGGACGGACAGACTCGAATTTTCCGACGGATTCGTCATCAGTGAGTTCAACTCTGTCGATTGAGACTATTTTCGGCCCAAAATTCGAAAAATACAGACATCGTGCCGAAATGATATAGCCCTCGTGTAAGTAGTACGAGCGCTCTAAAAATCACCTAAAGCACTGACATGAAGTCTGGAGTTTCGCCTTAGTTTGAAAAATGTTTTGACAGCTGTCAAAATTTTTTTTTAATTTATTTCTAAAACTGGAAAATACCTACATGGTGGATGAACGAGCGCTCAAAACTTCCCGTCTTCACGGCAGTGCTTCTTATACATTTTTCAAATTCATTTGGATACAAGCGGAACAGACGCGTTGTATAGAAAATTTCAGCGGAAAATTTAAAGAACATCACTTTATTTGACATATTTTCCAAAAGGACCTTTAAGGATTATTCAAATATCATTTTTGATGACTCTTCAAATATCGATGCATACATCACTTATTCTATGTAGTGAAGCATTTTTTAGCTAATTACTTTTTCAGTTGTCTAGTTTCTGGTTGGGGCCAAATACAGCCGAATAATACAGCCGTACCCACGCAGCTAAAGCAAGTCAAAGTAGCTACAACAGATATAGACACATGTGAGAAAGGATTCATTGGCAAAATAGATACAAGCCTCTACCTGGATAGAGTTGGCGAAATATGTGCAGGAGGCGAACCTCAGAAAGATGCATGCTTTGTGAGTGGAAATTTTCATATTTATTCCGTATAAAAAAATTTTTAATTTGTATGAACATCAATTATACAAGGTGAGGCTGGAAATGAAAAACCTGCATCAATATCTTGATACGACTCTGCTAGGAGATGATGAATCACTTCGCCATATGAATTCCCTCATAATGTAAATAAAGTGCTCGAATTCCTTTGTGATCTTTTCTCGGCTCTAGAATTTATCGCAAATTTGTATATTCTCTTTAAACTTTTATTGGGAGATTTTTCTTGAATGGTATAATTCTTAAAGTTGAAACTAAGAAGAGGAAAAATTACTGATTGAAAAGGTCCTATAAAAAAATTAGGAAGTTCACAAACTCACCGATAAAATTGATTCAAATTGTTTACAGAAATTGTTCGAAATTGCCAACATTCGTTTGATGTGCACAAAGTCTTGCCCGGCCTTATAACGAATGGTTGCATGCAGCAATTTTTACGTCAGTTTGCAATAGTGTCGCAAGCATTTTTAATGCATGGTCTTAGTTCTTCTGCACTATTCACCTCACCGTCGCTATACACTAATGTTTTCTAATGACTGTATTTGAAACTTCGACTACGATTATAATTATTATTATTTTGGGTTATTGCCCTATTTAAAATGATGTCAGTTTTCAAAAGTATGGCTTGGTTTTCTATCATTTCAATATTTCATTTTAAGATCGAATTTCGAACATTCAGGATATATTCGAATACTAGTTCAAAAAAACAGTATTTTCCGAACGTTAATTACTATTTCATCCCAACTGTGCAGCTTCCATCAGAATCGCCCACATCTGTCAAGATTGGAACATGTCCCGGTCGTGATATCATCGTGATTCTAAATGTTTGAAATCAATTCCAAATTTGCACACACACAATGGGTACTAAAAAAAGATTAATTGTTCGAATAAAAAGGAATTCTTTTATATACTACGTTTTCGAAACGAACTAGGAAGAATATCATAATTTTCTCTTTCACAGTTCAAGCGCTGAATTTCCACATAAATTACTTCATTAATCTCTCAAATGTACACAAAATCAGTATTTGACGGGTAGTTCCTGAAATACCGTAGTTTTTTAAAATACATTTTTTTGAATTTTCTAGAGATACGATCTTTACGAAATTTCACATGAATCTTCGTTTCGGTATCTTACAAAGTTTCAATCAAATCAGACCAGTGTTGAAACTTTGAAGTTAGTTATAAAATAAAGACACGAAGGTTCATGTTGAATTTCGTAAGGATCGTATCACTAGAAAATTTTATTTTTCAAAAATACGATATCTCGGAAAATAATATAATGGCTGTTTATCTGAAATTATGAAATTTAGTAATGAAATTAGAAAAATTATACTAGATAAAGTTTGTTGGCTTGCTATTCGTTTATCTAGTATAATTTTTTTAATTTCATTACTGAAGCTCAGAAAATGTTCACCTTCTCCGTCTAAAATTGTGTGTGTGAATATAAGGGACAGATGAAATGAGTAATACGGAAATTCAGCTCTTCAACTATCTCACATTAAGAGAAAATTGAGTTTTTATGATCTGGTGTTGGAAATGTTTAGTATTCGTCAATTTCATCCCTCGGAGTTTATGAAAAATGAAATGACGTCATTTTTCACATTGACCTTACTGGTTCGTTTCATGATGTGTAACATAGAACACGCATGTAGGTATATAATTCTCGATGATATGTATTTGATTTTATATTGCTTCCGTGTCACCTCATGACAAATGATCATGAATTAGTTATGGGTTACCGCTCTGGCGATGAATTTAAACAAGCCCGCAAATGCTCCCGATTTCACGTCAATGCATTTAAATATTTTTTCTGTTGATGAGGCAAATATGCCTCATTCACATAGGCTTGTCTATTATGGACATTACCCAGCAGGTGAATCGGTTAGTCTTCAATATGAATAAATGTTTATATCCCGACTCTACTAGATCTCTGTGAGATCCCTCATAAGGTCAGAGCACATTCAGCCATATTCAAGGGACCAACAAAACATCTTAACAGAGTCGACCACTCGGTGTTAATTTTTTGTTTTAATATTTCTGTATATAATATTAAATTGTGATCAGTGAATAATTCTTAACTTCTTACAGCAAGATGGTGGAGCACCTCTTAATTGCAGAACAGAAGATCCTGTCGTCTTCTCAGTCGCTGGTATTGTAATATGGGGTAAAAGCTGTGGACAGCCTGGCGTTTACGGAGTATACACTAATGTTCCTACCTACCGAAGTTGGGTTGTGGAAAAATTGATAATGCCAATTCCATAACGACGAACATAATTTGGCCGAAATAAAACTTGTACAGAATAGCACTACATAAAAATCAATATACGAATTTCTAGAAAATAACTGAGAAATCCCATGAAATGTCTGCTTGAGAATACTCCAAAAATGTTATTTGCACCCATTAAATGTAAGTGTTATGCCTCAATGGTAAAACTAATTTTATGATATATAATTCCGGATATCATTCACCGTCCAATAGACTATCTGAAAGGAACTGATGAAATAATAAAATGATAGTCAGTGGCGTAGATAACCAACCAGAAAATATGACATAGTATAGATTGCAGATTTCAATATACCGCATAACCTTCCTTAGTGAACTGTCTCCCTGACCTTCAATCAGGTTATTTTACCCATTAAATTGAGCCTTCAATAAACTTTGAGGTCAAGAGTGCAATGGGCTTTCAAAAGTGGAGCTTTGCTTGTATAACATCTATTAACTATCTTTTTGAGCGCTCGTACTACTTATACGAGGGCTATATCATTTCGTCACGATCTCTGTATTTATCGAATTTTGAGCTGAAAAAATTGCCGTATACATTATAACTCTCGAACGGAACGTCCCAAATGCCGAGGTTAAATTCGTCAATGGGCTGATTTCCACCAGGGGTTCCGTGAATATGGCCGTTCGACGTTTTGTATTTCTGATTACTCCAGAAGTACACATTCGACCGAGATGAAATCTTGCACTCAAATGGAGAATGAGGTGTACAAGATACACGCAAAATTTCCAGATCGCATGTTCAGAACCATAGAAACCATAGAAAATCATAACTTACGAACGGAAAGCCCTATAAAATTATAACTTTGTAATGGAAAGGCCTAGGGACTTGAAATTTTCAGGATAGGTGTGGATCTCGAATGTCGCGGTCACATTCATCAATGAGCAAAAATTATACTAGGGGTTTCGTAGAAACGGTCGTTTGAAGTTTAGTTTTCTCGTTTATTTTGGAACTACGGATTCGATCTTGACGAAATTTTTTATTTTGATGGAGAATGATATATTCAAGCGGCATTTTTTTCAGATCTCATGACTAGAACCATAGAAAATTATAACTTTCCCACGGAAAGGCCTAGGGTCTTGAAATTTTCAGGATAGGTTCGGATCGCGAATTTCGCGTTCACTTTCATCAATGATCAAAATTAGACTAGGGATTCCGTTAAAATGGCCGTTCAAAATATTTTTATCCTGATCATTTCCAAACTACTCATTGAAATTCTGCACATAGATGAAGAATAATGTATTCAAACTACGTGGGAAATTTTGTCCAGATCGCATTACCAAGACCATAGATACCGTAGAAAATTCTAGCGAATTATCGAAAAAAAAAATGGTCACCTAAAGCACTGACGTGAAGTCTGGATTTTCGCATAAGTTCGAAATTTTTTTTGGCAGCTGTTAAAATTTTTTCAATTGTTTTCTTAAACTAGAGAATGCGAATCTACCTACAAGTTGAATGAACGAGCGCTCAAAAGCTCCTGACTTCACGGCAGAGCTTTTCATCATTTTTATGAGGTACATTCAGAATCTCAAGACTTGCTCAGACCTCGTTTTTTCAACGCACGTTATTTTCAGTTCATTATTTCGAATAATGAATTCTTCGAAATCGTTCGAGAAAAATTAGTTTAGATAATGCTCTATAATTTTTCGAAGCTCACACCTTATTCACAAAATGATCTGAAGCTCAAAAAAATGAATCACAAAAAAAAATTTTGTTTACTCTGTGAGCTTTAAGCGAATGAGATCTCCTAGTGGTAAGCTCTTTAAGGCATCTTCAGCATGGCCCATAGTCCAGATTTGCTGCAATCTGCGAAAATCGCTAAGGATATCATTTTGGCCGCCTTATTGGTGATGAATCAGAATCCAGTTCCAGTTTTTCAACACCCAGTAATTCGATGGACTGCATGTGGCCTGGCTTGTGGAATGGTATCAATATAATTGGAAACAACGGATTGCAGAATGTCGAATTAGACGGTGTCAGTTGCGCACTTTCATACTGCCTTTTATGGTCGTCGTGACCGCCAAGAAAAAATGTCTCAGCGCTGGGGCAGATAGAATTCCATTCTGCATCCCATTCAGTCACTCAGCATACTATTCTAAGCCGCAAGTTATCAAAACATATGCTACTTCGAAGGTGTATTACGAGGAAACCAAACGATTGTTTGATTGAGAAAACACCTAGACTCCGTTTGTTTGGTTGCTGCAGCGAAACCATGCCTGATGTTTTGATTTATGTCTTGTGAAGACAGTTTTGGAAGCGTAGGTCTTTTCCTGCGAAAACGTTGAAGAGTATGCTCCTCAAGAAATCTTCTCCACTTTATCTAGTCAGTGCCTCAATGTTCAACAGTCACATAACTTCTTCAAAACAAAATCTCAATTCTTCCATGTTTTTATCGCCCCACTTGGAACGCCACTGCATAAGAATCATCATCATTCGAATTACAATCAATTTGTTGGAGTTTTTTCAAACCTCAAGAGTTTATAAAACGATTGAATTAGCGATACGCTTAATTCAAACGGTTTCGTGTAACAAAATCATACGATATGTCGCTACATATTTTCGCAACAATGTTAAGTTTGTTCTTCCACGGTAAGTAATATAGTGATATAACATGCATCAAAAACGTCTTCAGCTGAAATAATTTATTGGAAGCTACCAAATTCATTGAAATTAATACAACGGGATTTTCTTTTAGCTAGGTATATGAAACTGGTCAGAAAATGGCTGTACTAGGAAGAACTCAACAATATTGTAAAAATCCGTCCAAAATATAATTTTTCTCAAGTTTATCACAAAAAATATTGAGCCACTATATTTATCATTTTCATGATTTTTCCTTCGACCCTCTAGCACCCTCTTTTCTGCGATCCTTGTTATTCATATCAGGTACCATTTACCCCTTCTTCATGGTTTTTCTGGAAAAGATATATGACCTTTTTTTTCTTCAATTTGCGCTTCTTCCCATTGCATTAGGGGTGCCTACTGATAGGTTTCATGGAGGTATTCCCAGTGTCCTCTTGATTTCTGCATTTGTCTGCTCATCAGAGCATCTATTTCTAACTCTCCTCCAATTTGTCGATGGCTAATGTATCATAAGGCAACTCAGGAGGGGATGCATAGTACCGTAGATTTGTTTTATTTTCTTTATTTTTGGTTCGAGTTGTTTGCTGAAGCGTAGTTCCCGATCAATGATTATTCCTAAATACTTCTCATTGCTATTCAATATTTTGACCATTTTTCCTAACGTTTCCTAAATTTTTTTTTTTAGTTTTGGCAAGCGTTTCATTCGATCAATATATTCTTGTATATCATTTTCACCTCCGTCCAAGCAACTAGAAGTGTACGGTGCACTGTCCTCTACAAACTGAACTATCATGCATTTGGTCATTTCGGGAATATTTTTAAATATAAGTATTAGAGAATAGAGCGCCTAGCATAGATCCGTGAGGTACACCGGCTTCGATATTGATTTTCTTTCAATCAGTTCCACCTGACATCATCATGACCATTTATTTCCCAGTGTTCTTGACTGTTTAATTGTTGTTATTCAACGACAAAGATAGATCTCGTGGGAGCTGGTCCTAAAACCTACGAAAAACCGAATCCAGTGAAACATAAAAAGTGATTTTCGACAAATGAGAACTAAATTCATATATTATTTCTGTTATGAATGATCAAGAATCGTTCACATGCTTTGAGACGTTGATAGGAACCTACGATTTCATTTTCTATGGCTTCAGCAGCTACCTACGATTTCAACTCCCATTCATCATCACTAGAATAAAGCAATTTCCATAAACAATTGATACATCTGATTCAGTTTTTATGGGCATTCCACGGAGCAACCACTATACTTTTGAAGAACATTTGAAGATTAAAAGTGGGGGTGCTTGGTTTTGAAAGGTTGGAGGACAGATTGTTGAAAATGTTCAAAAAATCAGGGTGAATACATACAGGGTCTTACGGATAGCTCTCACATTTCAAAAAATCATGGTGAGAGAACATGCTGCCCCAGAGGTCAGGGGTTGGTCTCCTTAGGAGGAATGGATAAGCTTGTTTATAAACATCAAGAAGAAATGAGCAAAATTCATAAAACATCCTGTATCTCGGTCACAAAGACAGTCACAGCCAAAAAATGTGGTATTTCTAGAACCACCTCGGTGCCCTCTATCCACATTTCAAGTATTTCCGTTTCTCAATGAAACACCCTGTATAACCTTTCTGGCAAACATTTCTTTTGTTCTAATATCTCTCACACTAAATGTTTAACAGCCCTCCGTTATGTGGGAGCTAGCCGTGAAGAACCCTGAATTAAACATTAATTTGGTTTTTCGATGACGTACTTGATGAATATGAATTTAATATAGTACTTTTGGATAACTGTGTATTTACAATTCATTCACTAATCTAATGTTTTTTACATTTTTTTCATGTGCAATATATTTTTAATGGAATTTGTTTCCAGCTGTGGCTCCAAATTAATTTTTATGTGGATGAAACCCATTTTTATTGACATTTATGGAATGAAAAAAATTTAGTTTCTGTTGAATGAATGATCTTATTTGCAGTGAAAGGACAAGGTGTACTACCCAATGGAGATCCTTTCTTTTGTGTACCTCCTGGCATATGTCCCTATTCTGGAGGGATCGATCCAAGAATTATGACCCCAGTAAGCCTCAAGATACAGTTTAAGTATAAGAGTATACACAAGCTCGCCATGAAAAGTGAAATTTTTCCTCCTTATGAAATAAGATACTATTTTTGAGCGCTCGTACTACTTACACGAGGGCTATATCATTTCGTCACGATGTCTGTATTTTTTCGAATTTTGAGCCGAAAATGGTATCAATCGACTATGTTCGACTCACTGATGACGAATCCGTCGGAAAATTCGAGTCTGTCCGTCCGTCCGGCCGTCCGTCCGTCCGTAAGCACGATAACTCTCGAACGGATCAACCTAGAGACTTGAAGTTTTCAGTGTAGGTTCAGATCCCAAATGCCTCGGTTAAGTTCGTTAATGGGCCAAATTCCACCAGGGGTTCCGTAAATATGGCCGTTCAAAATTTTGTTTCCCTGATTACTTGAAAACTACAGATTCGATCGAGATGAAATTTTGCACTCAAATGGAAAATGAGGTGTTTTAGCTACATGCGAAATTTTGTCCAACTCGCATCACCAAAACCATAGAAACCATAGAAAATTATAACTTTTGAACGGAAACGCCTAGGGACTTGAAATTTTCAGGATAGGTGTGGATCTCGATTGTCGTGATCACTTTTATCTATGAGCAAAATTATACTAGGGGTTCCGTAAATATGGTCGTTTGAAATTTAGTTTTCTCGATAATTTCGAAACTACGGATTCGATCGAGATGAAATTTTGTATTTTAATCGAGAATGATATATTAAAGCAATATTTTGTCCAGATCGCATGACCAGAACCATAGAAACCATAGAAAATTATAACTTTTGCACGGAAAGGCCTAGGAACTTGAAATTTTCAGGGTGGGTTTGGATCGCGAATATCGCGGTCACGTTCATCAATGAGCAAAATGAGACTAGGGGTTCCGTAAATATGGCCGTTCAAAATATTTTTTCCAGATAGTTTCGGAACTACTGATCGGATTGGAATGAAATTATGCACCTAGCTGAGGAATAATGTATTCAAACTACGTGCAAAATTTTGTCCAGACCGCATCACCAAGACCATAGATACCGTAGAAAATTCTAGCGAATTATCGAAATAAAATTGATCAGCTGAAGCACTGACATGAAGTCTGGAGTTTCGCCTAAGTTTCAGAATTTTTTTGACAGCTGTCAAAAATTCCTTCAATTGGTTTCTAAAACTGGAAAATGCGAATCTACCTACAAGGTGCATGTACGAGCGCTCAAAAGCTCCTGCCTTCACGGCAGTGCTTTTCGTAATTTTATTTTCAAACGTATAGAAACAACGTCATATTTCGACTGACAGGATCATCGAAAAGTTCTACTTTCCCTCCGCCGTAGGGAAATGTGTTGCTATGTCAACGATGAATTACATTTCCTTACGCCGGAGGGAAAAGTGTCGCTATATAAACGATGATGTAGTTACTACGAACAATTATTATACTTCATGTCCGTCAAAATCGAAATTAATTTCGCATGAAAACCGTAACTAGGCAAATTTTGCATTGATCACTCAATTATAACGATCGTAAATATTAGTCTAATCTAAAGGTGGATCTAAAGATTTCAAAACGTTTGAATAAAAAATAACATATTCCATTCGGAGGAAAAGTGACTTTTCATAGCTCGCCTTAAAATTGCCCAGCTCACTACGTTCGGCGGGTAAACCAGGGCTCACCATGAAAAGTGACACTTCTCCTCCTTATGAAATAACAAACTATTTCCCTTCAATTCGAGCTTCAACATATCTATTTGCGCGCTTTTCATTGTCCCTATGATATTGCATATTTTTCCCCTTTTCCTTCACATGCGAAACAACAGCATTAACTGAGAGTATTTATAAGCAAATGGAAGATATGTGAACATGATTTATAACCTAATTAAGATCGAATTTATAACTCTTCGCGTATTTTTTATATCAAATCAGAAAAAACTATATGCAGGATTCGTATTCCTACCTACTTCTTCTTATTTTATAAATTGCTTGTCCACACATTCCATAGTGCCTCAAAAAATATCACATATATTTATGTATCTCCTCACGAATCTGACTGATTACTTCATTGTAGATTATCAAACTTTTGAGTTGTTCTTTCATTATGTGTTCTGACTGCAGGTCAATAACGAGATCAAAGAAAATTCAACGGATACAGAAAAGCTGATCCAACTAGTCTTCTTGTATAGAACTTCGACAGTATGTCTACCATTCCGATATTTTTGTAACTTTTCGAAGAATGACGTCTACCATAACATATCCTCCCATTTGTTTGAAGTTTCCGTTTTTAAATCTTGTGCAACTAAATGAATAGATCTCATCAAAGACTACGATTGATAAATTCATCGAATGAAGTTACTAAAACATAACATTCAAGAATGGAGGAGACATTATGGTAGGCTCCCTTCCAACTCAATTATCGTGATATTTTCCCACAGACTGGAACCAATACACCAGGTTTAGTCACTTGTCCAGCAGGAAAGTTGCCTTGTTACGCACAGGGAAGAACGAGCAATTGTGGTTTGAGATTGGTGAGGACTCCTGCAGTAACTGATGGTGAAGCTCCGTTCGGGGCATTTCCTTGGCAAGCTTTCTTGGTGGGGCCAAATGGAAACTACATCGGTAGTGGATCGTTGCTCAGCCCTTATCACGTTTTAACAGCCACTCACAAAGTTTTACGATACATGTGAGTCAATCGGAAAATGTAATTTACTCGATGAAAACCGAAAAGAATCAGCATTTGCAATTTCGGTTCCCTTCGCTTTTCTATTTACTGCAGCCTTCGGTACTTTTCAACGTTCTCTCTGTTTCGACCTTTTTCATTTGATTATTCACAAACTTTTCATCTCTTCTTTGGATCTTCATCCACTTTCCTGGATCGTTATTGTTACTGATCCTACTTCAATATTTCCCGAGTATTCATTTTTTCATTCAATCTAATGTTATCCCATTTCAAGGGAACCCTAACTGAAAACTCTCGAACTTTCCTTGATTCTTATGGGGCCACACACACTGAAACATGTTGCGATGCAAGCATCGACTCTAAGACACGCTGAAACATGCTGCGATATCTGTTTCAATGTGTATGGGGTTGCATCGATGCGAAGTCGAGAGACGATATTGTTTAGGTTACTATGATTATTATGCCGACTATTGCTATTTGTTGTGGTTTGCGGTTACTATGTATTTGGATGATGTCAACAAATACATATTTTTGAGCGCTCGTATTACTTACACGAGGGCTATATCATTTCGTCAAGATGTCTGTATTTTTCGAATTTTGAGGCGAAAATGGTCTCAATCGATAGAGTTCGACTCACTGATGACGAATCCGTCGGAAAATTCGAGTCTGTCCGTCCGTCCGTCCGCCCGGCCGTGAGCACGATAACTCTCGGACGGATCAACCTAGAGACTTGAAATTTTCAGTGTTGGTTCAGATCCCAAATGCCTCGGTTAAGTTCGTTAATGGGCAGAATTCCACCAGGGGTTCCGTAAATATGGCCGTTCAAAGTTTTGTTCCCCTGATTACTTGAAAACTACAGATTCGATCGAGATGAAATTGTGCACTCAAATGGAGAATGAGGTGTTCAAGCTACATGTGAAATTTTGTCCAGATCGCATGACCAGATTCATAGAAACCATAGAAAATTGTAACTTTTGAACGGAAACGCCTAGGGACTTGAAATTTTCAGGATAGGTGTGGATCTCGAATGTCGTGATCACGTTCATCTATGAGCAAAATTATACTAGGGGTTCTGTAAATATGATCGTTTGAAGTTTAGTTTTCTTGATAATTTCAAAACAACAGATTCGATCGTGACGAAATTTTGTATACTCATGGAGAATGATATATTCAAGCTACATTTCTCCAGATCACATGACCAGGACCATAGAAACCATAGAAAATCATAACTTTTGAACGGAAAGGCCTAGGGACTTGAAATTTTCAGGATAGGTGTGGATCTCGAATGTCGTGATTACATTCATCTATGAGCAAAATTATACTAGGGGTTCCGTAAATATGGTCGTTTGAAATTTAGTTTTCTTGATAATTTCGAATCTACAGATTCGATCGTGACGAACTTTTGTATACTAATGGAGAATGATATATTAAAGCAATATTTTGTCCAAATCGCATGACCAGAACCATAGAAACCATAGAAAATTTCAACTTTTGAACGGAAAGGCCTAGGATTTTGAAATTTTCAGGATGGGTTTGAATCGCGAATATCGCGATCACGTTCATCAATGAGCAAAATTAGACTAGGGGTTCCGTAAATATGGCCGTTCAAAATATTATTTTCCTGATAGTTTCGAAACTACTGATCGGATTGGAATGAAATTATGCACCTAGCTGAGGAATAATGTATTCAAACTACGTGCAAAATTTTGTCCCGATCGCATCACCAAGACCATAGTTTACGTAGAAAATTCTAGCGAATTATCGAAAAAAAATTGATCAGCTGAAGCCCTGACATGAAGTCTGGAGTTTCGTTGAAGTTTCAGAATGTTTTCGACAGCTGTCGAAAATTCCTTCAATTGATTTCTAAAACTGGAAAATGCGAATCTACCTACAAGGTGCATGTACGAGCGCTCAAAAGTTCCTGCCTTCACGGCAGTGCTTTTCGTAATTTTTATCATGGATGTGATTTGTATCGAGTCGATTCAGGCATCGCAACAGGTTTCGATGTGCGTGGGCTCTTATGCAACTGATGCAAGTTTCATGAATCCTGGAGTCGATACAAGGTACCGCAGCATGTTTCAACGTGTGTGGCCCTTTTAACGGACTACAGTAGCAGACAGAGCTTCAAGGTCATAACTCAATACTTCATGATTTTTTGGGATCAAGCATTTTTACGTATGCTCTACATCATTGTAGTCATAGTGGATACCATTGTTGTGGTATTTTTCTTCCCTCCCACCGTATCTGTCCTGTATGAAGATGTTACATGTTCTTGCTGAGATCAAGATAAGTTTCATATTTCTAAGTGTTGAACTTTCAGTTTTTCCGTTCTCAATGCTTTCAGAGGTTGGATTTTCTGAGCCCCAGAAAGGTTTTCATCCTACAATGGGAGTTCCTGAATTACAGCTCCTTTCCATAACCAAGGAGACCCTGTTAGTCGTGTGTATTTTTGTTCAGTTCACTCAAACACCATAGTTATAGTTATAGTTAGGAAGGGGTTACGTTCCACTGCGACCTCAAGGTCTATTGTGCCCCCCATCAGAGCCGTATTCGCAAATGCGCTACCTACAGCTCGCCCTCCAGCTCCAGAGCTCCAATGAACTCCAGTATCTGAGAGGGCTTCAAGGAGGTTAGATCCTCATTCCTCCTGTAATTCTCTTGTCCAAGACATTCTTTGCGCTGGTTGGCAATGGCGAGGCATTCTGTAACCAGGTGAATAGGATTCTCCTCCTCTTCACCACAGAATCTACACTCGTCTGTTTCTGTCAAGCTCATTCTCATCATATGCTTCCTAAGGCGACAATGTCCTGTGAGGAAGCCAGTGAGTAGACGTAACTTGTTCTTACTGAGATCCAAATACTTTTTGGATCTTGAACTTTCATAGTTCCGAATGAACCTTTTAGAGTGGTCCATTCCTGGAAGGTTCCTCCAGAGTGCTTCTCTTTCGGTCTCTTCCTTCTCCAGAAACTCTTTCTTATAGGTGTGTTTACCTATGCCACAGAAGGGCCAGTAAGTGGCGTTTGTGCTCCCTTTCTGGCAAGTGTATTGGCCTCTTCGTTTCCTTTGATTCCTGAGTGACCAGGAACCCAGACTAAAGAGACCTTATTTTTCTTGCCTACTTCATTAAGTTTCCTCCGGCACTCCCATATCAGCTTTGAGTCGATGATATAGGAGTTCAGTGCTTTGATAGCAGCTTGACTATCCGAGTGGATCACAATGTCACACCCTTGATAGTTTCTTTCCAGGTTTATATCTATGCATCTTTCGATTGCAAGTATTTCTGCCTGAAAGGCACTCGAATAGGAGCCTAACGATAGTGTACACTTGGTTCTTGCCCCGTATACTCCAGCGCCGGCCCCCATCGTGGTTTTAGAACCATCTGTATACCATTTAATGGTATTCACTTTGAAGTTTTGGGTAGTGTATTCCTTTTCCCATTCTTCCTTTTTACATAGCATAGTGTTGAAGTTCTTCTCAATGCTTACTTTTTAAATCATAACATCACTAGGCAGGTTCGCTGATGAGATGTACTTGTTCAGAGAGGACCAGGCTCCCTCAAACACCATACAATATATGATGAGATTTCAGGAGA
Source organism: Aphidecta obliterata (assembly GCA_963966015.1). Taxonomy (NCBI): domain Eukaryota; kingdom Metazoa; phylum Arthropoda; class Insecta; order Coleoptera; family Coccinellidae; genus Aphidecta; species Aphidecta obliterata. The sequence continues at coordinate 4,803,714 of OZ014432.1, forward strand.
CAGGCGCTTGTCCTGTAGAGTGTTCAACTATGTCGCATCTCTGAGAGTTCTTTTATATTATTAGATTGGATTGTATGTATTTCTATCTGGATGATCCTGGATAAGTACCCATCTATTTCGTGTATGTTGATATAGTTCCAAATATTTAAGCTTGTCTCCCTGTGATGGTTTCAGAACCCTCTCTCCCTATTCCATTTGATGGTGTTTCTTCCGAAAACATAGATTTCTCCTCTGGGTCTTAATTTCTGCTAGATAGAACATCTTTCATAGTCAAATTTATCTGTTGTTTCTCTATACAAGGAGTATTTGCGGATGAGATGTATTTGGTCATAGATAACCATTAATCGCCGATCTTTCCATTATATTCAGGGAACTTCTCTAGACATTTCAAGATTATGGGCTAATATATCTGTGATCTGGTCTTTTGGTATTTCAGGACTTCCCATATATAGTTGATCCTTTGAAACAGATTCGAGGACATAATATTCAAAGGAGAATTCGCCCTCAACAAGATCATAGTTATAATACCTGGATTACAATCAGCCACTTCCACTGCTACTCGCGCTACCCGAAATATTTCCTGGAATAATTCTGCGGCAGTATCAAAGGGTGTGAGTATTCACACTATGCTCCATCATTTCTCTCTCGATCCAGTTTTGGCAATGGCGAACGACGAAATTGCAGCCTCAGCACTGCCGGTCCTTTGACTTCCGCAAGAAAAACCGCCAAATTAGGAGGCGTACGGACTCGTGAGTGGCAGCGGTAGGGGCAGGAGAAGTTAAAGTGTTCACATTCAGCCACTGCCCGAGTCCATCCTCACTTACCCGATCCCTGCCGTGGAAGTAGCTGAGTGTAATCCAGGCATAAAACCAACCTAGAAACTTATTGTGATATGTTTCAGATCAAATCCATCGCAATTAACCGTCATCATGGGCGTAAACGATCCCGCAAGGATAAACGCAACAAATCCAGTATCTAGAGCAGCTCATATTTCCATATTCAATGCTACAACGTACGACAATTCTACGCTTAAGAATGACATCGCCATTGTGAGACTAGCAACACCGATAAGTTTGATAGGACAAACATCAGTGAACACTATTTGCTTACCAGAAGCTACTTCGAATGCAACGACTTATACAAGGCCACAAAGGTTAGAAACGAAGTACATGTACAGTGTGCTCAATCAGCTTCAATCTTTTCATTTTTAATGAGATCGCCTATTGTTATTCCAGAAGTTTCTTTTTTGCTCCTGTAACTGTTTCGTTTGGATACTTTAACGCTCATTTAGTATACATACAGTCAAAAGAAAACAGGAAATTGATAATTAAAAAGCCTCGCTCTATGTTAGAAAAACAGTCCACCATACTCACGAGGAATTTGGGCGTCATCTGTCGTTTGGTTTTCTTACAGTGCACCACTTTGAGTTCATTTTGAGTGTATTTCGCAATTCCAGAAATAAATGAAAATTTCGAACGAAGAATCTCTTGAATTTTGCATAAAAACGAAATAAATAGCAGAGAGAGACAGGTGTATGGGATTCGGTTTATAGGCAGAAAGTTCAGCATCAAATGCGATTTATTCCTCTACAGCTCCGGATATCTTTGGGTCTTTCTTGAGGTTACAAGAAAACATAACAATTTCAAAGAACTTAAATCTTAAATGTAAAGTCTGGGAGGAAAAAGACAAAAACTCACCAAGACAAATCTGTTGAAGGTAAAAATACACGAAAAATAATATATACTCCGTTTAAGAATTATTGACATCTCGGTTGGCTGTGAAAAATCGAATTTAAGTTGGTAATAATAAACTATTCAGTAATATTTTGGGTTGCTGAATTCAGGTTGGTATAGGAATAACACTAACATTACCCATAGAAATCTTGCTTTGATGATTTTATCGAAGATATTGGTGATTATGTAATTATAAAAATTTGCTCTGAATTTGAGAATTTTTTGTCTTATGCTATTAAAATGGCTGGAATTGACCAGGATACATCGCGCCTAACAAGAGAACGCAAGGCAGTTTGTCGGTGTTACTTCGAGTTTTTCAAAGATTTGGCATATATTTCCGCTAGTGTTTCAGGTAAACTATTATTCATCGACTCAAAGTGTATTCTGATTGATCGATGTCTCTTAAATTTTCAGATTTCACCAAGCCCTGTCCGTAGAATATTAGCATGTTATTATAGCCTGGAATAAGCAATGGAAGAAAACCTGTGCGATATGATTATTCCTTCAAAGAGACATTGAACGACTTTGTTTTTGCTAGAATTAAAAACAATGAATATATCAGTTTAGATATCCTTTTCGAACTGGCCAAAGAGCACCTAGATTAATTCATCGAAGTCAACACTATATTATATCATAAAAAAATTGGATACAAATACCAAAAAAGTTGATCGAAGGAAAATTCTTACTGATAAACAGAAAAATATAATAAAAATAATACGATATTGTGATAAATACCGAGAATACATGGAACAAAACGTAAAATTCATTTATCTAGATGAAATTTGTCAGTGGACACTAGAAAATAATCCAAAAGGTATGCTGAGTATATTAAAGGGTAAAGTCAGAAGGTGCACTATTTTGAATGCTGGAACAATTGATGGATTTTTACCTGGACGTGATCCGATTCTTGACAGTGGTATTAATGATAAGGATTACTATGAATGGTGAATTATTTCATAAATGGGTTATTGAAACCTTTCCTTGCAAAAGGATGCCCATCGGCCATCAATAGGATTATGTCAGCTTATTCAATAAACACATCCAAATCACTACACTACGTGGAAACAAAGTTTTCAATGATATTTTTATCTTTGCTCCTGTATCATTCATAGATTTTTTAAGTTTATTTATTATACTTATACTGTATAGTACCCTGTTCACATTCCCTCTGCTAATACACATGCTATATTGTTCCCAATTCAAAAGTATACTGAATAATTGCTCATCAATTATAATATTTTCAATAATTCATGGACAGTTTTAATGAATGAAAATAAAAATTGACTTTCTTGAAGTATTCAACACCGAGCAATAAATATTTCACAAATTGGTTCATATATTGGTAGTTTTTTATGTCAAAATTCTTCATGTACTACATAGATTCTTAATTTTTGTTTCTCTTATTTTAATAATAATATATATATCGCACCCGTCGTAGACTAAGGAGACAACTCAAAAAAGGTCCATTTTGTGTTAGTGACGGTATTGAACTCAGGAAGTATTCCTTTTCTTACGTGCAATATCAGAATAACTCTAGTTGGCCTCTCCGCCACATAAAAGACTGTTTGTGAAAAAAGGTAACATTTCAAATTTTTTGGAAAAACAGTGGAATATTCCACCACGATGGGAAAAATTGCATTAATTGAATATTGGGTGCTAGAGTTATGATGTTCAAATGGATTGCTGCAGTTATTACGAATGTTCAGCGTGTTAAATTGAGTAAGTACACAAAAGTATAGAACGAAAACTTTGGTAAACCAAAACTTCAAATACGATTTCCCAACAAAATCAATTTTCGAGTTGTCTCCTTATTCTACGACGGGTGCAATATTATATCGAATGAAACTGCGTTTGGGTAACGCATCGTAGATTTCATGCACATGTATTTCACATTATTCTGTGCTAGTGTCAATTGTTGCCTCGGGTATATATAAGGATCAATTTTCTAAGTTGGGTTGTTGTTCAGAAACGGTTCAAATAGTTCACTGTGGCTTTGTAGGAAGATAACATACTCCAGCACATATATTGCTGTTAACATCAGGATTTTATTTCTTTCGAAAACACTTCTACAAGTCTCTCTATATTTCATTCTATACATAGCTCGGATTGCTTGCTTTTGTGTTTTAAATATTTTTTTCCCATGTACTGTTTCCCCAGTAAACAATGCCATATGAAAGGGTTGACTGAAAATTGGCTGTGTATAGGAGCTTCAATGTATCTTGTTGGATATGGTTGATTTCATACTATTGAGGGTGTAGATTATGGTGGTGAGTTTCCTGTTCAAGTTTTCTATTTGGGGGTTCCATTTCTTAATATATATAACGTTGAACCTGAATTCCCATTTTTAAACTGCAGTCGAAATATTCCGGCTTAATTAATAATTATCCGATAATTCGTTTACTGAACACTTTTCTAGGTTATATTTATGTTTATTTCTATGATTAAAACAGTAACTTTTTTGTAACTAGAAATAAAGCCTCGACTGGACGTTCATGGCCTGCTTCGATGTCAATAATTCTTAAATGGACTATACATAGTTTCAATCTTGAAACGACAATAACCAATCCTCCTACAATCGAAAAATTATAAAATTAAAAATGTCTTCCCCTCTTCTTTCCAAACAGCATATTATGGTCATTGAATGTCAATGCTTAGAGGTCAAAGAGAAGAAAAAAGTAATCGATTGTGACATAGCCTGTAAATCACATATATAAATATATAAACATATTATAAATCATCAAAATTTCATAATACTTATTTTGATAAATCATAAAAATTTTATAATTTTTTGGTTGTAGGAAGAGGCCCATTCAGATGGAGAAAGTCTTGCGACTCGAATGTACAAATATCGAAAGAATATAGAAAAACTCTCCTCATGTAAACAATTACGTTTATCGCCTTCTACGAGGGCGCTTACGGCGTTTATTGCATGCAATAATTGCGTACGATTTTCTTGCCCCAAAACGTGCGAGAAACTTTCTCCATCTAAATTGTCCTTGAGTGAATTTGTCGTTTCAAGTTTAAAATTTCATTATTTTTCATGTATTTTTACCTTCAACTGATTTGTCTTGTTGAGTTTTTGTCTGTTTTCTCTCAGACTTTGCATTCAAGTTCCTTAAAATTGTTAATTACTTCTTGTAGCCTGAAGAAGGATACAGATTTCTGAAACTTCAACGAAATAAATCGCATTTGAAGCTAAACTTTTTGCCTACAAACCAAATCTCATACATCTTCAGTTCCCATCCAAGTCAATCCCTTTGAATTCATAAATATACAGGGTGTCTACTTTTCAAAGGGCCAAAGGGGGGAGATCATACATAAGACTTGCAACAAAAAATGTCATATAACACATGGTCGAAATGTGTACGGTTATTCTTCAATTTAACATTTCTTGATTTTACGAAATATTTCAAGTTTTTCCATAAAATCAATTACACACTTCAGAACCGTGACATTCATCTCCTTACCACGCCAGCGATAAGAATTTTTTTGGCAGGTAGAAATTCTTATCTTGTAGAAAATTTAATGCTGTTTCCAAATATGTGGTCAAATCTGATCGATTTTATGAAAAACTTGAAATATTTCGTGAAATCAAGAAATGTTATATTGAAGAAAAACCGTCAACATTTCGACCATGTGTTATATGACATTTTTTGTTGCAAATCTTATGTATGATCTTCCCTCGAAGTTTGGCTTCTTTAAAAGTAGACACCCTGTATAATATAAATTTCTTCCCTCCGAAACGTTTTTTTACGAAACCTTCATTGACTTATATTTTGTGTTTCACTTATCAATTTCTGTTACTTTTCTCATTGTAGTATATTTTCAATAATAAAAATCTGTAATTGCTTTAGGAGAAAAATTTCTAGCAATTTTTCGATATATCCAATTCATGCTTCTTTCTACTTCTTTTTCGAACGTTTTGATGGATCCAGAAACAATTATTAAAATATACAATAAGAAAAGAAAATTTGACAAAATTAACTCAATATTCTTGAGTTCTATCTTTCTTGTATTTGATGCCCCCTGTTTGTAAAAGATAGAGAATTATCTTTCAACTCCTCTGATTCTGATTGGACTAGTGAAAGTGGGTTCAAAACAATGAAAGTCTACGATATTTGGATTATTGCAGATGCTTGGTTTCCGGATGGGGTCAAATTCAACCCACTGTCATGGCCGTTCCAACGAAATTGAAGCAAGTGGCTGTCACAACGACAGATATAGCCGCTTGTGCAAGGGGTTTCGGGGGTACAGTGAACACGGCAATGTATTTGGACCAAACTGGTGGGCAGTTATGCGCCGGTGGCGAAGCTCAGAAGGATGCCTGTTTTGTGAGTGCCAATTATTTCATCACGTCTTCAAACTAATCGCAATAAATATTCCAGCAAGACGGTGGGGCTCCTCTGACTTGTGGCGCTGGAACAGCCGCATCTAGGTACAGGGTTGCCGGAATAGTGATCTGGGGCAAAAGCTGTGGCCAACCTGGAGTATATGGAGTATATACCAATGTTCCGTTTTACAGAAGATGGATAATCCAAATAATCACTCAAAGAATTGCATGAGTGTAATTGTTCAAAAAGAAAAATATGAGTATACTGTGTAGTTTGTTATCTTCGCTCAAAAATGTAAAAATCGGCAAAAATATTTAGTCCTTATTTTTGTGCTTTTTCGTGCAACATTTCTGCTTCTACTGCTACTAGTCGCAAAGACCTAGTTGCCAGAAGAAAATAGGTTTCGAAACCAATTAACAATTAATGTTATTCGTGTACAGTGGAACTTCCCTAACTCGAATCTCCAAGGGACAGTACTTTCACTTCGAGTTACGGAAAATTCTAATTACGAAAAAATGCACTAAATTGAGGGGTTTTTGAGTTCACATATGTAGATTTACATATTTATGTATTGCAGAAGTACTACCAAAACACGGTTCCATCTACATTATGTAATACTAATACCTACTATGCTTATGTGTAATGAAACAAATTTTCTGAAGAAAAATTGTTATAGATAATCTAATAAGCAGGCCAAAAAATCAATTCATGTAAGCCCAGAGAACATAAAATTCATCATTCACAACTATGAACCGGTTTCGACTTAAGTCTCATCAGTATAGTTTAGCGATGATAAACCTGATGTGAGGGACGGAATGCCTTCAAAACGAAACGCAGTGGACGATCAGAGAAAATTCATCATCCTGCTCTCAACTGTTGGCTACTCTCCACCCGGAATTGCCCGAAGGTGCAGTGGGTGTTTCCCAAAAAGTTCGACTTATGCTTGATTGCCGCCTCGGTTACTACCAAATTTCAGTTCGAGTTTTAGAAATATTCGAGTTATGGAGTTATGGAAATTCGACTTATGGGGAAAAATGCATGGTGGAATTGTAAAAACGTGTTTGTTTGTGAAGAAAATTCGACTTGGAGAATTCTTCGAGTTAAGGAAGTTCGAGTAAGAGGAGTTCCACTGTATTTATACTTTCACTTGTAACGAATCTTCGAACAAGTGATTTAGTTCAATATGTGACATTTTTGATCATTCAGAATGAAACTGAAAAGGATATTGCATTTCATAAGTAGAAATTGTGAGATTATGAAACATGGATAGATATTATCTCACACAACGTATAGAAATAGTGAAAGTTCACTAAACAAATCTCACAAATACAGTTTATAAAAATCGTACTGCTTTTGGTCATCAGCAAGTGCCAAGACTAAAACAACTCGTGCTCGTCCACTCAGGTCTGCTGAAAGGATCGCCGCAAAACCCAGGTTTGCCCATTTCAGAACACAAGAATTGTTTATATCACAATCCAATTTGCACTATATTTGGCTGACGCAAGAATGACAGAAGTACATCTACTTAATCACGAAAAACGCTGCTATACATTCACTGATTAGGTGCTCAGAATAAAAGAACACGGATTACTATTTTTTGACCAAAATTGTTCTGAGTGATGAGGCCCATTTCCATCTTACTGATTATGTCAATGAGTCGAATTACCGGATTTGGGGCTTCTTACAGTGATCGAACAACCACTTAACATTTCTTCGGAAATGAGGGTGGATTGCGTTACAGACAACTGATTTCTTTTGGCTCGAAATGGATGCCATCGATATGGAGCACAGCAGGATGGCGCAATATGCCACACTGCCCGTGAAACAATGAGTCGATTCGGTGAATTCCTCGAAATGGAGACAAAAATTAGCCGCCGTGATCGTGCGATTAAACAACATTATGTATTCCTCCTTGGGGCTACGTCAAAGATAAGGTCTACTCTAAACAGAATACGCTCGATAAAAAAAAAACTTTTTATTCGATAACTGTAAAAATTCTGATTCGTTAAGCCGGTCAAACAATTTGTGCAAATTCGGTGAAGGTGCAAATAATTTGATCGTCGAGGGACTGTTTCATTGTTGTGCAAACTGTTTGAGTAAAATCGGTCTGGATCGGAAACTTTGGAGCGAACGAGCCTTGTTTGACTACCTGTTTGACCGTGGATGCTAGTATTGTGCAAACATCGGACCAGTCTACACCCCTTTCCCTTCAAAAAGAAATTTTATATAAAACTAGCAGGCCCGGCCACGAGTTGCTGTGGCTAAAGTATACGTATGGATTATTATTAACCCTAACCTAACCTTAACCTAACCCAACCCTCACCCTTACCTTTATTCTCAGCCTTATTTATGGGTCTCAACAGAATTTTCATATTCGTTGGTAGGTATATGTTATGATCAATGTGTGAGATGTTCGATATAGAAAAAAATACCTCAAAAGTTGGATTGAAACCTCCTCCCTCAATTATGTTTGAACCAAATGATGTCATAGAATGTTTAGATAGAGGTTCTTGTCCTGAGAGTAACGAATTCAAAGGTTCGGGTGGCGTTGTCAGTTGTTGCAATTTGATTTTTCCATTCAAACAACATAATCTTGGGGGTTCGTTTTGATATCTCAAAGCATTGCAGTATTTCCAAAAGCCACCAATATATTGCTAGCATAATCGAATGTGGGATCATATCTAAATGCCAAACTCTCAAAGTTGATCATTTCATTGGATTCTATATTTTGTTGTATCTTGCCTGAGATCGATAATATCGATTCTTCCGGAGCTGGGGCAGATCTTGATTGAGAACCTCTCATTCTCTTTACTCATTGTCTCGATCTTTACGAACTCGCCCACAACACAACGATATATATCAAACACAGTGATAAACTTCTGAGCAATTTCTAGAAACACGATAAACTTCACTCACACAAGTGTCAAAATTTTCATGAAATATAATTGTTCGCATTGGTCGGAGGAAAAAAGAAAGCCTCTTTCGTACGGTTTTTTTCGGGAATATTTTGTTGTATACAGTTTTTCGGGATAATAATGAACACAACTGAAAAAGAATTATCAAATTTAGTGCAGTCGTTTGAACGTGATTCTTTTACATACATAAACCATAGATCCTCTTTTATTAATATAAATTACTTTCCTCCATATCTTATCAAAGGTCATTACGAATGAATTAAATTCAGTTAATAAATTGAATCACTGGTTTTCCTTGGTCCCAAGCAGAACATAAAAAGTTTTCCTGGTGTCAGCGGATCGTATCTTCTGAACCATTATTCCACACAAAATACAAAGAATATCAATTACGAAGATTATATTCGATAATCACGAACATTCAAAAGATGAAGTTAATATTCAGTCTTCGAAGGTTCTGTAGCCAAAATGAAACCCTTGCAGCTTGTAGTTTCGTCATGCTCGTCCCTATATCACGATCATTTTAATCGGAGAGTATAGGCACCCTACAGGGTGTCTACTTTTAAAAGGGCCAAACTTCAAAGGCAGATCATACATGTGATTCGCAACAAAAAATGTCATATAACACATGGTCGAAATGTTGACGGTTTTTCTTCAATTTAACATTTCTCGATTTCTGTCTGCCAAATAAATACTCATTGCGGGCGTGGTAAGGAGATGAATATCACGATTCTGAAGTGAACAAAACCAGTCATATTTTTCCGAGGGGTAAACCGCTGGGGATGTCCGGTGTACAAGATTGGGGATGTCCAAGGGATGTCCGGGGATGTCCAGGGATGTCCGAGGGATGTCCGGGGATGTCCGGGGATGTCCCGGGGATGTCCGGGGATGTCCGGGGATGTCCCAGGGATGTCCGGGGATGTCCGGGGATGTCTCGGGGATGTCCAGGAGTATCCAAGCATATTATATTCAATTTCTGAGTTATCGGAGGTGATTCCCCCCAATTTTTTTATCAAAGTAACATCAGCTGTAAGGTATACCCTTCATTTTGAATCAGCGTATATGGTTTATTGTGCCATGTAATAAAATCTGTGTTTCCCAATTCGCCCATTTATGATACAGTTTATAGTGAAATAACTGAAAGACATTATTGTTTCCATTGACGTTATCAAATGAATCGGTAGAAGAATTCTATCGACACTTTTTCAAATCAATTTAAACTCAATATCTCAAACCGATGAAGAACTGCAGCGCTATGGATAGACAGGTAGGGCGACTGAAATTAGGAATCATAATTTTCGATATCGATCTATGGATCTATGGATCATGAAACTTATTGAAATACAGCAGGGTTCACTTTTCACAAGCAAGACTTTGAAAGTGGATAGAAAAATGTATTTCAAGATGAAAATTTTATATCAACATGGGTATGCCCATACACGCTTCATTTCAAAGAGGGGCATTGAAGTGCAGAAAAAGATCGAATTTTTCCTCGAATTTTTCGCATAATACCTGAAGCCCTGTAGATTACTAGCATATTTAGTGAGAATATGACGGCCAGAGAAAAATCAGTGCCGGAATTGTGAGGTTTCACTTCCATAAAAATAGAAAAATTTTTGTTTCGACTCTGTCCAAAAACAAGTTTTGTATTTTTGCCTGAAATCCCATTTCTCGGATCAATTCATTCTCTACAAAAAACATCTTCTGACATGTTTTCGTAACTTCCCCAGTTGGGTCACAAAACTGATAAATTTGTATTTTTTGATCGGATAGCACATAATTTTAATCCTCGTTCTAATCGAAAACATTCCTCGCATAATTGAAATGTGAAGTTCATCATTATTCAATACAGACAAACTACAGACGTCGCAGATGTTGAGAGGGAGTTTCTATTTTCTGGACCTTCTACTCTGAAAGCCTCTAAACAACCAAACCAGTCCTCAAACTCAGAAAGCTACCAGTTGGGGGAAGCTCTTCAAAAAACATTTTAAATTGAAATCCCAACGAATTGGACTATGAACTAATTAAAAGACTGAAAGAATTCCAAAGATTAATTTTAATTTGAGTACCACTATGTGTTATTATTATAAAGAGATTATTGAAGAGCATTTATTTTTGTATTTTTAGTTATGTGTTTGGAAGATGAGAATAATTTTTTTCATATAATTTCTTTATATATTTTCTATATATTTTTTATGTATTTTCTTCATATATTTTTATCGAGATTCTTATATATTTCTCCATATATTTATCATTTGAAAATAATTGCCAATATTTTTTCTTTCACTCGTTTTATGAAATGTTTATTTTCATGCTTTTATAAGTTTGTTTTAATAATGAGATTATTAAATTTGACTACTCAATTCTTCCTCATTTTGTTCGTCACAGTCAATTTCATCCTAATTTACTCGAAAGTTTGGATAGGAATTTGGAAAATATAAGCGTTGTCATGACCCAATGACGTACGCATAACTAAAATGAACGAATTTTTATTTTTGAAGGAATTGAAAAAAGATTTTTTTTTAAGTATCATGATATATTTCATACGAAAGCTTCCATTGTGTAGACAAAAAATATTTTTTTTAGACTTCCAACATGCATATTTTATGAAATATTCAGAAAAAAAATTTGAAGACCACTGCCGTGAAGTCAGGAGCTTTTGAGCGCTCGTTTCTCCACCTTGTAGGTAGATTCGCATTATCCAGTTTCAGAAACAAATCCAAAAAATTGATGACAGCTGTCAAAAAAATTTCTATTTCTATTTCTAACTAAGGCGAAACTCCAGACTTCACGTCAGTGCTTTAGGTGATTTTTGTTCGATACTTGGCTAGAATTTTACGGTATCTATGGTCTTGGTGATGTGATCTGGACAAAATTTTCCAGGTAGTTTGAATACATTATTCGTCATCTATGTGCAGAATTTTACTTCAATCCAATGGGTGGTTTCGAAATTATCATGAAAAAAATATTTTGAACGGCCATGTTTACGGAAATCCTGGTCTTATTTCGATCATTGATGAACGTGACCGCGAAATTAGCGATCCAAACCTACCCTGAAAATTTCAAGTCCCTAGGCTTTTCCGTTCGAAAGTTATAATTTTCTATGGTTCTGGTCATGTGATCTGGAAAAAATGCAGTTTAAACATATCATTCTCCATTAAAATACAGAATTTCGTCTCGATCAAATCCGTAGTTTTGAAATGATCAAGAAAACTAGATTTCGAACGACCATATTTACGGAACCCCTAGTCTAATTTTGCTCATTGATAAACGTGACCACGACAGTCGAGATCCACACCTATTTTGAGAATTTCAAGTCTAGGCCTTTCCATTACAAAGTTATAATTTTCTATGGTTTCTATAGTTCTGGTCATGCGACAAGATTTTGCATGTAGATTGGACACATCATTTTTCACCTGAGTGCAAGATTTCACTTCGATCGAATCGAAGTAGTTTCGAAGTAATCAGGAGTACAAAATTTCGAACGGCCATAATCACGGAACTCCTAGTCGAATTTTGCCCAATAACGAACTTAATCGCGGCATTTGAGATTCGAATATAACCTGAAAATTTCAAGTTTCTAAGTCGTTCCGTTCGAGAGTTATCGTGTTATCGACAGACTCGAATTTTCCAACGGTTTCGTCATCAGTGAGTCGAATCTAGTCAATTGAGACCATTTTCGGCTCAAAATTCGAAAAATACAGACATCGTGGCGAAATGATATAGCCCTCGTGTAAGTAGTACGTGCGCTCAAAAATAGGCGAAAATTGGGTATTCCCTAATATTTTGAAAAAAACCTTGAATGTAGAGGTCTACACATAGATTACAGGAAAACTATAACGAAAATCCAAAGTATAAAAATTTCTACAGAAAAAATTATACTACGGAACCCTCTTCTACGCGCGTTCTACAAACTTGTTTCATAATTTCCGTCTTGATATTTGTAAATTCGGGAATATTCAGTCTCTATAAGTTGAAATATTTGTTTTATAATGGGAAAAGGGATGTCCTGAGGATTTGCGGGGATGTCCAGGGATGTCCGGGGATGTCCCGGGGATGTCCCGGGGATGTCCCGGGGATGTCCGGGGATGTCCGGGGATGTCAGGGGATGTCCCGGGGATGTCCGGGGATGTCCCGGGGATGTCCGGGGATGTACTTAGACAGGGGGATGTCCGGTGTACAGTTTTTGCCCAGCGGTTTACCCCTCGTATTTTTCCAATGGTTTTATCGATGAAAAATCATGAATTATGGACATGTTTTCTTTCCAGCAAAAAATACCTCTTTTAGTTGGCTTTCGAATGACATATCAACTTTTGTGCTTGCTGCTTGTCTTTTGCCATAATATCATGGCTAACAAGATAACAACGAATAAGTCGAAATATTCCAAACCTAAATTTGCTTTATCTGGAAGCTCCTTGTGATTGAATATCGAAGTAAACATTGAATTCGAAATCTGACAGTTTCTGTTGTTTAATTATTCTGGGTATTAGTAAGTTTTCTTGGATCTAGAGAATTTACTCAATTTTTACCAAGCATTCTAAAAAAAATCGAAAGAACATCGAATATAGCGATATGTTGTTCGTTTATGGATTTGCGAATGGAAATTCTCACGCAGGGGTTAAAGAGTTCGATTTGCGTTTTACCAACAGACGACAACCAAATAGAAAGACATTTGTACAAGTTTTTAGACGATTGGGTGAAACAGGCTCATTTGGTGGTTTCCGAATCAGAGAAGGTGGTCGAAATAGTCAGCAAGGCCAGGATCTGTTAACAGTGTTAACTGTATAACCTGAATAAGTTAGGAGAGTGGGGAAGTGATATAATATTATGGACTGATGAGGCCACCTTCACGAAATCAGGTTTAATAAATTTGCGAAATAGCCATGTATGGAAAAGATAAAACCCCCATGCGACTATTGTTTCCCATTTCCAACATGAGTTGAGGGTCGATGTGTGGTTGGGAGTCATGAGAGGTGAACTTTTCGGACCCGTAATACTTCCAGATCGCCTCAACGCTGAAGAATTCATTAGATTAATCCAAAGCAGCTTAACAGACATATTGGATGAAATGCCCCTGGCTAACAGACAAAATGTCTGGTTTCAAATGGATGGATGCCCAGCTCATAATAGCCGGAATGTGCGAGAATTGATGAATGAATATTTTGTAGAGCAATGGATTGGAAGGTAAGGTCCAGTAAGATTGCCACCAAGAAGCCCCGACCTTACACCTTTAAATGTTTATGTCTGGAACACCTTGAAAGAAAAAGTGTATCAAATTCGCATTCAGACTCGAGAGGATCTGATCGAAAGAATAAATTTGTGTTGTGCAGAAATGCGTCACAAGCGTAGTGAACTTCGCAGGGTTGTAGTTTCAGTGCAAAGACGAGGTGTAAAATGTATTGAACATTTCGAACAATTATTATAAGTAGTAATAGTCTGTTTTCTTTTAATTTTTCCATAAAACCTGTATTATTAAAATTGAGTTTCTTCGTTCAAATTATTTTGATTCGACAAATAAATTCATGATTTCCATGAGAATTACTTCAATATTCAATCATGAAGAGCATCAAAATAGAGCAAATTTAGGTTGTGAGTATTTCGAGTTTTTCGTTGTTATCTTGTTAGCCATGATATATGGCAAAAAACAAGCAGCAAGCACAAAAGTTAATATGTCATTCGAAAGCACGCTAAATAGGGTAGTTTTTACTGAAAAGAAAACATGTCCATAATAATGAATTTTTCATCAATGAAACCATTGGAAAAAAAATGACTGGTTTTGTTCACTTCAGAATCGTGATATTCATCTCCTTACCACGCCCGCAACGAGTATTTTTTTGGCAGACAGAAATTCTCATCTTTCAATGCTGTTTCCAGATATGTGGTCAAGTCTGATGAGGCTCCAAGGATAACTCAAGTATAATTGATTTCATGGAAAAACTTCAAGAAATGTTAAATTGAAGAATAACGATCAAGAATAGCAAATCACATGTATGATCTCCTCTTGAAGTTTGGCCCTTTTGAAAGTAGACACCCTGTATTGATTAAATTCGTAAGTTGAATGTCCTCTCGGCAACGCTTTGATATAGAAAGGCAACCACAACAAAAATTAGCGAAGGCATCACAAAGACAAAACTTTCTTCGGTACACATGAGCAATGGGGTATGGTTAGATCGTAAAGGGTGTTCAAGAATGATATAAAAGTTTCGAGATTACTATATTTTATTGGCAAATAGTTGGTGGAATGTGAGCTTCTGAGGTCGTCAATAATGTGCCCTCCCTCTTACTTTTTATTTTTTGAGTGAAAAATTCAGGCTGGTAGGTAGCACTTTGGAAAATTGGTTTGAGTGAGATATGTTGGGTAGTTACTCGTGTAAACCCTATCCCTACGAAATCCTACATTGTGCGTGGCCAAACAGGTACTTGGCCATTTTTTTCATAAAAATAGATATCCGATTGAAGACGTTATCTGTGCAGGTCCTCTCACCGCTGAAATCATAAAAATGTTCACTTTCTGGATAACGGTTGGTAAGAAAATATTTCTGTTTTCAATACGAATATGGCGTTTGAGCGAAGATGACGTGTTCCATCGTTCTGTTTTTCTTCTTCGTAACGTTAAGGCGATTTTTTTGCAGGAGGTTCTCGAGAAATTGGACAACGTGAACTGTATTTTCCGGCCATAATGAACTACGGCCATTCCGTGTAACACAGTACTTGTTCCAAATTGAAATTTATGGCATACGGTAAGTTTTTTGCCGTCGATACACTGGTACGACCACCACATGTTTGGGAAGTTTTATCTTGCGAATTCGGATCTTCGGCCATAACGGTCCTCAGATGTAAGTATTTAACATTCTCCATCAAGCTCCCTAACTCAAATCGTAGCGGTATCGACTCTTTGCTTTCAATGGAATGGGATGGGGATATTGACAACGAACGCAGGGTAGTTGAACATTGAACTTTGGATATCTAGTTTCAAAAGATTCCAACCTTCCTTGTTATTCATTCCAGGAATTTACATCACATTAACTGCGTTAGTTGAATCAATACATAATTATAATACGTTCAATCTAGTAAGTATTATTCGTTCTTTTATTGCCATCTTTGTACTTTTTCGTAAATATTTCCCGAATGCAATCAATTCAATCAACATGAAATAACGATATAAAACTATATTAGGGATGTATCTCTGTCCAAGATAAGATGATGGGTTGTTTTTTCATACCTACAATACTGTCAAGAAAATAATTGCACGTAATTCCAGAGATATCCGGACAACCCCAAAAATAATTGAAATAGTTTAATTTCTTCTGGCTTTATATTTGAGAATGAATTTCATATTTAGATTCCCATTCAATGGCATCATAGTTTTTGTAATTCAACGTTTCGTCTTCGAGGGGGCATCATCATCATCTCTTGTCCCTTTCAATTCTGAATTACATAGATGATATAACTCTTGTAATCGCTTGAAGAAGTTTTTAACCTGTCTTTGCTATCATTTAAAGTAGTCGTAGTGTTATGACCGCTTTCAATAGCATATTATTTCATAAAGAGAAGAAGTGTCACTTTTCATGGCGAGCCATGAAGAGTCACTTTTCCTCCATATGGAATATGTTATTTTTTTTTCAAACGTACAGAAACAACATCATATTTCGACTGACAGTACCATGGAAAAGTTTTACTTCTCCTCCGACGTAGGAAAAAGTATAGCTATGTCAACGATGAATTACATTTCCGTACGCCGGAGAGAAAAGCGTCTGTAAACGATGTACATACTTGAATTATGTCCGTCGAAATCAAAATTAATTTTGTATAACGACCGTAAATAGGCAAATTTTGCATTGATCACTCAATAATGAAGATCGTAAATATAAGTCTAATCCAAAGATGGATCTCCAGATTTCAAAACGTTTGAAAAAATACTATATTATTTCATAAGGAGGAAAAGTGTCACTTTTCATGGCGAGCCTTGGTTTACCCGCCTCACCTTGTTCGGCGGGTAATTGAAGGCGAGCCATGAAAAGACACTTTTCCTCCGAATGGAATATGTTTATTTTTTTTCAAACGTTTTGGAATTTATACCAATCTGGAGATTCACCTTTGAATTAGATTTATGTTTACGATCGTTATAATTGAAATATCAATGGAAAGTTGCCTTGTTACAATTGTCATGAAAAATTAATTTTGACAGAAGTATAATAATTGATAGTTATCACTTGCTAGCTGGTGAAACGTGAAAATGTCTTCCGAAATTGAGGCTTTGGCCAATGAAGCAGTTTCTTTCCTTGAGCCATCAAAGTCTAGTGAAAAATATTCTGCAGCATATGATCCATTCGTGAATCGGTGTAATTCGAAAAGTGTGGCAGTTTTTCAAGAGAATGTACTAGCATATTTCAATACAATGGCTATCCGACATTCCATGATAAAGTCTCAACTAGCGATCAAACACGAAATAGATAGTGGTAAATATTTGAAGTTACGCGCGTTTTTGAGAAAATCGAATGAAGGATATCATGCAAAGAAATCAAGAGTTTTTCTAAGGAGCAGTTTGAAAGTTTTCTATTGGGCTGCTAGTAGAATATTGAACGTCAAAGAATTTCCTGGAACCAGCAACTCACATGACCCCATTGAGTTATCAGCTTATGAACAGAATCCTTGCCTTATTTCACTACATGGTTTCAATTTTCAAAATGCAACATTGACTAATTGCACATTCAATGTAACTTTAGTGAATAAAAATGTCGTTTGATTTAGAATTTTTTAGGTTGTTCGTGGTACCGTATTCACATAGTTTACATAGCGACACTTTTCCCTCCGGCGTACGGAAATGTAATTAATTGTTTACATAGCAACACATTTCCTTACGGCGGAGGAGAAGTAGAACTTTTCGATGATCCTGTCAGTCGAAAAATGACGTTGTTTCTCTACGTTTGAAAAAAAAAATACTTATTGGGGGAAGTGACATTCATTTTGAAATTTTTCAAATGAAGCTTGAAAAAAAAAACGATTTTGTAAAATTCATTTATTGCACACAAAATGAATAAATGTAGCATATACTCAAAAGCTATGAATAGGTGCCTAAATATTTGTTTTGAAACTGCTTAACAAGGGTGTACTCGAAGGGGTTTATGGACAGTACAAGCAAAATGCAACCGCAATAAGCCGATTTTACGCGTAAAGATATCCGTTGAGATATTTTTCTTTTCAAATTGATGATGGTTCGAAAGAATTATTTGAATCAATTTTATTGGGCTTCAAGAAATAGATCTCTTTTGGTCAGAGGGAAGGAACTCTCTTGTGAAAGAGAATCGAGTTACCAAGATAATGAAGATATGGACATTGAACTTTGCCAACATTTCGTATCCTCAAAAAAACGATCATTTTAATTGCGGATTAGCATTCTGAACGAAATCATTTAGCTCATCTATTTATCGCGCCATATCAGGATTTTACGAGATGAAAATCTCACACGATCTAGGATTGTTTCAGGATGTATTTTATCGATGATTTTACGCTGTATTTCGCTGTCTAAATTTACCTTCATATGTTTCTGGAGAACGAAATGTCTTGCAATTCAAAATACATTTGTTCCAGGACTACTCCATTTTCTCTATCCAATGGATATATTTTTTAAATTATTTACGTACATACGTGAAGTTAGCACCGCCATTTGGAAAAAAATTCAATTTTTCCACAATGACGTCAGATAATCAGGATCCGCAGTAATTTCTCAACTCGTGCACCGTTGTGATAGTCGAGACTGATAAGAGTGTAGTATGTATCAGTATGAACACTCTGTATATTAACGATCTTGAGATGCAATATCTGTTACCTTGCTTGTCGCCAAAGCGTGCCGCAAAGGTAAACTGATGTGTTTACTACGATGTTTAATGTTATCGATCATGTTATCAATACTCGAGGTTATTATGATACAATCGATTGAACATGTAAATATCTTATGAATATATAAACACTCACATTTTGCTAGAGAGATCAGAGTCTCTAGATGTTACGAATAAACCTTTGACGAGTTATTAGTGTATCATTCACCATCCCTCGACTGCATAACGATTGAGCGAACCTACCCTAGCTGGGTACGTCACAAGAGCTATACAATAAAAGTTCTATTGCGATTCATGTATCTTCTATTTCTATTCGACTCGACTATCACAAATGAGCACGTTCTTATATAAAAATTCACATTCAAATTTTTTTTCTCAAACAGGGAGGGGACACTTGCCATGTTTGCGGCATAATGCGTCCAAGTTCAAGCTCTATCCTGCCCAATATATCCTGCCTCTCAAATGTAATTATTCTTTTTTTTTTCTTCCAAATTGGGGTTGCTAATTATTACCGCACATAACTGTCTAGTACCATCAGAAATATTGAGAAAATGGATTCCTTATTGAATTCTATGTAAATCTGATCTCAACCGAGAGGAAAAGTGCTAATTTTCTAGAAATTTTCCACAAAAAATGAAAAACGAACTGTGTTCCCAATTACATCACAACAACAAAAAACTTTTGTTTCATACAGGATTGTGTTTGAGTTAGTAATTAAAATCTACACTTTATAGGCGTGAAACTTTCATTATTGTTATTAATTTATTTCTAATTTTATTCCTCTATTTTAGTCCTCAAAGTTCATGGGTCGGATTCTTGTACCAAATGAATTGAATTTTCTGACTACTTTCACAACAAATATATGACCTAATCATGCGTACATAACAACATGTGGATGCAAAAAAAAAACTCGAATGAACATTTTCAACCAACTTTTTGAGATATTTCCTGGTCTTTCAGGTACATATCTATAATTAAACATCATTAAGATATCATTATTTCGTGTCGAGTGAAATGTGAAAAGAAACAACTGCTCGAATGACCACCAGATATGTAATTTCGTTTTAGACAACTGGATAACAAGATTGTTCAGAACTGAGCGTTAGTTCTATGACGCCTTATTAATTAGAAGGTTTTTATTTTCCGTTTGTTCTCAAGCACATATTTCACTCGGTAATTACGATATAATTACTTTAATGACCGGCCTATACTCTGCCACTGTGTGGTGTATATTTATCGTTTGAAGCGTTTGTTGCTGTTTTAGGTGAAATACATTACAAGGTTGGGTCAAAAAGTGGAAAAATTTCTACCCGGGATGAAACCCCCATCATCTACTGAATATCATACATTTGTTCAGCTTTCGAGTATCAACCCCAATCTGATGAAGAGATTTTTCTCTGGAAATGGAATAAACCTTTCAATCTGAAAAACGACGACGATATTTCGAAGTTTCTCGGGGTTTGTTTGAATTCGGGCGAAAATTGTTGATTTTCATGTCGAGGACTGTCGAAAAAAGGATTGAAAGTCCATGAACCGGATGTTTCCGGGTTAAATGGTCAAACTTGAAATATGAATTTGGGACCTCAAAGAAAAAGAAATTTCCTCTGGAAGTTTGATCGCCACAAACCTTCGTTCAAGAGATATCGACTTGTGATAGACCAGGGGTGGCCAACCGGTCTCTAGGTCCGGTCGATCGATTATGTTTCTATATTTTACTTTTCTCTAAACGTTTGTATTCGTCCACTCAACTATAGGTACTCTTGCATTCAGTGCGTCAGTAAAAAGTCAATCTTGAGTCTCATCAAGTTGGCCACCCCTGTGATAGCCCAATAGCAAGATTAAATTCGGCTCCTTTCAATAATTTAATGCTTTTATTTTCGATAAATACCTGGATGGGTGACCGCAATGGGGATGAATTGATACAAAATAAAATTTATTTATGATCGAACACACAGGGAAATGCACAAAAATTATCGAAGGGAGCCGTATTTAATCGTGCTTTTGTTCTATCACTTAACAAGTCGATTCTCCAAAACCCCCATGTGGGGTTGAGATTCCTTTAATGACATTCATTTTCATTCAGTACCGTTGAAGGAACGGAAATTGAATTGAATTTGAGTCAGAAATAGAGAAAGATTCCTAACGATTTCCCACCCTGTTGTTGTTTTTTCTTATTGAGCGCTCGTACTACTTACACGAGGGCTATATCATTTCGTCACGATGTCTTTATTTTTCGAATTTTGAGCCGAAAATGGTCTCAATCGACTATGTTCGACTCACTGATGACGAATCCGTCGGAAAATTCGAGTCTGTCCGTCCGGCCGTAAGCACGATAACTCTCGAACGGAACAACCTAGAGACTTGACATTTTCAGTGTGGGTTCAGTTCCCGAATGGCTCGGTTGAGTTCGTTAATGGGCCAAATTCCACCAGGGGTTCCGTAAATATGACCGTTCAAAGTTTTGTTTCCCTGATTACTTGAAAACTACAGATTTGATCGAAATGAAATTTTGCACTCGAATGGAAAATGAGGTGTTCAAGCTACATGTGGAATTTTGTCCAGATCGCATGACCAGAACCATAGAAACCATAGAGGTTTTCAGCATAGGTGTGGATCTTGAATGTCGTGATCACGTTCATCTATGAGCAACATTATACAAGGGGTTCCGTAAATACGGTCGTTTGAAATTTTGTTTTTTCGATAAATTCGAAACTACGGATTCGATCGGGATGAAATTTTGTATTTTAATCAAGACTTGACATTTTCAGTGTGGGTTCAGTTCCCGAATGGCTCGGTTGAGTTCGTTAATGGGCCAAATTCCACCAGGGGTTCCGTAAATATGACCGTTCAAAGTTTTGTTTCCCTGATTACTTGAAAACTACAGATTTGATCGAAATGAAATTTTGCACTCGAATGGAAAATGAGGTGTTCAAGCTACATGTGGAATTTTGTCCAGATCGCATGACCAGAACCATAGAAACCATAGAGGTTTTCAGCATAGGTGTGGATCTTGAATGTCGTGATCACGTTCATCTATGAGCAACATTATACAAGGGGTTCCGTAAATACGGTCGTTTGAAATTTTGTTTTTTCGATAAATTCGAAACTACGGATTCGATCGGGATGAAATTTTGTATTTTAATCAAGAATGATATATTGAAGCAATATTTTGTCCAGGTCGCATGACCAGAACCATAGAAACCATAGAAAATTCTAACTTTTGAACGGAAAGGCCTAGGAACTTGAAATTTTCAGGGTGGGTTTGGATCGCAAATTTCACGGCCACGTTCATCAATGAGCAAAATCAGACTAGGGGTTCCGTAAATATGGCCGTTCAAGATATTTTTTCCTGATAGTTTCGAAACTACTGATCGGATTGGAATGGAATTATGCACCTAGCTCAGGAATAATGTATTCAAACTACGTGCCAAATTTTGTCCAGATCGCATCACTAAGACCATAGGTACTGTGGAAAATTCTAGCGAATTATCGGAAAAAAATTGATCAGCTGAAGCACCGACATGAAGTCTGGAGTTTTGCCTAAGTTTCAGGATTTTTTTGACAGCAGTCAAACATTCCTTCAATTGATTTCTAAAACTGGAAAATGCGAATCTACCTACAAGGTGTATGTACGAGCGCTCAAAAGCTCCTGCCTTCACGGCAGTGCTTTTCGAAATTTTATTTTCAAGTTTTCAGGAGCAAATTTCGAACAGTATATCAAAGAGGTTATAAATGAAAACTTTCGATCACAAATGAAGAGTTGGACTTGTTTTGTTACCTTGCAACAATTTTACCTGAAAATCCATTCTTTCTTCAGTGAATTTCTATTGTATTTGGTGGTATAACACTATCATAAATTGGTAAAAAAAGGAATTCTGAAAAACGTATCTTGTCGACATTTGAAAGTAGTGCAGCGTATTCATATAGCTGAAGCAGATACGACCAGATTAATTCATAAATTATTTATCAAGCACTGCTGACCGTTCGTATCGGCTACTGTAATCATAATTCAAAAATACAAAACATTCGAGAAATAATTTATGTGAACGTATTGTTAGCGGTGCTTGCAATTTTTTGCTTCATTTTTCGATCGCAATTACGAGACCGAGATTCGTACTACGGACCGGTAGGTAGGCAGAATATCGTTACGAAATCGAGGAGAAAACAATCGATCGCAATTCACGATGATGTAATGCTATATTATACCGAATTCAGGGTGGCACGCAGGGACCCGATTTTTTTTTACTCTTCGCGATAGTGTGGCGATGCCAATTCAGTAGTGACGCAGCACGACCAGGCTGCAACCGAAGTGGATCATGTGATATAGGTAAATTGACAGTATTGGCAGGTAACTTCAAACCCTCCGTCTGGATATTCGATGAAAAAGCGTTTCGGCCATGAAATGTCTTTTTCACATTTTTTGTTGTTGATCATGACTTTTTGTTATTCTTTGTGTAAAAAACGTACTTTCCTTCCAAATAATCGCCCTGAATCCGTGTTAATTTGAATCGTTAGGGTTGGCTGCACCACTCTTGCGGAATGAGCCAATATTCCCACATGTATATGTCGGAGGGGATTTAATAAATTATTATTATTATTATTATTTCGAACATAGAACCTTCATTATTGCTAACACATAAAATTGAATTCCATTGAGGGGATTTTCTTCCAGTTCATGTACTAACAATAGAACAGAAGGAGGAATTCAGGATTTTGATAACCGGAGGCTTCTGGACTTGATTCCTACAATGCCTTGGAATGTTTTCATTTATCATTTTTGGATTTTTTTCAATTATATCATTAGCTGGAGTTAGGGATGACTACACTGCGCTCCGGCCTGACGAGGATTCTGGCCTGACGATCCATTGTGCTCCCCTTTCTATACAGGGTGTCTACTTTTAAAAGGGCCCAACTTCAGGGGGAAATTATACATGAGATTTGCAACAAAAAATGTCATATAACACATGGTCGAAATGTTGGCAGTTATTCTTCAATTTAACATTTCTTGATTTCACGAAATATTTCAGGTTTTAACATAAAATCAATTATACTTGAGTTATCCTTAGAGCCTCTTCAGATTTGACCACATATTTGGAAACAGCATTAAATTTTCTACAACATAAGAATTTATGTCTGCCAAAAAAATTCTTATTGCGGGCGTGGTAAGGAGATGAATATCACGATTCTGAAGTGAACCAAACCAGTCATATTTTCCAATGGTTTCATCTATGAAAAATCATTAATTATGGACATGTTTTCTTCTCAGCAAAAACTACCCCATTTATTGTGCTTTCGAATGACATATCAACTTTTGTGCTTGCTGCTTGTCTTCTGCCCTAATATCATGGCTAACAAGATAATAACGAATAAGTCGAAATATTCTAAACCTAAATTTGCTCTGTTTTGAAGCTCTTTATGATTGAATATTGAAGTTATTTTCATGGGAATCATGAATTTTTTTGTCGAATCGAAATAATTCGAAGGAATAAACTAAATTTTAATAATACAGATTCTAAAATAATATGTAACGAAGGCAGACTAATACTTCTTATAACAATCGTTCGAAATGTCCACTGCCTTATTCAATACATTTTACACGTCGTTTTCGCACTGAACCTACAAACCTGCGAAGTTCACAACGTTTCTGACGCATTTCTGCACAACACAAATTTATTCTTTCGATCAGATCCTATCGAGTCTGAACGCGAATTTGATATACTTTTTCTTTAAAGGTGTTCCAGGCATAAAAATCCGAAGGCCTATGGTTGGGGCACCTTGGTGGCAATCATACCGGACCGTACCTTACAACCCTTTGCACTCCAAAATATTGATTCATTGAGTTCCGAACATTCCGGCTATTATGTGCTGGGCAGCCATCCATTTGAAACCAGACATTTTGTCTGGTAGCCAGTGGCACTTCATCCAATATGTCTGTTAAGCTGCTTTGGATTGATGTAATGAATTCTTCAGCGCTCAGTCGATCGGTAAGTATTACTGGTCAGAAAAGTTCACCTCTCATGACTCCCAAAGCCGGAATTTGAGGGACTTAATGAATGAATATTTAGGGGTGCAATGGATTGGGAGGTACGACCGGTAAGATGGCCACCAAGCAGCCCCGACCTTACGACTTTGGATTGTTATGCCTGGAACACCTTGAAAGAAAAAGTATATCAAATTCGCGTTCAGACTCGAGAGGATCTGATCGAAAGAATAAATTTGTATTGTGCAGAAATGCGTCAGAAACGTTGTTAACTTCGAAGGTCTGTAGATTCAGTGCGATAACGATGTGTAAAAGGTATTGAACAAGGAGGTGGACAATAAGAACAACTGTTATAAGTAGTTGTAGTCGTCTTTCTCCACATTTTTTTCATACAATGTGTTTTATTGAAATTTAGTTCATTCCTTCAAATTATTTCGATTCGACAGATAAATTCATGATTTCCATGGAAATAACTACAATTTTCAATCATAAGAAAATCAGAAATTCTTATCTTGTATAAAATTTAATGCTGCTTCCAAATATGTGCTAAAATCTGATGAGGCTCTAAGGATAACTTAAATATAATTGATTTTATGGAAAAACTTGAAATATTTCGTGAAATCAAGAAATGTTAATAAAGAAAAACCGTCAACATTTCGACCATATGTTAGATAATATTTTTTGTTGCAAATCTTATGTATGATCTTCGCTCGAAGTTTGGCCCTTTTAAAATTAGACACCCTGTATAGTATTGATCGAGTTATATCCTGAGCTATAGCTTGTCATCTTGTTTCAGAATGAAAATGGAATCCAGTAACTGAGACGGAATGTCTTCATAATCAATAATTTCGTTGCTCAAGCATTCTCTGTTTTGGATTCCATAGAATCTACATTCGCATTGTCTGCTGAACCTAATCTCAGTAGATGCTCGACAGTGCCTTGTTTGGGAGTAATAAAAACATAGAAAACCATATTGCATTCGCAATGGAAAATGCTATATCATACAAGGTGTACATTATTTTCGTGCCATATAGAAGAACAATGAAGATGCTTCTTCCTAACGAAACGTTGTACAGATATGTTGTGAACGCCATTTTGTATGGGTCAAATAGTGGCAATGAGAAAGTGCCTCTGGTTTTTCCATAACTTTTAAAAGAGATCGGTTTTTTTCGAATATCTCTGGAAGTAGACGACATTTTTGGAATTTCCAACATTTATTTATTGACCCCTCAATTGCGCAACTTGTTGCTCATTTGACCTAATGTGTAACTCCTATGTTTACCGAGATCCCCCATGCTGTTCATCCTCATCTTGGGCCCACTGTATAAGAATATGTCGCATACTCTTGCTCAGATCAAAGTAAGGAAATGAAGGAAAACTTCGGAATGCTTTGGAAGAATGCTTTTGTTTCAGTCTGCTCCTTGTTCCCAAAGTGTTCATTATAGCTCAGAAAGGCTTTGAACCCACCTAGGGAATTATGGCCCCTTTTCTGGACAGGAAATTGGCATCTTCTTTCCCTTTGGTTTCCGTGTGTCCAGAAATCGAGATCATAGACTCTCTGTCATTCATGCCTAGTTTGTGTTCACCCAGGCACTGCCATAGCTCCTTTGAACTAATGACATTGGAGCTCGCTGCTGTCAGAGAAGATAGCTTTGTCACATCTTCATTCATTCTAGATCGATTGTACGCATCTTTCAATAGTGTAAATTTCTGCCTGAAAGATAGATCAAGTACATATTGGTTCTGAGTATTTCGTTCCAGATCCGAATACTCCTGTTCCTTCGGTGCTTTCACATCAGTTTCATAGTATTCTCGTTAAAATCGTTGTAAGAAGAATCCCTTTTACATTCTTTCATTATGTTCATCTTTCTATTGAAATATCTCTCAAAGCCAAACTTCAATGATAAGACTTATTTGTTGGATCTAACAGCATAGATCTAATGGCCTAGAATATAAGGAATGTGAGTAGAAAAAAACTTTCATCGCATTTCTATGTGAATGAATTCGAATAAACATCATCCACAATACAGTGAGAATGGTGAACAACAACGATAATTTATTACTCTTGAGCACAAGAAACATCTCAACGACGCCAATGCACGTAATATGCATACCCCATTCAGGGAATAATAAAGCGGCGATCAACAACCCTGATTCTCGTTGTTCAAAAGGCACGCGCGGCTATCGGCCATCTAATATGGTTTACCCAGCGTCCGGTATGACCATTACTTTTACATTAATCGGACAAAAATATCGGCATGATTAACGGCACTCGCATGGTCCGCTGACCGCGGTATCGGTATTCAGATGCACGGCTGTAATGTGACAAGGCGAAAACTGCGCCAGAGGCCGATTCCATCGGTTCTCTTGTTCTCCTTCCATCATTCGAAGCAGACGTCGTGACAGAGGTATCGAAAAACTCATACTGTGCTTGGTTCATTCACACCCTGATAATGAGGATATGCTTCCACAATTGAGATCAGTCCAAAGGCCATGCTGAATTTATTGAGGATGGAAAACTGTAGTAAGCCGTGATGAACAGAACATACAATCTTTATTATATATGAAAATTACGTGTCACGTTTTTTGTCCGGAGTGGTCTCCTAAAATACTGAAACGATTTCAATCAAATTTTTGCACATAGTTGCAATATTTTTTTATTGCAAATTATTTGTTCATTATTTATGACAAAGACTGATAATTATCCACGCGGCAACATGGGGCTCAAATCGACGACAGGAGATCGCGTCCCCATTACACCGATCTGTCGACCCTAGCGATATCGTGCGAGAAGTGATGCCAAGTTTCTGGGTCTTTCCTAAAACTGAAGAAATTTGGAACTGTTTCAGAACTGGGAAATAATACAGAATGTTCATAGAATTCGTAACTGTCAAGAATGTAGAATAATGTCAGTGACAAAAAATGATTGACATATATATTGGTTGTCAAATATTTATGCGATAGATTTTATTTTGCGAACTGTGTGCAGTTTGATCCAACTTGAGAAATAAGGGTAGCTTCGGCATACAGAACTGTGTCGGCGGAGGCTGTCAAAGTGATTGCTGGCTTCCCACCAATTGACCTAATGGTGCTTCCTCTATACCATAGGAGGAGCACTACCAGGCAATCGACGTATGGCAGGAGGGAGGACACTGAGAAAATGGCAGGAGAGATGGGATGGTGAAGGGCAAAATGACGATTGGTCGCGCAGGCTGATCATGAATTTGAAGCAGTGGGTCCAATGTGAGAATAAAACGACCGGGTACTATTTTACTCAATTTTTGACAGGGCATGGATCTTATGGTAACTTTACTAAGAAGATAGGACGGAACGATCTGTCATGCATGCTACGTTGTAGACGACCCGAAGCACTGCCTCAGATCAGATGGACGGAGGAAAGGAACGCACTGGTTGGAAAGATAGGCCGCTTACCACCAGTTGAGAATATAATAGAGAAAACGATACAGCATGAAGGATACTGGAAGGCGTTGACGGCTTTGTGACAGGAGACATGAGGAGAAAAGAGACAGGACCGCTATACATCGGGTATCATCGAAAGACCGGGATCTTTTCCGGTGGTCCTAGCATTTCCCCAAGTTTTTTTTTTTTTTCGTTTTCGTTATTGGGCAAAATTCGACCAGGATTTCCGTAAATATGGCCGTTCGAAATTTTGTTCCCCTGATTACTTCGAAACTACAGATTCGATCGAGTTGAAATTTTGCGTCAGATGGAGTATGACGTGTTCAAGCTACATGCAAAATTTTGTCTAGATCGCATCACGAGAACCATAGAAACCATAGAAAATTATAACTTTTGAACGGAAAGGCCTAGGGACTTGAAATTTTCAGAGTAGGTTCGGATCGCAAATTTCGCGGTCACGTTCATCTACGAGCAAAATAAGACTAGAGGTTCCGTAAATATGGCCGTTCAAAATATTATTTTCCTGATAATTTGGAAACTACTCATTGGATTGGAATGAAATTTGCACATAGGTGAGGGATGATGTATTCAAACTACGTGTCAAGATCGCATTACCAAGACCTTAGATACTGTAGGAAATTCTAGCGAATTATCGAAAAAAAAAATGGGCACTGACGTGAAGTCTGGAGTTTCGCCTAAGTTTGAAATTTTTACTGACAGCTGTCAAATTTTTCACATTGGTTTCTAAAACTGTAGAATTCGAATCTACTTACAAGGTGGATAAACGAGCGCTCAAAAGCGGCACGGCAGTGCTTTTCATCATTTTTAAGAAAATTGACTGGTTATTGACTGGTCAGATAGAACAATAATTTCATTGGGTGTGATTCAGGGCTCTGTTCTGGGGCCTGTTTTGTTTTCGATATTCATCATTTGTTCACCGCAAACAGGCTCTTGGTGAACTAGCAGAAAACAGTTGAATTGCTTTTCACTCTGCGATGAGAGAATGACTTTCCGGGTGATGCAAAGTTCTTTGGACTTATAATTGACACTACTCTACGTTGGGATGCCTAAGTTGATCAGTTAGCCTCAAAACTGACGAAAAACATTTTTTTATTGAAATTTATGTCCCAACAATTATCTTCTGGGGTGTTGAGGACATCTTATTTTGCTCTAGTGGAGTAGTCAATCAGATGTGGACTTTTAATATGGGAAAACTGTGCATCCAGTTTCCGAATATTTGCACTTCAAAGAAGAGCTCTCAGAATAGTTGCTGG
Organism: Aphidecta obliterata; assembly: GCA_963966015.1. Classification (NCBI taxonomy): domain Eukaryota; kingdom Metazoa; phylum Arthropoda; class Insecta; order Coleoptera; family Coccinellidae; genus Aphidecta; species Aphidecta obliterata. Next base: position 4,833,203 of record OZ014432.1, read on the forward strand.
TCTGAGTTATAGGAAAGATTGTGAGGCTGCGTATAGTAAACTAGGTAATTTGACTTTTCCTAGTATTTATATCATGGAAGCAGAATTTTTGTCCATAAAAATGGAAAAGCACTGCCGTGTAGTCAGGAGCTTTTGAGCGCTCGTACATCCACCTTGTAGGTAGATTCGCATTTTCCAGTTTTAGAAATCAATTGAAGGAATTTTCGTCAGCTGTCAAAAAAGTTCTCAAACTTAGGCGAAACTCCAGACTTCATGTCAGTGCTTCAGCTGACCAATTTTTTTCTCGATAATTCGCTATAATTTTCTACGTTATCTACGGTCTTGGTCGAGCGATCTGGACAAAATTTCGCACGTAGTTTGAATACATTATTCTTCAGCTAGGTGTGAAATTTCATTTCAATCCAATCAGTAGTTTTGAAACTACCAGGAAAAAAATATTTTGAACGGCCATATTTACGGAACCCCTAGTCTGATTCTGCTCATTGATGAACGTGACCGCGACATTCGCGATCCAAACCTACCCTGAAAATTTCAAGTTCCTAGGCCTTTCCGTTCAAAAGTTACAATTTTCTATGGTTTCTATGGTTCTGGTCATGCGTTCTGGACAAAATATTGCTTTAATATATCATTCTCGATTAAAATACAGAATTTCATCTCGATCGAATCCGTAGTTTCGAAATTATCGAGGAAACAAAATTTCAAACGACCATATTTACGGAACCCCTAGTATAATTTTGCTCATAGATGAACGTGATCACGACATTCGATATCCACACATATCCTGAAAATTTCAAATCCCTAGGCGTTTCCGTTCAAAAGTTACAATTTTCTATGGTTCTGGTCATGCGATCTGGACAAAATTTCACATGTAGCTTGAACACCTCATTCTCCATTCGAGTGCAAAATTTCATCTCGATCAAATCTGTAGGAAAAACTTGAAATATTTCGTGAAATCAATAAATGTTAAATTGAAGAACAACCGTCAACATTTCGACCATGTGTTATAGGACATTTTTTGTTGCAAATCTTATGTATGTATGTAAAAGTAGACACCCTGTATATGTGAATCTTATATGCTATTATTATAATATTTATTATTATTATTACATGTTAACTTGTTTTCATATCAAATCTCCTTTTTATCGAGGCTTTTTTATATATACAATATTTTTCTGACAGTTGTAAACAATTTAATTATTGTAAATTGTAAAGCACGAATGAAGAATTTTATTAATCAAACTGACAAGTAGTACAGTCGTAATCAGGACACTTTCTGTATCTACATTACCAAAGAGGTAGATATTTTTACAGAGGAAAGCTTCTAACTATACCCCTGTACAATAGCCAGCCGCCTCTGATTTTGCTCTTGTTTTAGTTGGTAAACTAGCAACATTATCAGGATTCTCTAAATCTGCTGAAAGGTGAAAATAGAAAAAAGCTTCAACCTTCCATGTCCACCAAAAATTTCCAAGAGAAAAGTTGTTTTGCTTTAATCGCGTCCCGAATGAAATCTACCATTAAAATATGATATTGACATCACTTTCGTCTCTGTTATGCCCTCAAATGAAGGGTACCGCTGATCGGAAAAAAAATCCTATTTATCCATAATGTTTATTCAATTATATACTCCGTCCGTCGGCAGTCAATTAAAGCGATTGACTCCTCTAACAATGGTCGAGATGGTTCACCAAATGACACGTTAGTATATCCGTGACGATCTTTGAGATCCATAGAGCACAGTAGCGTAGCTAGAAGGTTATTTTCGAGATTTCTAAAACGCACCACGGAAGAAAGGGACGGAAGAGTTATTTGTAACCGTTGGTCTCGGTATATGGCCAGTTTAGAATCAAACAACAAATTGTGTGAAATTTAGAGTAGAAATGAATGGCGAAATGGGAAATTATGAAAACAATCTCAGCTGGCTTGTTATCCCGATCTGTTCATAATTACATCGGCGCCGCTGGTGTGGGTGGAAGAGTCTGTAAATCAACTGCGGGACCATTGCTGATCATTAATCACCTCTTTCCAAATAAACAAGCGCGTTTCTGATTATAGCAATCGAACGTTTGTAAATATCTCAACGGGCCGCCCAATCCGTGTACCTGCCCGACCGCTCTGACTTGGCACTTTTCGCCGCGAAAAAACTAATATTGTTAACACGAATTCCGGCGACGATGCTTCATAACGGAAAAAGGAACCAAGCGAACGCAGCTGACGGAGACTCTTCCCTTCTACCTCATAAGAGATAAGCTCCAGGGGATTCGGAGCACCTTAAGAATACTAGGCGGCCATATAAGTAGAAAGTAGAGATAGAAGACCATTAATTGAAGAACGCTCATTATTGGAAATAATAAACCGAAATGTACCGCTCTAAAAACGAACAGCTTGAAGTGAACAACAGATGTTTTTGTACAAGACACCTGGGAGGGCAGCGTTTCGATCAGCAAATCCCTTGTTGAGTTTGTAAAAAACCACGAATAATGGATGGAAACACCATCAGTTTAACTGGATTTGATTTATGATATTGACTAACCTGATTAAACTGAGCCAGTATCTTGTTCATAGTGATTCTAAGGTGCTAATAAATCATTGCAGCATAAGTACTTATAATGACATCTACTCAAAATCTACTAAATGATACGCCCTTTGAAAGGCATTAACAGGAAAGAACTAACGAATATTCAAGATACCACAAATTAGTTTTAACTTTTTACTTCACTCATTATCTAACGCACGAGGAAGAATGTATGTTTACGTGAACGTCAGCCGCAATACTATATTCTTTACATAATATCATTATCCAGAAAATATTCTAGGAGAAAAAGGGTCAGCCGAAATGCAGTGCTCACGACTTCATTATATAAGGCTCGGACCTTATCGTAATTCTTTGTAGATTGATTTTTGTTTGTATCTCACAAAGTGGAACTTATGAATGAAAGTGTTAGGGAATTCCATCACGCCACCGCCCCAAAAATTAATCGAACTTGAAAGAATTCACAAGATCAAGTAAATGCATTCCTTCATTCTAATAATGTTTAATTTTTCGTCTTCGACATTCCTGCTTGCACTCACTAGGGAATGCACAATATGCACCAAAATTGCAAGAGACAAAAAACAACCCAGAAAAACCTAATGTGTCCAGGCCATCTCCGCGATTAATAACTAACACTTAATATAAAATACAGAAAAACTCTTCATTACTCCAAGCCCATTCCTGTTCTGAACGTCACAGCTTGTGTGATGCTTTAGGCATTTATATCTATACTCCGTTTAAGAATTATTAACATCTCGGTTGGCTGTGAAAAATCGAATTTAAGTTGGTACAGTGAAAGTCGCATATTGCGACGTCGCCTAAAACGACCGACCGCATTTAACGACGCTTTTCCATAGATTTGGCTGGTTTCCCATAGGCCACATGTAAAAATTGTCCGGATATAACGACGTCGGCAATAGCGACGAAGTCGTTTTTAACGTCCGTAGTATAACGATTTTTCAGTGTCTATGACCGGTTATAACGACGTATTCCATTGTCGGGTCGTAGGGACGGCGATATTTGGACCTACAAAATTTCAGCATGGTTTTTTTTAGAGTATGATCAAATCCAAACCAGGCGATGGCTCACGATGAGACATGGTTATTTATCCTTCTTTTGCCTAACTTTATTATAAACAATCGAAGAATTCCATTGTCGGGCCATAGGGGCGGCGATATTCGGACTAAGAAAATTTCAGCAAACACTCACTGAAAAAATACAAAAAAAATCTACCCCCACTAGAAATACTTTTTTTTCAAAATAATGATTTCTTGCACATTACGTTGCGTTTCTGTGTAACACGCTCACAAATGAATCAAATCAATCAGTTTCTTCATGGTGAAATAAGTTATGAAGATGTATTGTACCATTTTGAAATTTACATGGAAGGCGCATATTTTTTTTTGAGTTGGCCACACAGGCTTTTCCAAATTTTATTTCCTCCATGAACGATTAAACTTTCACGTTATGAAATATTCATCACATTTTATGATGAAATTTGTACTTGGATATTTTTTTCCAAAAAAGTTACAACAGATATTTATACGGTTTTCAGCATATCTATTGGTATTTCAATGAAGAATATTTCACCATGAAGAAACTGATGGATTTGATCCGCTTGTGAGCTTGATACACAGAAACGCAACGTGATGTGCAAAAAATCATTATTTTGAGAAAAAAAATATTTCTAGTGGGGGTAGATTTTTATTTGTATTTTTTTTCGGAGAGTCCAATAGCTCTTCTATACAGTGTTACAGGATTATCGATTCATATTGGGACGCCCTGTATGTATGTTCATGTATATATTCCATGTTATTGTTCTTATTTTTTGTTCCTGATGTTTAAATTTTACTAAAATATCTTTTGCATTCTTAAGAATCTTATACGATAATAAATATACATATACGTTCATAATATGTATTTTTTATTTTCCTTCTGTCGCACATTACGACGTCCGTGTATAACGACGAAATTCTACGGTCCCTTTACCGTCGCTGTAAAAGACTTTCACTGTAATAGACTCTTCAGTAATATTTTGGGTTGCTGAATTCAGGTTGGTATAGGAATAACATTAACATTACCCATAGAAATCTTGCTTTGATGATTTGATGATTGAGATATTGGTGAATATGTAATTGTAAAAATTTGCTCCGAATGCGAGTATTTTTTGTCTTATGCTATTAAAATGGCTGGAATTGACCAGGATACATCGCGCCTAACAAAAGAACGCCAGGCAGTTTATCGGTGTTACTTCGAGTTTTTCAAAGATTTGGCATATATTTCCGCTAGTGTTTCAGGTAAACGGTTATTCACCGACTCAAAGTGTATTCACCAAGCCCTGTTCGTAGAATATTAGCATGTTATTATAGCCTGGAATTAGCAGTGGAAGAAAACCTGTGCGATATGATTATTCCTTCAAAGAGACATTGAATGACTTTGTTTTTGCTAGAATTAAAAACAATGAATATATCAGTTTAGATATCCTTTTCGAACTGGCCAAAAGGCACCTAGATTTCAATTGATCGAAGTCAACATTATATTATATCATAAAAAAAATTAGATACAAATACAAAAAAGTTGATCGAAGGAAAATTCTCACTGATAAACAGAAAAATATAATAAAAATAGTACAATATACCGAGAATACATGGAACAAAACGTAAAATTCATTTATCTAGATGAAATTTGGATATTCAAAAATGGTAATCAAATTTGTCAGTGGACACTAGAAAATAATCCGAAAGGTATGCCGAGTATATTCAAGGGCAAAGGCAGAAGGTGCACTATTTTGAATGCTGGAACATTTGATGGATTTTTACCTGGATGTGATCCGATTCTTGACAGTAGTAGGGTAAAAGGTACAGTTGTTGACACCCTATCAGTGATTGACACCCTCATTTTCATATTTGAATTATAAATATTGGATGGAGGCCTTAAAAACATGGAGCTTTGAAAAAAATATTTCAATTTTTCAAGTTTGGACTGTTAGTATTAATTTGGGTTAGGTTTGCATTCCTAATTCACCATATATTTATCAATGTGCAGCGTGCTGACGATCATTGCAATTAGAAAAATACTGCCATTTTCTCAAGGTACTTAACTCAAGTTCATAACATTTTTTTAATTGTTCTAATTTTTGTCTGAAGCATAATTTTTGTTTGAATTATTGAAACTCTCCAATAAATACTTTTTCATAACTTAAAATCTATTTGGTTGAAGGTTTCGCGTTTTTTTGTGGGTGTCAATAATTGCCTTTGAAAATATGTGGATGAATAGTGATTGACATACTACGTCAATAACTGTCGTATTCAAATTTTGCAAAATTAGTCCGTATTGCCTACTATTCAGGCCTCAATTTCGCAATGAATACTGAAAAATGATTGAACTTTATCTAATTTTGTTCCAGATAGTTGTTGACACCAGTGTCAATCTCTGTGAATTTCCACGTGTCAATAACTATATTGCAAGTTCAACTAGTTCCTACTTCTTGTCCCTACCCCCTGAATCGATTTTCCACGCTTCATTCTCAACAACATGGCAAAAGCAAAAGAAGGAAGCAATTATAAAAATTATAGTAAAATCAGAAGGAATGTCCAGAAAACTTGCCTCCCAAACCTATGGCGTTCCTCGTTCTACAATAATTTTTTGGTTGAGTGGAAAACTTGTTGAAAAAATGAAAAGCACTGACGTGTAGTCAGGAGCATTTGAGCGCTCGTTCATCTACCTAGTAGGTAGAATCTTCCTAAAAAAAATTTCTTTGAACATCCACTTTTGGTCATTGATAATTTTGTTCATTGATAAATGTGACCGCGATATTCGAGATCCACACCTATCCTGAAAATGTCTAGTCCCTAGGCCTAGCCCTGGAGTAAGTCCAACGAGCGCTCAACAAATCACGGACCTTGCCCTGTATTAACCTATGAAGAAGATCTCAAATTATGTGATAGAATAGACGGGTGTGCCAAAAAAAATGAAAAAAAAATTATTTCAAACATAAAGCTTGATGATGAAATTCATGAAGAATCCTTTATACAGTCATGAAACAGTCCAATATGGACATGGATTGTACATCTGAAGACACAATCTGTGATAACAATGAAAACCAAGTTGCTATAAACGGCTACTGGAGAACCAACTGCCAGGGCTTGTGTCCTATTTGCAAAAAGAATTTGGATTTAAATGGTATTGAATAATTAAATGCATTTCCTGTGCATGAAAATTCCATGTTTAATGTTTATTGAAATATGTCTTCATAGAGAAGGTTTCCATTTCGAATATTTTTCAATGCAAAACTTATAAATAAATCTTATAATGAACGATCCATTACTATATATTATACCTATCCACATCCTTGTTCAGCTGATTGAAAATATGAGAGACAACAGTATGTCAATAACTGTATCAGGTGGTGTCAACAATAGATTTTACAGTGTCAATCACTGAAAATTGACACATGATGTTAACGATGTGTTTTAAAGCTTCTTCTGAAAAGGTTTTTCCACTTTCGGTTGTTAATTTGAATCGAGTATAAACCAACACATAACCTCGAAAAAGAAATATTTTCATTTCATACCCAAATAACAAATTATTTATATTCTATTGGGACAGTTGGCTTAAGGTGTCAATAACTGTAGTGTTTACCCTATTAATGATAAGGATTACTATGAATGGTGAATTATTTCATAAATGGGTTATTGAAATATTGAAACCTTCCCTGCAAAAGGATGCCCATCAATAGGATTATGTCAGCTTATTCAATAAACACATCCAAATCACTACACTATGTGGGAACAAAGTTTTCAATATTTTTATCTTTGCCCTTGTATCATTCATAGATATTTTAAGTTTATTTATTATACTTATACTGTATAGTACCCTGTCCACATTCCCTCTGCTAATACACATGCTATATTGTTCCCAATTCAAAAGTATACTGAATAATTGTAAAATTTCATGTCAAAATTCTTCATGTACTACATAGATTCTTAATTTTTGTTTCTCTCTTATTTTAATAATAATAATACGTGCAATATCAGAATAACTCTAGTTGGCCTCTCCGCCACATAAGAGACTGTTCGTGAAAAAAGGTAACATTTCGAATTTTTTGGAAAAACAGTGGAATATTCCTCCACGATGGGAAAAATTGCATTAATTGAATATCGGGTGCTAGTGTTATTATGTTCAAATGGATTGCTGCAGTTATTACGAATGTTCAGCGTGTTAAATTGAGTAAGTACACAAAAGTATAGAACGAGAACTTCGGTAAACCAAAACTTCAAATATGATTTCCCAACAAAATCAATTTTTGAGTTGTCTCCTTATTCTACGACGGGTGCGATATTATATCGAATGAAACTGTTTGGGTAACGCATCGTAGATCTTCATGCACATGTATTTCACATTATTCTGTGTTAGTGTCAATTGTTGCCTCGGGTATATATAAGGATCAATTTTCCAAGTTGGGTTGTTGTTCAAATAGTTCACTGTGGCTTTGTAGGAAGATAACATACTTCAGCACATATATTGCTGTTAACGTCAGGATTTTATTCCTTTTGAAAACACTTCTGCAAGTCTCTCTATATTTCATTCTATACATAGCTCGGATTGCTTGCTTTTGTGTTTTAAATATTTTTTTCCGATGTACTGTTTCCCCAGTAAACAATGCCATATGAAAGGGTTGACTGAAAATTGGCTGTGTATAGGAGCTTTAATGTATCTTGTTGGATATGGTATTTCATACTATTGAGGGTGTAGATTATGGTGGTGAGTTTCCTATTCAAGTTTTCTATTTGGGGGTTCCATTTCTTAATATATATAACGTTGAACCTGAATTTCCATTTTTAAACTGCAGTCGAAATATTCCGGCTTAATTAATAATTATTCGATAATTCGTATACTGAACACTTTTCTAGGTTATATTTATGTTTTATTTCTATGATTAAAACAGTAACTTTTTTGTAACTAGAAATAAAGCCTCGACTGGACGTTCATGGCCTGCTTCGATGTCAATAATTCTTAAATGGACTATATATGCTTTGATTTTTTTGTGACTACATAGTTATATTACTTTCTCTTCTGATACAATCATTTTTATTTCTATAGATAAAGTTTACTCGGTTTGCGGTTCGAACCACTTTTCTTGTGAAGGTGTCTAGGGCAACAGTTGTTGGATCAGCCCTACCAATGAGTCCACAAGCGCATTCCAATATTGCGAGGATAGCTCGCTATGGAGGAGCAGGTGGTTTTGTATCCGTTATACGACGTCTCCTGGATCTAGATCTAGCAACCAGCCTCTCGAAGCGACCCTCTGCTCGACGCTAACATACAGCTCGTCCAGGCAGACGACACACCGCGCCAGGCCTCTGCTCCAGAGCGTACGCGTATTCTGACCCTACGCCACATCGTTCTCCTTCGCTTCGAGGTCAAAATATTCCAGGAGAAAATGGGTCAGTGGAAATGAAGTTCTCACGACTTCAATAAATGAGACTGCGACCTTAACGTACTTTCAACAGGTCGTAATTTTTTGCAGATTGATTTTTGTTGGCATCTTATGGAATGCAACTACCGAGCGTGTCAGAGGATTCCAACAAGTACTTACAAGACCTTACTAGGTGGTTATTCGATATCATAACAGGGTGTTTCTTGAAGAGGGGCTTATATTCCAGGGTGTTATTGAGCGCTCGTACTACTTACACGAGGGCTATATCATTTCGTCACCATGTCTGTATTTTTCGAATTTTGAGCCTAAAATGGTCTCAATCGGCTATGTTCGACTAACTGATGACGAATCCTTCGAAAAATTCGGGTCTGTCCGTCCGGCCGTAAGCACGATAACTCTCGAACGGATCAACCAAGAGACTTGAAATTTTCAGTGTAGGTTCAGATCCCAAATGCCTCGGTTAAGTTCGTTAATGGGCCAAATTCTACTAGGGGTTCCGTGAATATGGCTGTTCAAGGTTTTGTTCTCCTGATTACTTGAAAACAATAGATTTTATCGAGATGAAATTTTGCACTCCAATGGAGAATGAGGTGTTCAAGTTACATGTGAAATTTTGTCCAGATCGTATGACCAGAACCATAGAAACCATAGAAAATTGTAAATTTTCAGGATAGGTGTGGATCTCGAATGTCGTGATCACGTTCATCTATGAGCGGAATTATACTAGGCGTTCCGTAAATACGGTCGTTTGAAATTTTGTTTTCTCGATAATTCCGAAACTACGGATTCGATCGAGATGAAATTTTGTATTTTAATCGAGAAAGATATTTTAAAACAATAATTTGTCCAGATCACATGACCAGAACCATAGAAACCATAGAAAATTGTAACTTTTGAACGGAAAGGCCTAGGGACTTGAAATTTTCAGGGTGGGTAATCAATGAGCAAAATTAGACTAGGGGTTCCGCGAATATGGCCGTTAAAAATATTTTTTTCCTGATAGTTTCGAAACTACTGATCGGATGGGAATGAAATTTGGCACCTAGCTGAGGAATAATGTATTCAAACTACGTGCAAAAATTTTGTCCAGATCGCATCACCAAGACCATAGATACCGTAGAAAATTCAAGCGAATTATCGAAAAAAAATTGATCAGCTGAAGCACTGACATGAAGTCTGAAGTTTCGCCTAAGTTTCAGAATTTTTTTGACAGCTGTCGAAAATTCCTTCAATTGATTTCTAAAACTGGAAAATGCGAATCTACCTACAAGGTGCATGTACGATCACTCAAAAGCTCCTGCCTTCACGGCAGTGCTTTTCGTAATATTTTTTATATCATCTAGTTCATTTGAGTATTAAAAAAAATGTCCACGAAAGTTTGAATTTTTGAGCGGTCGTACTACTCACACTAGGGCTATATCATTTCTTCACGATGTTTATATTTTTCGAATTTTGAGCAGAAAATGGTCTCCATCAACTATGTTCGACTCACTGATGACGAATCTGACGGAGAATTCGAGTCTGTCCGTCCGGCCGTCCGTTCGTAAGCACGGTAACTCTCGAACGGAACAACCTAGAGACTTTCCAGATTTCCAGTGTACGTTCAGATCGCAAATGCCTCGGTAAAGTTCGTTAATGGCCATTAATGGGCAGAATTCCACCAGGGGTTCCGTAAATATGGCCGTTCAAAATTTTGTTCTCCTGATTACTTCGAAACTACAGATTCGATCGAGATGAAATTTTGCACTTCAATGGAGAATGAGGTGTTCAAGCTACATGTGAAATTTTGTTCAGATGGCATGACCAGAACCATAGAAAATTGTAAATTTTGAACGGAAACACTTAAGGACTTGAAATTTTCAGGATATGTGTGGATCTGAAATGTCGCGTTCACGTTCATCAATGAGCAATTACACTAGGGGTTCCGTAAATACGGTCGTTTGAAATTCAGTTTTCTCGAAAATTTCGAAAATACGGATTCGATCGAGACAAAATTTTGTATTTTAATGGAGAATAATATATTCAAGCTGCATTTTGTTCAGATCGCATGACCAGAACCATAGAAAATCTTAACTTTTATACTTTCTCTAGTTCGGAGTTGAAGACCTCTTCCGAGCTTCAGAGAGCTGAACACCATAGAGCACTCAGCATGGAAGATGCAAAAGTGCTTACGACGCGAGGAAACCGAAATCCCTCCTCTACACGGAGCAAATGGGTTAGTCCAAGGCACAAAGAAAGAGGAGACGATGACAATGAAGACTTACCATGGACACCAATGGAGATTGAAGAAATCATCAAGTAATTTGAAAAAAAGAAAGCTCCAGGAAATGACGAAGTAACCAACTTCATGTTACGGAAAAATGCCCAGAAAAGGAATAGCAGCGCTAACCAATATAGCAAACGAAGTGATGAGAACAGAATACTATCCAAAAAGATGAAAAGCAGAAGTGCATGTATTCAATACGCCAGGAAAAAATAGAAAATACCCACAAAACTACAGGCCGATAAGTCTACTGTCAGCACTTGTAAAAATAGTTGAGAAAGTCTGATAAAACCGGAACAATTTGGATTCAGAAGAAATCATTCCACAGAACTTCAACTGTTAAGGATCACTGAATATGCCATTGAAGGCTTTCAGAATAAACAAGCCACAAGATTAGTGCTATTAGATGTCCAGAGGACCTTCGACCGAGTTTGGCACCAAGGAATTGCTTACAATATGATGATAACAGGCTACACTACCAAAACCAGCTAGATAATAGGAAACTACCTGAGGAACAGGAATTTTTATGTCAAAATAGACGACACCTTATCTTCCACCAGACAAGTAGAAGCAGAAGTTCCCCAAAGATCAGTTCTAGGAATATCTACAATATTCCCAAAAACCCAAGAAATCTGCTAGCCCTATATGCAGACGACAGGGGAATAGCCGTCAGATACCGACGACCAGATGTCATTTACAGAAGACTGCAAAAAGCATTAGAAGATTCAGGGGAATGGTTCATTAAATGGAATATTCAACTGAAAAGCAAGATGAGCCAAGCTATTCTACTCCAGTAGCGGAGACTTGAAATAAATTTCAACCTAAGGATAGATGGAGAAAAGATAAGATAGGAAAATGAAGTCAAATATCTAGATGTAAAACTAAATGGAGAGCTTACATGAAAAAATCATATAAAATATGCAGTGCATAAAACAAACTCAGCAATGAGTAGACTTCACCCACTGCTAGGAAGAAAGAGCCAAATGAACCAGAGCACGAAACTACGAATGATCAAGTCAATTGCAAGACCTCAACTTACATATGGTTCAGCGGCATGAGGCCATATAAAGAAGATTCAAGCAACAGAAAATGAACTTCTAAGCGCAGCAATGAATATGCCGATGTTCGTAAGAAACCAACAAATCCACAGAGACTTAGAATGGAAAACTGTCCCAGAATTCCTGAAGAAGACGGAGAAGAAAATATTTGAAAAAGCAACCCCAAAATGATGAGCTAAAAGGACTAGGTAGTTGACTACAAACCCGCAGAAGATGTGCTTAGGATGCCCACCTATCACAAAAGACCCATTTCAGATATCTAGAAGAAGAGACTCCTAGGGAATTCAAATTCATAAGCAACACAACTATCGCACAACAAAGATCGTGGAAGAGATACAAACAAGAAGAGTCAAAAGGTTCATAGGCAATAAATGCCCGGAATATAATACAGCAGGTTAGTTTTGGTTAGAGTAGGTCGCGCTTCATACGGAGTCTTACACTGTTCTATCTTTCGGAGATAGTTCGTCCCTGAGGATTCCACCGGACTAAACAAAACAAAAACTTTCGAGCAGGAGGTGTCTGAGGCAGGAGCTACTGAATATGCCTTACTGACTGGTTCAACCAGTAGCTCTGCGACGAAACATGAGTCCGTTTTCCAATAGAGACCATACCCTCAACATGATGAGAACGCCTTGCCAAAATCTTTCCGTTCGAGAGTATCGCCAAAAAAAAATTAGTAATCACGCATATTATAATAGAGAAACCGTAAACCTAAGGCTTTACTACTACCACGGGAAAAATATCAGAAATCTTCAGGAAGAAAGCAATATTGATGCGATAAGTATAATAATAATCAAGCTCCAAATTTTCCATTATTTTCAAAATTTACCATCCATTCGACAGTTGTAACTTGCGGCCTTAGAGAACCAAAAGAGAATTGGAAGGCAGCCTTAAAGACTACAGAGAACAATACAGAATTGCGAACATAACCAATTTCATAGAATTGTGTATATTATAAAATTTGCAAATACATGTTTAGATTTTCGCTGAGAATTCGTGGCACATAATACATATTCTTGAAATCAGGAGGGGAAAAAAATTTCTCTGAATAACTTGAAATAATAGGTTTCTATTTGAGGAAATACTTTATGATATAACTCGAAAATTTCGGACGAAATGATAATTCTAGTATAGTCATCAGATTCTTAGAAAAATAACTCTCCGTTAATACCTTCAAATAGTTGCTATGGTACCAAAAATGTGGGAGTTATGACGATTCAATGAAAATGGTCGATTCATAGTTATCACTCACTAGTCGGTTTACAGATTCTTTTGTTTCTCGAAAAATGAGCTAGAGATTACTTCAGTAGTTCCGGAAATCTTTTTGCTAGACATCGGATTCGGACCACCCGGTACAACGCATTATATTTCCCCAGTGTGAAAATTTATCTTGATAATTTTGTAGAGGTATATCACTAAGAAATTGTTGTTAATGAGACCAAAAGATGAACTGGAAATGAGACAGACATAAAAAGCAAACTAAACCGCAGATGATGTGAAAATAATAAACCAATAGGTGAAAAAGAATGGGACTAGACCCATTTCAACTCAACAGTCTGTAACAGACGGAAAACCATTTGCATGATGTGTTTTCGTTCGCACAAACGATTTCCTTAATGATGATGTAGATCCGATCTGACCCGAGCAAGGTTCCCAAATATAATCATTTCGTAGCCGAATAAAATAATTTGGGAAGTTTAAAAACGCATTAAGAGTTAAACAAATAATCTCCGAAAATGACAACTTTGAGAACAAGACAAAATTGCTGGAAATGGTCAGACTGACAGCTATAATAAACAAAGGCGAAAATAAAAAATAAATGAATCATCGATTGGTCTTCTTGGAATTCAACATAATTCTGCAGACTGCATGTGATCAACGATACGAATTTTTTAACCTCTTATTAAGTTTGAATATTAAAAGGTAATGATACACCAAGTTTCGAATCAGATTGGCTGATAGAAGAGTCATTAGCATCCCCTGTTTGATTTTTAATTCGTCGTCACTCGAGATGTCCTGGTGCCCACTGTTGGAGATGGAGAATGTAGATAACTGAAGCCCTATATTGAGGGAATGTCGTTGTCACATCAATGCGCTAGGCACTATTTCATGATAAAAGTGTGAAAACCAGGTTGTAATTCAGAAAATTTCGATTGAATTTCGAAAAATTTATTCAGATGTATTTCTGATTGTTTTGATTATATTTCAGAATAATGGGTTGAACTTCGGAAAGTATGCGAGTAGTTATCACATGATCGTTGCATATTTTCTACGGCCATAAAAAAAAAATTACGAAAAGCACTGCCGTGAAGGCAGGAGCTTTTGAGCGCTCGTACATGCACCTTGTAGGTAGATTCGCATTTTCCAGTTTTAGAAATCAATTGAAGGAATTTTCGACAGCTGTCACAAAAATTCTGAAACTTGGGCGAAACTCCAGAATTCATGTCAGTGCTTCAGCTGGTCGATTTTTTTTCGATAATTCGCTAGAATTTTCTACGGTATCTATGGTCTTGGTGGTGCGATCTGGACAAAATTTGGCACGTAGTTTTAATACATTATTCCTAAGCTAGGTGCAAAATTGCATTTCAATCCAATCAGTAGTTTCGAAATTATCAGGAAAAAAATATTTTGAACTGCCATATTCACGGAACCCCTAGTCTAATTTTGCTCATTGATGAACGTAGCCGCGATACTCGCGATCCAAACCCACCCTGAAAATTTCAAGTTCCTAGGCCTTTCCGTTCATAAGTTACAATTTTCTATGGTTTCTATGGTTCTGGTCATGCGATCTGGACAAAATATTGTTTTAATATATCATTCTCGATTAAAATACAAAATTTCAATCGATCGAATCCGTAGTCACGAAATTATCGAGAAACCAGAATTTCAAACGACCGTATTTACGGAACCCCTAGTATAATTCTGCTCATTGATAAACGTGAACGCGACATTTCAGATCCACACCTATCCTGAAAATTTCAAGTCCCTAGGCCTTTCCGTTCGAAAGTTATGATTTTCTATGGTTTCTATGGTTCTGATCATGCGATCTGGAGAAATTTAGCTTGAATATATCATTCTCCATTAGTATACAAAATTTCGTCACGATCGAATCTGTAGTTTTGAAATTATCAAGAAAACTAAATTTCAAACGACCATATTGACGGAACCCCTAGTATAATTTCGCTCATAGATGAACGTGATCACGACATTCGAGATCCACACCTATCCTGAAAATTTCAAGTCCCTAGGCGTTTCCGTTCAAAAGTTACAATTTTCTATGGTTTCTATGGTTCTGGTCATGCGATCTGAGCAAAATTTCACATGTAGCTTTAACACCTCATTCTCCATTTGAGTGCAAAATTTCATCTCAATCAAATCTGTAGTTTTCAAGTAATCAGGGAAACAAAACTTTGAACGGCCATATTTACGGAACCCCTGGTGGAATTTTGTCCATTAACGAACTCAACCGGGGCATTCGGGAACTGAACCCACACTGAGTATTTCAAGTCTCCAGGTTGTTCCGTTCGAGAGTTATCGTGCTTACGGCCGGACGGCCGGACGGACGGAAGGCCAGACGGACAGACTCAAATTTTCCGACGGTTTCGTCATCAGTGAGTCGAACATAGTCGATTGAGACCATTTTCGGCTCAAAATTCGAAAAATACAGACATCGTGACGAAATGATATAGCCCTCGTGTAAGTAGTACGAGCGCTCAAAAACAAGGATTAATTTCAAATCGTTTCAATATGGAATTATGTGTCCGTAAAGTTGAATTGTCTATACAATTTGGCATATATTATATTCTTTTTATTTCGTCGCAACTAAGTTCTCGAGGGCTATCTAAATATGTTGTGGAAAAAACTATCGAATCAAGGCATGAGAAGTTATTGGGTAAAAACCGTTTTAAAAAAAATTTTGAAAATTTAACTGGTTTACACAATGGGGAGGTCTAGAGACAATTTCTCACCAATTTTTTCTTCATTTGAACTTCCGGTATTCTAGAAAACTCAATCGATTCTGAATTCGAATATCGAATATCAAAATCAACCGAGTTATCGTGTTTATTGGGGATGAACAACCGAACATATTCAAATCTGACTACGAATTATTTATAGTATCGTCGGCCTTATTCGTAAGCCTTGTAACGGGTTACAATCCTCCCTTCAGCCCCCTTTTGAGGCGCCACTGTCTTTGAACCGCTGTGTCCTAGAGCGCAAGTCGTTGCGCACAGTCCGAATCTGTACTTTTGCGTTTCGCCATTTTGAGATCTGGAATTGATTCGATAATATCGATGTCGCATTGAAGTGAACAGTGGAATTGTCCCTTTCAATCATTGGATGTTTAACTGTTAAATACATTCAAATTTGTCTCGGCGTGAAATTCTCTCACGGTAAGTCTTCCCTATTGTCAACTAAGATATTTTCTGGAATAATTCACAGAGACCGTAGATATTCTTGTGCACGTTTTCTTTTAAGTTAGATCCATGGTGCACCTCAAGTATCTATCTTATATTTTGCATTTCCTTTGTCTGATAGTTTTAGTATTTTTATTATTTCAAAGCTTCCTCCACGTTACAATTTATTTTAACTGTAAATTTTGATTCCTTTAATGACGTATTTAGACCTGAAGGAGTGCTTGGGAAACTGTAACTTTCTCTAATGAATTTCAAACAATTCCCAGCTCTTCCCTGTGATTATAGAAGTTCTTCCTCTGGGATTAGAAAGCTCTTCCCCTGGGGTTGGAGGAGTGTGTTCCCCTAGGAACCGAGAATTTGTTCGCTTGGGATTTGAAGATTTTCTTCCTCTGAGATTTTGACATTTAGCACCGCTTCCTCAAAACTTCCAATCATTGAATATTTCCGAGAGGGAAACATTTCCCTGGAATTGGATTGTTAGAAAATTGTACCGTATCTGCAAATCACTGGTTCTGGTTGTTTCACACCCTTGGAGCTGGACATATTTTAAGCATTGAAAGACGATATTTCATGGAGGAAATACCCCTAAAGATCTGGGAGAAATGATTAAGCAAAGTAACACTAAAATTGTATAAATTCATTCGTTAAGAGGTCGATCTCAACTTGTTGTAAACGATTGTAGATTTGAATTTTTATCATAATTTTGAAACCTGAAGGCAGTTATTAATTCTGTCAGGAACCCTGAGATTAAGATTTATTTGCTCATTAAGGTTGATACCTTTCGTAACGAAGGGGGTCAACACAAAGGAAAAATCAAGGTAAATAACAATAACAGAAAAAACTGAAAAATATCAGCATTACATCTGAGGCATCAACAACAAAAAATCTTGCCTGACAGCCTCAAAAAAATATCCTCCGCGTCGAATGAAATGCATAGTTTTCAGAATGGGAAGTCACAAATATTAAGCATTTTTTTCGTTACGTCGCCAAGGCCAAATAATAAAACAATTTGGGAAACATCAACAAACTTAATTGCACACATGGCTGATAACAATAATTCAAATGATGTGGTACAATTTCAGTAATGATAGATGAAACAGAGAATCTTCTATTCAAATAATCTCTAATTCTACGTAGAAGAATGTTGCTATCATGATTTCCGCAAGGTCTAGAAATAATTCCCTTCAATTAAGAAACGTATTTCATACCACATATAATCAGTAGTTATCTCTAGACACGACGTTTTTTCTAGAAAATCTGAATAAAATAGGATACCCAGTATGGTACGCAGTCAATCCATAGTAATGTCGAGTGCGAAAACTCTCGCAGATCTGAATTCCTTCGTTGCAGAAATAATGAAGGAAGAAGAAGTGTCAAAATATGATATCCAGGTAGACGGTCACTCTGGAAAAGGAGAAAATTATATCGGAGAGGTGACGTTCTTCGCTGTTACCGCCGATGACGGAAAGAGGTACGACTTGGTGATGAAGACGGCCAAGAGATCCGAGAAGCTCAGGGAGAAGACGCCTGTCGAGATCGCCTACAGAAGGGAATCGGTGATGTACGCTGAAGTGATTCCCGAGATCAAGAAATTCCTCGAAAACAACAATTGCGAGGTAAAGGTCGACTTCGTGCCGAAAATTTATTGGATATGCAACGAGCCAGGTCGTGAAACGTTAATTATGGAAAATCTGCAAACCAGAGGATTTAGGCACTGGAATAGAAGACAACCGATGGACATGAACCATGCTCTTTTCGTCTTGAAATATCTCGGTAAATACCACGGCACCACCATGGCCATGAGGATACTGGAACCCGCTAGGTTCGAGAAATTGGCTCGACATTTGGACGGAGTTTGGAAAGAGTTCATGATATCCTTTGATGGCAAGGCGGTATTTGGGACAAGCTTCAGATCTGCTATCAAAAGTTTAGAGCAAAATGGAAAGAGAGATCTTGCTGTCAAATTCAAAAACATCGAAGATGAGCTCGACCATATTCTTTTCGGCGATACGCCAGATGAAGACAAACTTGTGATAACTCATGGCGATTCCTGGATAAATAATATCTTGCTAGCATATGAGGTACGTGCAAAAGGAAAACATATTAAAACAGTGAATCCTGATATCCCAAAAAAAAAATTGTATTGTTCAACACTCGGTGTGTCAATTTGAAAAGGTACCACCCATAATATCGCGGCCGCCATGCATAATCAGAAAAAAAACAGAAAGAGAAACTGCGGTTCGTATCAATCAATTTTTATCAACCCTGTAAGCGTGATGCAGCAACCCCTGAAATCTCAAATGGGAAGAGGGGCTAAGTGACCCCTTGTTTCAAAGGTTATTCATTTGCCTTTTCAAAAATGCCATACACTTGACCTATTTCGTTAGTACTTCCGAAAAAAAGAATATAAAGGAAACCCGATTCGGATTATTCATCGATGCTGAATATCCTGGGGGGCATCTCTTTAGATGGATTGGTTGGGGATGATTGTTTGATAGAGGTCAAATGTCTCCAATCAATAGGGGGAAAATCGAAAGATTTTACTGAACCAAATTGTTATTCCATCGAGATAGTGATGAATCAAGTTGTTATCCTCGCAACATTGTCACATTTTTTGTAGGCCGAAGAGAAATCATAATTATTTCTACCAAATTTTGCACTTAAATTTTTCATTATAACTAGAAGACTCGGCCACGCGTTGCTGTGACTAAAGTATTCAAACCAGTGAAATTTTTATTATTATTGACCCTTACCCAACCCAAACCCACCCTAACCCTGAACCTATCCTTGATATTTTAAAAGTTTCAACCCAGTTCTCAAACAGTTCCAAATTTCTTCAGTTTTGGGAAAGACACAGAAACTTGGCATCAGTACTCGCACTTTATCGGTCTTGTCGAGTGATCGGTTGTAGTGGGGACGCGATGACCTGTCGTCGATTGGATACCCAGGTTGCCGCGTGGATAATTTTCACTATCCGTCATATATAATAAACCAAAAATTTGCAATAAAAAAATATTGCAACTATAAATTGAGATATGAACACTCTATCTTTTAAGTTGGGTCATACTGCACACAGTGTGCAAAAGTCGTTTCCGTTCAAAAGTTACAATTTTCTATGGTTTCTATGGTTCTGGTCATGCGATCTGGACAAAATTTCACATGTAGCTTGAACACCTCATTTTCCATTTGAGTGCAAAATTTCATTTCGATCAAATCTGTAGTTTTCAAGTAATCAGGGAAACAAAACTTTGAACGGCCATATTTACGGAACCCCTGGTGGAATTTGGCCCATTAACGAACTTAACCGAGGCATTCGGGAACTGAACCCACACTAAAAATTTCAAGTCTCTAGGTTGTTCCGTTCGAGAGTTATCGTGCTTACGGCCGGCCGGACGGACGGACAGACTCGAATTTTCCGACGGATTCGTCATCAGTGAGTCGAACATAGTCGTTTGAGACCATTTTCGACTCAAAATTCGAAAAATACAGACATCGTGACGAAATGATATAGCCCTCGTGTAAGTAGTACGAGCGCTCAAAAAGGTCAAGTGTACGGCATTTTTGAGGAGGCAATCGAATTGCCCTGAAAACAAGGTGTCACTCAACCCACCTGCCTATTTAAGGTTTTAGCGGTTGCAACTAACCGTATAAAATGTCCCCCAATGAACCAAAATTCACCTTTTTTGCATTTTTTCTGATTTTGCATGAGCTAGAACTCATCAAAAGAGATCATTTCGCCGGAAGTTGATCTTATAAAATATTCATTTTGCAAAAAGTGCAAAAAATCTTGGGCATAAAGATCTTTAGACCACTCTGGATCGTGTTATTTCTCATTTAGAAGATCTGCCATGAATCACGGTGCCATATGTATTCCAACAAGTAAATAAATGGATTTTATCGCAAGTTCGTATATTCTCTCTAAATTTTTATTAGGAGATTTTTCCTGAACGGTATAATTCTTAAAGTGCAAACTAAGAAAAGGAAGAATTACTGGTTGACAAGGTCCTATAAAAAAAACTACGATAAGCACTGCCGTGAAGGCAGGAGCTTTTGAGCGCTCGTACATGCACCTTGTAGGTAGATTCGCATTTTCCTGTTTTGGAAACCAATTGAGGAAATTTTTGACAGCTGTTCACGATCCGAACCTATCCTGAAAATTTCAAGTCCCTAGGCCTTTCCGTTCGAAAGTTATGAATTTCTATGGTTTCTATGGTCCTGATCATGCGATCCGGAAAATTGTAGCTCGAATATATCATTCTCAATTCAAATACAAATTTTCGTCACGATCAAATCCATAGTTTTGAATTTATCAAGAAAACTGAATTTCAAACGGCCATATTTACGGAACCCCTACTCTAATTTTGCCCATTGATGAACTCGATTACGACATTCGAGATCCCCACCTATCCTGAAAATTTCAAGTCCCTTGGCCTCTCCATTACGAAGTTATAATTTTCTATGGTTTCTATGGTTCTGGTTATGCGATCTGGACAAAATTTTGCATGTAGCTTGAACACGTCATTATTCATTTGAGTTTCAACTAAATCGAATCTGTCGTTTCGAAGTAATCAGGAGAACAAAATTTCGAGCGGCCATATTTACGGAACCCCTAGGCGAATTTTGCCCAATAATGAACTTAACCGCGGTATTCGAGATTCGAACCAACTCTGAAAATTTCAAGTTTTTAGATTATTCCGTTCGAGAGTTATCGTGTATACGGACGGACGGGCGGACGGCCGGCCGGACGGACAGACTTGAATTTTCCGACAGATTCGTCATCAGTGAGTCGAACATAGTCGATTGAAAAAATTTTCGGCTCAAAATTCGAAAAATACAGACATCGTGACGAAATGATATAGCCCTCGGGTAAGTAGTACGAGCGCTCAAAAAAAACTCACCGATAAAATTGATCCTAATTGTTGACAGAAATTGTTCGAATTGGTAACCATTGTTTTGATGTGCACAAAATCTTGCCCGACGTAATGATGTGATAGTTACTGCATGTAGCATGCAGTAACTATCACATCAGTTTGGTCACGGAATAATGTCACAAGCATTTTCAATGCTTAGTTCTTCCGCACTATTCAATTCATCGTACTTAACTAAACACAATGTTTTCAAACGACCCCAAAGGAAGAAATCACAGGACTTGAGATCGGAAACTTACAAAAATCATATGCATCATAGGTGATTTCCCGTATACTGAAATCGGACAGCTGGAAATTCTACACATATATGTAGAAATCAGGTCTAGGCTGAGAATTTCTCAGATTATCGGTTAACCGATTTCGAAATACTCGGCCCTAGTGAATTTTTTATATAAACGATTTTTGGTATAATGACTTATTTCGATGAGTTCTATCACCTGTCAAAAAAAAAACATCACCTTTGAAAACACCCTGTATCGACAGTAGGTTCTTGACCTTTTTTATAGAATTTGCCTTGTTCATATTAGTAAAGAGGATTTTTCCCCAACCTTACCAGATACAGCCGCTCCTTATCCTCATCCGGACACTCGGTATAGATATATTTTCAAACAGTAACTCTTCGAATTCCATCAAATCATTCTGGAGACTAATAAAATCATTATATTTTCCAGGAAGAAAAGCCATCAACACCGGCAAAAATGTATTTCGTTGACTTCCAATTATCGGCGTTCGATACACCAGTAAAAGATCTGAGCTATTTCATCTACACCGCTTGCGATAAAACCGTTCTAGACGATTTCGATCTTCTTCTTCATAAGTACCACTCTTCTTTATCTGAGAATCTAGAAGCCTTGGGATGTAACGTCGACGATATTCTTTCCTATCGGAAGTTGGAGGAACACTGGAAGAAATATGCCAGTTTCGGTCTGGTTCTATCAACATTATTGGTGAAAATGGAGCTATTGGATTCGGATGAGGCTCCAGATTTTACCGAGGTCGCGGAAGCTGGTGATAGTTTTGCAGAGAGCTTCAATCGCCCGATGAAACAAGAAGAAGTTTACAACAGAAGAATGGTTGACGTTCTTACACACTTCGGAAAGAACAATTTATGATGCATATATCCTATTGTTTCTCAATATAGTCGAAATTAGTTGCAGAGTTGTAAAAAATAGGATATAATAGAAAGGTAAAAATGTCAGGTAAAGATTGATTCAACGATAGTCACGGCCAGTTACCCCCTCTCATTGTACGAAATCTCCGATTGGGCGAAGTAACCCGCTAATAAAAAACTGCAAAAACTCACGATACCCGACGGCTACTCGAATTTCGAATGAACTTTGGGTGTACTCCGTTTGTAGTGTATGGCAAGCTCCGATTAGTCGTGGGTTGGGTCGTTGTTGGGGTTGGAGTCTCGGTTCCTGCAGTGGATGTGGCCTTGAAGGAGAAAACGTATTCAGTTGCCACCATTCACGATCTCACGGAGAAACTGATGATGCTCTTAAGACGATGAATTAATTTTCAATGACGGTAATAAGACCAACCTTTAGTTGGATAAGACTGCAACATATTTTATGTTTGTGTTCGATTTCGAACAATGGTTGAAAAGGTGGCAATATCAAATTCAAAATTCGTACATATTCGCGCATTTCAGGATTATTTCTGATATTAGAATTTTGTCAATACTGTGGCGAACCTTCCATTTTGTATGAACGAAAATCAATGAATGAAGGAACAGATAACGGTAAATGAATCAATTCGTGACCAGTACTCAGTGGTTCGATTCTCATTCCAGGGCCTAGCCACTTATGCCAACTTGACATTCAAATCGCTCTGACCAATTTGCGAACTTCAGCAATCAACAGTAATAAATGCACTCATTAATATGTTATTGAGCAATTTCATTAATTGAGGTGTATACTTGACGGGCGGTTCAATAATTTACACCTCTAATTGCAGATAAATATTTAAGCTTTTGAGCAATCGTTAATAATGCGAAAGCCTGCAGGGACGATGAAAGCATCTTCCAAAAAAGTGGCGAAGAATATCTCCAACCGCGCACAGTGAAGGTTCCGGAGTAATAGAATGTCAACGAAAAGATGCCAAACCACAAAATGTATCATATTCAAACCAATTTTCGTTGAAAGTGTTCCGTTCTACTATTCTTTTTTTTTCAGAATTTTCACTCCAATTTCACAACTATTGACGACTTCATAAGCTCATATGTTACCAAAAATATATTTATCTAGAAAAATCATCTTGAAACTTCCAGATTTTTGTCATCCCTAACAATACCCCACACACTTATATTTTTTTGAAAGCTCAAAATAGTTGTGCAGAGAACATTTCGTAGGGAAGAATTTGTTTTTTAGGAAATGTTTGTCAGCTTTGGGGTGAACCTTCTAAAAGTTCTAGACCTGAACCGCATATGGGAGGAAGGGGGGTATCAAGCCAAACGATAAAACCAACAAACTAGATAAGGAGTTTTCTACAAATATTAACAATGAATCTGAATAATTCATTTTTCGTAAAGAAAATTTAATTCTCTTCAACGTATTTGTTAATAGGTTTATCAGGATAGTTACAGTTCGGGGCGATAGAAGAGAATGAAAGGGTAAAAATAAAAGTTTTCATTAATTACCGACTTTCAGCTGCTGATATCTCAGAAACTATTTGACTAACAAAAAATTTGAAAACCACTGACGTGAAGTCAGGAACTTTTGCTCGATAGTTTATGTTCCCAAGTACCCATACAGGGTGTTTCATTAGTAAATGTACATACATAAGGTAGAGCTACCCTAGATGAGTCCAAAAAACCTTTATGTGATAGGTCTATTCATCTTCATACCCAAGATACAGGTTGATTTGTGTATTCGTCGATATTTTCATTTTGCTCATAACTTCTGAACCATCCAGTAATCAATTGAAATTTGGAATGTCAAACACACTTCCATGGGTGAATCGATTCATCATTGAAATGATCAAAAAATCCAGGTCCGTATCAGAAAAATATGGGACTTTTTGCAAGCTGAGATTCAACACCCTCTATGACGGAATTTTGGAATTTGATTGAAATATAAGGAAAAAACATAAGATTTTCGATGTGAATCAGTACATTTCAGTGTCCCGCACGACATTTGACCTATCCAAATTTTTGTCGAAAGATTTAATTCGATAGTGAAATTCCACTTACTTCACAAAAATGTTGTACTTTGAGATTGAATCCGAAAAATTGTCTGTTCGACTGATGGAAAATTTGTATTTTTTTACGTATTCTGATAAATGATTCCAAGAATGTTTCAGACAAATGTGGATTTTCAATAATTTATTCAAAATGATCAACGGTGAGAAAATCAATAAAAAATGAATAAACAGGTGAAACATTTTAAAGAAATCATATAATTCGCTCAAAAGTGCCATCGTTTTGACCGATGCATATTCTCACTTTTTTCAAATTAGGTATGTGTAATAGCCTTTTCGATCATTTCTGAATCTTTACGGATCTTATTGCGGGCAACTCCCATATGTTGTAGGAGAATATCCTCACTTCCGATCTCAGACACATATACCCAAAATTTCAGATATTCCCAAACGAAATATTCGATAGGATTGAAATCTGGTGATCTAGGGGGCTATGCATGCGGCCCACCTCTGCCTATCCACATATTTGAATAGTTCTTATCTAAAAAGTTCCTGACAATAACTTCAAAATAAGGCGGAGCCCTATCATAGAGGAAATACATTCCTGCGAAATTTATGTCATAATATTGTTGTAGCCTACTTGAATCAAAACTAGTGGGATTCAACAAAAATTAATATGTTGTGTTATGGAAATCAAAACATATTTTTTTTTTAAGATTTAAGAATAAACTCAAATAATTCACAAATATGCAAAATTAAATTCTCCATAAGATCCAGTAATAAATAAAGAAAATATACTTCAAACTTTTAGTCAATTCAGGAAATTCAACCCTCGAATATCAATTATTTAAAACATAATTATATTTTCAAATGCGGTTCA
This sequence comes from Aphidecta obliterata, assembly GCA_963966015.1. Taxonomy (NCBI): domain Eukaryota; kingdom Metazoa; phylum Arthropoda; class Insecta; order Coleoptera; family Coccinellidae; genus Aphidecta; species Aphidecta obliterata. The sequence continues at coordinate 4,858,857 of OZ014432.1, forward strand.
CATCATCAATAATATGAATTTTTGAAGTTATTAGTTATATAGTGTTCGATGGTAATTTATGTAAGAAATTTCGTAAAATGTAATTTGGAAACATAAGCTGGACAAAAGGTATCAAGAATGTTGGCATTCCATGGAAAATTCGATTGGAAAATGAATTCGAAAAAGTGGTGACAATTGAATGAAACGTCAGAGTGGAAATGGATCTTTGAAAAGAGTTGTTTGAATAGAGGTACAAACAAGAACGAAAAAACATCGAAGTATTGTTGTAAATCTGGTCAAATGTAATTGTATGGGACTTGAAGGAGTAAGGATTGAAATTGGGGAAAAATATTGACGTACCTATCGTATTGTCATAAATCCACAAGAGAGCAACATTAGATTTGGTGAATTTTTTTTCAAAGAAAACAAAGTGATGATACGTGATGTGTATTTGGAAACATCATAGGATGGAAAATAATCAGAATATTTAAGAATTTGTTCAATTCAAAGAAAATTGAAGGTACTTTATCTGGACTGTTCTCTGTGAGTGTGTACATTTATGGATACATAGTTCGAAAGGATTTCTTAATTAAGAATTTTCCATTTTGATAAATTTAGTTTATTTGAGTTTGGTTTCCAAAAATAATATAAGTTGTATTGATATTATTGATTGTTCACCTTGAGGGTTCTTTGAGATAGAGTCTTGGGCAAATCAATTGGAAAAATTGAACGAAATTCTTTGATATTGTTATTGGATATAAATTATTTTCAAAATTTAAATAAATTTATATAATTTCACAGTAGAGCCATAACAGTTGATATGTTGTTCGACTGGTCGTATATGGTTTATGTGACGGTGAGCCATATTTCTGAGGGATGGAGTCTTTAATTTTTCGAAATCCTATTTTTCTGAAAAGTTCTTGAAATTATTCATCAGAATATGAAAATTACAAATTTGCCATCAGTCCAATAGACAATTATTCGAATTCAATCTCAATGAGTGACATTTTTGTGAAGTAAGTGGAATTTCACTATCGAATTAAATCTTTAGACAAAAATTTTGATGGGTCAAATGTCGTGCGGAATACTGGAATTTACTGATCCCCATCGAAAATTTTCTGCTATTCCCAAATATTCTAATCAAATTCCAATACTCCGTCATACAGGGTGTTGAATCTTAGCTTGCAAAAAGTCCCATATTTTGCTGATACGGACCTGGATTTTTTAATCATTTCAAAGATGAATAGATTCACATATGGAAGTGTCTCTTACGATCCAAATATCAATTGATTATACCCTGTAGATAAAAGATATTAGTTTCTATATCTGTGTGCACTCAACTGCCCTTCCGTGTTTATTTTCAGTATGATAAATACCTAATGTCATTCAGTTTAGATAAACCTCAAAAGTTGGAAATCATCGAATTATATCGAATAAATAAGAAAACCCCAATTACCTTTTCACATGGAACAGCTAAAAAGCTGAATTTTCCAATATCTACTCGTCAGAGTTTCTGAGATATCGAAGTATTGAAAAAGATATTTTTTTCAAATCTTCTAGGTATACGATCCTTACGAAATTTCACATGAAACTTCACGTGTATAGCTTTCAACTCATTACAAAATTTCAATTCGATCAAATCGGTATTTTTTCGATTTATTGATAAATCCTACCCCTACAAAACCCTTCGGGGATTTCAATAATCAACGAATATAACCGGCGCATTCAAACCTCGAACGTACCGGTAGGACTTGGCGCGTTATGTGATATTTTGTACGATACAAATACGAAGAGGAAGTGATGGAAAACGAAGGGGGTCCTATTTGATGAAAGAGAAATTGAGTTAGGGTCATGATACAAAACAAGCACATGCCAATGTGGACATAATACAATTATTCACAAATTTTCTTTTACAGAAACCCCTGATCAGGTTGGCATCTTATGTCTGCTGTTGATCGAACTTCACTTTCAGACACTTGACTAACATATCATTTTTATACTTAACTGGTACTGGTTCTCAAATATCATGGAAAGGGCATAAATTACATAGTACATGATATCCCCTCTCAATTTACTAGTCATAGAGACAGAATAAGCTGTACAGTCACTATATGATTCCGGATTGATACACAGAAGTGAATGGGTGGTGAATGTTGTATAATTGCCGAAAGTTTTGGCAGCAAGGCCAAAAGAACAGCTGAAATTGATCGGCCGATCAGAATTCATGAATAAACTCATCTAGAAGTCAAACGATAAAAATTCCAGAAACTTCGCATGCATTTCGGCAGAAATTGAACTCGCCAATGTATGTGCCAGATGAAATTATCTCTTTCCAGTGCGAGAGTCGATGCAAATGCTGCGCTTGCTAAGTAAATTATTCATCCCGTATACCTAAAATAATTATAGAGCAGCGTCAGGCAGGGAAACTCCTATTACCCGACCTGGCAATACTATTTCACAGTAATTGCACCTTATTACAAGCTCCCTCTTGTGTTTGTCTTTATAATTAATATAGCCTTGTTAATTGCGCCGTATCGTCTCATTATCATACAGCATTACATTTGATTGAGGGGATAGCGAAATCGTTTATAACGAGAACGATAGCCTCTTGGGCTTGGAAATCCGATCTCATTGAATACCGCCTCGCACCCTCTGGTATCTATTGATGGGAAGTGTATACCTTCATCTTCCAGATGAGATAGGAAAGATAGACTACCTAGTATGACTTTATGTTCTTCCTGATAGAAGAAAGGAGTTCTATAAGGGAATCAGCCCAACAGAGTTCAAATGTTGGAAGCATTGTTGCTCTTGAATTATTTCTTATACGAAGTTTCCAAAATATATGATGAGAGGTGTATGTTTGTTGGCGTTGAATAGAAAGGGACAGAGACGTGGAGTAGTGATAGTCTAGTTTTCTGCTTCGTGGAATTCCAAATGAAATAAAAACGTAACCAGAGGCTAATCGCGCTTTCAGCATACGCGCGAATTATAACAATAGTGATTCTATAGATTCCTGCACAATATCATTCTCATAACGGTTTCCCATTCCTTCGGGATTGTTACTGGATAATCTAATAATTTGGCCAAGAAAACAATCCATGTGGCGTAAGGACACAGTAACAAAGCCTACACAGAACACAACCGGGTCTCCTAACTCGCACGAGCTCTGAGCTTCTGAGGGGTATCACAGAGACCTAGGAGAGACGGGATATAAAAAAAAAATAGAAAAAAAGAGAAAATAAAAATTACGAAAAGCACTGCCGTGAAGGCAGGAGCTTTTGAGCGCTCGTACATGCACCTTGTAGGTAGATTCGCATTTTCCAGTTTTAGAAACCAATTGAAGGAATTTTTGACAGCTGTCAAAAAAATTCTGAAACTTAGGCGAAACTCCAGACTTCATGTCGCTGCTTCAGCTGATCAATTTTGTTTCGATAATTCGCTAGAATTTTCTACGGTATCTATGGTCTTGGTGATGCGGTCTGGACAACATTTTGCACGTACTTTGAATACATTATTCCTCAGCTAGATGCATAATTTCATTCCAATCCGATCAGTAGTTCCGAAACTATCTGGAAAAAAATATTTTGAACGGCCATATTTACGGAACCCCTAATCTCATTTTGCTTATTGATGAACGTGACCGCGACATTCGCGATCCAAACCCACCCTGAAAATTTCAAGTTCCTAGGCCATTCCGTTCAAAAGTTACAATTTTCTATGGTTTCTATGGTTCTGGTCATGCGATTTGGACAAAATATTGCTTCAATATATCATTCTCGATTAAAATACAAAATTTCATCTCGATCGAATCCGAAGTTTCGAATTTATCGAGAAAACAAAATTTCAAACGACCGTATTTACGGAACCCCTTGTATAATGTTGCTCATAGATGAACGTGATCACGACATTCGAGATCCACACCTATCCTGAAAATTTCAAGTCCCTAGGCATTTCCGTTCAAAAGTTACAATTTTCTATGGTTTCTATGGTTCTGGTCATGCGATCTGGACAAAATTTCGCATGTAGCTTAAACACCTAATTTTCCATATGAGTGCAAAATTTCATCTCGATCGAATCTGTAGTTTACAAGTAATCAGGGAAACAAAACTTTGAACGGCCATATTTACGGAACCCCTGGTGGAATTTGGCCCATTAACGAACTTAACCGAGACATTCGGGATCTGAACCTACACTGAAAATTTCAAGTCTCTAGGTTGTTTCGTTCGAAAGTTATCGTGCTTACGGCACATTTTCAGCTAAAAATTCGATAAATACAGACATCGTGACGAAATGATATAGCCCTCGTGTAAGTAGTACGAGCGCTCAAAAAGATATAAATATTAGGCCTCATCTGTACAGTTTTAGCGATGATAAATTTGACGTGAGGGACGGAGTGCTTCAAAACAAACCTCAGCGCGGATCAGATAAAATTTCTCCACCAACGCCACCTGTCCGCTCCAATGGCAACCGTCTCCACTTTTCTGCAGGTTCGTGGTCAAGAAATCTTATCATGAACGTCCCTGTAACGCTCAATCCTTTAAGTCCTCTCAGCGTGGAAATAAGGGACCTGCCGATGCCGCTCATTGGTCCATTTATTAAAGCTACATTTGATTGTTTTTCTTTTATCTGAATAACAGAAAATACAAATTCGGCAATTGAGAGAAACGTCAGAGTGGAAATTGATATTTCAAAAAGTTTGCAGATAAATTGGTTTGAGAGGAGAAAAGTATGATAAATAGTATTCGGAACTTTGGAAAAAGGAGATATGGATATAAGAAAAAGAATTGAAGTTGGAGTTAGTTGAATATAGTGAGTGCACTCGCCAATTGAACGTTATTTAGAGTTTAGATATATTAGTTTTTAATTTCTCTTGATAGTTGGGTTTGTTTTGTAGAATTAGATTATCTTCACATAAATATATAGAGGTAGAACGCATAGTTGATTATATAATTTTGTAAAAAAAAAAAAATTTTTCTGAATTGTTCATTTCAGAGCGCTCCTTGAGGTAGAGATCTTGGGCAAAATTGAATATATATAATTACTACAAAAGTCTTAGAATATTGTTAGTGGTTTTCATGCATTTCAAAATTTTACATTATTATAACTTCAACGAAACATAACAATATATGGCGTCCCAACGCGTGGCTCGATTAAGGTGATCAGCTTGAATAAGATGATTCATTTATTTTTATTTTTTATTTATTTATTTATATCCCGACTCTCCTAGGTCTCTATGAGACCCCTCAGAAGCTCAGAGCTTCGGAAGCTCAGAGGTTTGAATGGGGTGAATGATTTTAATTTATTCTTCAGATTCATAATAATTTTTGAGCGCTCGTACTACTTACACGAGGGCTATATCATTTCGTCACGATGTCTGTATTTTTCGAATTTTGAGCCGAAAATGGTCTCAAACGACTATGTTCGACTCTGACTGATGACGAATCCGTCGGAAAATTTGAGTCTGTCCGTCCGTCCGTAAGCACGATAACTCTCGAACGGAACAACCTAGAGACTTGAAATTTTCAGTGTATGTTCAGATCCCAAATGCCTCGGTTAAGTTCGTTAATGGGCAGAATTCCACGAGGGTTCCGTAAATATGGCTGTTCAAAGTTTTGTTCCCCTGATTACTTGAAAACTACAGATTTGATCGAGATGAAATTCTGCACTCGAACGGAGAATGAGGTGTTCAAGCTACATGTGAAATTTTGTCCAGATCGCATGATCAGAGCCATAGAAACCATAGAAAATTGGAACTTTCGAACGGAAACGCCTAGGGACTTGAAATTTTCAGGATAGGTTTGGATATCGAATTTCGTGATCACGTTGATCTATGAGCAAAATTGTACAAGGGGTTCCGTAAATATGGTCGTTTGAAATATTGTTTTCTCGACAATTTCTAAACTACGGAATCGATCGAGATAAAATTCTGTATTTTAATCGAGAATGATATATTAAAGCAATATTTTGTCCAGATCGCATGACCAGAACCATAGAAAACATAGAAAATTGTAACTTTTGAACGGAAAGGCCTAGGAACTTGAAATTTTCAGGGTAGATTTGGATCGCGAATAATGTATTCAAACTACGTGCGAAATTTTGTCCAGATCGCATTACAAAGACCATAGATACCGTAGAAAATTCTAGCGAATTATCGAAAAAAAATTGGTCAGCTGAAGCACTGACATGAATTCTGGAGTTTCGCCTAAGTTTCAGAATTTTTTTGACAGCTGTCGAAAATTCCTTCAATTGATTTCTAAAACTGGAAAATGCGAATCTACCTACAAGGTGGATGTACGAGCGCTCAAAAGCTCCTGACTTCACGGCAGTGCTTTTCGTAATTTTTTTTTTGATACATTAGCATTTTCTTTCCAACATGGAAACAAGGGGTAAAATTTTGTTGGGGGAAACAGTCAAAACATTATCAAATATGAAGAAGGCATTAATGAACTCGTATAAGAAGTTATACGAAAAAATAAAAGAGGATTCAGAAAGAAGATATAAAAAAATGGAAGAAATGAAAGATGATTATGAAAGAATGAATAAAAAAATGAAACAAATCAAAGATATACAGAAAGAATAAAACTAGACATGAATGAACAATTTGAAAAAATGGAAGAAATTCCAGAGAGATTGGTGAAAAAAATAGATAAAAATTCAAGGGAAATGAAAGTAAGTAGAAATAGAATTGATTTAAGGGAAAACAGACTTGAGAGGAAAATTGAGGAAGAAATGATTGATTTTGAAAAAGATAAAAAACTTATAGTACCTAATAATAGAAAATGCAGAAGAAGATATAAAATTAAATGAAATTAATATGCAGAAATTACAAGACCAATCTTCTTAGAAAGAAGGCAAAAATGCTTTCAAATCTAATGACGACAAGAAAGAACCTAAATAGGATAGTTCTGAAACAAAAATCGAGAAATGCTGTGTTGGAAATATTCCTAGAATAGATAATTCTATATATAGATTCAAGAAGGGGGATATCAAGTTTATATACAAGAAGCTAGGCGAAATTGTGCTGATACAAAAAAAAACTTCATTAATTTGATAGATTATACTATACAACGGACTCTGATAAGTATTATAAAAAAAAATCAAGGATATACTCAAATTTGAAAATAAACAATTGAAAGTGGTTCATGAAATGCTATATCAGGCTAAAAAGAAAAATGAAAAAACTCAACCATCTGATTTGTCAGATGGTTGAGTCTTTAGACTGTCCAGTAACTAAGTTAAGACAAAGTGGTGTTGAACGCAAGAAGGCAAAGTCTGTTGACAGCGAAGAAGATGTGATTACCCTAATTTATGATGAAAGTGATAATGAATCTCAGAAGCAAAAACGAGCGTATGAGATGAATAATAAGAAAAAAATTTGTAAGAGGTCATAAACATGCGCCACAGAAGACTCCCATTATAAAAGACATAAGAAAGTTGAAGAAAAGTGGGGAGAAATATTTTAAACGAGGAATAAGAGGAAAAAAAACAAAAATTAAAAATTCTAATTGAAACATCATGCATAAGAGATAATGAAATAATTTATTCAAATACAATCAAGAAACGAACAATGGTTATTAAGAAAATTTTTGTTATTATTCGAGTTATAAATTACAAATTAATCAAGAAATTTCAATATTTAAAATTTTTTCAAATTATAAAATATTTAATTTGGGGAATTGTTATGAAAATTGAAAATGGTTATATTTCTCGAAATTTCAAAAGTTTAGAGTAAAATAAACTCAAAAAATATCACCAAAAGTTCAAGAACCTTCAAACATCTTTAATCAATTCAATAAATTCGATCAATTTATAAATTATTGTAATATTATATTTTCAAAGGTTCAGATTATTTGAAAATAAGGAAAATATGAATTTGTTAAAATTATCGATTTTAAAGAGTTAAGTTTAGTTAAGTTATGTTAATGAAGAATATCAAAATCAAGATGTGCATGTGAAGATGGAAAATGTATCAAGAATGTTGGCATACCGAGGGAATGTAATACAAAATAATTCGGGAAGATATGAAGGAGGATAGTTGACAATTGAGAGAAACGTCAGAGTGGAAATTGATATTTCAAAAAGTTTGCAGATAAATTGGTTTGAGAGGAGAAAAGTATAATAAATGGTATTTGGCACTTTGGAAAAACGAGAGTGAATTGTTAGAATTGATTTGGAGAGTGAAGGAGATATCCAAACGGCGTGCTGGATATAAGAAAGAGACAGGGCCGCGCCGCCCTCATGGGCAGGATGGGCAAGGCCCAGGGGCGCCGAGCCTTCAGGAGCGCCACAGGCGCCCTCATTTTATTACATAAAAATGTCTATCATTCATGAATCATATTCCTGGAATTAATTTTACACTATTCTATAAAATTAAAGAAAAAAAAAATATATATATATTTATTGATTTAATTGATGTACAAATAAAGAAGAACCACAGTAAGCAAAAATGCGTCCACGCCAGGCCAGGTCAATACGATACTTTACTCGTTGTCGTTGAGATTGAAAACGCGTGGATACTGGATACATTGATAAACTCGTGCCTAATTCACTAGTTCCCAGAACATATAAAGAATATACAAATGAATACAGACAAAAATATGCCTCAGTATATTGGTGATAAAATACAAAATGAGCTAATTCACCTCATAGGAGAGCATATCAGATCTGAAATTTTGAACAAGGTGATAGCCGCCGAGAAGAGCAGATACATATCTGTTTGCTAGATTTGTGCGGTTGAGTCATTACAGCTTCTCCATAACGAGATTTTTTTTTAATTTTATCCAATACCGATATAACAGGGTCAGGTTAGTAAACTTTTCGTTGGTGATATTTGAAGAATACGAGCTTAAATTGAATGATCTTCGTGGTCAGGATTACGACAAAGGTGCCAATATGCGAGGAAAACACACTCTTGATTTGAGTTTTAGATCATTTTTTTTGTCATGCGATCTAGACAAAATTTTACATGTCGCTTGAACATGTCATTTTTCAATTGAGTGCAATTTCATCTCGATTGAATCCGCAGTTTCGAAGTAATCAGGAGAACAAAATTTCGGACTGTCATATTTACGGAACCCCTGGTGGAGTTCTGCCCATTAACAAACTAAACTGCGGCGTTCGGAAACTGAACCCATACTGAAAATTTCAAGTCTCTAGGTCGTACCGTTCGAAAGTTATCGTGCTTACGGCCGGACGGAAAGACTTGAATTTTTCGACGGATCTGTCATCAGTGAATCGAACCTTTCCGACCATTTTCGGCTCAAAATAAGAAAAATCGTGACAAAATGATATAGCCCTCGTGTAAATAGAACGAGCGCTCAAAAAACGTTGGAGTCTGTACAATAATGGATGTAAATTCAATTTCTCAATTCCATTATACAGGGTGTTTCCGAATTCGACGTGAACCTTGGAGGAAGTGTTAGTCTCTCTTTGCTGTCGTTTGAGCCATATGTATTGATATCCAAAAATCAACAGTTTACGAGTAATTTTACGTATTTTTTCAAAAATTACTGACCTTATTTCATTTTTCGTCAATTTTTTCTACGTTGAACAAGTTTGATTATAATTTCGGATTATTTTTATCAGAGAAGGGTATGATATGTATAAAAAAGCGAAAATATGCTGTAATATATGTTGAAAAAGAATTCGTCTGATTTAAAAGTTGTTATATGAAATTCCTTCTTTAATTCCTAAAAAAGTTTTCGTTACAAAGCAGGCACTAGTTTCTTTTCAGCAGATTTTTTTATGAACAACCTTTTGAAAGTTCTGCATAAAAAATAGTGTTTTGGCTTTGGATGGGAGCAAGAGCTGATCTTTTGATAGGTCCTCACTATTTACCTGACAACTTAAATGGAGAAAATTATACAACTTCTCTGATGAAAATAATTCAAAAATTGACGAAAAATGAAGTGAGGTGAGTAATTTTTCGAAAAACACAAAAACTGAAATAACTCTTAAACTGTTCAATTTCGGATATCAATAAATATGGCTCGAATGACAACAAATGAGTTATACCACCACGTCCCCCAAGGTTCAGTTCGAATTTGGAAACACCCTGTTTACGTTTCAATTTAAATGGAGAAAATTATACAACTTCTCTGATGAAAATAATTCAAAAATTGACGAAAAATGAAGCGAGTTGAGTAATTTTTCGAAAAACACAAAAACTGAAATAACTCTTAATCTGTTGAATTTTGGATATCAATAAATATGGCTCGAATGACAACAAATGAGTTATACCACCACGTCCTCCAAGGTTCAGTTCGAATTTGGAAACACCAGGTTTACGTTTCAATTTGAGTTCAATTCTATTATTCGCCCAGGGGCGCATCCTGGGCTAGGCGCGGCCCTGGAAAGAGAATTTGAAGTTGGATATATATAATATGTATAATTAATACAAAAGTCTCAGAATATTATTAGTGGTTTTCATAAATTTCAAAATTACATTATTATCATAAAAGAACCATAACACTACGTATTAATGTGTAAAGTTCGATCATTATACTTCCACAAATTTCCTAACAATCGGAATTGTTAAACAATTTCTAATTTGAGCTATGTCAAGTTATGAAGTTGGGCATTTATGAAGTTTGAATCTGCAAGAATAACTTAATAACTCGCGCTCTTGGAGATTTCGTTGCATAATTGCATAAGTTACGAATCTGTAAATGTCGAGGTTACAGGATCTGTAGCTTACTGTTTCAGGAGATGTAAGTATTTCAGAATCGATGATCAATCCTGAACGAAAGAGAATTCTTGTTGAATAGAAATCGAATGTTTTCAATCGATTGTATATTCTCATTGATTCCGTAATAAACAGATTGAGTACTGATTGAGTTTGAAATCATTTTCACTCAATAATTCTTTTTCGAATGTTTGTAGAATCATAAGATTAATAAATACAAAACATGATATGTGAAAATAAAAATATAGTAGTTGTATCTTGTATCACCTCTGAGATTCGAAATTATGATATGAAGAAGTGATACTCTGAACTTCGACATAGTGGACCTACCACTGTGAACGCAATTCTATGAATAAGCATAAGAAACAAAAAAATTTGCTACTTCCCGTGAATTCCAGAATGTTCGAACTACTGCGGATTGCATCTGCACATAGTTCCATGCTGCAGACTGCAATCGCCGCTGCTCAGGTCCGAATGACAAATATGACATTTCCGACTATTGCAACCACTCCCATTACCCAATCTTCTTGTTGCATGCGCTGCATGAAGTTATGATTTGTTGTGTGTACATACAACCCGTAATCATAAATATAAAACAAACATTCCACCTCGGAGTAGTTAACTATTAGCCAGACGCTATGACAAGTTCTTCAGTAATTAATCTACTCTCGCTAATGACTGGGTTCGGGAATGGACTAGGTTCATAATTATCGGGATAAAAAGCGCTCATTTTTACACTAATGCGTTCAGCTTATCAACGTGTTGAATATTCAATTAGAAACTTTCGTTACACTGAATCTCATTTTCAACGAAGAAACCGGCTCACAAAGTTACAATGGATCATGACCATACCCCACATTGATCTAGAACAATCATTTCGGCACAAACGATCAAACCATAATCGCCATAATCTATGAATTATGGCCCGCAATTTTTGCGCGCTTGTTTCTATGAACAAGAGCCATAAGATTTGAAGCCAAAGGTATACGTGCGGGTCCAGTACCTGGATGGGTGATCGCTCTGACGATGACAATCGCGCAAAATTTTACGTCGGTGCTCTTCTGGAATTGTTCCATGGAGAATTGTGCTAGCTTGCTCTAGCTAACTGTTTTATTAATGACTCAATTCTGACGGAACAAATTCCTGGATGATGTGTGAATTATGTATAATTTGAGTGCGAAATAAGTGTGCCTACTTATTTTTCCATCAAGCATTGTGCTAGCTTGTCAGGTGCATTGAACGAACTTCGAATAACAATTCGCATCCACTCGGTACGCACAGAGATGAACAACTTAATCACGAAGTGAAATAACTCTGTGCTCAAAGAACGAAATGTCAATGTCAGAATCAGGAGATGTTGCCAGCTGCAAGAATGATGTACCTCCTATAATCCGTTCGAGAATTATTGACGTCTCGGTAGGCTGTGGAAAATCCAATTTAAGTTGGTAACCGACTATTCAGTAATATTTTGGGTTGCTGAATTCAGGTTGGTATAGGAAAAACACTAACATAACCCATAGAGACCTTGCTTTGATGATTTTATCGAGATATTGGTGAATAATTATAAAAATTAGTTCTTAGCTCTGAATTTGAGTATTTTTTGTCTTGGGCTATTGAAATGGCTGGAATTGACCAGAATACATCGCGCCTTACAACAAGAGAACGCCACGAAGTTCGTCAGTGTTACTTCGAGTTTTCCAAAGATTCGGCATATATTTCCGCTAGCATTTATCGAGTTTCGCTAGTGTTTCAGGTAAACTGTTATTCACCTACTCAAAGTGTATTCTGATTGATCAATGTCTCTTAAATTTTCAGATTTCACCAAGCACAGTCTGTAGAATATTAGCATGTTATTACAGCCATGGAATTAGCAGTGAAAGAAAACCTGTGCAATATGATTATTCCTTCAAAGAGACATTGAATGACTTTGTTTCTTTGAATATATCAGTTTAGATATCTTTTTTGAACTGGCCAAAGAGCACCTAAATTTCAATCGATCGAAGTCAACATTATATTATATCATAGAAAAATTAGATACAAATACAAAAAAGTTGATCGAAGGAAAATGTTTATTGATAAACAGAGAAATATAATAAATAGAGTGTGATTTTGTGTTAAATACAGAGAATACATGGAACAAAACATAAAATTCATTTATCTAGATGAAACTTGGATATTCGAAAACGGTATTCAAATTCGTCAGTGGACACTAGAAAGGAATCCAGAAGATATGCCGAGTATATTCAAGGATAAAGATAGAAGGTACACTATTTTGAATGCTGGAAGAATTGATGGATTTTCACCTGGATGTGATCTGATTCTTGAAAATGGTAATAATGATAAGAATTACCATGAAACTATGAATGGTGAATTATTTCATGAATGGGTTATTGAAAAATTGAAACCTTCACTGCAAAAGGATGCCCATCAATATCATCAATTATGTCAGCTAATTCAATAAACACACAAATCACTACACTTATACGTGGAAAAAAAGTGTTTAATGAGATTGTTATCTTTGCTCTTGTTTCGTAGACATTTTGAGTTCATTTATTATACTTATACTGTATGGTACCATGTTTACATTCCCTCTGTTAATACTGACATGGAACACATGCTATATTGTTCACAATTCAGAAGTATACTGAATAATTGTAAAATTGCTCATCAACAATAATATTTTCAATAATTCATGGACAATTTTAATGAATGAAAATACAAATTGACATTCTTAAAGTATTCAACACCGAGCACTAAATAATTCACAAATTGGTTTATATATTGACAGTTACAGTACAAATTTCATGTCAAAATTCTTCATGTACTACATATTTTTAACTTTTGTTTCTCTTTTATTTCTTAATATATATAACGTTTTTTCCAATCCATTCACTTGGCTCCGTGCCTGCGAAGTATGAAAAATTTTGTTCTGTTTGTTGCACCACTTCAGCTACCTGCTAGAATTCCATTAATTATCCTTCTTGAATCCTGACATAAAATGGTACTCTTATATGGTTAGAATTTTGCAAGATTTCGAATACCAATAAAGATTGCATGGTCTTGAGTAAAAAATAAATATTTAATTTAATGATCTTCAATTTTCCATAGTTCAGATAATTTCATATGAAAGCATTCCACGATATTTTTGCGCTTTCAAACCTGAATCCCCATTGTCTAATCTTTGTTCAAACTGCAGTCGGAATATTCCGGCTTAATTATTCGATAATTTGTATACTGAACACTTTTTTAGGTTTATATTTATGTTTGATGTTTTATTTCTATGATGAAATTGAAAAGTTTCTTTTTGTAACCAGAAATAAAACCTCGACTAGACGTTCAAGGCCTGCTTCGATGTCGATAATTCTTAAATGAAGTATATCTTCTTTGCGCTAGGTAAGACCATAGATGAGATCATCGGTCAAGAATTTTTCCTAGAATGATTCCGTAGGTTATTTATTCGAAACATCAATCCCAAATCCGCGTCAAAATTTTATGAGAAAAATTAGACAATCCAAAAAAAATTGAAATTACTATAATCTCATGTGACAGATTTCGACATTCGGACATTGAGAAATTACCGGACCTAATAGCATAGAGCCGCCTTCCACGTCTACCCTACGGGTGCAAATGAAATAAACACACACAGCTTCGTCATCTCCTGATCTATTTCCTAACGACCGACTAATTTGTTGGGGATGATGACAACAGGTGGTTTATTCACGTTTTGCATGGTACGCCCCCAAAAATTGCCGAATCATTCATCATAATTTCAACGGCACAAAAAAGCCATCGTCATCCTATAGAGAAGATGTTCATTCATTACATCCTACCTTCGACACTATCTGTTGCTAACTTTGCAATGTCACTAAAAATATCGAATTCGAAAACGTTATAATATACACCTTGTAGCCAACGTAACCGTCATCCGTTCAGAACCAGGGATTCAATTATAAATACATTATACACGAAAATATAATTTTTTGTTCTATATCAAGGCTATCCCGTGTCTGATAACCTTGAAAAACAAATTCTCCACATTATTATACGTATAAAGGTGAATTAATGATTTGGAAAGATTATGCTCAGTCCATAGTTTTGTAAGGAAAACGCTCCCTCCCGACTTTAAAAGAACGATCATTATTCACAAGTCATTTACTTTATTCCCGGAATATTCCACAAAATATCTGAACTCATTCGCCGAGAGAATTAATCGGAAAAACAATTCAAATGAAAATTTTATTGCAAAATGATATTTTTGAGCGCTCGTACAACTTACACGAGGGCTATATCATTTCGTCACGATGTCTGTATTTTTCGAATTTTGAGCCGAAAATGGTCTCAATCGACTATGTTCGACTCACTGATGACGAATCCGTCGGAAAATTCGAGTCTGTCCGTCCGGCCGTCCGTCCGTCCTTCCGTAAGCACGATAACTCTCGAACGGATCAACCTAGAGACTTGAAATTTTCAGTGTAGGTTCAGATCCCAAATGCCTCGGTTAAGTTCGTTAATGAGCAGAATTCCACCAGGGGTTCCGTAAATATGGCCGTTCAAAATTTTGTTCTCCTGATTACTGCGAAACTACAGATTCGATCGAGTTGAAACTTTGCACTCAAATGAAGAATGAGGTGTTTCAGCTACATGTGAAATTTTGTCCAGATCGCATAACCAGAACCATAGAAACCATAGAAAATTGTAACTTTTGAACGGAAACGCCTAGGGACTTGAAATTTTCAGGATAGGTGTGGATCTCGAATGTCGTGATCACGTTCATCTATGAGCAACATTATACACGGGGTTCCGTAAATACGGTCGTTTGAAATTCTGTTTTCTCGATAAATTCGAAACTACGGATTCAATCGAGATGAAATTTTGTATTTTAATCGAGAATGATATATTGAAGCAATATTTTGTCCAGATCGCATGACCAGAACCATAGAAACCATAGAAAATTGTAACTTTTGCACGGAAAGGCCTAGGAACTTGAAATTTTCAGGGTGGGTTTGGAATATCGCGGTCACGTTCATCAATGAGCAAAATGAGACTAGGGGTTCCGTAAATATGGCCGTTCAAAATATTTTTTTCCTGATAGTTTCGAAACTACCGATCGGATTGGAATGAAATTATGCACCTAGCTCAGGAATAATGTATTCAAACTACGTGCAAAATTTTGTCCAGATCGCATCACCAAGACCATAGATACCGTGGAAAATTCTAGCGAATTATCGGAAAAAAATTGATCAGCTGAAGCACCGACATGAAGTCTGGAGTTTCGCCTAAGTTTCAGAATTTTTTTGACAGCAGTCAAAAATTCCTTCAATTGATTTCTAAAACTGGAAAATGCGAATCTGCCTACAAGGTGCATGTACGAGCGCTCAAAAGCTCCTGCCTTCACGGCAGTGCTTTTCGTAATTTTTTTATTTACTCTTTATCAACGATCAATTTTAGTTAGCAAGTTTTGGTCTTTTCAATTATTGTGCATTTTATTCTGAAAAACTCGTGAATGTTATATCCTGTTGGTGATGTTGAGATTTGTTATTTAAATGCAATAAGCAGATGTTCAAAATATTATCGGGAATTGAAGGTACGATAATAATACCTCACCTCTTTCTCAGAATAAAATTGCTTCCAACATAGAAAAGCCGAAGATGAAACTGAGTTTACTCAGTTTTCTGACATTATCTGAGAAACTGTTCGACACAATACAGAATTTGTACAAAGCATATCATTATTGTAACGATTCAATTATTCGGGTGGTTTATGGACCTCTTTAAGATTCTTGGCGTCACGGAATTTGTGGGGTTCTGCGACCTGAAGTTGACAATGACGGTTGGCCGCCAAAATAATAATACGAAGTGCGGAGGGATGTGCCGATGACAATGTTAGAGAAGAGGTGGGCTCACTTTTCTGCAGCATTCATTTTAATTCGCACTACGTGTCCAGACAATAGAATGGAGGAGGGCGTGGTCTATATGGCGCCAAATTCTATTTCGAAACGTTCAATTCGGACTACGCAATATAATATCGGATTATATTCATATTGGTCGAAAAATTATACTGATTCGAAATTTCCATTCATCCATCTGCCCATGTTCATAATGACGTTTTCAATCGGGGATAACGAAGTGTTCATTGAGAAAAACAACTTAAAAAGCACTGCCGTGAAGTCAGGAGCTTTTGAGCGCTCGTACATCCAAGCCTTATGAGAGATGACTGTTACTGATATATTGATGTTTCCATCTGTTTAAATTTTGACTGCTATTCTTGGAGGACATACTCCTTGAATATGGCCACTGCCTCCAACCTTTTTCTTGCGTTTCTCACAAACACTTTCGTATCCTGAAATCGAGATAATTACTTCTATTGCAATTCTAATATATAGTTGTATCCCCTTTCGTTGTATTGAAAGCCCTAATCAAAGAAAAATCCACTTCTCTGTTTTCTTGTCCTCTCCAATTCGCAAACTCTTCGCTACTCCTAAAATAAAAATAATGTTCTTTGACAAATAAATTATGAATTGTTTTCAAATGATATTCATAATTTTTATAACTATACTTGTCTCTTTTCTCAGCAAGAAAAAGACAACACAATATATGTTGGTTCTTGGTTCTTGTCCTTTTGGATGTCCTCATTAAGGATATAGGTATATCTACACGATAGATATACCTATAAAATTACGAAAAGCACTGCCGTGAAGGCAGGAGCTTTTGAGCGCTCGTACATGCACCTTGTAGGTAGATTCGCATTTTCCAGTTTTGGAAACCAATTGAGGAAATTTTTGACAGCTGTCAAACAATTTTTTTAAACTAATATATGCATATACATAATATTGATTATTGAATTCTTGTTTTTTCACCATGACTTTTGAAGAATGGATGGAATATCTATAATGTAAGTATTACAATTATACACTATATTTTGACGTAGATTCAACCTGATCAATAAAAAATTACGAAAAGCACTGCCGAGAAGTCAGGAGCTTTTGAGCGCTCGTACATCCACCTTGTAGGTGGATTCGCATTTTCCAGTTTTAGAAATCAATTGAAGGAATTTTCGACAGCTGTCAAAAAAAATCTCAGACTTAGGCGAAAGTCCAGACTTCATGTCAGTGCTTCAGCTGACCAATTTTTTTTCGATAATTCGATAAAATTTTCTACGATATCTATGGCCTTGGTGATGCGATCTGGACAAAATTTCGCACGAAGTTCGAATACATTATTCCTCAGCTAGGTGCAAAATTTCATTTCAATCCAATCAGTAGTTTCGAAAATATCAGGAAAAAAATATTTTGAACGGCCATATTTACGGAACCCCTAGTCTAATTTCGATCATTGATGAACGTGACCGCGATATTCGCGATCCAAACCCACCCTGAAAATTTCAAGTTCCTAGGCCTTTCCGTTCAAAAGTTACAGTTTTCTATGGTTTCTATGGTTCTGGTCATGCGATCTGGACAAAATGTTGCTTTAATATATCATTCTCGATCAAAATATAAAATTTCATCTCGATCGGATCCGGACTTTCGAAATTATCGAGAAAACAAAATTTCAAACGACCGTATTTACGGAACCCCTAGTATAATTCTGCTCATTAATAAACGTGAACGCGACATTTCAGATCCACACCTATCCTGAAAATTTCAAGTCCCTAGGCCTTTCCGTTCGAAAGTTATGATTTTCTATAATTTCTATGGTTCTGATCATGCGATCTAGAGAAATGTAGCTTGAATATATCATTCTCCATAAGTGTACAAAATTTCGTCACGATCGAATGTGTAGTTTGGAAATTATCAAGAAAACTAAATTTCAAACGACCATATTTACGGAACCCCTAGTATAATTTTGCTCATAAATGAAAGTGATCACGACAATCGAGATCCACACCTATCCTGAAAATTTTAAGTCCCTAGGCGTTTTCGTTCAAAAGTTACAATTTTCTATGGTTTCTATGTGATGCGAGCTGCACAAAATTTTGCATGTAGCTTGAACACCTCATTTTCCATTAGAGTGCAAAATTTTATCTCGATCGAATCTGTAGTTTCAAAGTAATCAGGAAAACAAAATTTCGAGCGGCCATATTTACGGAACCCTTAGGCGGAATTTGCCCAATAACGAACTCAACATCGGCATTCGAGATTCGAACCTACCCTGAAAATTTCAAGTTTCTAGGACATTCCGTTCGAAAGTTATCGTGTATACGGACGGACGGACGGACAGACTCGAATTTTTCGACGGATTCGTCATCAGTGAGTCGAACATAATCGATTGAGACCATTTTCGGTTCAAAATTCGAAAAATACAGACATCGTGACGAAATGAAATTGCCCTCGTGTAAGTAGTACGAGCGCTCAATAACTCAGGTAATAAGCATAAAGTGCTATTATGAAATACCTCCGTAATGATGAATTTTGATGAGGGAAGTGAATAAGAACAAGGATTTTCAGAGTTCCCATTCGCTTTCTGGATTCATACTTTTTGGCAGACTTTGAATCATTCAGAAGATGTGAATTTTCCGTTCACTTCATAATCATGGAATGGTCACTTAATATCACCAAACATGGCAATTTGCCTGAAAAGGCTGCAATTGTTTCTCGGCACGCTGTGCGTATCCTCAATTCCAAATCTTCTACAACTCGGGACTGTGTTTTATATACAAAAAACTTCAAATGTCCCCAGAGGAAAAAATCTGAAGGTGTCAAGTCTGGGGAACGTGGTGGCCATTCAATTGGTCCTCATCTACCAATTTCTCTTGGAAATGATCTGTGAGCCATTTCGTCACCGGATTAAAGTTATGAGGTAAAGCTCCTCGTCAAGTTGATGCTCTAAACTGGCTGTTATAAACGGATCTATTATTTCTTCGAGCAGATTCGAGTAGATATTACCAGTGAGGTGTTCTTCAATTAATATAGGTCCAATAAATGCTTGTTTCAGAATACCAACCAAAACGTTCAGTTCCTTTGGAGATTGTGTATGGCCTTCTCTCACAAGATGTAGGTTTTCATCGCTCCAGTAACGGCTATTCTGCTGGATATTTTGTGTTGAATGCTCGGCATGTTCTTCCGATTACTCGGCCGTCTTATGATTTTCAACATACATCACAAATAAATCAAAGATAATATCATTCGAATAACGTTCCATGGCGAAAAAAGTTTCTTTGCTTCTTAACGATAATAACAATTAACAGCACTGGCCAAGAATTGCAGAGGTACACTTGAAATATCAGGTGATTAACCCATCTGTTAAGGATCTTTTGTGATCGAAAATTAGAACTATGTTTTGGCTCATCATTTCTGCCAAAATTCGTAAGATATAGTGCAATCCCTTCGCGCCAAGGAAACGGTGGCCAACTTAAGTAAAAACATAATATTAATTATTAAATTCTTGTTTTCTCACCATGACTTTTGAAGAATGGATGGAATTTCTATAATCTAAGTATTACAATTATACACTATATTTTGACGTAGATTCGACCTGATCAATAAAAAAATTACGAAAAGCACTGCCGTGAAGGCAGGAGCTTTTGAGCGCTCGTACATGCACCTTGTAGGTAGATTCGCATTTTCCAGTTTTAGAAACCAATTGAAGTAATTTTTGACAGCTGTCAAAAAAATACTGAAACTTAGGCGAAACTCCAGAATTCATGTCAGTGCTTCAGCTGATCAATTTTGTTTCGATAATTCGCTAGAATTTTCTACGGTATCTATGGTCTTGGTGATGCGGTCTGGACAAAATACTGCACGTAGTTTGAATACATTATTACTCAGCTAGGTGCATAATTTCATTCCAATCCGATCAGTAGTTCCGAAACTATCTGGAAAAAAATATTTTGAACGGCCATATTTACGGAACCCCTAGTCTCATTTTGCTCATTGATGAACGTGATCGCGATATTCGCGATCCAAACCCACCCTGAAAATTTCAAGTTCCTAGGCCTTTCCGTTCAAAAGTTACAATTTTCTATGGTTTCTATGGTTCTGGTCATGCGATCTGGACAAATATTGCTTCAATATATCATTCTCGATTGAAATATAAAATTTCATCTCGATCGAATCCGTAGTTTCGAATTTATCGAGAAAATAAAATTTCAAACGGCCGTATTCACGGAACCCCTTGTATAATGTTGCTCATAGATGAACGTGATCACGACATTCGAGATCCACACCTATCCTGAAAATTTCAAGTTCCTAGGCATTTCCGTTCAAAAGTTACAATTTTCTATGGTTCCCATGGTTCTGGTCATGCGATCTGGACAAAATTTCGCATGTAGCTAAAACACCTCATTTTCCATTTGAGTGCGAAATTTCATCTCGATCGAATCTGTAGTTTTCAAGTAATCAAGGAAACAAAACTTTGAACGGCCATATTTACGGAACCCCTGGTGGAATTTGGCCCATTAACGAACTTAACCGAGGCATTTGGGATCCGAACCTACACTGAAAATTTCAAGTCTCTAGGTTGTTCCGTTCGAGAGTTATCGTGCTTACGGACGGCCGGACAAACGGACGGACAGACTCGAATTTTCCGACGGATTCGTCATCAGTGAGTCGAACATAGTCGATTGAGACCATTTTCGGCTCAAAATTCGAAAAATACAGACATCGTGACGAAATGATATAGCCCTCGTGTAAGTAGTACGAGCGCTCAAAAATTACGAAAAGCACTGCCGTGAAGTCAGGAGCTTTTGAGCGCTCGTACATCCACCTTGTAGGTGGATTCGCATTTTCCAGTTTTAGAAATCAATTGAGAGAATTTTCGACAGCTGTCAAAAAAATTCTGAAACTTAGGCGAAACTCCAGACTTCATGTCAGTGCTTCAGCTGACCAATTTTTTTTCGATAATTCGATAAAATTTTCTACGATATCTATGGCCTTGGTGATGCGATCTGGACAAAATTTCGCACGAAGTTCGAATACATTATTCCACAGCTAGGTCATTTCAATCCAATCAGTAGTTTCGAAAATATCAGGAAAAAAATTTTTTGAACGGCCATATTTACGGAACCCCTGGTCTAATTTCGATCATTGATGAACGTGACCGCGATATTCGCGATCCAAACCCACCCTGAAAATTTCAAGTTCCTAGGCCTTTCCGTTCAAAAGTTACAGTTTTCTATGGTTTCTATGGTTCTGGTCATGCGATCTGGACAAAATGTTGCTTTAATATATCATTCTCGATTAAAATATAAAATTTCATCTCGATCGGATCCGGACTTTCGAAATTATCGAGAAAACAAAATTTCAAACGACCGTATTTACGGAACCCCTAGTATAATTCTGCTCATTAATAAACGTGAACGCGACATTTCAGATCCACACCTATCCTGAAAATTTCAAGTCCCTAAGTCTTCCTTTCGAAAGTTATGATTTTCTATGGTTTCTATGGTTCTGGTCATGTAATCTGGAGAAATGTAGCTTGAATATTCCATCCTCCATTAGTATACGAAACTTTATCACGTTCGAATCTGTAGTTTTGAAATTATCAAGAAAACTGAATTTCAAACGACCATATTGACGGAACCCCTAGTATAATTTCGCTCATAGATGAACGTGATCATGACATTCGAGATCCACACCTATCCTCCAAAATTTCAAGTCCCTAGGCGTTTACCTTCAAAAGTTACAATTTTCTATGGTTTCTATGTTTCTGGTCATTCGATCTGGACAAAATTTCATATATAGCTTCAACACCTCATTCTCCATTTGAATGCAAAATTTCATCTCGATCAAATCTGTAGTTTTCAAGTAATCAGGGGAACAAAATTTTGAACGGCCATATTTACAAAACCCCTGGTGGAATTTGGCCCATTATCGAACTCAACTGAGGCATTCGGGAACTGAACCCACGCTGAAAATTTCAAGTCTCTAGGTTGTTCCGTTCGAGAGTTATCGTGCTTACGGACGGCCGGACGGATAGACTCGAATTTTCCGACGGATTCGTCATCAGTGAGTCGAACATAGTCGATTGAGACCATTTTCGGCTCAAAATTAGAAAAATACAGACATCGTGACGAAATGATAAATCCCTCGTGTAAGTAGTACGAGCGCTCAAAAAATGGGTTCCCATTAGTTTTGAGGTTTTTGTTAGGGCTGACGTTAACATCGAAATTGAAATTGAAATCGAAATCGATGTATGTTCAATTGAATTTTTAATCATCGGAGGAGGGGCATTGGCATGTCTTCTGGAAGAAGCTAGGACATTAGAAATCGAAGAGATCGAATCCGTAGTTTCGAAATTATCTTGAAACCAAAATTTCAAACGACCGTATTTACGGAACCCCTAGTTTGATTCTGCTCATTGATAAACGTGAACGCGACATTTCAGATCCACACATATCCTGAAAATTTCAAGTCCCTAGGCCTTTCCGTTCGAAAGTTATGATTTTCTATGGTTTCTTTGGTTCTGGTCATGTGATCTGGAGAAGTGTAGCTTGAATATATCATTCTTCATCGTCGTTTCAAAGTAATCAGGAGAACAAAATTTTGAACGGCCATATTTACGGAACCCCTGGTGGAATTTGGCCCATTAACGAAATTAACCGAGGCATTTGGGATCTGAACCTACACTGAAAATTTCAAGTCTCTAGGTTGTTCCGTTCGAGAGTTATCGTGCTTACGGACGGCCGGACGGACAGACTCAAATTTTCCGACGGATTCGTCATCAGTGAGTTGAACTCTATCGTTTGAGACCATTTTCGGCTCAAAATTCGAAAAATACAGACATCGTGACGAAATGATATAGCCCTCGTGTAAGTAGTACGAGCGCTCAAAAATTATTATGAATCTGAAGAATAAATTAAAATCATTCAACCCATTCAAACCTCTGAGCTTCCGAAGCTCTGAGCTTCTGAGGGGTCTCACATAGACCTAGGAGAGTCGGGATATAAATAGCGCTCAAAAACGATTGTTGGTATCATTTCTGGTGAAACCGGAGGTCAAACGAATCTGGAATTCTTTCCAAGAATTCATCTCTTCCAACAAAGCTTAACTATAACATTTCAAGTGCTCATCTCGAGTCTTTCTTTGAAATATTCTAACCAAGGGTCTTTTTGGATTACCCTGTATAGATCACGTTAACTCCTAGAGATATAATATGTCCAGTTTATCGATGATTTTTGAGCGCTCGTACTACTTACACGAGGGCTATATCATTTCGTCACGATGTCTGTATTTTTCGAATTTTGAGCCGAAAATGGTCTCAATCGACTATGTTCGACTCACTGATGACGAATCCGTCGGAAAATTCGAGTCTGTCCGTCCGTCCGGCCGTCCGTCCGTCCGGCCGTCCGTCCGGCCGTAAGCACGATAACTCTCGAACGGATCAACCTAGAGACTTGAAATTTTCAGTGTAGTTTCAGATCCCGAATGCCTCGGTTAAGTTCGTTAATGGGCCAAATTCCACCAGGGGTTCCGTAAATATGGCCGTTCAAAGTTTTGTTTCCCTGATTACTTGAAAACTACAGATTCGATCGAGATGAAATTTTGCACTCGAATGGAAAATGAGGTGTTTTAGCTACAAGCGAAATTTTGTCCAGATCGCATGACCAGAACCATGGAAACCATAGAAAATTGTAACTTTTGAACGGAAATGCCTAGGGACTTGAGATTTTCAGGATAGGTGTGGATCTCGAATGACGTGATCACGTTTATCTATGAGCAACATTATACAAGGGGTTCCGTAAATACGGTCGTTAGAAGTTTTGTTTTCTCGATAAATTCGAAACTACGGATTCGATCGAGATGAAATTTTGTATTTTAATCGAGAATGATATATTGAAGCAATATTTTGTCCAGATCGCATGACCAGAACCATAGAAACCATAGAAAATTGTAACTTTTGAACGGAAAGGCCTAGGAACTTGAAATTTTCATGGTGGGTTTGGATCGCGAATATCGCGGTCACGTTAATCAATGAGCAAAATGAGACTAGGGGTTCCGTAAATATGGCCGTTCAAAATATTTTTTTCCAGATAGTTTCGGAACAACTGATCGGATTGGAATGAAATTATGCACCTAGCTGAGGAATAATGTATTCAAACTACGTGCGAAATTTTGTCCAGACCGCATCACCAAGACCATAGATACCGTAGAAAATTCTAGCGAATTATCGAAACAAAATTGATCAGCTGAAGCACTGACATGAATTCTGGGTTTCGCCTGAGTTTCAGAATTTTTTTGACAGCTGTCAAAAATTCCTTCAATTGGTTTCTAAAACTGGAAAATGCGAATCTACCTACAAGGTGCATGTACGAGCGCTCAAAAGCTCCTGCCTTCACGGCAGTGCTTCTCGTAATTTTTTTAGTTATTCTATTGTCAGGTTCGAAATACAAATGACAGTTGTTATTTTGACGATACTCGACATAATTTCGAACAGAGCAAATCCTATTTAATTTTCCCACATTCAACTCAGCAAACAAATTAATATCTACGTTTATGATGTTCGATATTTTGGTCAATGGTTCGAATTCTTCGGGAAACAAAAGTTCGAATTCTTCAAACCTAGGAATGTAAAGATCCAAAGGACATGAGAGGTGAACAGCCCCTAATACATTTTTTATTATTGGTAACAATAAAACTGGCATATTTATCCGTGAACGTGGGCCGTATTATTTTATATAAACCTGGCATTTCAGCTTAACGGCATCGGAATAAATTGCAATAACAAGGAACAATTGTTTATATGCGCGAGAATAACCCACGTGACTGGACCTTATTATCCCATAAACACTGCAGTTGGCCATTGTGCGTACACCCTAAGCGTAGTCTGATTATGGACTGAGGCTACAAGCCGTTCGCGGACCTCTCGCGATTTGTTGTGGCTCGTTACGCCTGTTCGCCGTCAAGAACTATCTCGGATGACATTTTATATTTGATAAATTATCATATTCAAATATCCTGGAAACAATTGCCGTATCATCCAATCTACTGTTTTCGCAGTTTTCAGAGCGGCCGCCTGAAGAATAAATGAAAGAAGTTTCATTCATAACACGACACAGTTACCAAGAAGTTTACCTAAATTTTCAATACCATCATTTCGAATGAATTCGTTATTTATACAACTCTCAAGGATATCCAGACATTTCAGTTGGTTCGCAAATACAATTGGAAAACTAACATCCGTTTCCGTTCCCTTCAACCTTCTTCATCAAAGAGTTATAAATTCCCATACTTCGCATCACGAGTAGAAAATACATTAATGTATATATGAGAGTGGTCAAGTACGTACCGGACCACGCACAGTGAAGGGTTCTGTAGTAATGGCGTCAAAATATCTCAAGAAATACACAACATATTCAAAAATAAAATCAATTTTCGTGAAAAGTATTTTTCACTCAATTTTTTGTTACATCCATCAGTGTCAAGCATGGCCACTGCTTCAAAGAAGATATCTGCCTTCCTTATCATATTATTATATATTACAAGGATTCCGTTTTCGCCGTTGAAAAACCCTAAATTGAGATTGTACAATATTTCCTCATTACCTAATTTTATGGTATTTTAATATATTTTGTCAATTTTTTTTCAATTAGCTACTGCCCCAACGGGTGATCTCAGTCACGGTATTTCACTAACGGTTTCAAAAAATGAGTAGGTATTCTATGCTCTACTTCAAGCCAATAATGGACCTAAACATTCAGGTTGGACTCACAGGGACAGCTGAAGAATTAGTTCTGGAATTCAATTACGTCCGTCCCTCCCTTCGTAAACTTTCGAAAGAAACGGACTAGAGTTTTAAAATTTTCAGGATATGTTTGAGGTGACAATGCGCCGATTGAGTCCGTAACTTTATTGTAAGCTAACGAAGGTTCCAGTGAAATTTCGTTGAGGGGATCATATCACTAGAGGAACTTTTGAAAATTTTGGTAAATCAGAAGATGTTCGCCATATCCTTCTAAAATTTTGTGTCTATTAAAAAAAAAACGAAAAAAAAAAACACCACAAACGCGGGTCTCATTTTAAGGGTGTGAATGAAGATATTTTAAGGGTGTGAATGAAGATTATTTAAAGATCCTATTTTACGATGTGTATAGGGTAGTCAAAAGCACAATTCATAATTATTTTCATATGTACAGAGTGTTCAGAAACGAAGATTTAGACCAAAGTTACACTCTTTTCAATGTAACAGCCTGTATATTACCTCAAAAATGGAATGGCAGGTCCAATAATGATTAGTTTCTTCAGAACACTTCATACCTTCAGAAGCACCATTCACGAGAAAATGGCAAAAAATTGAAAATATGGAGTTTTTCAATTGGTAATTAATGAAGAAACCGATACAGACAATGTTTTTCCGAGAAGACATATTGGCAGCTCCAATGCATAAAAAAAAAATTTTAACTCTGGATTATACAGAGTGATCATATTCAATATTCAAACAGTAAACTATTTCTTCTATTCAATGTGAAAAAACAAAAAACTAATTCGAAGCAGGTTCATAAACAAAATATTTGAATAATTGACTTACATACTTACTATATCTATAACAGAACTACATAAATTAGAGAAACAAAAACAACTATTATCACAAATCAATCAATTAAAAATCTACATGAACTGGTCGAATGATCCCCCATATTTTTCGATGCACAAACGAATTCGTTTAAGAAAAGAGTTGTTAATATCACTGAATACTCGAGGAGTAATGTTCTTCAACGCGTCTTTTATTTTCTTTCCATGTCCTAGGAGTTGTGACTCCCATATGCAATGTTTTTGATATAACCCAAAAAAAAACCGGAGATGTTAAATCTGGTGACCTCGCAGGCCATTTTGTCAACTTAAATAAAACGGAGAAACAAATCGTATGAATTGCAACTACAGCCAGTCAATATGAATGAATTCTCTGAGATTTTATATGCGACTGTCAAATCAGTCATCTATGATTATCACTACTCATAATAGTTGGTTTACTAGTTTTGAATTAAAAATCGAAAATTTCTGAAAAACTATATGGTTTAGGTGTAGAAAAACCTGATAAAGTTTCGAGTTTGATTTTTACGTTCAACAAGATATAGAAAAAAATTTGAAAAGCACTCCTGCGATGTCAGGAGCTTTTAAGAGCTCATTCATCCACCTTGTAGATAGATTCGCCTCCAGTTTCAGAAATCAATTGGAAACATTTTGACAGCTATCAAAAAAAATTTCAAACTAAGGCGAAAATCCAGACTTCACGTCAGTGCTTCAGGTGACCAATTTTTTTCGAAAATTCTTTAGAATTTTCTACGGTATCTATGGTGTTGGTAATGCGATCTGGACAAAATTTCCCACTTAGTTTGAATACATTATTCTTCATCTATGTGCAATGTGTGTATGTTCCAATCCAATGAGTAGTTTCGAAATTACGGATTGCCTAGTCTAATTTTGATCATTGATGATAATGTTATAGTTATAATTTTCTATGTTTTCTCTGGTTCTAGTCATGCGATCTGGAAAAAATGTAGCTCGAATATATCATTCTCCATTAAATACAAAATTTCGTCACGATCGAATCCATAGTTTTAAAATTATCAAGAAAAAAAATTAAACGACCATATTTACGGAATCCCTAGTCTTGTTCTGCTCATTGATAGACGTGACCGCGACATTCGAGATCCACACCTATCCTGAAAATTTCAAGTCCCTAGGGCTTTCCGTTCGAAAGTTACAATTTTCTATGGTTCTGGTCATGCGATTTGGACAAAATTTCGCATGGATCTTGAAATCCTCCATCCGAGTGCAAAATTTCATCTCGATCGAATCTGTAGTTTCGAAGTAATCAGGAGAACAAAATTTCGAACAGCCATATATCGTGAACCCCAGGTCGAATTTTGCCCAATAATGAACTCAACTGTGGCATTCGAGATTCGAACCTACCCTGGAAATTTCAAGTTTCTAGGACGTTCCGTTCGAGAGTTATCGTGCTTACGGCCGGACGGACGGACAGACTCGAATTTTCCGACGGATTTGTTATTAGTGAGTCGTACTCTATCGATTGAGACCATCTCCTCAAAAAGGAAAGAATAGTTTCGATAGCAAGAGCTGTCAAAAAATTCTTTAATTGGTTTCTAAAACTGGAGAATGCGCGTAAAAAATCAGGTAAATCAAACAATTTATTCAGAAATTGGAATTCATCGGCGGAAATATCAATTTGCAATCGTAATGTCGATGGCCTTCTTCAGTTGTGATAATGACATAGACGTCGAATGCTCACCATTCTCCATGAAATGAATCACACGTTATAATGTAGAACGCATAAAGTTCGAACAATCGATTTACCGGTTCTCGTGTTCGTAATTACTCGAGGCAGCGTATGTGTTCGGAAATCAGCAGGTCCGTTCATCTCGATAATTTGTATTCGAGAGATGTTCCCATGGGCCTTGACCAGGGCCGTAACTCATATCTCCTAAAAATGTTCATAGCCGTGGTACAGGACGAGTAGGAAGGAACCGTACTTAATCACGAGGGGAAGTTCATGAAGTAGGCGTTTTAAAATAAAAAATTGAAAAGTTTGGAGCTTCTGAACGCTCGTTCATCCACCTTGTAGGTAGATTCTCATTTTTTTTCGATAATTCGCAAGAATTTACTGCGGTATCTATGATCTTGGAAAAAATTTCGCCCATAGTTTGAATACATTATTCTTCATCTACGTGCAAAATTTCATTCCAATCCAATCAGTAGTTTCGAAATTATTAGGGAAAAAATATTTTTAACGGCCAAATTTACGGAACGCCTAGACTAATTTTGATCATTGATAAACGTGACCGCGACATTCGAGATCCACACCTATCCTGGAAATTTCAAGTCCCTAGGCATTTCTGTTCGAAAGTTATAAAATTTCCATGGTTTCTATGGTTCTGGTCATGCGATCTGGACAAAATCGCATGAAGCTTGAACACGTCATTCTCTATCGAAGTGCAAAATTTCATCTCGATCGAATCAGTAGTTTCGAAGTAATCGGGAGAACCAAATTTCGAACGATCCTGTTTACGGAACCCCTGGTGGAATTCTCCCCATTAACAAACTCAACTGCGGCATTCGGGAACTGAACACACACTGAATATTTCAAGCCTCTAGGTCGTTCCGTTCGAAAATAATCGTGCTTACAGACGGACGGACGGACAGTGTGTCGAACCTTTTCGATTGAGACCATTTTCGGCTCAAAATTCGAAAAATACAGACATCGTGACGAAATGATATAGCCCTCGTGTAAGTAGAACGAGCGCTCAAAAACGGAATGTTTTCAATATTAGTATTAGTATCATACCTTTTTGTGCGCGCTTATTTCTTCGAACAACAGCGTTATCATTTTGACTAAATGTCTGTGGTTTCCTAAGTTCGAGCCGCTAGTGGTATTAATATTTTCTCGAAAAAAATTTAGAAAAGCACTGCCGTGAAGGCAGGAGCTTTTGAGCGCTCGTACATGCACCTTGTAGGTGGATTCGCATTTTCCAGTTTTAGAAATCAATTGAAGGAATTTTCGAAAGCTGTCAAAAAAATTCTGAAACTTAGGCGAAATTCCAGACTTCATGTCAGTGCTTCAGCGGATCAATTTTTTTTCGATAATTCGCTAGAATTTTCTACGGTATCTATGGTCTTGGTGATGCGATCTGGACAAAATTTTGCACATAGTTTGAAAACATTATTCCTCAGCTAGGTGCAAAATTTCATTCCAATACGATCAGTAGTTTCGAAACTATCAGGAAAAAAATAGTTTGAACGGCCATATTTACGGAACCCGTAGTCTTATTTTGCTCATTGATGAACGTGACCGTGAAATTCGCGATCCAAACCCAACCTGAAAATTTCAAGTCCCTAGGCCTTTCCGTTCGAAAGTTATGATTTTCTATGGTTTCTATGGTTCCGGTCATGCGATCTAGAGAAATGTAGCTTGAATATATCATTCTCCATTAGTATACAGAATTCCGTCACGATCGAATCTGTAGTTTGGAAATTATCAAGAAAACTAAATTTCAAACGACTATATTTACGGAACCCCTGGTATAATTTTGCTCATAGATGAAAGTGATCACGACAATCGAGATCCACACCTATTCTGAAAATTTCAAGTCCCTAGGCGTTTCCGTTCAAAAGTTACCATTTTCTATGGTTTCTATGGTTCTGGTGATGCGAGCTGGACAAAATTTCGCATGTGTGTTCAAGCTGAACACCTCATTTTCCATTAGAGTGCAAAATTTCATCTCGATCGAATCTGTAGTTTCAAAGTAATCAGGAAAACAAAATTTCGAGCGGCCATATTTACGGAACCCCTCGGCGAATTTTGCCCAATAACGAACTTAACCGCGGCATTCGAGATACGAACCTACTCTAAAAATTTCAAGTTTCTAGGTCATTCCGTTCGAGAGTTATCGTGTATACGGCCGGACGGCCGGCCGGACGGACGGACGGACGGACGGACAGACTCGAATTTTTCGACGAATTTGTCATCAGTGAGCCGAACCTTGTCGTTTGAGATCATTTTCGGCTCAAAATTCGAAAAATACAGACATCGTGACGAAATGATATAGCCCTTGTGTAAGTAGTACGAGCGCTCAAAAACAATGATACAATTCTTCAAATGAGATCACACATGCGCATTATTAAAACTTATTGGTCGATCATTGAGAAAAACCTTTCAAGCCAAGGATTCCATCCTGTGTGTGCTTTCATTCGCTCTTGAACAGTGCATCCGCTTCGCTAAAGAAAAAGTTGCTGTATCTGAAGACATTGGCTTCATCGGAAATAAAAATGTTATCGAAAAGGTTTTTGCTGATTTGGTTAAGAAACGACTGGGAAAAAGCTACCCAACAAGGAAAATCCACCGCTAAAACTTTTAGCAGACCAAACGATATGGATAAAATTTGATATTTTTGAGCGCTTGTACTACTTACACGAGGGCTATATCATTTCGTCACGATGTCTGTATTTCTAGAATTTTGAGCCGAAAATGGTCTCAATCGACTATGTTCGACTCACTGATGACGAATCCGTCGGAAAATTCGAGTCTGTCCGTCCGTCCGGCCGGCCGTAAGCACGATAACTCTCGAACGGAACAACCTAGAGACTTGAAATTTTCAGTGTGGGTTCAGTTCCCGAATGCCTCGATTGAGTTCGTTAATGGGCCGAATTCCACCAGGGGTTCCGTAAATATGGCCGTTCAAAGTTTTGTTTCCCTGATTAGTTGAAAACTACAGATTTGATCGAGATGAAATTTTGCACTCAAATGGAAAATGAGGTGTTCAAGCTACATGTGAAATTTTGTCCAGATCGCATGACCAGAACCATAGAAACCATAGAAAATTGTAACTTTTGAACGGAAACGCCTAGGGACTCGAAATCTTCAGGATAGGTGTGGATCTCGAATGTCGTCGTCACGTGCATCTATGAGCAACATTATTCTAGGGGTTCCGTAAATATAGTCGTTCGAAATTTAGTTTTCTTGATAATTTCAAAACTACAGATTCGATCGTGACGAAATTTCGTTTACTAATGAAGAATGATATATTCAAGCTACATTTCTCCAGATCACATGACCAGAACCATAGAAACCATAGAAAATAATAACTTTCGAACGGAAAGGCCTAGGGACTAGAAATTTTCAGGATAGGTGTGGATCTGCAATGTCGCGTTCACGTTTATCAATGAGCTGATTTATACAAGGGGTTCCGTAAATACGGTCGTTTGAAATGTTGTTTTCTCGATAATTTCGAAACTACGGATTCGATCGAGATGAAATTTGGTATTTTAATCGAGAATAATATCAAAGCAATATTTTGTCCAGATCGCATGACCAGAACCATAGAAACCATAGAAAATTGTAACTTTTGAACGGAAAGGCCTAGAAACTTGAAATTTTCAGGTTGGGTTTGGATCGCGAATATCACGGTCACGTTCATCAATGAACAGAATTAGACTGGGGGTTCCATAAATATGGCCGTTCAAAATATTTTTTTCCTGGTAGTTTCGAAACTACTGATCAGATTGGAATGAAATTATGCACCTAGCTGAAGAATAATGTATTCAAACTACGTGAAAAATTTTGTCCAGATCGCATCACCAAGAATATAGATACCGTAGAAAATTCTAGCGAATTATCGAAAAAAAATTGATCAGCTGAAGCACTCACATGAAGTCTGGAGTTTCGCCTAAGTTTCAGAATTTTTTTGACAGCAGTCGAAAATTCCGTCTATTGATTTCTAAAACTGGAAAATGCGAATCTACCATGTGTATGTACGAGCGCTCAAAAGCTCCTGCCTTCACGGCAGTGCTTTTCGTAATTTTTTTCATTATTTGATATATCTTATGATATGAAGACGTAGGCTCTAGTGAGCTGGAATAACTCTCGGACAGAGGATTGTGGAGCATCTCGCCTTGTTCCTTCATTATATTAACCAATTATGAAATCCTTTTTGATCAATCTCTATACATATATTATTTCAAACCAACAGTACCGCACGCTTTGAATATTTCGACCATTCATTCCTGAAGTATGTTTTATATATTTTACTAGCTGACCCGGCAAACGTTGTTTTGCCATATCTCTCCCTTTTTTC
Source organism: Aphidecta obliterata (assembly GCA_963966015.1). Lineage (NCBI taxonomy): Eukaryota > Metazoa > Arthropoda > Insecta > Coleoptera > Coccinellidae > Aphidecta > Aphidecta obliterata. The sequence continues at coordinate 4,892,041 of OZ014432.1, forward strand.
GCAATTTCAAAATTGCTCGAGGCCTTCGGCCTCTCTTACCTTAGGAAAGCTCGTTTCTCCCTCTCGAAAACGCGAGGGGGCGCTTCGCGCCCCCGGTCTCTCCCTTTTTTCGCAATTTCCAAATTGCTCGAGGCCTTCGGCCTCTCGTTGTTCTGGCTATTAAAAAATAAGGGTTGATCGTAGAAGGGTGAAAATTGGGGATTGTATGTATTTTTGTATGTTGTATCATAAAAAAATAGAAATTAGAAATTTCGTCTGAAAAATAAAAAAAAAAAATTTCGGGGTGGACTACCCCTAACATTTAGGGGGATGAAAAATAGATGTTGGCCGATTCTCATAGATACCGGATAAGCACAAAAAATTTCATCAAAATCGGTCAAGCCGTTTCGGAGGAGTATGGCAACGAAAACTGTGACACGAGAATTTTATATATTAGATATTCGCCACTGATTGTCTCATAAAATTCGAGCAAAACTATTTTTTGTTTGGATATTGCTCTCCTAGTGCTCAAACAACGATTATCGGACTATTAACCTCAAGTGGAATGCCGCCTTCTCAATTAAGTGGAGAAGACGATGAATGAAAACCAGAAAAATGCTTTCTGATATAATATCTTGGATAAAGGCAAGATAAAGAGTTTATTTCCGAAAGAAAAGTAGAAAACGAGATGTGAATAAAGATTTAAAAAGCAATCATGTGGAATCAGGAGCTTTTGCGCGCTTTTTTCTATGAACAAAAACGGCCTTGAGTGTTTTCTGTTATTATAACAAATACTGTCCTGTCAAGTTATTTTGTATATTGAATATATCAGAAAAACAGCTAGAAAACTGAATTTCCACATATCTCATTTATTCGATGCCAACAATAAAAAGTTTTTGAGATACCTAGATTTTTTAAACTTCTAGTGATATTTATTTTCACGAAAATTCAAATGAATCTGCGTGTTGTTATTTTAGAACTAACTACAAAGTTTAAATTCGATCGTATTGGTATTTTTCGAATTATTGAGGAGGAAACAATTCAGATGGCCATGGATCAGAGATCACAATCAGTTGAAATAAAGTGAAAAAATAGTTTTTTGTAGAAGATAATTTGTAACATTCGAATAAACGGCGCTCTAAAACCTTCTGATTCAGCGAGAAATTCAAACAACAAGTTATGGCGGTTATTTGTGACGTATTATATATCTGAACTACGTTTGGCAAATCAACCGCGAAAAACTTTCTGTCAAGTCATATCCGGGCGCAATTTCCTCGATGATAAAAGAGGATAATCAACCAAATTTGTTCCAATTGAAGAAGATTTGCAAGCTAGAACGCGATAAGAGAGAATTAGATACAAGTCTCTAAATATCGGCAAACTTCCTCTGAATGAAAGATTTTATGATTCCCATTGAATGTACTTGTTTCCCTTCAGAGGATAGAGCATTATATCCAATGCTACATTCACACGGACAAATATTAGAACAGTAGTTTCGATTTTGGCGACCAATCAACCACCATTTTTGGAATCAATTACTCAGGTTAAACACTGTTCGTGATCCTCCAACCACATCATCGATCATCGGATATGCGTCTCTAACAAGTATGTTTCGGATCCTTTGTACATAATACAAAAATTTTTCGTGGAAGATTGACACGTGTCAATACAGCTCCCCAAATAGTATCAAAAAGGCTAACTGAATATTCGCATTCGGGCTAGCGACGAATAAAGTAGATACATAAACAAAATTTTTGCTTGAATCCACAAGAAAGGAAAATTTCAATTATCATAGAACCAAAAAATATCGCAAGTGTAACAGTCTTCCATTCGTTGGTTGATGATATTCTCAAATGCTATTCAAATGTGCATAGTACTTACTGAATGGACCAACATCTCATCGATACTACCTACGGCACTGACCTGCAAAAAAAAATTATTTTTCAGTAATTTTGGAATGCAGAGACTTCATTACTTTCTTCCGATTGCAATCTTTTCCAATAACTCGGTTTCTCCTCAAAAAATATGTGAAAGTCGTGAATCCGAACGAGATTGCTATCGGCATTAACCGTTCGTTATTTCAGCAAAATCCACGTCATTAACGATACCAGAAATTATGTTCTCTCTCAGAAAGAACACTTGATACTGAACATATTCAATCACAGACACAACCAAAATTTGATATCGGAAGAAACTCTGAAAGCTCCTTATGATAGTCCACCATTGAAAATAGCTCTGGCAATATTTTTCAGAAAAAGAAAAATATGGTAGCAATATATTCAGATCTTCCAAATATAATCTCAAATGATTGAACTAGTCCGAAACATTATAAGTATGAATATGAAAAGTTATCTTTATATATAGAATTACGTGTCAAGTTGTTTGTCCGGAATGAACCCCTATAATACTGAACCGGTTTTAATCAAATTTTGCACACTGTGTGCAGTTTGATCCAACTTACAAGATAGGATAGTTTATAGCTCAATTTATAGTTGCAATATTTTCTTATTGCAAATTGTTTGTTTATTATTCATTACTGATAATTATCCACGTGGCAACATGGGGCTCAAATCGACGACGGGAGATCGCGTCCCCACTACACCGATCAGTCGACCAAAACGATATCGTGTGGGGAGTGATGCCAAGTTTCTAGGTCTTTCTTAAAACTGAAGAAATTTGGAACTGTTTCAGAACTGGGAAATAATACAAAATGTTCATAGAATTCGTGACTGTCAAGAATGTAGAATAATGTCAGTGATAAAAAATGATTGACATATATATTTGTTCTCAAATTTAAATGCGATTGATTTTATTTTGCGAACTGTGTGCAGTTTGATCCAACTTGAGAGATAAGGGTAGCTTCGGCATAAAGAACTGTGTCGGCGGAGACTGTCCAAGTGATTGCTGGCTTCCCACCAAATTGACCTAATGGTGCCACCTTTATACCATAGGAGGAGCACTAGCAGGCAATCGACGTATAGCAGGAGGGAGGACACTGAGAAAATGGCAGGAGAGATGAGATGGTGGAGGGCAAAATGCCGCTTGGACGCGCAGGCTGATCAGGAATCTGAAGCAGTGGATCCAATGTGAGAATAAAACGACCGGGTACCATTTTACGCAATTTTTGACAGGGCATGGATCTTATGGTACCTTTACTAAGAGGATGGAATGGGATGATCTGTCATGCATACCACGTTGAAGACGTACCTCAGATCAGATGAACGGAGGAAAGGAACGCACTGGTTGGAAAGATAGGTCGCTTACCACTAGTTGAGTATATAATAGAGAAAATGATACAGCATGAAGGATATTGGAAGGCGTCCGCATTCATCGGGTATCATCGAAGTACGAACCGGGATGTCTTTTCCGGAGGTCCTCGCAACAGATTTATTTTCACAACCCGAAAAAGAAGGGTTAGGATAGGGTTAGGTTAGGCTTAAGTTAGGGGTAGGTTAGGATTAATGATAATAATTCCACTTTATTGAATATTTCACTACAATTCAATTCAACGTATACTTTAGCCACAGCAAGGCGTGGCCGGGTCTGCTAGTAAATTAGACAAGAGAATTTCGTTGGATTATGAAATGAGAACAATCATTTGTATGGAATTAAGAGTTTCAAATTAGTGATCGGTGGTGGCGACAGAATATTACAAAATGTAGACTTCGCTCGCCAACAGCCAGAGATCACCGCCTTTTTCATGCATATCTCAATGAAAAATGTGGCCTATCATCTTGGATTAGAGATTGTGCTTACTTGTGGAAGAAGAAGGAGTGCCGGGTGCTCTCAGAATACTACGTATAGGGCACATGAAGTTTATGTTTATGTTACTGAGATACATTGAGGATGGAGTTCGTTATTACCCCAAAAGACTTCATGCCTGTTGAATATGATTCTAGTGTGAATTCTTGAGGCGTAGAGCAAACAAGCTTACTTAAGTTCGAATACGTTGTAACCGTGGTATCGGACGAAACATTGGCCCCGATACCCTCGTAGGGGATGACGAACCAAATGAGGGAATAAGTTGATGGATAGAAAACAAAGCAGGAAATTCACCTAGTATCACAAATATACAAGGAAAAAGACTAGTTGAAAATCTTATTGCGTATTTGGAGGAAGAATCGCTCATTTTATTGATTTCGAAGATCAAAGTTTGACTACTTACAGGTTTACCTACTTCTACGGCGCTGTGAGATAACACCTACAGAAAATGAACAAACATTACACACATTACACTAGACTTATTTTTTGTTCTCTCTCGATACAATAATGATTTCTTAGATGATTACAAAAAACTTAAGCGATCTTATGATTGGTCATTGTGTTCCCAAAGATGAAAAAAATATAATAATATTATTGAAAAAGCTGACAATAAAACTAAGGCTGTCTGGAATATAATTAAAGATGTTACAAACTGTAGTAGAAAGGCTCCCTATAAATACTCATCAAAATTAACTAGTCAAAGTAACACCAATGAAATATATGAACTTGCAAATGAATTCAACAAACTCTTTACTAAGGTCGTAACAAGGCCTAGGCCAGATTCGCAAATAGCCTACGAGAGAGATGAGAATATCACCAAGTCCTTTTACTTGTTTGAAGTAGATGAAAATGAGGTACTTTCTGTTGTGAAGAGTATGAAGAACAAATTGTCAACTGTGTACCGAAACCAATGTGACCATTGCTTGGTACCGCTTGCTTCCTAATTGTGTATATCGGGTATGTTGTGCTGCCGACCGCTAGGCAATGTTACGAGAGGATAGTTATCCCAAGAATCCAACGTTGCCACATGTTATGACAGACGTTTTGGAGCAGAGAATTTGTAATCGTGATGTAGGGAAACAATTATTTTAATTTAACTTAACCTAACCAAACCTAACCTAATAATTAATGAGCGAGAAATAATCAATAATAATTTTTTATGTGATTACAAATTCTCTGCTCCAAAACGTCTGTCATAACGTGTGGCAACGTTGGATTCTTGGGATAACTATCCTCTCATGGCAATGTTTTGCGTCTCAATTGTTTGACGTTAGGCTTATTCGTTTACCTTTTTTTGTCGGTTCTTATCTGCGAGCGTCGTGTGCGAATGAAGCAGATCATTAGATTGACTTTGCTTGTAATGAAGTTGATTTCTTTAGTGTGAACCAGAAAGAATATAACCGATTATCATAAATTTTATAAGTTTATTGAGATTGGATTCAGGTCATTCTTTTAGGTATGTTTATGTTTCATTGAATTTCCTTTTCTTATTTGTCATTCTTTTAGAAATGAATCTTTGAATCCAACATTATTGAATTCCTTCATCCATTTGGCCAACTCCGACGACCCTGATTAAGATTACAGTACAACTGGATATGACGATATTCCTCTTAACGTATTAAAACATCATTTGTCAGACATTGTCAAGCCACTTTGCTATATTTTAAATTGTTCCTTCAAAACCGGAATCTTTCCTGATGCTCTAAAAATTACATTAGTCAAACCTTGCCATAAAAGAGGTGACCTTGATGACTTAAAAAACTACAGACCTATTAGCTTAATAACATCATTCGCTAAAATATTTGAGAAAACTCTCGCAAGTCGTCTTGTGAACTTCTTCAGAAAATTCAAGATTTTATCCAGCAATCAACACGGATTTACTAAAGGTAAAAGCACAGAAACTGCAATATTCGAATTCACGCAAAGATTATACTCATCTCTTGAGGAGGACTTGATTCCAGCAGGATTATTTGTGGATCTTTCTAAAGCGTTTGACTCTGTTAATCATCATCTACTTTTGCGTAAACTAGAGAAGAAGGGAATTAGAGGCATACCTCTCAAACTGATAGAGAGTTATCTTAGTAACAGAAAGCAAATTGTGGTTTTGGACATGAATGGTGAGAAGTTTCTGTCATCGGAGGAAATCTTACTCGTTGGGGTACCTCAGGGTACTATCGTGGGACCTATACTTTTTATAGTCTATGACGACGATCTCCCAGAGGTTTTAGAAATGAAGGCTTTCGAGCTTCGAGAAAATACCCCCAGCGAGGCTAATGCAGAAGATCTTCTGGAGAGGGAGGCGGATGATCAACCAGAGGCAGACAATCAACTAGAGGCTAGTCCACAGGATCCTCTGGAGAAGGAGGCTGACAATCAACCAGTACTGACCCTCGACCAAATTGATGTAAAAGCAATTTTGTATGCTGATGATACCAACGTAGTTTTATCGTCAGATAATTTTGAATTTATACATGAAGGCCTTCTAACTGTTCTATTTAAAATTGAGGAATGGTGTAGCGTTAATACTTCAAATCTTAACGCTGATAAAACCAAGATAGTCTTCTTCCCAAACATAAGATCGAATAAGACCTATCCAAAATGTATCAAAGCAAAAGACTATAATATACCAACCAGTGCTAGTACGAAGCTTCTAGGTATATTAGTGGATGAACACCTTAGTTGGGAGCAACATTGTGATACACAAGCTTCTAAATTGAACTCTGTGATCCACACGATGAGGGCTGTAAGAAATCAAGTTGATTTCAGCACATTAATGACCATCTATTTTGCGAACTTCCAGTCTCTTTTATCATACGGCATTATCTTTTGGGGTCCCAGTTCACAAGCCAATCACATATTCGTCATTCAGAAACTGGCTATTAGAACAATACTAAATATGAATTTCAGGACATACTGTAGAAGAAGGTTTAAATCTAATAACATCTTAACGCTCCCAGGTCTATGTATTTATAGAATTTTACTTTTTTTTCGAAAACATCCATATTACTTTGAGGAATATAAAAATTGTAACTTAACTAGGAGAACTTATGAATATTTTTTTCCAATTCATAAATATTCAAACACTGAACAGAGCACGTTATATATGGGTATAAAATTGTATAATCTTCTCCCACTAAGTATAAGAAGGATATCTATGTACAATGCATTCGGGAAGTCAATATTTTCATTCATTTTAAATTGTGAACCTTATACTTTTGGTGAATTTGTGGATTTCTGTAAGAAAAAATTACGAAAAGCACTGCCGTGAAGGCAGGAGCTTTTGAGCGCTCGTACATGCACCTGGTAGGTAGATTCGCATTTTCCAGTTTTAGAAATCAAGAAGGAATTTTCGACAGCTGTCAAAAAAATTCTGAAACTTAGGGGAAACTTCAGACTTCATGTCAGTGCTTCAGCTGATCAATTTTTTTTCGATAATTCGCTTGAATTTTTTACGGTATCTATGGTCTTGGTGATGCGATCTGGACAAAATTTTGCACGTAGTTTGAATACATTATTCCTCAGCTAGGTGCATAATTTCATTCCAATCCGATCAGAACTTTCGAAACTATCAGGAAAAAAATATTTTGAACGGCGATATTTACGGAACCCCTAGTCTTATTTTGCTCATTGATGAACGTGACCGCGATATTCGCGATCCAAACCCACCTAGGCCTTTCCGTTCAAAAGTTACAATTTTCTTTGGTTTCTATGGTTCTGGTCATGCGATCTGGACAAAATATTGCTTTAATATATCATTCTCGATTAAAATATGAAATTTCTTCTCGATCGAATCGGTAGAAAACAAAATTTCAAACGACCGTATTCACGGAACCCCTAGTATAATTCTGCTCATTGATGAACGTGAACGCGACATTTCAGATCCACACCTATCCTGAAAATTTCAAGTCCCTAGGCCTTTCCGTTCGAAAGTTATGATTTTCTATGGTTCTATGGTTCTGGTCATGTGATCTGGAGAAATATAGGTTGAATATATATTTCTCCACTAGTACACAAAAATCGTCACGATCGAGTCTGTAGTTTTGATATTATCAAGAAAACTAAATTTCAAACGACCATATTTACGGAACCCCTAGTATAATTTCGCTCATAGATGAAAGTGATCACGACAATCGAGATCCACACCTATCCTGAAAATTTCAAGTCCCTAGGCGTTTCCGTTCAAAAGTTACAATTTTCTATGGTTTCTATGGTTTTGGTGATGCGAGCTGAACAAAATTTTGCATGTAGCTTGAACACCTAATTTTCCATTAGAGTGCAAAATTTCATCTCGATCGAATCTGTAGTTTCAAAGAAATCAGGAAGACAAAATTTCGAGCGGCCACATTTACGGAACCCCTCGGCGAATTTTGCCCAATAACGAACTTTACCACGGCATTCGAGATTCGAACCTACCGTGAAAATTTCAAGTTTCTAGGACATTCCGTTCGAGAGTTATCGTGTATACGGCCGGACGGCCGGCAGGACGGACGGACAGACTCGAATTTTTCGACGGATTCGTCATCAGTGAGTCTAACATAGTCATTTGAGACTATTTTCGGCTCAAAATTCGAAAAATACAGACATCGTGACGAAATGATATAGCCCTCGTGTAAGTAGTACGAGCGCTCAAAAATAAGATTAATTTTGATAGTTCATTGTATTTTTGATCATTTGTTTCTGTATGACTTGTTTTCATTTCGTTATCGTGTATTGATGATGATTCTGGAAATAAATTGATATTCTATTCTATTCTATTCTATCAGCGCTTTAATATTATAATAATAATTTGATTTTTGAAATACGCGTGAACAAATGTAAATACATCCATGAAGACAGAGAAATCATCAAAATAGCCCCTAAGAACGACAAAAAAAATGTCTGCAATGTCTTCAAGAAATTGCAGGAAATAACAAATTGATAGGTGAATGACCCAAAACCATTGAAAAGAAACTTTAGTGCAACTTTGAGCCGTCGACCAGACGAGGCGTCATACAAGTAACGGTGGTTGAAAAAAAACGAGATCACCATAAAAACAGAAACGCTTCTTACAATCACGCGTCACCGCTTTTTGTCGGCTAGTTTATCGACGTCGAGGTCGACAAATCCGTTTCTAGTGTTTGTCCGCGTCCATGTTCCGACTAATGTATTATGTAATACACGAGATGAACAGGCCAGGTTAGTATTTATTACCCGTTCCGATTGCCGTTTCCAGAATAAACGCCACAGCGGGCGAAAAGCAATTAAAAGTTTTCTTTACAAGTCTACCACCGTTTTGTGCGACAACGTCCACTGCTCCGCAGTAGACCAGTAGAGGCGTGGTTTCCTGAGTGGCAAGAATTATGCATCATAGGGGGTCATGAAGGAATCTCGGGAACTATAGGATAAACTTCTTCTTGTCATTTTGTTTATTCGTTTTTTGCGATCATTCTGAGTATATCTCTCCCAAATTATCCTCCAAAAGTTTGTGCAGGTTTGTTATTCTTGATTCCCAACAGAATGTTATAGAGAACTAGATGACCCGGCAAACGTTGTTTTGCCATATCTCTCCCTTTTTTCGCAATTTCAAAATTGCTCGAGGACTTCGGCCTCTCTTACCTTAGGAAAGCCCGTTTCTCCCTCTCGAAAACGCGGGGGGCGCTTTGCGCCCCCGGTCTCTCCCATTTTTCGCAATTTCAAAATTGCTCGAGGCCTTCGGCCTCTCTTACCTTAGGAAAGCCCGTTTCTCCCTCTCGAAAACGCGGGGGGCGCTTCGCGCCCCCGGTCTCTCCCTTTTTTCGCAATTTCAAAATTGCTCGAGGCCTTCGGCCTCTCGTTGTTCTGGCTATTAAAAAATAAGGGTTGATCGTAGAAGGGTGAAAATTGGAGATTGTATGTATTTTTGTATGTTGTATCATAAAAAAATAGAAATTAGAAATTTTGTCTAAAAAATAAAAAATAAAATATAGGGGTGGACTACCCCTAACATTTAGGGGGATGAAAAATAGATGTTGGCCGATTCTCATAGATACCGGATAAGCACAAAAAATTTCATCAAAATCGGTCAAGCCGTTTCGGAGGAGTATGGCAACGAAAACTGTGACACGAGAATTTTATATATTAGATTATATAATACGCAGTTTTGTTTCTACCAGAAGCGAATTAGAATGTGTCGTTCGATGGCTATTCATTAACATATCTCATCCCTTAGCATGACGACACCTGGTGTCTGAACTATTTGTCTTTCTATAACAAACTTGAGATTGAACCAATCGTTTCAAAAACTGATTCTTCTGAAGCCATCGTATCCGGCAGACCCTAATCTGCGCTAAAGCAGATGTATGTTTGACTTTTCTAGAAATATCACGCCTTATGTTTGATGTGAAAGGAAGCACCCAAAATTGAAGGCAATCCACGATTAATAATCCACACGTCCTGTTGCCACATATTAGCACACTGTAGCTGCACTTTTCGAATATTTCGGTTTGGGATCCATGAAGCCATGTGCATTTTTGGTCACCTAGGTACTTGCATGTTTCTACGACAACCGAAAACGTCGTTTACGTATTCCTTGGACCATAATTCCCATAAGAACTACATAACACATTGGCTGAACAGTTCCGGTCTAGCAAAGAAAACCCAAATTATTTGGGCAAAAATCATTTTATTCATTAACATAGTTTCCTTCCAGGGTGATACAACCAGTCTAACGTCGCTCTAACATTTCGATACCTTTTTTGTGGAACGATTTATCTATTGCCTCAAAATAGGCTTCAATTTCGGCTATGAACTCTTCATTCGAGCCAAATCTTTTTCCGGCAAGCATTTTTTCAGCTCTGCGAAAAGTTAGTAGTCGCTGGAGGCTGAATCTGGAGAATGGAGTGGAAGCAATTCGAAGCCCATTTCGTGCAATTTGGCTATGGTAACCAACGAGTTTTGACACGGTGCAATGACTTTCGAAAGAGGACTTTTTTCTTCTTCATTTGTGGCCGTTTTTATGGAGAAATTTGGATATTCGCTATAGATGGTCTTGCCCTCTTCCAGGTAATCAATGAACAAAATTCCGTGCAAATACCAAAATACGGACGCCATAACCTTGTCAGCCGACTGTTGCACTTTCGGACGCATAAACTACCGATTCGACTCTGGCATATAGTGGTGGCTCCATGTTTCGTCCACTGTAACTTACCGACGGGAAATATCGATTTTATTCCGACGAAACAGCTGCAAACAGCTCTCGGGATCATCGACACGTTGTTGTTTTTGATCTACTGTGAGCAAACGCTAAATACAATTTTGTGGACTTTTTTGATGTTTTCTGGTGTATGGTAAGCGTCCACATTCCCGAAACGCCACTTCCCCGCTTCGACCGGCTTCCCTCTCTACTCGACGGCCTAAAATAATTCAAATCAGCAGCGATCGCAACCAGCAGCGCATGAGCACAAGACGATAATCGAATACAAATAGCAGTAGATGGGTATAGATAAAGGGAAGTTTAATTATTTATCTATGTATAGTCCATTTAAGAATTATTGACATCGAAGCAGGCCATGAACGTCCAGTCCAGGCTTTATTTCTAGTTACAAAAAAGTAACTAAATTTCATCATAGAAATGAAACATAAATATAACCTAGAAAAGTGTTGAGTATACGAATATTACGAATTATCGGAATTATCGAATAATTAAGCCGGAATATTTCAATTGCAGTTTAAACATGGGAATTCAGGTTTGAAAGCGCAAAAATATCGTGGAATGCTTTCATATGAAATTATCTGAACTTATCGTTCATATAAAAGTCAACCATGGAAAATTGAAGATCATTCAAATAAATATTTATTTTCACTCAGGACCATGCAATATTTATTGGTATTGGAAATCTTGCAATATAACTATAAGAGTACCATTTTATGTCAGGATTCAAGGAGGATGATTAATGGAATTTTAGCAGGTAGCTATTGGTGCAACAGAAAAAATTTTTGGACACTTCGCAAGCACAGGGCCAAAAGAATGGATTGGAAAAAACGTTATAATGTATTAAGAAATAAGAGAGAAACAAAAATTAAGAATCTATGTAGTACATGAAGAATTTTGACATGAAATTTGAACCGAACTATCAATATATGAACCAATTTGTGAATTATTTTTTTTTTTTCACTGACGAATTTGAATACCGTTTTTGAATATCCAAATTTCATCTAGATAAATGAATTTTACGTTTTGTTCCATGCATTCTCGGTATTTATCACAATATCGTACTATTTTTATTATATTCTTCTGTTTATCAGTAAGAATTTTCCTTCGATCAACTTTTTTGTATTTGTATCCAATTTTTTTCATGATATAATATAATGTTGACTTTGATCAATTGAAATCTAGGTGCTCTTTGGCCAGTTCGAAAAAGGATATTTAAACTGATATATTAATTGTTTTTAACTCTAGCAAAAACAAAGTCATTCAATGTCTCTTTGAAGGAATAATCGTATCGCACAGGTTTTCTTCCACTGCTAATTCCAGGCTATAATAACATGCTAATATTCTACGGACAGGGCTTGGTGAAATCTGAAAATTTAAGAGACATTGATCAATCAGAATACACTTTGAGTCGGTGAATAACAGTGTACCTGAAACACTAGCGGAAATATATGCCAAATCTTTGAAAAACTCGAAGTAACACCGACAAACTGCCTGGCGTTCTCTTGTTAGGCGCGATGTATCTTGGTTACTTTCAGCCATTTCAATAGCATAAGACAAAAAATACTCAAATTCAGAGCAAATTTTTATAATTACATATTCACCAATATCTTCGATAAAATCAACAAAGCAAGATTTCTATGGGTAATGTTAGTGTTATTCATATACCAACCTGAATTCAGCAACCCAAAATATTACTGAATAGTCTATTACCAACTTAAATTCGATTTTTCACAGCCAACCGAGATGTCAATAATTCTTAAACGGAGTATAGATGGGAAGCAAGCACTTCCACTTTATGACACCAGCGGCAGGCAATGCAAAAGTTGCACCTCGAAGCAACTCGGCATTGCCGGTGACTCATGAAGACATGTCAAAATTTTATGATTGACGCTACTCCTCAATATTTGCGCAGGGGTTTTTTCCGCATCCATTAGGTAAAGTGCTACTTTCCAAGCGTCAATGCGTGTGGAGAGTAATAATTTCAAAACGCTAGTAGGTAACATTCGAGACAAGCACTGACTTGAAGTCAGGAGCTTTGGAGCGTACGTTCATTCACATTGTAGGTTGATTCGCATTTTCCAGTTCTAGAAACCAAGTTTTTACAGCCTTCAAAAAAAAATTCAAACTAAGGCGAAACTCCAGACTTCTTATTTATGGTCTAGATAATGCGATCTTGATAAAATTATGGACATAGTTTGAAAACATTATTCCCCATCTGTGCGCGAAATTTCATTTCAATCCAATCAGTAGTTTCGAAATTATCAGGAAAAAAATATTTTGAACGGCCATATTAACGGAACCCCTAGTCTAATTTTACTCAATGATAAACGTGACCACAACATTCGAGATCCAAACCTACCCTACCGTTCGGAAGTTATAATTTTCTATGGTTTCTATAGTTCTGATCATGCGATCTAGACAAAATTTTGCATGTGACTTGAAAACGTCATTCTGCGTCTGAGTGCAATCTCGATTGAATCAGTAGTTCCGACGGACGGGCAGACTTGAATTTTTCGACGGATTCGTCTTCAGTGAGTCGAACCTTGTCGATTAAGACCATTTTCGGCTCATCATTCCAAAACTACGAACATCGTGACGAAATGATATAGCTCTCGTGTAAGGAGAACGAGCGCTCAAGAATGAATGGTATTTTAAACACGAACCTCGTGAATCTCATCTCAGAGGTTTTCAAAGGAGTCAAATCCCAGCGATTATTCGTGTCAATTCTATCGCTGAGTATAGGTATAGGAGAAGATTCCAGATGCATTGAACGTACCAAAAAAGAACATTGAGTAAAAAATTTGAAACAATTTTCACATAATCGGTGAGAACACACCTGTCCCGACTACAAATAATTCAGAAACTCTTAGCGAGTGCCAGAATTCCCATACATGAATGGTCGATAAAAATTCTCCCTTAAAAATCGCAACGTAAAAAAACCCTCTGTGCATCGGCGGCAAACATCATAAATGTATCGAATTTCAGATGGGACAACGCGAGCAATGGGGACAGGGCATGCATCCCGAACCGAACACAAAACATATTCATGAAGCCCTGACGGCCTAAGTGGGTGTTTGGTGACATTTCAATCGAATCAAAAGCGCTGCCGCTACGAGGCGTGGCGGCGCGACTGTCCGATAAGAAGAAGAAACGATTCTTTTTACTCTTCCCCCAGGTCTCTCAGCCTCGATATCTGAGAGGGAGAGGAGAGGGCTCCATTTCGCTTCGCGCTGGAAAACGGGGTCGGTCAAAGGCAAAGAAGGCCGCGCTCCTTGCGAACTTTAAACTCTTCCGCTGGTAAAGTACGTGCTCCGATTAATGAAGAGATAATCCGCGGAATCTGAATAGCGTACTCCTATAAACGTCTGGATGGAGGCGAAGATGGAACTGTTCTGAGGATTTGAGATGTTGGCTACTCGGCAATTTTCTGTATACATCCTGGCCTAGATTTATTTCAGGGTAATGCTTCATAAGTGCGATTAGAAAGCATTCTCGACCAGGGACATATCATTTCAAGCAGCACCAAAAATGACTGAAATTAATGGTTTAATTTAATTATCCGATTCGCATTTCAAAATTTGCCGCAGTGTAATGGATAATACAGGGTGTCTACTTTTAAAAGGGCCAAACTTCAGGGGGAGATCATACATATGTAGTATCGGATTATTGTTGGTATGAAAATAATAAGGTTTTATTATTATAGATACTGTTGATTAAATGAAACCACAGGACAGGAACTAAGTTATAATAATATGTGCTGCATTTATTGAAAACAGAAAAAGAATTACATGGAAGAGAGTACCGACGTCGGTCAGCTCTCGTCAAAGACTAAAAACTATGTACACCCTCAACGTACGCCTAAACTCATACCTGGGTTTATTACCCCGCTCGCCCACTTGCAACTATGTTGCTTACATCTGGCGACAATCTGTCCGGCACATTTTGACAGTATTGCTTATCTTAAACCTTAAATTTATGACACTCAAAAATAAAATAAAATGAAATACAACATACTAAAACTAGTTCTAAAGACTATTTTTCCCGATCTCACACATATGATTTGCAACAAAAAATGTCATATAACACATGGTCGAAATGTTGACGGTTTTTCTTCAATTTAACATTTCTTGATTTCACGAAATATTTCAAGTTTTTCCACTAAATCAATTATACTTCAGTTATCCTTGGAGCTTCTTCAGATTTGACCACATATTTGGAAACAGCATTAAATTTTCTACAAGATAAGAATTTCTGTCTGGCAAAAAATTCTTATTGCGGGCGTGGTAAGGAGATGAATGTCACGATTCTGAAGTGAACAAAACCAGTCATATTTTTCCAATGGTTTCATCGCTGAAAAATTATCGATTATGGACATGTTTTCTTTTCAGCAAAAACTACCCCATTTGGTGTGCTTTCGAATGACATTTCAACTTTTGTGCTTGCTGCTTGTCTTCTGCCCTTATATCAATTCATATAAATTTGCTCTATTCTGAAGTTCTTTATGATTGAATATCGAAGTAATTATCATGGATATCATGAATTTATCTGCCGAATCGAAATAATACGAAGGAATAAACTAAATTTCAATAATACAGATTCTATGAAAATATGTAAAGAAGGCAGACTGATACTACTTATAACAATCGTTCGAAATGTCCACTGCCTTATTCAATACATTTTACACATCGTTTTCGCACTGAATCTACAAACCTGCGAAGTTCACAACGTTTCTGACGCATTTCTGGACAACACAAATTTATTCTTTCGATCAGATCCTATCGAGTCTGAACGCGAATTTGATATACTTTTTTTTTCAAATTTTTCCAGACATAAAAATCCAAAGTCCTATGGTCGGGGCACCTTGGTGGCAATCTTACCGGACCGTACCTCAAAATCAATTGCACTCCAAAATATTGATTCATTAAGTCCCGTACATTCCGGCTATTATGAGCTGGGCAGCCATCCATTTGAAACCAGACATTTTATCTGTTAGCCAGGGGCATTTCATCCAATATGTCCGTTAAGCTGCTTAGGATTGATGTAATGAATTCTTCAGCGTTGAGCCGATCGGGAAGTATTACTGGTCAGAAAAGTTCACCTCTCATGACTCCCAAAGCCAGAATTTGCGGGACTTAATGAATGAATATTTAGGGGTGCAATGGATTGGGAGGTACGACCCGGTGAGATGACCACCAAACAGCCCCGACCTTACGACTTCGGATTGTTATGCCTGGAATACCTTGAAAGAAAAAGTATATCAAATTCGCGTTCAGACTCGAGAGGATCTGATCGAAAGAATAAATTTGTGTTGTGCAGAAATGCGTCAGAAACGTTGTGAACTTCGAAGGTTTGTGGATTCAATGAGAAAACGATGTGTAAAAGGTATTGAACAAGGAAGTTGAGAATAATAACAACTGTTATAAGAAGAAGTTCAATCAAAAAAAGCTCCAAAATAGAGCAAATTTAGGTTTAGAATATTGCGACTTATTCGTTGTTATCTTGTTAGCCATGATATTAGGGCAGAAGACAAGCAGAAAGCACAAAAGTTGATATGTCATTCGAAAGCTCACTGAATGGGGTAGTTTTTGATGAGAAGAAAACATGTCCATAATTAATGATTTTTCATCGATAAAACCATTGGGAAAATATGACTGGTTTTGTTCACTTCAGAATCGTGACATTCATCTCCTACCACGCCCGCAATAAGAATTTTTTGGCAGACAGAAATTCTTATCATGTAGAAAATTAAATGCTGTTTCCAAATATGTGGTCAAATCTGAAGAAACTCTTTGGATAACTGAAGTATTATTGATTTTATGGAAGAACTTGAAATATTTCGTGGAATTAAGAAATGTTAAATTGAAGAAAAACCTTCAACATTTCGACCATGTATTATATAACATTTTTTGTTGCAAAGCTCACGTATGATCTTCCCTTGAAGTTTGGCCCTTTTAAAAGTAGACACCCTGTATATTTTTGTGAGTTATTCCTTTGTCCTTCCAGTGTTATACCGTAAAATGGGAGGAAAAGAAACACATTCTGAATATTCTGATGTTCGAATGCTCATATCTCTTGAAAGGAAAATAGTAAAATGAAATTAAATATCCATATTTTGACAAAAGTCCGGTCGCACATGATACAATAGACGATCGAGTATACAATATAACAGCATAGAAATATTTTTTAATAAGTTTTGGAAACAAATTAAAATCCATTTCATGAACGCCAACTTTTTATTGATATTTGAATGAACAGGGAATACAAATAGAATATTCTTCAATATTGAATGAAATTAAGAGTTTACCTCAAAACTACCCACTGTGGAACATGTGTTTCTCAAATTATATCCATGTCAAGTAATAGAGTTTCCCTTGTGGACTTAGAAACTAATGTCTGGTCAATGTTTTGGATTATGTGAACCATACAAACATCTGGAACATCAGGATTAATCTTTTTGAGCGCTCGTACTACTTACACGAGGGCTATATCATTTCGTCACGATGTCTGTATTTTTCTAATTTTGAGCCGAAAATGGTCTCAATCGACTATGTTCGACTCACTGATGACGAATCCGTCGGAAAATTCGAGTCTGTCCGGCCGTCCGTAAGCACGATAACTCTCGAACGGATCAACCTAGAGACTTGAAATTTTCAGTGTAGGTTCAAATCCCAAATGCCTCGGTTAAGTTCGTTGATGGGCAGAATTCCACCAGGGGTTCCGTAAATATGGCCGTCCGAAATTTTGTTCTCCTGATTACTTCGAAATTACAGATTCTATCGAGATGAAACTTTGCACTCAAATGGAGAATGAGGTGTTCAAGCTACATGTGCAATTTTGTCCAGACCGCATGACCAGAACCATAGAAACCATAGAAAATTGTAACTTTTGAACGGAAACGCCTAGGGACTTGAAATTTTCAGGATAGGTGCGGATCTCGAATGTCGTGATCATGTTCATCTATGAGCAAAATTATACTAGGGGTTCCGTAAATACGGTCGTTTGAAATTTTGGTTTCTCGATAATTTCGAAACTACGGATTCGATCGAGATGAAATTTTGTATTTTAATCGAGAATGATATATTAAAACAATATTTTGTCCAGATCGCATGACCAGAACCATAGAAACCATAGAAAATTGTAACTTTTGAACGGAAAGGCCTAGGAATTTGAAATTTTCAGAATGGGTTTGGATCGCGAATATCGCGGCCACGTTCATGAATGAGCAAAATTAGACTAGGGGTTCCGTAAATATGGCTGTTCAAAATTTATTTTTCCTGATAATTTCGAAACTACTGATTGGATTAGGATGAAATTTTGCACCTATTTTAGGAATAATGTAATCAAACTACATACCAAATTTTGTCCAGATCACACCACCAAGACCATAGATACCGTAGAAAATTCTAGCGAATTATCGAAAAAAATTGGTCAACTTAAGCACTGACATGAAGTCTGGAGTTTCGCCTGAGTTTCAGAATTTTTGTGACAGCTGTCGAAAATTCCTTCGATTGATTTTTGAAACTGGAAAATGCGAATCTACCTACAAGGTGCATGTACGAGCGCTCAAAAGCTCCTGCCTTCACGGCAGTGCTTTTCGTAATTTTTTTAGACTGTTTCGATCTGAGTAATCTTGCCTCAATATTTTCCTTTCCACAAGAAATCACTGCTCCAATATAATATTCGAACTTTGCGTCCTAACAAGAAGCCACATTTTTTGAGGTTTTATGCGTTCGAAAATCAACTTAATATTCAGTAATTAACTTAGCCTTACTACTACACTTGTTTCGCCATTGCCATGGCTTCATCAGGTGATGACATATACGATAAAAACGACTGTTTCTATTGACCCCACTCTAACCCCAAATTCTTCACAGTGCGTTAACAACTAATTTTCTTCTTTACTGCTATCAATGATTATACTCACATGAACACTATGCTTTTTACTACAACTAACAGAAGAATTGACACGGAAACCTATGTTGTTCAACACCTACCAAGCAAAGTTAATTCCGTACCAAAAATTCACCCAATGAACAACTGGATCTTGTTCTCAGTTGGGCAGTGTTACCTACTCTTTGAAACTCTGATTTTCGTATAGTTCGTTGGTTACGCTCCTGGAAAACGCTCGGCGTTCTTTGTGCCCTCAGAAATATTATGGTATTAGAGTACGGAATTATAACAAAACTGTCTTATTTTTTTTTTCTATTCACCCCATTTTACTGGTATGCTTCTTCCGCAAAAATGTGAACTTTGCAAATTTCAGGATGGGGTTGAAATACAATTTGTTCGAACGATTCTGAGGAAGCAATATATTTGAAAAAAACGCTTTCGCCAACTACTTCGGATGCAGACGGCAACGCCGATGCCTTTTTGCGAAGAACAGGACGAATTCCGCCATAATTCCGCGAGGCTCAAACATTATTTCTCACGTCAAATCGACATGACGATCGTCGTCCCCTTCCCCGTGAGTCCGTACCCCGCTGCGTCCACAGCATCCCAGCGCGTCTCGCTAACAAGTATTTCAGCATTTTTCACCCATCTTCGTCCTGTCCGATCTAAGATTATTCCTCGGATTATTCCATCAGATCGCGGACAAACGCAGGACACGTAGTTCGCGTAATTCTTTCAAAGTAAGCGACGTCCGTCCCATGAAAATTAATATTTCGAATGACGTCTCGTACGTTGTTGCATGACTTCCATTAAACTTGCATGAACATATCGTGTATTAGAAATGTACTCGACATTTTTCTACATGCAGGTATTCCTAGAGATGGCTCTGGAAATGCAATGAGCTGGGGACATTGCTATCCCAGAGTCCATATTATACAGAGTGTTCCACAAGGGGCATTCAATATAAACAGATGGCATTACATAGTTGAGCGATCGTATGGGAGATCAACTCTTATTAACAATTTCAGATTGATTGTACTTCTTGGTTACAGCAGAAATGATGAAGCGACGATGATGATGATGCTTCTTTTTGAGCGCTCGTACTACTTACACGAGGGCTATATCATTTCGTCACGATGTCTGTATTTCTAGAATTTTGAGCCGAAAATGGTCTCAATCGACTATGTTCGACTCACTGATGACGAATCCGTCGGAAAATTCTAGTCTGTCCGTCCGTCCGTCCGTAAGCACGATAACTCTCGAACGGAACAACCTAGAGACTTGAAATTTTCAGTGTGGTTTCAGTTCCCGAATGCCTCGGTTGAGTTCGTTAATGGGCCAAATTCCACCAGGGGTTCCGTAAATATGGCCGTTCAAAGTTTTTTTTCCCTGATTACTTGAAAACTACAGACGTGTCCAAGCTACATGGGAAATTTTGTCCAGATCGCATGACCAATACCATAGAAACCATAGAACATTGTAACTTTTGAACGGAAACGCCTAGGGACTTGAAATTTTCAGGATAGGTGTGGATCTCGAATGTCGTGATCACGTTAATCTATGAGCGAAATTATACTAGGGGTTCCGTAAATATGGTCGTTTGAAATGTATTTTTCTTGATAATTTCAAAACTACAGATTCGATCGTGACGAAATTTTGTATACTAATGGGGAATGAAATATTCAAGCTACATTCCTCCAGATCACATGACCAGAACCATAGAAACCATAGAAAATCATAACTTTTGAACGGAAAGGCCTAGAGACTTGAAATTTTCAGGATAGGTGTGGATCTGAAATGTCGCGTTCACGTTCATCAATGAGCAGAATTATACTAGGGGTTCCTTAAATACGGTCGTTTGAAATTTTGTTTTCTCGATAATTTCGAAACTACGGATTCGATCGAGATTTTGTATTTTAAACGAGAATGATATATTAAAGGAATATTTTGTCCAGATCGCATGACCAGAACCATAGAAACCATAGGAAATTGTAACTTTCGAACGGAAAGGCCTAGGAACTTGAAATTTTCAAGGTGGGTTTGGATCGCGAATATCGCAGTCACGTTCATCAATGAGCCAAATTAGACTAGGGGTTCCGTAAATATGGCCGTTCAAAATATTTCTTTCCTGATAGTTTAGAAACTACTGATTGGATTGGAATGACATTTTGCACCTAGCTGAGGAATAATGTAATCAAACTACATGCGAAATTTTGTCCAGATCGAATCACCAAGACATAGATACCGTAGAAAATTCTAGCGAATTATCGAAAAAAAATTGGTCAGCTGAAGCACTGACATGAAGTCTGGAGTTTCGCCTAAGTTTCAGAATTTTTTTGACAGCTGTCGAAAATTCCTTCAATTGATTTCTAAAACTGGAAAATGCGAATCTACCTACTAGGTGGATGTACGAGCGCTCAAAAGCTCCTGCCTTCACGGCAGTGCTTTTCGTAATTTTTTTTTCAAATATGGTTAGCATTATCAATTTGTTTCTCGGATTATGTCAATGTTAATGCTCCACTCAATTATAGACCTATAAGTCTGCATTTGGTCCTGCTAAGGTCTTGCAGAGGATTATCAATGACCAGGAGATCGTCTTCTGCTCTATCCACCAAATTTATTCCAACCAACAACATGGATTTCCTCCTCAGCGATCAACCCTTACCTACCTAATCTGGTGTCTCAAGGATTGGAATAAAGCATGTGATGAAAACAAGCCAGTCGATGAGGTTTACCTCGATTCTGCTAGGGCACTGGACCAAGTCCCTCATGAAAGTCTTCATTGGCTAGATCATCTGGGTCTGGGAGGAAGTTCGCGTTTTTTACCAATCAATCTCTTCTAGTGAGGGTTGGGAGTGTTTTTTCTCCTTTCGATTGGCATGTTCGCAGTGGTGTACCCTAGGATTCAGTTCTCGGTCCTATTATGTTTCTTTATATACCTCTGACCTCCCTGGTTTCTTTTCAACGATATGTTCCATATATGTAGACGACAACAAGATTTATAATTTCTCTCGACGACACATCCCCACAGGATCTCGATAGACTGACTGTTTCTTTCAAATAGAGTTTTTGAGCGCTCGTTCTACTTACACGAGGGCTATATCGATACCTTTTTGCCAAACTATCGTAAGCCTCAACGTACTACGTTGAGGCTTACGATAATTTGGCAAAAAGGTATCGATATGATTTCGTCACGATATCTATATTTTATTGAGCCTAAAATGATCTTACTCGACAAGGTTCGACTCGCTGATAACGAATCCATTGAAAAATCGAGTGTGTCTGTCCGTCCGGCCGTCCGTATGAACGATAACTTTCGAACGAAAGAACCTAGACTTGAAATTTTCAGTGTGGGTTCAGTTCCCGAATGCCACAGTGAAGTTCTTTAATGGCCAAAATTCCATCAGGGGTACCGTGAATATGGCCGTTCGAAATTTTTGTTCTCCTGATTACTTCGATATAGATGAACTCAGATGGAGAATGACGTGTTCAAGCTACATGCGAAGTTTTGTCCAGATCACATTACCAGAACCATATAAATCATAGAAAATTATAACTTTCGAACGGAAGGGCCTAGGGAAAGAGATTTTAAGGGTAGGTGTGGATCTCGAATGTCGCGGTAGTGTTTATCATTGGGCAAAATTACACTAGGAGTTCCGTAAATATGGCCGTTCAAAATATTTTTTTCTGATAATTTCGAAACTACTGATTGAATTGGAATGAAATTTTGCACATATGTAGATGAAGAATGATGTATTCAAACTACGTGCCAAATTTTGATTAGGGAACAAGTTTTGCTGTGACTAATACTGATTTTGTGCGTTGCCTGCACCTTTGAACAATTTTACTATTGAATTTTAATGTTTGTTCAACTTTATCACGGGGAAAATGGTGTATTTTGAATTTTTTATCTATGTAAGTTTGTTTATGTTTATAGGTATTTACATCAACACTGATTGTATGATCAATAATAATCATGATAATGATAATAACTGCAAGTATTGGAGAACGACTCTTTCAGATTGTACTACGAAAGGCCAATTATCACTGACAGGATGATGACGAATAAAAGGCCGGTCATTGTGGTTTACGGCAAGAGGGTCAAGAAGGCGAGAGTGGTCGATATCTCTGTACCAAATAACCACACCGTGATGAACAAAAATAAAGAAGAAATCGAAATACCTACATCTGGCTTTGGGGATCAAAGAGATGTGACACCTGAATGAGGTAATCGTCACTGTCATTGAATTGATACCTGGGAGCCTACACGATAGTTTGAGCAAATCAAAACTGCATATTAACACCTATGTAGAAATACAATAAGCTGTACCTAATTCGTAAAACATATAGAATTGTTAGGAAGTTTATGCCGAACGTATTATAATCGAGCCGATTCCCTTTGAATCTTGAATCTGGGAAAGGTAAATTTTAAACTACTTTTTTAACTCGGCTCGGTTAGCCTTTCCGGAACTACGATCACATGGATCTTTTGTTCTCTACCCTACTTTTCATGCCAGCCCAATTGGGCCGTCAATGGTGTTGATAAAACAGTGAATATGCTCGTTTTCTTGATCATTTAAAAACTACGGATTTGATCTTGATGAAGTTTTGTATTTTAATGGAGAATGATATATTCGAGCAAAATTTTATCCAGATCGCATGACCAGAACCATAGAAACCATAGAAAACTATAAATTCCGAACGGAAAAGCCAAAAGACTTGAAATTTTCAGGATAGGTGTGGATCTCGAATGTCACTTTCATCAATGAGCAAAATTAGACTAAAGGTTCCGTAAATATGGTCTTTTGAAATTTAGTTTTCTTGATAATATCAAAACTACGGATTCGATCGTGACGAAATTTCGTATATTAATGGAGAATGATATATTCAAGCTACATTTTTCCCAGATCGCATGACCAGAACCATAGAAACCATAGAAAATTATAACTTTCGAACGGAAAGGCCTAGGGATTTGAAATCATAAGGGAAGGTTCGGATCTTGAATTTCGCGGTCACGTTTATCAATGAGCAAAATTAGACTAGGGGTTCCGTAAATATGGCCGTTCAAAATATTTTTTTCCTGATAATCTCGAAACTTCTCATTGGATTGGAATGAAATTTTGCACATAGATGAAGAATAATGTATTCAAACTACATCCGGATCGCATCACGAAGACGCATCACGAAGACTAGATACCGTTGAAAATTCTTGCGAATCATAGAAAACCAAATTGGTCACTTAGCACTGACGTGAAGTCTGGAGTTTCGCCCCAGTTTGAAAAATTTTTGACAGCTGTCAAAAATTGTTTACTTTGTTTCTAAAACTGGAAAATGCGAATCTACCTACAAGGTGTATGAACGAGCGCTCAAAAGCTCCTGACTTAACGGCAGTGCTTTTCATAATTTTTAACACGTCTCAATATAAAACTTCTTGTTAGGGATTATTTCAAGTATTTCACTACATTTAAAATTCGTTTGTTGATTCCTCCGTTCATGTAGGTACTGATTATTCAACGTGTTCATTGGCAACGTGAAATAACTCTAAAATTCCAAACATAAAAAATATATGATCAATGCAACAAAATATTTTCATGACCAAAATAACTTTCGAAACCAATAAATCACCATGAAAAGAACCTGAATGAACTGGGCCACGTATATACCTAACGTAACATGACAAATTGAAGTTATTTATCTCTGTTTTCATGACAATCACTTAACATTTTGTATTATAGAACAGTTAAACGAGAAAGTTTATCAAAGCAAAGGTCTCTGAAGATTGAATTGTTTCAATTTGGGGCTTGCCAAATAATAATGAGATTGGAGTCAAGTACCCAAATAATATACCGCATTCAATGACGAAAGAAGTATGATTTTGAATATGAGAAAATACAAAAGGTTTCAATGGTTCAATAGATAATTAATAGTAATCTTCAAAGGTCGTACGTGTTCATTTCTGAAAGAAAATAAGATCAGTTCAGTCTTGAAAGAAGTGTATGATGAAATAAATTGTTTCCCTTCTACTACGAGTTTTACAGGAAAGCTATGCTCGTATATTACCGACTTTCACTTAAACAAAAAACTAATTGAAAAGCATCGACATGAAGTCAGGACCTTTTGCGCGATAGTTTCTGTGCTACCGTAGATAAAAGATATTAGTTCTTGAAACTTTGATCGGCGTGTG
Organism: Aphidecta obliterata; assembly: GCA_963966015.1. NCBI lineage: Eukaryota > Metazoa > Arthropoda > Insecta > Coleoptera > Coccinellidae > Aphidecta > Aphidecta obliterata. The sequence goes on from OZ014432.1 coordinate 4,917,027, forward strand.
TACCAAACTGACTTTTAAGGTTCATTCTCAGCGTGAAATATACTATACATTCAAGATCCATAAACTTCTAAGGTTAGAATAACCGAAAAATAAATCAGAAAAATTGAATACCTATGTGAATACACAATTTCAGAATAATATATCCGCCCGTGTATGGTGCCCTATTAGGGCACCATACACGGGCACATTATCCGTACAGTTCGGATACATAGAGATTTGATTCGACAGATCCAGATGTGGGATTTTACACCAATAACGGACCGATTTGATACCATCAACGCAATAATATATGTACGAATAAGGCTCGCAATGTATCAGTTATGACAGATATTCCTCTGGTGTATGGTGCCCTATTATGTATGTGAATACACAATTTCAGAAGGATAAGGCGAATAATTTCTAAAATTCCGAAGTTTTGAAAAGGATTCTTCTTGAATTTTCTAGGGATACGATATTTCACATGAATTTTCGTTTTGTTATCTTACAACTAACTGCAAAAATTCAATTCAATCGAATCTGTATTCCTCGAATCGAAGAAAATCAAACAGCAATATCCACGGAATCCTTTGGCGGACAGACAGGCGGTGGGATGGACAAAATTCAATTTGGCCACGAATTCCTTATCTGTCAGTCCAACATAATCGTTCAAGACAATTGTCAGTTCAAAATCCCGAAACTACAGGCATTTGGCGAAATGAAAACGCTCTTGTTCATAGGGCGTAAGGATCTACAGAGTGTTTCATGAGTGGTTGGCCATAGCCTAGTGGTGAATGCAGTTCATTCAGGCCTTTCAGAAAAGTTGCTTGCTTTGTCTCCTAAGGCTATTGGTTTAGGATATACAGGGTGATTTATGGATTTCGGCCTGAATTTACGATAGCCATAACTTTGGAATCTGAGGTCCGACTTTGATCAAATTTCATGGGTTTGTTCACTTCAGAAAATCCTTTCGAATGGCTCACGAAATATCAATATTTTCAGGACAGTGATCAGAATATCGTGGTTTATCTTTCAAGTCTGAAAATCTATATTTTTTACATCACTTAGGGAAAAGTCGTTATTGCCATGAAAAAATACATAATTCAATCTAAAGAATTCAATTTTCACTTCGAATGGCACACTTGTTATAAGCGAGTAGCGGTCGAACGAATTAAAATAATATGTAATTTTTTTTTAATCTTTTCCTGATTTCAGTCTTTTCGGGATAATATTTCTTGTTTTTCCATAAAAACCACGATATTCTGAATACTACCCTGAAAATATTCATATTTCGTGAGCTATTCGAAAGGGCTTCTTGAAGTGAAAAAACCTATGAAATTCGACCAAAATCGGACCTCAAGATTCAAAGTTATGGCTATCGTAAATTCAGGCCGAAATCCATAAATCACCCTCTATCTTCTAAACTAATAGCCTTAGGATACAAAACAAGCAACATTTCTGGAAGGCCTGGATGTCCTGCATTCACCAATAGGCTATGACCAACCACTCATGAAGCACCCTGTATAGTATAACAAACTTTGTTTATAAATACTACTATAATGATATTGAACTTGACCTGGTTTTGGTATATGATGAGGGCAAGCAAAATGTCACCACAGCGAGCCGATTTCACGTGGAAAGATATTGTAATGAATATTGTCTTCTGAAAATAATTTATTCACAGTTCACTAATGACACTTATACTAATATATTTCAACACTCAATCATTTATTTCCACGCGCGCTGTAAGTCCAATTCTGTACTCACTCGTCTTGGGCCGATGTCGACCTATATAGTGGGAGGGAACACTCCAGAAGGCTGTCGAAACGTATCGTCGTTTCTTGTATATTCTCGAAGAGTGGCGGCCGTTCTATTCGGTTCTAGAGGGCGACAGGTCCGGCATAAGTTCGTTACAATATCTCTCAGAGCCGTATCTAGGTACCATTGCGCCTGTGGCACTATATTAGACAGCGCCCCCCATTTGCGTAGATTTTTTTCCACTATTATATTTTCTTAGAGTATTTTTCTTTCATAATCTTAGTCATATATTTTCGTTACAGTATCAGAATAATACACAATATTATGGATATTTACCTAATTTTTATTGAAAACATTGAGATACACATTTCAAATGAAATGCATAAAAATAAAACAATTTCTAAAAAAACAAAACAAAATATTTATATTTATGAAGTAAATACGTATATGTATCTAATCAAATATACAGGGTGTCCCAGAATGAATGGATAATCCTGTTACACTGTATAGAAGAGCTATTGGACTCTCTGAAAAAAATACAAAAAAAAATCTATCCCCACTAGAAATATTTCTTCTTTCAAAATAATGATTTCTTGCACATCACGTTGCGTTGATGTGTATCACGCTCACACGTGGATCAAATCCATCAGTTTCTTCATGGTGAAATATTCTTCATTGAATTACCAATAGATATGCTGAAAACCGCACAGAAATCTTTTGTATCTTTTTTAGAAAAAAATATCCAACTTTAACTTCATATTTCATAATGTGAAAGTTCAATCGTTCATGGTGGAAATAAAATTCGAGAAAGCCTGTGTGGCCAACTCAAAAAAAAATATGCGCCTTTCATGTAAATATTCAATTGGTACAATACATCTCCATAACTTATTTAACCCTGAAAAAACTGATTGATTCGATTCATTTGTGAGCGTGTTACACAGAAACGCATCGTGATGTGCAAAAAATCATTATTTTGAAAAAAAAAAATATTTCTAGTGGGGATAGATTTTTTTTTTTCAGAGAGTCCAATAGCTCTTCTATACTGTGTTACGGGATTATCCATTCATTCTGGGACACCCTGTATATTTTTCAACCAAAAGTTAAAAAATACTGCAGTCGTATTGTAAAATTTTTTTTTGGTTAGTTGACCAGAAAATAATAATCTATAATCACAATCTTGTAGGTACGTAATATGTTCATAATTTCACTTTTCTCGATCATACTTCAGCAAACATATCAACTAATTCAGAGTAATCTAAGGCTCATATGTCTTCTTTTTCGATGGCGAGGATTGACATATATGATAACCGTCCAAAGGAGGAACGAAGATACCTCATTATAGGTTTCAGTTTGCTTAACTGCTAAAGAAACGTTCACAAGTAGCAGTTATCACTGGCAAACTCAGAACGCTATTTGTAGATTTGGATAAATATTTTCAAAAGTCATATGTTACCTTTCAATATTTGTAATGGTCCCATTTCAATGAAGTTGTCTAAAATTAATAAGTTACTTTGAAATTGAAAACTTAAAATTTCCATTGAAAATGTATAATATGCATTTAAATCAAAAGGATACTTTATTGCAAGATCTCCAGCACTTTTCTTCAAATCGTCATAATCATATTTTATTCAAAAAATTGAAGTCATCTGGCACTTCGTCCAAAGCAACAAATCTTTTTTCAATTTGTATTATTATTTCATCAAGTTTTGTATTCGCATCAAAAAGATGAGCTTCATCGGTAGCTAATTCTCCTGGCATTTTGGGTTTATTTGGTTTTTTTGACATATGTGGACCTTGCGCCCGTGGCAAGTGCCACCCTTGCCACGCCCTAGATACGGCACATTATCTCTTGAGGAATATTTTAGTTCTTCAACTTCATTATTTCCAATTTCTTTGTACGGGTGTTTTCAAAGGTGATTTTTTTTCTTTCAGGGGTTCGAACTGATACAAATAAAACATATTACGAAAAAAACGCCTGAAAGGAGTTTCAAAATGAGAGGATATGAACATTAAAGTTCCCATTAATTTGTATTCCAGTCATCACTTCATTTGCTAGTAAACATTCTGAACGTAACTATATGGCTCATTGATTTATTTATCGCAAAATAGAGTTATCTCCATTTGAAGAGATGAAAATCACACACGGCCTAGGTAAGTATTATTTATTCAATTTCGTCATCTTGGTAGTTTTAAGGGATTTCTGGAGAACTGCTTTATTGTCATCTTCGGTAACAAAATAGACTAATCGGTAAAACACTTTGTTTTATCTTTATAATTTATCTCAGAGTCTATCAAAAAGAACTTAACGCAACCGAGCTCCTGGTTCTACAGCCAGGAGTTTTGCTCCAATCTTCAAGAATGAGGAAGTTCAACGTTACTCTCAACGACAAATCGATTTTCCCAAGACCGACAATTATCCCGTAATCCGACCGTTCTTTCTGCGATTCACGAGGAAAAACCCTCGTATAATCTCACGGGTCGCAAAAAAGTGTGATTACGATTTAATTACAGCATACATTTCGAACGAAACGTTAAAAACAACAAATTACAACTGGACTGCCGGCCCGCGGGATATCTAGGTGACCGCATCTCATTTTCCTGACGGTCCACGTCCGTCCGGACAATTAACAGCGCACAATGGATCCCGCAAAACGCAAAAACGCCCGTCCCACCTTCGCACACCTCGGCGGCGGCGGCGACCGTTCGAGCGTTAAATAATCGAAAACGACTACCTGAAGTGAGTCGTCGTCGTGTCTCGTTTCGGATCGAGAATAATCCGAGTGGATGAAATGATACGCGATGAGAGATCTGGAAACGCCATACGACAACGTTGAGATGCCGCGATTCGGATCCGTAGCATAGGATGGTCACTAATAAGTGTTAGCTTACGCCCAAGAAACGGTGAAAATTCTATGTGAGAACGCAAAATGAATGCTACAGGAACTTGGCAGATATAAATAGAAATGGGGATTCATTGAATAATTGTTAATAGGAACAAGAATTAAATATTTTGGGTAGGTACCCCAAGTATGCCTTCTAGAGTCTCTATTACCCTATTATCCATTATTCCTCATATACATTGTCATAAAACAATTCAGAATCTTTGAACACGTATTCCCAACAAACTACTTTTTTCTACGATCGTGGGATTGACACTATTTTGACCTGTTTTCTATGCGTAACGCTCAACATTCCAGAATAGTGGGCAGTTGTTAAGCAATTAGAAAATAACAGTGCGGTAATATTCTTACCGCACTGCTGTAGCGTGCGGTAATGTTAAAAATGGATTATTACAATAAAATGAAACAAAGTACAGTGAAAGCCGTTTATTACGACACCGGTTATAACGAAAATCCGTATATAACGACGAAATTATCGACAATTGTTTGGAATTCTAAGTAATTCAACATTAAACCATTCGGTTGTAACGACTTCGTTTATAACGACGCTTATAGCGACAAAAATTTTCCAAGCTTGTTGTCTATTTCTCCCGTTTATAACGACGTACCACTAAGAATTCGTCGCTGCAGGCACGTGATCTTCCGAAAATACTCGTGCGATGCAGGGAAATCCCCGTTTTATGTTACGTTGTGAAGACATAAGCAGTTGCAGTTCTTAATTGATTGACTTTAGTTTATTCTTCGAGCGAGTGACTACACTAAAATGGCTTCAACGTCTGAATTAAAAATTACGAAAAGCACTGCCGTGAAGGCAGGAGCTTTCGAGCGCTCGTACATGCACCTTGTAGGTAGATTCGCATTTTCCAGTTTTGGAAACCAATTGAATAAATTTTTGACAGCTGTCAAACAAATTTTCAAATTAGAGCGATAATCCAGACTTCAAGTCAGTGCTTTAGGTGACCAATTTTTTTTTCGATAATTCGCTATAATTTTCTACGGTATCTATGGTCTTGGTGATGCGATCTGGACAAAATTTCGCACGTAGTTTGAATATATTATTCCTCAGCTAGGTGCAAAATTTCATTCCAATCAAATCGGTAGTTTCGAAATTATCAGGAACAGAATATTTTGAACGGCCATATTTACGGAACCCCTATTCTAATTTTGCTCATTGATAAACGTGACCGTGAAATTCGCGATCCGAACCCACCCTGAAAATTTCAAGTTCCTAAGCCTTATCCTTCGGAAGTTATAATTTTCTATGGTTTCTATGGTTCTTGTCATACGATCTGGACAAAATGTTGCTTTAATATGTCATTCTCGTTTATATTACAAAATTTTATCTCGATCGAATCCGTAGTTTCGAAATTATCGAGAAAACAAAATTTCAAACCGTATTTACGGAACCCCTAATATAATTCTGCTCATTGATAAATGTGAACGCCACATTTCAGATCTACACCTATCCTGAAAATTTCCCTAGGCCTTTCCGTTCAAAAGTTATGATTTTATATGGTTTCTATGGTTCTGGTCATGCGATCTAGAGAAATGTAGCTTTAATATATATTTCTCCATAAGTATACAAAATTTCGTCACGATCGAATCTGTAGTTTGGAAATTATCAAGAAAACTAAATTTTAAACGACCATATTTACGGATCCCCTAGTATAATTTTGCTCATAGATGAAAGTAATCACGACAATCGAGATCCACACCTATCCTGCAAATTTCAAGTCCCTAGGCGTTTCCGTTCAAAAGTTACAATTTTCTATGATTTCCATGGTTCTGGAGAGGCGAGCTCAACAAAATTTTACATGTAGCTTGAACACCTCATTCTCCATTAACGTGCAAAATTTCATCCCGATCGAATCTGTAGTTTCAAAGTAATCAGAAAAACAAAATTTCGAGCGGCCATATTTACGGAATCCTTAGGCGGATTTTGCCCAATAACGAACTTAACCTCGGCATTCGAGATTCGAACCTACCCTGAATATTTCAAGTTTCTAGGACATTCCGTTCGAGAGTTATCGTGTATACGGACGGACGGACGGCCGGACGGACAGACAGACTCGAATTTTCCGACGGATTCGTCATCAGTGAGTCGAACATAGTCGTTTGAGACCATTTTCGGCTCAAAATTCGAAAAATACAGACATCGTGACGAAATGATATAGCCCTCGTGTAAGTGCTACGAGCGCTCAAAAAGAAAATCTTTTTCAATTGAAGAGAAGGGGATAAATCCTATTTCTGCGTTCTTTATAAAATTTTTTGGATATAACGACCACCGGATCTAACGACCTAATATTCACGGTCCCCTCAATGTCGTTATAACCGGATTTCACTGTTCATTCTCAGAAAGGGATACACTGTTGTTTTTTTCTGCAAAAATCCATGAAGCGTTGGTACGCAAGTTCATACTTCTCTCTGGATTTCGCCGGAAGTAAATTAAGTGAAGCCGCGTTCGCGGCTTCTACTAGTTCAGGAGGCGTGCAAGGTAACAAATAATCACTATCTGTGTTCATGTTTACTAATTCTTTTTTAATTCCTTATAAAATAAAACGAATCAAACAAAACCGGCATGAAAATTATTTTACTTTTGTCATAACAAAGTAATTTCCATGGTTACCACTTCTATATTTCAATATGAACATAGAGAAACCTATTTAAACTTACTTGATTACATCTTGAATGAAATATTTTTTAATTCATTTTTTAAATGAAAATCAACGATCGAAGAAAAAATGGTATGTATAATTCGTGGGAAAAGCATATTCCAAAACTCCTGTGGTCGTTTGGGAATATTATGCTTTTCCCACTAATTATACAATATACTAATCTGTTTTAAGCCTTTATATTACTAAGGGTGCGAAATGTTCATGCAAAATAAATCCCCTTTGATATCTTTAGAGTGTCAGCTATGTCCTACTAGGTACTTCAGTTTACGATTTGCCAATACCATGGACTTTATTGATGTTTTCCGGTGTAACCACCTCTTTTAGCCTTCCAGAGCGTGGTGCATCTTCAGGGGTTGTACGACCACGTTAAAACTATGCGATGATGGTAGATGTTTCTGGGGCAGAATCCGAATAATGCCTACCAAGCCATGCTTAGGCTTCGACGGTATTTTTTTTCATCAAGCAATGTTTAATCAGGAAATTCTTTTTTGAGCGCTCATACTTCTTACACGAGGGCTATATCATTTCGTCTCGATATCTGTATTTTTAGAATTTTGAGAAAATGGTCTCAACCGATAGAGTTCGACTCACTGATGACGAATCCGTCGAAAAATTCGAGTCTGTCCTTAATAATAATAATATCTCTTTATTTCAGATAAGATTTACCAAATGACAATCTGAAATGAAATAGTGTCCTAAAATACAACAAATCAACTGAATTTAGCATTGAAAAAATCTCGCAATTCATATGGTTCAAAACTTATAATCAATGATCTCAGTTAATTTTTGAAAATTTTTGGGCTACTTATACTCTTAAAGCTGTTAGGTAACTTATTGAAAATTCTTATACAGCTGTATGCGGGATGTTTTTCACTCAAAGCTAATCTGTGTTCTTGTATTGTACTTATTACTGGTGTTATGTTCAATGAACTTGCCTCTGTTCCTATGAAAAAACAAAGCACATTCAGCCCTGGAAGGTTTACACGATAACTCTCGAATGGAACGTCTTAGAAACTTGAAATTTTCAGGGAAGGTTCGAATCTCAAATGCCGCGGCTAAGTTCGTTATTGAGCAAAATTCGCCCAGGGGTTCCGTAAATAACTTTCAATCCTTTATATCTCGACTTCTACTCGTCAGAATCAATCGAGGTTTTCATATTATTTACCAGCGGCTTCACCACTTCATTATTATCCAATAAAATCGCATTCGAAAATTTCAATTTCTTCATCAAAAAAAACTAAGGGTCAGACCCCCCCAAAAACGCTATATTTGCTTCTCTCAGATAAAATATAAGGAATCTTTGATAATTTTTTTATATGGCGGATATAAAACCTGTTGAGTAGATTCCACAAAACCACTCAGTAGAATAATCATAGTGACATTCGCGCCAGTACACTCTTTCAAACGCAACTCGAAAATGAAAGTTGGAAAAACTAAATAATTTTTTTTCGGGAAAAATAAGGCAGATATTGGCAGGTTTGATATGGAAATATAGGTTTTCGAGGTTGCGCAATCCGATGAAAATAAAATCGCAGCCCTATCTGCAAATTTTCATTTTTTCAACTGGAAAATTGAAGGGACTTGAAATTTCAGGATAGGTGTGGATCTCGAATGTTGCGGTCAAGTTTATCAATGATCGAAATTAGACGATGGGTTCCGTAAATATGGTCGTTTGAAATTCAGTTTTCTTGATGATTTCAAAACTATGGAAATGATCGTGACGGAATTTTGTATTCAAATGGAGAATGATATATTCGAGCTACATTTTTTTACAATTATAGAAAATTATAACTTTCGAACGGAAAGACCTAGGGACTCAGGATAGGTGTGGATCTCGAATGACGCGGTCGCGTTCATCAATAAGCCGAGTTAGACTAGGGGTTCCGTAAATATGGTTGTTTGAAATTTAGTTTTCTTGATAATTTCAAAACTAACGATTCGATCGTGACGAAATTTTGTATTTTAATGGAGAATGATATATTCAAGCTACATTTTTCCCACATCGCATAGAAAATTATAACATGTATATTATAACGAACGGAAAGGCCTAGGGACTTGAAATTTTCAGGGTAGGTTCGGATCGCGAGAGAAAAATTAGACTAGGGGCTCCGTAAATACGGCCATTCAAAATATTTTTTCCTGATAATTTCGAAACTACTCATTGGATTGGAATGAAACTTCCCACATAGATGAAGAATAATGTATACAAACTACGTGGGAAATTTTGTCCAGATCTCATTACCAAGACTATATATACAGTGGAAAATTCTAGAGAATCATCGAAAAAAAAAAATGGTCTCCTAAAGCCGTGACTTGAAGTCTGCATTTTCTTAGTTTGAAATTTTTTTCAACAGCTGTCAAAATCTTTCTGATTGGTTTCTGAGACTGGAGAATGCGAATCTACCTACAAGGTGGATGAACGAGCGCTTAAAAAATCCTGATTTCACGGCAGTGCTTTTGTTATTTTTTTTTTCCATTGTTTTGAAAATTTCAAAATTAACGCCACTTCAAGATCTGTAACTTGCAGAAAAATGTTGAAATGACATGAAATTTCGACAGGTATCCTTTGAGGTTAGTACTTTCTAAAAATCATAAGAATTTTGTATTTGTGGCGTCACCTATGGGTCAGACCGAAAACTTTTCAGCCGATGTTATAAGGGCTGTTTTTTGCGGAATTGAACCACAATTGTGCGAAAACATGATAAAAAGTGGGCATTCTGCAGATTTTCTGTTCCATTTTAAACCTCAGAGTTTGCAATTTGGTCTGAAATGTAAATATATCTGCCTTTCACAAAAAACCCCGTGTTTTTCACTCAATCTAAAATGAGGCTCTTGTTAGAAGATCCTTCAGTTCTTGCAAGATCTGTCTAGGAGCTCGGTATTGGAATCCAAGAAGAATTGACAATCCTCCCATACAGCAAACGATAAAAAATTATCGTTTCATCATTATAGTATCTAATGACCTTCCGTTGAAGGTGGGTAGAATTTTCTTCAGCAGGGTTGTCATTATTTTGGTCTAGTTGACATTATCGTACAAGCTCCGAGCCCCTGTGGCCCAGGAGAGCTGGACAAAAGCATTGAACATTGAAGGATGTTGATTCACAGCCAAAGGTCAACAACTTTGAAGACTCCATACTAGCAGTTTCCAATGAACCTCATCAGACAGAAAGAAGTATCATCTACGAACAGGGGACTTTTCAGGCTTTTATATGTTCCCACCGATGTTCAAATGGCAGTACCCACTTCCGACCGACCTGTATACGACAGGGAACGCTCCCTAATCGATGGGACCTCCGATAAACGGACGAGATAACGCAAAACGACCGTGCAACCGGTTCGCAATTGAGAACTATGAGCGCGACATCATTAATAAATTTATAAAACTCATAAGCAACTGTCGGCGGCTTTCACCTGCCGCCTCGCGGTCCGAATCACTTGCGTGCCTCAGTGAGGGGGGCGGGCGAGGGGGCAAAAACTGACGCGCCGAGGACCTTTTGGAAATGTTGAGCGGCAGCGCCGCTCCACGTTCCTGCATCTTTTTTGCGGACAGTCTGAGAATTTCAAGCCTAGTACCGTGTGACACGAAATAAGTCAGAGATGGCGCGGGAATAGTGATCGATTTATCGGGACAATAAACGGCGATAGGGTGATAACGTCCCAAAGCAGAAAAAAGTTGCATATTTCACATCATAGGGTGTTATGCCTAGATTATAAGCTGTTCCATTAACAATAAAGGTTGCCGAATATAGGTCCAAAGAGTTCTTAGTTTTCATTCTTGTACATAGTATTCAATATCATTCAGTTATCAGTTATCAGTTCGGGGATAACTTAGTATGTATTGTTATGGAAATCAAAACATGGTCATATTGCTCAAAGTTCGAAAATTTAGAATAAAATAAATTCAAATAATATGAACTAATTCAAGAACTTTCGAACATGATATGGTTAATTTGGAAAGTTCGATCAATTAATGGATTATCTTTATATATAAAAATTACGTGTCACGTTGTTTGTGCAGAATGGTCTCCTATAATACTGAACCGCTGTGTGCCGTTTGATCCAACTCACAAGATAGGATAGTTTATATCTCAATTTATAGTTCCAATATTTTCTTATTGCAAATTATTTGTTTATTATTCATGACAAAGACTGATAATTATCCACGCGGCAACATGGGGCTCAAATCGACGACAGGACATAGCGTCCCCACTACACCGATCTGTCGACCATAGCGATATCGTGCGAGGAGTGATGCCAAGTCTCTGGGTCTTTCCTAAAACTGAAGAAATTTGGAACTGTTTGAGAACTGGGGAATAATACAGAATGTTCATAGAATTCGTAACTGTCAAGAATGTAGCATAATTTCAGTGATAAAAAATGATTGAGATATATATATATATATATTGGTTGTAAAATATTTATGCGATTGATTTAATTTTGCGAATTGTGTGCAGTTTGATTCAACTTGAGAGATAAGGGTAGCTCCGGCATACAGAACTGTGTCGGCGGCGGCTGTCCAAGTGATTGCTGGCTTCCCACCAATTGACCTAATGGTGCTTCCTTTATACCATAGAAGGAGCACTACCAGGCAATCGACGTATGGCAGGAGGGAGGACACTGAGAAAATGGCAGAGAAGATGAGATGGTGGAGGGCAAAATGCCGCTTGGAGGCGCAGGCTGATCAGGAATTTGAAGCAGTGGATCCAATGTGAGAATAAAACGACCGGGTACTATTTTACTCAATTTTTGACAGGGCATGGATCTTATGGTAACTTTACTAAGAAGATAGGACGGAACGATCTGTCATGCATGCTACGTTGTAGACGATCAGAAGCACTGCCTCAGATCAGATGGACGGAGGAAAGGAACGCACTGGTTGGAAAAATAGGCCGCTTATCACCAGTTGAGAATATGATAGAGAAAATGATACCGCATGAAGGCGTTTACGGCTTTACGACCGGAGACATGAGGAGAAAAGAGACAGGACCGCTATTCATCGGGTATCATCGAAGTACGGACCGGGATGTCTTTTCCGGTGGTCCTCGCATTTCCCCAAGTTGTGTTTTTTTTTTAATCGGCCGGCAAAAACATCCAGCCAAACCGACATATCCCACGACACGGGTCGTGGTTGAATCTGACAACAGATTTCTTCTCACAACCCGAAAAAAAAGGCTTAGGATAGGGTTAGGTTAGGCTTAAGTTAGGAGTAGGTTAGGGTTAATAATAATAATAATTCCTCTTTATTGAATATTTCACTACAATTTAATTCAACGAATAATTTAGACACAGCAAGGCGTGGCTGGGTCATATAGTTGTAATATAATATTTTCAAAGAGGGTTCAGATGATTTGAAAATAAGAAAAATATGAATTTGTTCGAATGATTAATTGTAAATAGTTAAGTTATGTTTATGATGAATATCAAAATGAATATATGTATGTGAAGATGGAAAATGTATCAAGAATGTTGGAAACCATGGAAATGCGATATTGAATAATTTGGAAGGGATTAAGCAGGCCAGTTGACAATTGAGGGAGCAACGTCAAGGTGAAAGATCGATTTTTTTTGAAAAGTTTGCAGAAAGATTGGTTTTGCGAGAAGAAAAATATAAGAAATAGTATTTGGAAGTTTGTCAAGAATAGATTCGTAGATTGAATTGTTAGAATTTATTTGGCGAGTGAAGGATGGAAGGAGATATCGAAACGGTGTGGTGGTTAGAAGAAAAAAAATTGGAATTGGAAATAGAAGAATATATAGTGAGTGCACTCACCCATTGAACGACTTTTTAGAGTTCAGATATATTAGTTTTAGTTTCTTTTGATAGTTGAATTTGGTTTTTTGTAGAATTAGATGCTGATTATATAATTTTGTGAAAAAATTTTCTTTGTGTGTTAACCTTCAGAACCCTCTTTGAAATAGAGTCTCGTTAAAATAAGATATATATAATTAAAACAAAATTATTCGAATATTGTTAGTGGTTTTCTTGAATTTCAAAATTACATTATTATAACTTGAACTAACCATAACAGTATATTATTTGGGGAGGAGTTTTGGTGTTTCTGGAAGGCAGAAGTTCATCCCGTCGTCGATTTTTGTCACGTTATTCGTGGTATCGATTATAGAATCATTGACGCAAGTGAGTCCAGACGGAAAATTCTCCACGAACAGATAAAAGGTTCACTACCAGGCATTCTAATTTTGATCAATCTGAGAGCAAATTATAGTTCAATCTGATATCTCATGAAACATTGCTCTGAATAGAAAGTATTTGCTATGTTAATTCCTGAGGGAAACAAATAAACCTAGAAAACTAAACTGAACCAACCCAATCAAATCTAGTGCTAGTCGGAAAAAGCCCTAATTCGTGTTTCGGCCTTCATGAAAATCAATCAATCCGAGGAGTCCAACCTTCCTCCATCCTGCACAACTCCTTTATTATTCCTGTCATATCAGTCGAACAGCGAGGAGCGGCAGTTCCTTCTTCAATATGATCGAAGTTTTAATGATCCCGCGACGTGCGCCTGAATCGAGAACTGATTGAAACCTAATCAGCAGCACCGAAGAGATGTGTTACTCTTTATTCAAACATTCGTACTGGCCAGGCGCCTACCGAGCGTTGTCCGCCAAAGAAGTCCTTTCAATACCGTGGACAATGGCCGCGATTCAATTAAGGTGGCGAATCCGAATCCCGCCATTGATTGGAGGAGATATTAATTGCCAGAAGCTCGACGGGGGTTTGTACGGAAAGGCCGGGGCATCGAGAAGGATCGTTTCGAAACAATACGAATAATTATCATTATTATTGGGCCGAAATGAGAATAGCAGTCGTCGAATTCGAGGCAGATGAACCGATAATTTCTCGCGAATGTATCATTACGGCAGATCGAGTGCTTTGGGGAGAGCGATCCGCTCCAAATGGGCCAGTAATTTTGTGCAAATCGCAGGACCGATCACGAGAGGCCTATCGACAGTTGCATCTCGCTGATATATGAAAGAATTTCGTATAGCGAGAAATCCTCATACGAAGACCAGTGGCATGTGAATAACCAAAGATCACATTTTCTACGTATGATTATTTCGTCTGATATATATCTATCCCATAAATAAATGAAAGAAACAATATTCGGAAGTTTGAACCCCAATCAAGCTGAAAGGATTTCGGTAGAATTCTCAGAATGTAGTTTTCGATGTACATAGAAACATACGGGGGCAATTGTTGTTTTTTTTTATTTACAAGCTTAAGGTCTCATCAACCTCTTAGGTTATCAGAGACCAAATTGGTAGTTCATGATTTTTGAGCCTAATCACAGAAAATCTCCAAATACAACGCTATCTTCTAAAAAGAACTGAAAATTATGGATATCGGGAAACTGTTCTATCATTGTGTCAATATGAGAGAAATGAATTTTTTTACCATTTATTCATATCGTGTGTTCGTACTGTAGACCACCTGTAGAAAATGTTCTAGAAAAATAATATCCCACTCAGAATTTATCGATAGGTGTGTTCTCAGCAGAAACAGTTTGATCACCCAATGTCACCAAAACAGTCGATTTCAGACCTGCAATATACATATTCGGTTTTCAAGTCCACGAGATAGGTAAACCACGGCTGACTAGTTGCGGGACACCTGCATATATCAGATGTTATGGAACGAATCCTCAATATCCACAACATCACAAGCATGAATCAGTGAAAGAATTCTATAGACTGTTGTCGTACGCTCTCCCTGAGGAGGATATAGGAGCGTCTCTGCGATATCGCAATTATGCACCCACGCTCTTCTTGTGATATAGCTGTAACATTATGCATTAAATTTCAAAATGAGACAAGAAAATATGTATTAGATAGACTAATAAAAGCAAGCCAACAAATCAATACATGTAACCCCATGAAACATCGAAATTTATCCTTTGCATCTGCAGACCGGTTTCCCCGTTTTACGGCTCTTCAGTACAGATCAGCTCAGGATGAACTCGACGTAGCAGACAGCTACCCAAACAACCTAACGCGATGACGGTTAGAGATTATTTTACGGTATTGTTGCTTGTTTTGGTTTTGTCAGGGGAGCCAAGAAATCTTTACATGAACCATCATGGACTGCATTCAGTTGCTCCTTCGGCCGACAGGTGGCCTGAGTGAGAAATAATCTCTAACCGTCATCGCGTTAGGTTGTTTGGGTAGCTGTCTGCTAAGTCGAGTTTATCCTGAACTGTTCTGAAGAGCCGTAAAACGGCGAAACCGTGTAACGTCGTTTTTTTCTCCGGTTGATAATAATGTCTTTGACCGGCTTTACTAAAGAACTCGGGCGCCAATTGCGATGGGTTTTATAAGGTCGCAATACCTTATGACACTTACTGAGTTCAAACTCGGGTAGCTTTTACACAGTTGGAGACAGAGTTCGATCCAATCTGAGGCGGTAGCGATCGGCAAGTATCGATTTCTTCTGCCGGCGAGAAGGAAGAGGCTATGGAGGTAGTAAATAAAATTTACCTTGACGATATGTCCAATTTTGTATACTATAATGGAGAGCTGGTCTAATTTTCTGCAACTAAATGTCTCATACAGTACGAAAGATAATGATAATGATCTGTCTGACACAGTCTTATGCTCAACGAAAAAAATAATTATCAGTCTTAAGATCAACAAAAAAAACAATTTTCAATATCAGAATATATATACAATATGTTGGCGGCAAGCGGATGAGTAACAAGTGAGGCGAGCAATCAGCGTGCACTAAATTACAAAGCAATAAGTAGGGAAAATGTCGAAAGCGATGATAAGCGTGATAAAAATGCGGACAAGTGTGAAAGCATACAAAAATGGTAATCAAACAACAGTTTACAGTCTAGAGTTTCGGCAAGGTGACACCCTAACCTGTGTTCCGCGAAATCGGGATTAATGATGTTCAGCGACAGCACGGCGCTGCCTAAACAGTATCTAAACAAACCGGTGGTGATGTAAGTCAAGACTGAAACCAAGTCAAGACGAAGTATACTATTGTGTAAGTAATAAGTTAACTAGGAAGTCCCAGGGCGCATCCGCCAAAAAGCAAATTTGGTCAGGGGGACTTGATACAAATGGGTCTATGGTGAAGGGCAATTTTTATCGGGGGGAATTGATACAAAGGGGTCTATGGTGGAGGAGCCGAAATAAGCAATGGCGCATCCACCAAAATAATACTGTAGGGGGGATATTGACAAAACTGAAACCTCGATCGGGAAATATGGGCAAGGCCACCAACGGTGGAACAAAAGGGACTTGAAATATGGTCGTCACCGAACTGAAACTCGGAGTTGTGACAACTTACTGAAGGATATTGACCCCTTTCCTAAACGTATAAAGTTCAGCAGGCATCATTCATAAGACTAGGCCGCAATGAACGACAGCGTCCGAACTTCACTCGAGGGCATTAAAGTACCGACCCGATACTCCATACTGCCAGGGTATACTAACTATTTGGTGGGGGTAATGTTTACAACTATTGGATGGATGCCACCTATCGTGGATCGGTCAGGACATGTAGTGAAATATTCACCCAAAAGAGGCTTTAATCGGAGAGAGATAGGCAAGACCACCAACGGTGGAACAATAAAGACTTGGAATAGGGTTGCCACCGAACTGAGTCTCGGACTTGTGGCAACTTTCTAAAGGATATTGACCCCTTTCCTCAATGTATAAAGTTCAGTAGGCATCGCTCATAAAGCTAGGCCGCAATGAACAACAGCGTCCGAACTTCACTCGAGGGGCATTGAAGTACCGACACGATACTTCATACTGCCAGGGTATACTAATTATTCGGTGGAAAGAATGGTTTCAGTTATTCAGATCAAGGCTAGAATGAATAAGAACAAATTCGACCGAGGGACTTAACCGGCTGCAAAGATAGCGAAAGGTCCGAATTGCAAGTCGGACTAAATCTTGGATAATCTAGGACGGTACTGACTTAGCTAAATTGTCTCTTGGGACTGATGATTAAGAAATAGAAAACACAGAATTTACAAGTAACGATAGCGGAACACAGGAAGAATAATCTACGGTCATAAAAGAACTTATGCAAATACGGAAATACAGCTCTAGGACTTTCCTGTACGGGCGGCACACACTGCACAAGCGTTGGAACATTTCGAACAGCACAAAACGGCTTAGAGTCAATTTCTCGGTTTAACGCTAACCCCGAACGAAAGTCGGTAATTATCACAAGCTCGACACGATATCCAACGGTTTGTCGGTCGGGCAATAATTCTCTCGTTCGATCAGAATTTTGAAAGATTTTCAAACAGCGTCAATGGCAACGGCTAAATCGGAATTTCTACTACGAATCTCCAACTACGTTTTTCACGACGGATAATTCGGAATTTCAATACAAATCCCTAATAGTGTCAAACACGGCGGCTAAATCAGAATTTTCTAATACAACTTTCTAACAGTCTCAAACACGGCGGCTTAATCGGAATTGCCAAAATTCCATCCCATTCCCCCTTTTATAAGGTCGGTTTGATGGGGGTAATTCGGACATTCGAAAACGGCGTCGTTTTCCAAAAAACTCCCAGTCAACATACAAAAACTCGCATCTGCAAGCGTTATCTCTTCGGCGACGAATTCCTAGAGTTTTTCTACATAGGCTCGGATTTTAAATGATCGCGTTAAATTTGCTTCATATGCGATATGAAAATTATTCCAACAAATTTCTCAAAATCCAGGCCGATTATACCGGGTGACTTAGGAAATTTCCCGACGGGGAATACGGATTTATCCGAGTAAAATCTCCAAAAATCGACGTAGAACATATAGGATGTCCCATATGTCCTCGTGGTCAGAAATATTGAATAATTTACACAAATTCTTGCGAAAATTTACGTGAATGATACCGGATGACCTAGTAACGAAATTCACTTGGTTACAACCGTTCTGCAGATGCAAAGGATAAATTTCGATGTTTCATGGGGTTACATGTATTGATTTGTTGGCTTGCTTTTATTAGTCTATCTAATACATATTTTCTTGTCTCATTTTGAAATTTGAAAACTTCAGATAGACGACCAATATTCATTCATTATGCATTATATGTCTTTGAGTATATAATAATAATGTCAGTAATGCAATTATCTGTGCTTTCCATAAGATTTTAACAGATGACGGTGGAAGGTAATATATCATCTGAATTAATTTAATAGATGGCGCAATGTTATGGTTAGGATTGGTTCAGGTTACAGTTGTGTTATGGTCGGGTAAGGGTTGGATTAGGTTAGGGTTGGGTTAGGGTGAGGGTTTTGGGTATACGGGCCTAAATTGAGGATCTCTAAGCCCCGGGTCATGAGCGCTCTATTATACAGACCTAGATAATGGCTGTCTACATCTGCGCTCAAGAGTGTCTTAGAATGACCCTCAAGGGGGCGCAAATCTACATAACTAAGGTAAGCCAGGCCACGCTAAGGTCTCTGGAATCACACAGCCCGGAATGTCTGCTGTCATGGGAATGCCGTAATACCATAAAGCAACTGGCCAGAGACAATAAAGTGACTCTATTATGGGCACCGAGGAGTTATGGTATTGAAGGAAATGGAAGAGCCGATGAACTTGCGAAAAGAACATAAGGTTAACATCTGTTGAACCTGAGCCTTTCTGAGGGCTTCGAAAAGACCAGTATAAGGCAGCGGTCCAACAATGCGAGTTGGATAACAGAGAACATTCCTGGATTTGCTCAGGCAAAGAAATTTGTGGTGCTTGCACCTTCCTACACCAGGAAGCTCCCGAAGCTGCCACCAGCTGAGCTCCGGGTAATGGTGGGACTGCTGACGGGTCACAGTCGATACAAATACCTTTTGCACCTCATAGGAAAGTCGGCAGATGCTACCTGCAGGCTCTGTGGATCAGAAGCAGAAACAGCTGAACACATGGTATGCAAATGTCAAGAGTTGGCTGGCTTAAGAACCATTTATATGGGGAGGCCAGTCCTGGATACTCACGAGGACGTCGTCACTTTCGTCAAGACCATTGACGACCTCCTTGGGTTTGTATGAATGAGTAGGGTAGAGAACAAAAGATCCATGTGGTAGTAGTTCCCGAAAGGCTAACCGAGCCATAACGATCCCAGTTCAAATAATAATAAATTATAATAATAATAGGGTTACGTTAGGGTTAGGTGAGGGTAAGGTAAGGGTTAGGTTAGGTAAGAGTTAGGTTAGGTTTAGGTTGGGGTTAATAATAATAATATCTAATAATTCCACTTATTGAATAGTTTACTACAATATAATTCAAAGTTTACCTTAGCCACAGCAACGCGTGGCCGGGTCTACAAACTTATAAACAGCCGGTTTCTTCACATCCGAATAAATAAATTTATCCTATAGATAAGTTTATAGTTATTAAGGTATAGATTTTATGATTTTCCATAAATGGAATGATGATGAATTCTACAATAGATTTCGTATTTCAAAACGTTCAGTTCTTTCTTCAACAAATTCAAAGCTTCAGAATCGGACTACTTGGTAAGTATTCACACCACATGCCTAGAATAATTCTAGTTTCAAATTTAGTATTCACGTTATTATAGTATTTTTCGATTTTAGGAATTCGAGTGGTGCTGTAGTCCAATGGATAAACTACTTCTTACTCTGAGGTTTCTGGCAACTGGAGATTTTTATATATCAATTGGAGACTTTGGAGGAATTAATGAAAGTACCGTAGGGCGTATTATCAAACAAGTGATAGATGAACTGAACTGAACTATTTCATCTTCCACAAACAGATGAAGAACAGGTAGAGGCAGAAGGAAAGTTCTATCCATGATCTTGTTTTCCCAGAGAAATAGGAGCCAAAGATTGTACACATATGAAGATTAAATCACCTGGAGGAGAAAATGCAGAAGTTTTTCATAATCGCAAAAGTTTTCTTTCTTTGAATTGCCAAGTTGCTTGTAACGCTGGCTCAAAAATCATAGATTTGGTATTTCGTTGGCCTGGTTCTGCAAATGACAGCCACATATTTGAGAATTATTCCCTGAAAATAAGACTTGTTAAAAGGCAAATGGGAAATGGTTTCTCAATTGCTGATCGAGGCTATGCATGTAAACAGTACATCATTACTTCATTAGAAAACACAGAAAATGAAGTCTAAGTCCTTTTTCATGAAGCGCATATCCGAACAAGGAATATCATCGAACGTATGTCCGGAATATGGAAAAGGAGATTTCCAATTCTCAGGAAAAAAAACTTGATTCGGTTACGTGGCAATTTTTTATTCCTCAATCAACTACATGCGCTACAGTTTCGAGTACAATTCTCCTCTTCTTCAGGTTACAACGGTAATGCACAATTTCATTATGGAAGAAAGAGTTATGAGAACACTAAAATATTCCTCTTTTGCTTTTTGGGAAACTTACCACTATAAGTTTAATATAAGAAATATATGTTTCCCCGAAATGAAAAGAGGAATATTTTAGTGTTCTCATAACTCTTTCTTCCCTAATGTAATTGTGCATTTTCGTTGTAGCCTGAAGAAGAGGAGTTCCACCAACCGAACCAAGTTTTTTTTCCTGATTCTGATTTTTTGGCAACTTATATAATTTGGATTTCCAGTACTATCTTTTGCAATAAGATGTCAGCTCGCATTTGCTCAGAAAATTAAAATGGCTTGTGCAACAGCAACAGATTTCAATTAAGAAATTTTAAAGGGAGACGATACTATCGAGGAATTTCCAGGAGATCGAAATAATGAAGATATGAGTGAAGATGGTGACCCTCGTAGTTTTTGAGCGCTCGTACTACTTACACGAGGGCTATATCATTTCGTCACAAGGTCTGTATTTTTCGAATTTTGAGCCGAAAATGGTCTCAAACGATAGAGTTCAACTCACGATGACGAACTGATGACGAATCCGTCGGAAAATTTGAGTCTGTCCGTCCGGCCGTCCGTAAGCACGATAACTCTCGAACGGAACAACCTAGAGACTTGAAATTTTCAGTGTATGTTCAAATCCTAAATGCCTCGGTTAAGTTCGTTAATTCCACGAGGGGTTCCGTAAATATGGCTGTTCAAAGTTTTGTTCCCCTGATTACATGTAAACTACAGATTTGATCGAGATGAAATGCACTCGAATGGAGAATGAGTTGTTCAAGCTACATGTGAAATTTTGTGCAGATCGCATAACCAGGACCATAGAAACCATAGAAAATTGTAACCTTTGAACGGAAACGCCTAGGGACTTGAAATTTTCAGGATAGGTGTGGATATCGAATGTCGTGATCACGTTAATCTATGAGCAAAATTATGCTAGGGGTTCCGTAAATATGGTCGTTTGAAATTTTGTTTTCTCGATGATTTCGAAACTACGGATTCGATCGAGATGAAATTCTGTATTTTAATCGAGAATAATATATTAAAGCAATATTTTGTCCAGATCGCATGACCAGAACCATAGGAACCATAGAAAATTGTAACTTTTGAACGGAAAGGCCTAGGAACTTGAAAGTTTCAGGGTAGATTTGGATCGCGAATGTCGCGGTCACGTTCATCAATGAGCAAAATTAGACTAGGGGTTCCGTAAATATGGCCGTTCAAAACATTTTTTTCCTGATAGTTTCGAAACTACTGATTGGATTGGAATGAAATTTTGCACCTAGCTGAGGAATAATGTATTCAAACTACGTGCGAAATTTTGTCCAGATCGCATCACCAAGACCATAGATACCGTAGAAAATTCTAGCGAATTATCGAAAAAAAAAATTTGTCAGCTGAAGCACTGACATGAAGTCTGGAGTTTCGCCTAAGTTTCAGAATTTTTTTGACAGCTGTCGAAAATTCCTTCAAATGATTTCTAAAACTGGAAAATGCGAATCTACCTACAAGGTGGATGTACGAGCGCTCAAAAGCTCCTGACTTCACGGCAGTGCTTTTCGAAATTTTTTCCTTGATCATTTTGAAATTTATGTATTAATGCAAACACTAGTTTGTATAATCAGTAAATGAATTATTTCACAATAAATTTTCTTCCACATAATGTAATTTTTATTTCCCCTTGTGAGTTCATAGGCTTTGCCTCAACTCAGATAAATTGCATAATAATAATATCGAAGGGATGAATGTTTTACGTCCGAAACCAGATGAACATCAAATGGTCGAAAATAAATTGTATATACCATACCATCATATCGCTTCTCCGGAAGAACAAAGACGCAAATGCCGATCAACTTTTCAGGAAACGAGTTGAAAGGAATGGATCTTATGCTGGTACGCTGAATTGATGCGATACGAATCATCTTTATTATAATGGAAGGTACTTTCTAAAAAGTGAATTTCACTTATTTGAGATGGTGCTACTCTTTTTCTTACTTTAAACAGTAATCAGAATTCAAAACTCAAAATTTTTCAGATTTGGACTCACGTCTTTGTTGTTCCAGAGAAGCGATATGTGAGAAAAAGGAGCAGCTCTTTCGATTGGTGAAAGCTAGCTATCTATCTATCTCACTATAAAATTCGAATATGCATAACCATACATCACATCAAATAAGAATATCTTTATGATATCTTGGTATTCAACTTTTAAAAAAATTTGTCGAATGGATATTATTTTCATAATTTGATATTTCTTTCAATTTTCTCAAAGATATGGCCATTTTCTTAGGCTTCCAACAAATTGATTATGATTTGGGTGCAATAACCGGCTATGATCAACTTTTATTGTTGCTTTTTTTATATCAAAAATTAAATATTTTTATATTTAAAACTAAGTCTGAGGATCGTAAATTGCAATAGATATAATTCAAGTTCAATGAAAAGAATGGTACATACAATTTAAAAAATTAGTGAATAAAAACCCGAATTACGGATTATCAATTTATTTTTTTTTACATCATAATTAATATTCCCTAATTGTTTTCTTTTGATTTTCTCTTCATATAGAAGAATTCCCAATTCTACCTCATGTTTTTCTTTCTCCTTTTGGGCACACATATAAGTACCTCTTGTAGAATTACTTAGAACACAACTGAAAATACTGAAAACTCGAATGTAAAATTTTCTAAGGTTAATGTCAACGATATTTAAGGTTAACAATGGTTCACCGACTAGAGAATAGAGTAAAAGTTTTCTTCCCATGTTCATTATTCCTCTATTACTTCGGGTTTCAATATTATATGGTTGGCAAAACTGACGAATCTGGCTAATAGCGAAGATTAGACTGTTACTCTTTGCTAATAGTTATCTATCAGCTAACTTGAAGTGAAAAGTCGCTAATAGGAAGTATATCTTCATTTATTCGACCGATAGTTATTCGCCTGGTAGTAGTTAGCCCGAGGTTCCCAGAAGACGGTCCCTGTTCTACCCAATTGAGCAATTGAGTGGAATTCATCCCTGCACTGGCCAGATATTCCTACTATCAATAAACAAAGGCTAGCTAATTTCCACTAGGCTGTGAGGATGAACATCGTTTTAATGAGCTTCTCATGAAGGTAAAGCGGTTTATAGTCTCCCTGAATGGTAACAAACCCTTATAGATCAACATCATTCATCATCTATGCAAATCTTATTTTGCTGTCTAAGAACACTACATTAGTGTTTTAAGGATCTCAACACTTTGTGCTGAATTGACAGCGATTTTTGAATTTGAGGTTTCAAGAAATCCTACTGAAAGAGTCGCATGACATTATGTTGAGGGCTAACTAAAATAAATGAATGTGCAATAAATCTCCAAAACGTATAACATAACGTCGAAACAATTCGTCATAAAAAAGATGCGCATTCGAAAATGCTGATTTCTCTCTTACAGCTCATTTTCGTCCCATTATAAGGTGCTCAACAAAGGGGCCAGGATGACAGGAAAGCGTCTTGCGGAAAATTTATAATAAGGTACCCACCTAACGATCTTGTTAGTGTCCAAACATGGGGCACCAGGATTTAGGTACAGCTTAATAGAGTCCACGATATTCCATGTGAGTTCGGGAGATGTCTTAGATTTCGTGCGATAAACAAGACCCACATTGTAAAGATCACGCACAACATAATATAAGAACAAATATTCCAAATTTTAACATCATAAACGAGAAAATTACCATTTTATAGAAAACTGAAATTAATTCTTCGATCTGCAACGAATTGGTGGAATGGGTTCGTAAAGGATAAGCATCGACTGATATAGTTTCACGTCGTAATATTATTCGTCAATAAATAATACTTAAAATTCCATAATTTTCGAACACAATTTCGCGAAATTCCACTGTGGGTTCTTACTCACAGTGGAATTTCTAGCTTCTTAGCTAGAAAATTTCTCATCATTAGAACTATTCGAGTCAAATACTCAATCAATAATTCATTCATAGTATCAATTATTGAAATATCGAGATATGAACGAGCTTAAATCTAAGGTTTCAGTTAGCATGTGGTTTTTCTAGTTTCTAATAGGCTCGAAATCATCAGATCTCGCAAGGGTTATATAGTAGTCTCGCACTGAGTTACAGATGAAAATTGAAATATTCACAACGATATATTCAAAAGAACAAATACACCCACTAGTTTCAATTTTATCCTAATACCCAATATCAATTCTTGTCAAATAAATGGAAATATTATTGTGTAAATTATGGAGCGAAATAATCGCAATATTTCCTGTGTTCCTGCAGTGTTCAGTATTTGGACTAATTGTCAAAAAACTGCAAATAGAATAACAAACAATCAGTTTCAAAATGTACCTTTATTTTTGTTGGAGTTCTAAAAAAAATTGTTCACAAAAAGACTTGTTCTCGGTCATTTCTCTAATCTACAAATAACTGTGCAAAAATAAATATTTCTCGATGCCTGACAACGACTTAGTGCAAGGAAATATTGAGTTTTTCTTTCGAAACTTAAAAGTAAATATTTCTGTTTGATTTTCGAATGAAATAGTTCATTTCCTACTGCATCGCGTTTGATATCTTACTATCGCTTTCCTCAACACGGAGGATAATAATATCAATTCAAAAGTAGTAACTGTCGAATGTTTCGGATTAATGATTTTGATCACCCACTTTTCAGTCCCTAGGTTCGGATTTTCGAGCAAAGAGGATGAATTGTTACTGATTTTTGGAGCAAATTCGATGCAATTTATCTCTCGAGTATCCGTGAAAATATCTGCACGGTGCGTACTCACAGATTTTGGGTTCTACATCACCAAACCGTACCATATCAATCTTTGAGGGAGATTCAAATTATTTCTCACACGAGTGAATGGGAAGGTTAATCATCGATAAATCCAAAACTGATTTTTTCTAGACCCTTTCATATATGAAAAGTTATATTAGCCCTACAATAAGGGACTCATGAATGCCGGCCATTAGAAGACGACTAGAAATGAATCATCGAACTTTAGCAGCACAAACCATCAAAAATGGCAAAGAAACCGTTAATCAATAGTTGACTGATATAATATTAGTCATTTCAATTTTGTAAACATGAATCTGGAAAAAACAGGTCTTCTCAAGGCTGTCCTGAAGACGGTCCGAATAATCAGACCGTAACATTGAAACGTAGAAATTCCATAGATGTTAAAAATAGTCCAAATAACTTTCCATTGAACAGGCCTCAATATAATCGATAGAATGTTCGGAAAAATCTATTCAGTGTTCGAGCGAATTCGCGGCTTCTCCCGGACCATAACGAGGCATTTAATCGGGGAGGCATCGCGCTCTCGCCCGCGCCATATCGGTCGGGCATCGCGCCAAAAAAGCAGAGGTCGCAGTCTGGCAGAGAAAAATAAAGAAAAAAAATTAAATCGTGAGACGGCTTCGGTTATCGAGTCAATTATCGTTTTCGATCTCGTATAGGGTCTCTCTGTACAACATTGTACATTTCATGAAAAAAATTACGAAAAGCACTGCCGTGAAGGCAGGAGCTTTTGAGCGCTCGTACATCCACCTTGTAGGTAGATTCGCATTTTCCAGTTTTGGAAACCAATTGAGGAAATTTTTGACAGCTGTCAAACAAATTTTCAAACTAAGGCGATAATCCAGACTTCAAGTCAGTGCTTTAGGGGACCAATTTTTTTTTCGATAATTCGCTAAAATTTTCTACGGTTTCTATGGTCTTGGTGATGCGATCTGGACAAAATTTCGCACGTAGTTTGAATACATTATTCCTCAGCTAGGTGCAAAATTTCATTCCAATCAAATCGGTAGTTTCGAAATTATCAGGAACAGAATATTTTGAACGGCCATATTTACGGCACCCCTAGTCTAATTTTGCTCATTGATGAACGTGACCGTGAAATTCGCGATCCAAACCCACCCTGAAAATTTCAAGTTCCTAGGCCTTTTCCTTCGGAAGATATAATTTTCTATGGTACCTATGGTTCTGGTCATGCGATCTGGACAAAATATTGCTTTAATATGTCATTCTCGATTAAAATACAAAATTTCATCTCGATCGAATCCGCAGTTTCGAAATTATCGAGAAACCAATATTTCAAACGACCGTAATTACGGAACCCCTAGTATAATTCTGTTCATTGATAAACGTGAACGCGACATTTCAGATCCACACCTATCCTGAGAATTTCAAGTCCCTAGGCCTTTCCGTTCGAAAGTTATGATTTTCTATGGTTTCTATGGTTCTAGTCATGCGATCTAGAGAAATGTAGCTTGAATATATCATTCTCCATAAGTATACAAAATTTGGTCACGATCGAATCTGTAGTTTGGAAATTATCAAGAAAACTAAATTTCAAACGACCATATTTACGGAACCCCTAGTATAATTTTGCTCATAGATGAAAGTGATCACGACAATCGCGATCCACACCTGTCCTGAAAATTTCCAGCTCCTAGGCGTTTCCTTTCGAAAGTTGCAATTTTCTATGGTTTCTATGGTTCTGGTGATGCGAGCTGAACAAAATTTTACATGTAGCTTGAACACCTCATTTTCCATCAGAGTGCAAGATCGAATCTGTTGTTTCGAAGTTATCAGGAAAACAAAATTTCGAGCGGCCATATTTACGGAATCCTTAGGCGGATTTTGCCCAATAACGAACTTAACCTCGGCATTCGAGATTCGAACCTACCCTGAAAATTTCAAGTTTCTAGGACATTCCGTTCGAGAGTTATCGTGTATACGGACGGCCGGACGGACAGACTCGAATTTTCCGACGGATTCGTCATTAGTGAGTCGAACATAGTCGTTTGAGACCATTTTCGGCCCAAAATTCGAAAAATACAGACATCGTGACGAAATGATATAGCCCTCGTGTAAGTAGTACGAGCGCTGAAAAAGGTTAGGGCAGAAGGAAAAAATTCGATAGAAAATTATAGGATACGGAAATATGTACCTCTAAGCTTTTCAATTTAAAAATTATCAAAGATCTAGATATAGAATGCAAATGAATATAAAAATTATGAAAAGCACTGCCGTCAGAAGCTGCACGTAGTTTGAATACATTATTCTTCATCTGTGTGCAGAATTTCATGCCAATCCAATCAGTAGTTTCGAAATAATCAGGAAAAAAATATTTTGAACGACCATATTCACGAAAACCCTATTCTTCTTTTGATCATTGATAAACGCGACCACGACATTTGCGATCCAAACCTACGCTGAAAATTTCAGGTCCCTAGGCCTTTCCGTTCGAAAGTTATAATTTTCTGTGGTTTCCATAGTTCTGGTCATTCGATTTAAAAAGATTTAGCTTGAATTCATCATTCTCCATTAAAATACAAAATTTCGTCACGATCGAATCCGTAGTCTTGAAATTATTAAGAAAACTAAATTTTAAACGACCATATTTACGGAACCCCTAGTCTTATTTCGGTCATAGATAAACGTGAACACGAGATCTACACCTATCTTGAATATTCCGAGTCTCTAGGCCTTTTCGTTCGAAAGTTATGATTTTCTATGGTTTCTATGATCGTCACGATCGAATCCGTAGTTTCGAAATTATCAAGAAAACTAAATTTCAAACGACCATATTTACGGGAATCCTAGTTTAATTTTGTTCAAAGATAAACGTGACCACAAAATCCGAGATCCACACCTATCCTGAAAATTACCCGTTCGAAAGTTATAATTTTCTATTGTTTCTATGGTTCTGATCATGCGATCGGGACAAAATTTTGCATATAGTTTGAACACATCATTCTCCATGTTAGTGCTAAATCTCATCTCGATATAATGTGTAGTTTCGAGGTAATCAGAAAAACAAAAGGCCATATTTACGGAACCCCTGGTGGAATTCTGCTCATTAACGAACTTTACTGCGGCATTTGGGAACTGAACTTGAATTTTCCGACGGATTCGTAATCAGTGAGTCGAACCTTGTCGATTTAGACAAGATTCGACTCAAAATTTGAAAAATACAGACATCGTGACGAAAGGATATAGCCCTCGTGTAAGTAGAACGAGCGCTCAAAAAACCGAAAATAGACGATTTCGTTTTCATTTTTTTCTGAAGTTATTTGAAAAGTTTCGAAAAAACCGAAGGCACTTTCTCATAGCCACTTTTTGGCCTCTACATAATCTGCGTACAACGTTTCGTTTGGAAGAAACCATCATCAACTTTGTTTTTTATTTGACACGAAGAAAATGTACACCATGTATGAAATTGCATTTATTGTTGCGAATGCAATATGTTTTTTTTTGTCTTTTTATTCAGAAAAAAAAGCTCATGAACAGTTTTTCAATATAATCTAATATTTAACTAACATAAACTAAAATAATAAGAACCAAGAAGGCAGGAATTATTGTTAAAGTAAGTAAAGTTGTAAATAGTAAGTGCTATAGCATATGTTCAAACAGTAATCGTTTTCAAAATTTGCTTTGTATACCTCACTTTTCAAATGGCCTCACAGAAAAAAGTCTGTAGGTGTCAGGTCTGGAGACCTTGCTAGCCAGGGTGTATCACTATGGGAGCGAATCCATTTTCTTGGGAATCCATTTTCTTGGGAATCGCTCACACAGGTATTGGCGAATAGCTATGGAAGTATGAGTTGGTGCACCATACTGTTGGAACCAGCAATTATGCACAGCGCCCAAAGGCAAATTATCCAATGCATTTTTCAGATCTTGTCCTTATAACCTTCCTCCATTTAATGTAGAAGAAAGAATGCAATAACAACAACAATGAAATACTCATTCAAGATGAAAATTGTTCATAGAAGTGTCAGCTATGCATGTTGTCATGCTAAACCGCGTATGTTCAAAAATTGTACAGAACCTTTTTTCCGAGCTTTTTTCTGAATAAAAACACAGGAAATCATATTGTGCCATATGTCATATAGGGTGTTCATTTTTTTCGTTGATGATGGTTTCTTGCAATCGAAACGTTGTACGGAGATTTTGTGATCGCCATTTTTTCGAGGTTAAAAAGTGGCAATGAGAAAGTGCCTTCGGTTTTTTCGAAACTTTTCAAACAACTTCAGAAAAACATAAAAACGAAATCGCCAAAATTCGGTTTTTTTCGAATATCGCAAGTAGACGACATTTCTGGGATTTCTCAACATCTATTTATTGACCCCTTAATTGCGCAAATTTTGGCCAATTTGCCGTAACTTCTACGGTTACCGAGATCCCCATACTGTTCATCCTTATCTTGGGCACACCGTATTATACTGTTCAAAGAGTATCACGTAAGTTGGCACAAACATGTTGAACTACTTGAATGACGGCAATTTTGATCAGTGCAAAGCTACACTTTTTATCCACATGATAACCACTCTTTGAATCGAAGTTGTTACAATAAAAATTGAAGGGAATATTGGGTTACAGCATCAGCACCGAGAATCTAAATATCTGCGTCTTCCCATAACATCCATCATTAATGGATTCGATCTGCTGAACAGCGTATTACGACGATTCGAATTGGTTTTTGAAGATCGATCGGTTTTTTGAAATCGGCTTCTTCGAAGTCGTCTTTTAAAATCTTAAAATGGCTATCATTAATTGAATAAATAGAACATGGAGGGGATTACGAAGATTCCAATTAATTCTCAAAGAACTGATCGATGTCCATGAAGATAATTACACGGGTTGAGAAAACTAAGACTCATAGTTTTCAAAATATGCAGAAAAAATATACCATGGAAAATGTCAATTGCAAATAATGAGAATAATATGTGTTTTTTCATTCTTCGAGAACTCAAATTTCATCTTCCTTCCATGGTGAAGAAATCGAAATACATATTCGTTTTACCTTCTCTCATTAACAATACGGTGTCAGTTAGTGCACCCTATGGTTTTTCTATGGTGAAGGTGACTACTTCATTTCTTACTGAATGATTAAATATTTCAAGACACCTTGGATGCACTACATCACATCACATTTTTTGACAGATTTCAAAGTTCGTACTTATATCACTCATTTAGATCGCTTTCGTTTACTATTTCTAAATTCCAAAAAATCAGGACTGGAATAGACCACTTCCAGAAATTTCCTACTTAACACTGAAAGTTTCCTCCACCTTCAATCAAAAAATCCAAAACAATTGCCTAGCACTATCATACAGCGGAATTAATGTGTTGAATGAAAATATTTTCAATTCATTTTTTGATATTTCACCATGAGGCGAGGATAATACCAATTTCTGAGCGCTCGTACTACTTACACGAGGGCTATATCATTTCGTCTCGTTGTCTGTATTTTTCGAATTTTGAGCGGAAAATGGTCTCAATCGACTCACTGATGACGAATCCGTCGGAAAATTCGAGTCTGTCCGTCCGTCCGTCCGGCCGTCCGTAAGCACGATAACTCTCGAACGGATGAACCTAGAGACTTGAAATTTTCAGTGTAGGTTCAGATCCCAAATGCCTCGGCTAAGTTCGTTAATGGGCAGAATTCCACCAGGGGTTCCGTAAATATGGCCGTTCAAAATTTTGTTCTCCTGATTACTTCGAAACTACAGACTCGATCGAGATGAAACTTTGCACTCAAATGGAGAATGAGGTGTTCAAGCTACATGTGAAATTTTGTCCAGATCGCATGACCAGAACCATAGAAACCATAGAAAATTGTAACTTTTGAACGGAAACGCCTAGGGACTTGAAATTTTCAGGATAGGTGAGGTTCTGAAATGTCGTGATGACCTTCATCTATGAGCAAAATTATTCTAGGGGTTCCGTCAATATGGTCGTTTGAAATTTAGTTTTCTTGATAATTTGAAAACTACAGATTCTATCGTCACAAAATTTTGTATTTAAATGGAGAATGATATATTCAAGCTACATTTCTCCAGATCACATGACCAGAACCATAGAAACCATAGAAAATTGTAACTTCCGAACGGAAAGGCGAAGGAAATTGAAAGTTTCAGGGTGGGTTTGAATCGCGAATATCGCAGTCACGTTCATCAATGAGCAAAATTAGAACAGGGGTTCCGTAAATATGGCCGTTCAAAATATTTTTTTCCTAATAATTTGGAAACTACCGATTGGATTGGACTGAAATTTTGTACATAGATGAATAATCATGTATCAAAACTACTTGCGAAAATTTGTCCAGATCGCATCACCAAGACCATAGATACCGTAGAAAATTCTAGCGAATTATCGAAAAAAAATTGATCAGCTGAAGCACTGACATGAAGTCTGGTGTTTCGCCTAAGTTTCAGAATATTTTTGACAGCTGTCGAAAATTTCTTCAATTGATTTCTAAAACTGGAAAATGCGAATCCACCTACAAGGTGCATGTACGAGCGCTCAAAAGCTCCTGCCTTCACGGAAGTGCTTTTCGTAATTTTTATATCCTACAACTATTCAGATAAACGATTACCGAACAATAATTTTACACAACTTGCTTTTAAATGTCTCAAATATTTCAAGATTTCTGTTCAAAATACAAAATGAAACACAAAGAAAGTACACTGACTCAAAAAACCATCAAGTCTATTCTTGAAAATGTTTGCTGAGGGCGATGATAGAATTTCCTCTGGTAAACCGTTCGAGCATGGAAGACTCTTTTCGGAAAGAAATGTTATCGCTGAACCGTATGAAAACCACACACAAGATTCAAACTATGCATGTACTCGCAGCAGCTGGTCTGGATTCAGCTGATGTTGGTATTTCCTTTTATTGAGAACACATCTGTTCTGAGATTTCTGAAATTCCAGAAGAATTGCATACACTAATTAATTGATTTATATAAAAATACTAGCTGACCCGGCAAACGTTGTTTTGCCATATCTCTCCCATTTTTCGCAATTTCAAAATTGCTCGAGGCCTTCGGCCTCTCGTTGTTCTGGCTATTAAAAAATAAGGGTTGATCGTAGAAGGGTGAAAATTGGAGATTGTATGTATTTTTGTATGTTGTATCATAAAAAAATAGAAATTAGAAATTTTGTCTGAAAAATAAAAAAAAAAAATTTAGGGGGGGACTACCCCTAACATTTAGGGGGATGAAAAATAGATGTTGGCCGATTCTGATAGATACCGGATAAGCACAAAAAATTTCATCAAAATCGGTTGAGCCGTTTCGGAGGAGTATGGCAACGAACACTGTGGACACGAGAATTTTATATATTAGACTAGATGACCCGGCAAACGTTGTTTTGCCATATCTCTCCCTTTTTTCGCAATTTCAAAATTGCTCGAGGCCTTCGGCCTCTCGTTGTTCTGGCTATTAAAAAATAAGGGTTGATCGTAGAAGGGTGAAAATTGGGGATTGTATGTATTTTTGTATGTTGTATCATAAAAAAATAGAAATTAGAAATTTTGTCTGAAAAATAAAAAAAAAAAATTTAGGGGGGGACTACCCCTAACATTTAGGGGGATGAAAAATAGATGTTGGCCGATTCTGATAGATACCGGATAAGCACAAAAAATTTCATCAAAATCGGTTGAGCCGTTTCGGAGGAGTATGGCAACGAACACTGTGGACACGAGAATTTTATATATTAGATTACATGAAACAATAATTTAAGCAGCCACAATGGATCCTTACCATCTGGAAATTGTACAAAAATATTGTACATTCATAATATACAGCTCCACAAGAGTTAGGGATATCGTATTCAATTGTTTTCAAAAGTATGTAATCTTCGGAAAATCGCTGTAAAATCATTTGAAACTCAATAACAACTTGAATAGATCCAATAAAAATCAGTATGAGACATTTCGTCAATCTGGTCGCCTTTTTTCTGAAGTTTGGTTCTTTGCATATGCTTCATGAATGTTCTTATTTTGAAATGAAGTCAGTTTATCAACGGCTTCGATTTGAAACGAGTTTTCTGAAAATGCCAAGACGTAAATTAACAAACGCTGAGGCTAATAGGGCTATCGGAATGCTACAGAGTGGCCTAACTCAGGTTGTTGTAGCGGAAAGGCTCCAAGTCAGCAAAAGTGTGATATCTCGACTTTGGAATAGGTTCAGGGAGACAGGTTCTGTGTTGGAAAGACCAAGGCTTGGTGGGCGACGAAAAACAACATCTGCTCAGGATCGTTTCATCACCGTTTTGGCGAGAAGAAACCCTACATCTACGTGTAGAATGCTACGGAATACTCTTCAAAATGCAGATGGGGTCCAAGTTTCCATCGAAACCATCAGACGACGTTTGAGAGAGGTGATGTAGGTTCTAGACGTCCATTAAGAGGAGTTCCATTAACACGTGACCATAAGCGTCAAAGACTGGAATGGGCAAGGCAACATATCAATTGGAACGATAAATGGCGTAGTGTCCTTTTCACTCATGAATCCAGATATGGACGATTTTCAGATTCTCGAAGAATAAGGGTATGGACAATCCCACGCATACCCCGTAATCGTCGCTATGTCCAAGAAGTCCATCCATTCCGAGTGGGTAGTGTTATGGTATGGGCCGGGATATGTTTCAACGGGCGCACAGATCTACACATTTGTCCTGGGAATATGACCGCCTTACACTATAGGGAGCATGTCATTGACAATGTTGTGCCAAATTTTCAAGCTGCTATTGGTGAAACTTTTCAATTTCTAGACGATAACGCTAGACCGCACCGTGCAGCCATAGTTGAGAATGCGCGCGATGAGCTTGGTATTCCACATTTACCAATACCTCCGCACTCACCAGATTTGAATTGCATAGAACATGCATGGGATATGCTCCAAAGAAGATTAGATAATCATCAACCTACCCCAGAATCCTTAAATGATCTGAGAGAGTTTCTGCCCCGTTTATGGAACCAAATTCCTCAAGAAATTTTCAACAACCTCGTGTGTAGTATGCAAAGAAGATGTCAAGCTGTTATTGATGCCCGTGGAGGCCATACATTGTATTGATAGTCTTAAAATGCTCGAATTCTCTGGAATAAAATTTCGTTATTTTACTCGATTTTACTTAACCACCAGTATACGCTGCAGACCTACAGGCTGAAATTAATTTGCAACTTGAAATCATATTAATATGAATTTTCATCACAAAAATCTTATTTTAACTATATTAATTGCACTTTAAGTCAATATCCCTAACTCATGTGGAGCAGTTTATTTATGATATGATTATATATGTTATGAATGTAAAATATTTTGGTACAATTTTCAGATGGTAACTGTGGCTGCTTCAATAAGTGTATGAAATTTTTCTGGCACTTCGATAATCTCAGAACAAATTTGTTCTCAATTTTCAATAAGAAGGAATACCGACATCAGCCGAATCCAGACCAGCGGCTCCGAGGTGTGTGTGGTTTTCATACGGTTCAGACACAACATTTCTTTCCGAAAAGTGTCTGTCATGCCTGGAATGGTTTACCTGAGAAAATTCTATCCTCGCCCTCAATAATTTATTTTTTCAAGATTATACTTGATTTTTTTGTGAGACATTGAACTTTCTTTGTGTTATTTTATATTTCCAACATGTTGACATGACATTTTTTCTCTTCAGCAAAAAATACCCGATTTAGTGTGCTTTTAAATGAGATATCCACTTTCGTGCTTGCTGCTTGTCTTCTGCCCTAATATCATGGCTAACAAGATAACAGCGAAAAAGTCAAAATATTCCAAACCTGAATTTGCTCTATTGTGGAGCTCTTTATGATTGAATATTGAAGTAATTCTCATGGAAATCATAAATTTTTCTATCGAATCAAAATACAGTGGACTCTCGTTAATTCAAACCTGCGATAATTCGAATTTCTCTATAATTCACGTTATCACGAGTTCCCTACAAAATCTCTTTATATTTCGAACTAAATCAATACATTTTTATGCACTTGCTAAGTCGAACGAAAAAATCATTGCTATTATAACAAAACGACGCGTTAATTCGAACTCATCGATAATTTTCGATAATTCGTCAGCATTTTCTACGGTATCTATGGTCTTGGTTATGCGATCTGGACAAGATTTCCCACGTAGTTCAAAAACATGATTCTTCATCTATGTGCGAAATTTCATTCCAATCCAATAAGTAGTTTCGAAATTATCAGGAAAAAAATTGTTTGAACGGCTATATTTACGGAACCCCTAGTCTAATTTTGCTCATTGATGAACGTAACCGCGAAATTCGCGATCCAAACCTATCCTGAAAATTTCAAGGCCCTAGACCTTTTCATTACAAAGTTATAATTTTCTATGGTTTCTATGGTTCTGGTCATGCGATACATTCCATGTACCTATCTTGAAAACGTCATTCTCCATCTGAGCGCAAAATTTCACCTCGATCGAATTTGTAGTTTTGAAGTAATCACGAGAACAAAATTTCGAACGGCCATATTTACGGAACCCCTGGTAGAATGTTGCCCAATAACGAACTCAACCGCGGCATTCGAGATTTGAACCTACCCTGAAAATTTCGAGTTTGTAGGACGTTCCATTCGAGAGTTATCGTGTATACGGACGGACGGCCGGACGGACAGACTCGAATTTTTCGACGGATTCATCATCAGTGAGTCGAACTCTGTCGATTGAGGCCATTTTCGGCTCAAAATTCGAAAAATACAGACATCGTGACGAAATTATATAGCCCTCGTGTAAGTAGTACAAGCGCTCAAAAATGAGTCTGGGTTTCTGACTTTCTCATCATTCATGAACCTCTCATACATTTCTGGATTTCCGTTCGGTCCAATCAGTTTTTCTGCGATCGTTTCGAAGTATGCGAAGCGATGGCGCCAGGAATCTGGGAGTTTTCTTTGATGAAGATTTGAGAGAAGATTTTCGACATGTTTCAACATTAGAGTATAAAATAACAGGAGTGGGCATTGGCTAAAATAAGTGGGTCAGGAATGGAAGCTCAATATGGCCGAATTTGAACAGTGGCGTAGGTTAGGTTAGGTTCTAGGATCGCTATATCATTTCGTCACAATGTCTCAATTTTGAGCCGGGAATTGCCTGAAATCATTCCTAACAATAGCTAATCCAAAATCTTTCATGAATTCTCAATGGAAATAATAAACATCTCCCATTCAAGAAAAAAAAGTTATTGGGATAATACACTCATTTTCAAAACAAACATATTTATTCTTTTTGAAATAAAATTAATTTCTTCAACATATTATCGAAATTAATCTTATTCAACCAAATTATAATTTTACTACTTCGATCGAATTAATACAGCTTAAAATTAATATTTTATATCTCCCTAAAAAAATTACACATGCAACGACTATGGACCATATTAGCAATTCTAACCAAAACAGCCATGGAACTACCAAAATAATGAATCATAAATGGAAGGTCGAAATGACCGATTTGGACCCAAGTTTTTAGAGGTGAGGGTTAGGGAATACCCCTTCCTGTTATTCTATATTCTAAGGTTTCAACCCTGGTTAGGTTAGGGGTTTTATAAGCTTAGGATTCTTCATTCTGCCCCAAGCTGGACCTTTCAGGTGGAAAAAAATTCAGATGTGTTGGTTTTATCAACCATCAACTACTGCGACATAATTTTTTGGACCCTGTTCAGATGCTTCCGATGAAGTTGATCATCGCACGAATCCGGAAATGAAACAATTTTTAATAAATATTACGAAAAGCACTGAAGGCAGGAGCTTTTGAGCGCTCGTACATGCACCTTGTAGGTAGATTCGCATTTTCCAGTTTTAGAAACCAATTGAAGGAATTTTTGACAGCTGTCAAATAAAATTTCAAACTAACGCGAAACTCTAGACTTCATGTCAGTGCTTCAGCTGATCAATTTAGCTTCGATAATGCGCTAGAATTTTCTACGGTATCTATGGTCTTGGTGATGCGGTCTGGACAAAATTTTGCACGTAGTTTGAATACATTATTCCTCAGCTAGGTGCATAATTTCATTCCAATCCGATCAGTAGTTCCGAAACTATCTGGAAAAAAATATTTTGAACGGCCATATTTACGGAACCCCTAGTCTCATTTTGCTCATTGATGAACGTGACCGCGATATTCGCGATCCAAACCCACCCCGAAAAGTTCCTAGGCCTTTCCGTTCAAAAGTTACAATTTTCTATGGTTTCTATGGTTCTGGTCATGCGATCTGGACAAAATTTCGCATGTAGCTAAAACACCTCATTTTCCATTTGAGTGCAAAATTTCATCTCGATCGAATCTGTAATTTTCAAGTAATCAGGGAAACAAAACTTTGAACGGCCATATTTACGGAACCCTTGGTGGAATTTGGCCCATTAACGAACTTAACCGAGGCATTTGGGATCTGAACCTACACTGAAAATTTCTCTAGGTTGATCCGTTCGAGAGTTATCGTGCTTACGGCCGGCCGGACGGACGGACAGACTCGAATTTTCCGACGGATTCGTCATCAGTGAGTCGAACATAGTCGATTGAGACCATTTTCGGCTCAAAATTCGAAAAATACAGTCATCGTGACGAAATGATATAGCCCTCGTGTAAGTTGTACGAGCGCTCAAAAAGACAAATAGAAATTGCTGGGATTGAGGTCTCAAAGGACAAACTTCTTGTTATAGCTGTGTGGTGGACAACACACAGCTATAAGATATAGATGTTTTTATGAATATGCTGGTGGAAGTACTGGAACAGGAAACACATAATACTAGTTATAAAGTTTGTATGGCAACATTAATTTCCTAAAGGAGAGCAATAGAAAAACAAACTTTAATGGATTGGCGTTATCATATGGTTTGTCAGCAGTATTCAGAGAGCCAAGCAGAATAAACGGACGAACGAATACATGCATTGACAATATGTTCAGAAATGTACATCCATACCAAAGTGGGACTTTTAAACCATTTCCATCAGATCATAGAGCTCAGGTGATTCTGTTGGATACCAAATTTATTCACAAAGATTCTAGGGTTTTGTTCGCGAAATTTACCAGAAAAATTGAAAAATATAAATTGGAGAAGTTTAGTGGACCTGCCTTGTGCTCAGCAGTCTTATCAGAACATTAATACTGCAATGCAGACAGAACAGTTGGAAAGTAATATTAATGCCGATGATTTTGACAACTTTTTCTGAAAGGTTGATAGGACTATAGTCGAACATACAAAGGCTTCAGCTACGGATGCTGCTGAAGAACACCCCAAGAGCAACTGCGTCATTGTTTAATTATCCCTCGACTGAAGAGGAATTTTTAGAAAATATCAATAATTTGAAAAATAAAAAATGACAGACCTATACAGCGCCGATTCTCAAAGAAATCATTCATATTGCGAAGTCTCCGTTAAATGTAGCAAAAATCATTCCAATTCACAAAAAATCACGAAAAGCACTGCCGTGAAGGCAGGAGCTTTTGAGCGCTCGTATATCACCTTGTAGGTAGATTCGCATTCTCCAGTTTTAGAAACCAATTGGAAAGATTTTGACAGCTGTCAAAGAAAATTTCAAACTAACGCGAAAATCCAGACTTCACGTCAGTGCTTTGGTGACCATTTTTTTTTTCAATAATTCGCTAGAATTTTCTACGGTATCTATGGTCTTGGTAATGCGATCTGGACAAAATTTCTCACGTAGTTTGAATACATTATTCTCCATATATGTGCAAAATTTCATTTCAATCCAATAAGAATTTTCGAAATTATCAGGAAAAATATAGTTTGAACGGCTATATTTACGGAAATCCTAGTCTAATTTTGCTCATTGATAATAGCGAAATTCGCAATCCGAACCTATCCTGAAAATTTCAAGTCCCTAGGCCTTTCCGTTCGAAAGTTTTGATTTTCTATGGTTCTGATCATGCGATCTGGAAAAAATGTAGCTCGAATATATCATTCTAAATTTAAATACAAAATTTCGTCACGATCAAATCCATAGTTTTGTAATTATCAAGAAAACTGAATTTCAAACGGCGATATTTACGAACCCCTAGTCTAATTTTGCTGATTGATGAACGTGATCGCGACATTCGAGATCCACACCTATCCTGAAAATTTCAAGTCCCTAGGCCTTGCCATTACAAAGTTATAATTTTCTATGGTTTCTATGGTTCTGGTCATGCGAGCTGAACAAATTTTGCATGTAGCTTGAACACGTAATTCTCCATTTGAGTGCAAAATTTCACCTCGAATAAATCTGTAGTTTCGAAGTAATCGGAAAAACAAAATTTCGAGCGGCCATATATACGGAACCCCTGGGCGAATTTTGCCCAATAACGAACTTAACCGCGGCATTCGAGATTCGAACCTACCCTGAAAATTTCAATTCTCTAGGACATTCCGTTCGAAAGTTATCGTGTATACGGCCGGACGGACGGACGGACAGACTTGAATTTTCCGACGGATTCGTCATCTGTGAGTCGAACATTGAGACCATTTTCTGCTAAAAATTCGAAAAATACAGACATCGTGACGAAATGATATAGCCCTCGTGTAAGTAGTACGAGCGCTCAAAAATGTGGCCTATCATCTTGGATTAGAGATTGTGCTCAAAAAGGAGACGTTAATAACTGCAGCAACTATAGGCCAGTATATTGCCGACTTTTTTCAAAATCTTTGAAGAAATAATGAAGAGAAGATTGATCGGATTCCTAGAAAAAAAATTATATTTTGCCAACATGGTTTCCGTCCGAATAAGTCCATTAACTCTAACATTGCACTAGTGGATTTAGTGGAAGGTTTCGCTAAAGCATTAGACGAATGTAATGAAGCTGAAATTTCTGCATGCAACCTGAGTAAGGCGTTCGATACCGTCATCAGATCCATTTTACTGGAAAAATGGACTACAATGGAATTCGGATAGTTATATGGAAAAACAAACTGTCGAAAGAAGTGGTGGTGGAATATGGGTTCCTCAGGGTTCAATCTTAGGCCCAATTCTTCTTGTTATTTGTATATATAATTACGTTTTTGGAGCGAAAGCCGATCTTTTAAAAAAAAAAGATTTATTTACAACGGAAGATTATCCTATTCTAACAATTAGCTAGGAAGAAATGCACTTAATTAATTGAGGATACATTCGTCTGGAGAGGTATTTATAACATTCCTTATCTCAAATTAATTACGACAATCAGTATCGAACAATGGGACAAATATACACCCACACACGTGGCGTGTTCAAAATGATGTGTCATCAAAATGTAACAAGGTAATATGAATATTCGAATAAGAATAGATAAGGAGTTCATCTGCAATATACAGGGTTGGCATTATGTAATTCCTCCCCACCTTGGATAAAGGTATCACCTGTAGTAGGTGTAGCTTTACAAAAAATATCTTTTCTTAAATATTTCAAAATAAAATAAGTAATAATTAATAAAATGATTATTATAACAATAAGCAAAAATATAGATCTTGAAGGCTGGAGATTCCATTGGTCCAGGTCTTCTATCTTGATATCCGGGATGTCTTCATCTTTCCGGGATTCTTCATTTATGGAATTTGGGTTGAATAAAGTTATCTTGGGTAAAATCACGTATTTTTCTTCATTGAACGTAGTAGTTGGGACAATTTCTTTTCTCGTGTTGCTCACAGCA
This sequence comes from Aphidecta obliterata, assembly GCA_963966015.1. Taxonomy (NCBI): domain Eukaryota; kingdom Metazoa; phylum Arthropoda; class Insecta; order Coleoptera; family Coccinellidae; genus Aphidecta; species Aphidecta obliterata. Next base: position 4,958,121 of record OZ014432.1, read on the forward strand.
CATTTGGTTCGTAGAATTGTCATAGGAGGCACGAAATAATGTCTTGTTTGCTGAAGACATTTTTCTAAAACATTTTTGTTTTCGATGGATAGGATATTTCCATCTTCTAATAATTTTAAATCTGGTGAAAGTACCGTTGTCGTTCTTGGACAGTTTTCGGTGTGGTTTTTCAAAATATTTCGAAGGCATGCTGGTGATTCAGCTAAGGTGTCTTGATCGCAGAGATAATCATCTTCCACTGGATGGCAAAATTTCGTTGACCATTTCAGGGTTTCTTCTTGTGAGAGTAAATAAGGATCGGTATATGGAAGGGATAAATTGTTTTGCGGTAGATAGTAAAACTTGTATAAATCATAACTTTCTTCGTATACCGTTGGGATTGATATTAAAAATAGTAATGCTTCCTTTTTGAAAATTACTTTCGTATGACATATCTGATAATAATCTTTCAGATGATGTAAAGGTATTATAGTAACATTTTTTATTAATTCAAGGAATTTTGAATAAGGTAAAATGGATTCATGTAAAAGATGTAATCTTGCAAAACTCACTGCGGTTGCAATTTCATCTAGAACATTTTTGATATCTTTGAGTTCAAATGTCAGGAGATGCATGTGTTGAATCTCTTGTATTGCTGGTATAACTTGAAGCAATTTAAGGTTTTCTGACATTTTCTGAAATTTTTCAATATACTTATTTTTAAGGTCATTTACGACTGTTGCGATCTGTTTTTGATTTCTTATCAAAACTTTTTCATTTTTTTGAATACTATCAAAATAGTTTTTATATAATTCCTCGTCATCGGAATCTAACGTTTCGAATAAAATCTTTGAAATCTTTCCTCCTAAGTTAATGAGTCCTCTTTTAACTCTAATTTTCTCATTCAACAATTCTTCCATGGTATTGATATTAATTTCATTAGTATGCTGTAGATACTTAAAATTGGCTGTTTGTGCAAAATTAGATTTTGACTTTTCTAATTTAATTATTTCTTTCTGATAATTAAGAATCAATTCTTCGATTTTATTTAAATCTACGTGATATATCAATTGAAGATTTTTATGTGTGACATACGCTTTTCCTAATGCGATTGGTAATATGTTGCTTTCAATTGGAATGATATCCATACATGATACGATAATTATTTCGAATAATATCGCGAGGATGACGTGTAGATCCATTATCTGCAACAAAATTTTGAACTAGTTTTTTCTTTGCTTAAGAATTTTCTTATGATAAATGTGTTTATTTTTATTATCCTGAATGCGTAAATTATCAATTTCACGAGCATTAACCTTTTTGAATGCTGGGTCCAATTTTCTCGTTATTGGATTTTTAATATAAGTAGGATTTTTATTTAAGGGATGACTTTCTTTTGCTGATCGTTTTTCATTCGTTTTTTCCAAACGCGCAATATTTTTCTCTTTATTCTTTTCTAATTTATTTGCAATCTCATTAAGATTGTCTATGTAATTTTCCACGTAATCTTGAACTTGTTCGTTATGTGTACGTTCAACTGGTAAAGAGTAATTTAAATCTGCCTTAATAATTTGCATAGGTGTCATTTCTAGACTTGAATGATTCGAATTATTATAACTTAATAAAGCTTGGGAAAGTCTGCTTGGAAAAGTTGAATTCCTACTTTCAATTGTTCGCAATTGTTCTATCAGTGTAGAATGGAATCTTTCTACTAATGCATTCGAATTGGGATTATAATTTGTAATATAATGAATTTCAATTTTATGGATTTTACAAAAATCTTGGACTACGCCATTTTTAAATTCTAATCCATTGTCACACGTTATTTTATTAGGAATGCCGTAATGGCTAAAATACATCAATAATTTATCTACAATTTCAATTCCTGTCTTTTGTAGAAGTGGGTAACATTGACCTAATCTTGAAAAAGAATCTATTATACTCAGACAATACGTTTGATTGAATCTTATTGTATCACAATAAATGTGAGTGAAAGGTTTCGATCCAATTGGGTTTGGTCTAAATTGTAATTCAATGGGAGTTCGTTCATATTTGCTTTTTTGACATATTTCACAAGAATTTATAAAGCTTTGAACATCTTTGTTCATGTTCGGCCAATAATATTTTCGTTTTAAACTAATTATATTTTCTCGTAAACCACGATGAATAGACTTTGTCTCGTGGTACTGTTGAATTCGAAGAAGCTGTTCTTCCTTATCTTCAACATCTTCTACGTATGTTCTAGAAATTTTCAAATTTAACGTTTTATAATCAAACTTATTTTGTAAAATATTTATTAGAGGTTTCTCTAATTCGGGCGAAGCAAAATATAAAGTATACGACTTTTTTGGTTGAATATATTCTTTGACAAATTTGAATAAATCAGTATCTATTGAGTTTATCATTACTCGAAATCTGAGCTTTTCTCCGAAAGGTTTAGTTTTCGTAACACTATAATTCGGGGATGATTTTAATATTATCTGCAAAGGGGCTGCATTTAAACTTCTTTCTGTATAGGGAAGTTCTAAAATAGGATTCTCAATGTTACTATGGACAGTAATATCGTCTGTCTCTAAATCAATAAAATCTTCGTTTTCATTATTATCATTATCATTATTATCATTATCATTATTATCATCGTCTGGATCCAATAGGGCCAAACATTCATCTAATTCTTCCGTAGTGATTTGATTTGCAATTGATAACAAATCATCTTCGATTCCGTTTATTTCAATATTTTCGTAATAATCTATGTCTGTGGCATTTGCCATTGAATCATTATCGATTCTGTTCGTTTCTTCGAACGTATTGATCTCTATCATTGGATCATTTTCAAATTCATTAGTATTTCCTCCGATATTCCGATTCGGTAAGGAATATACAATTATCTTTATATTAGATTCCGCAAAAATATATTTTATCATATTTGAAATAATATGCCAGTCTAATTTATCTAGACCGCATGCAATTCTGGGTAAAGCTAAGTATTTGTCATTATTATATTGACACAATTCTCTGAGATATAATATTGATTCAAAAACGGTTTCATATTCCGGTTTATGAAAATACGAATCTTTCGTGATTAAATAATAAATGTTTCGATCATTTATTTGGATCATTGCTACTTCTCCTAGTAGCTTATTTTGAGATTTCAAATTATCTATTTGACCAAATTTATTTTTAAATTGGAGTGCTATTCCTCCATTCATGTGAAAGTCACGGGAAACGCAATGTGCTAACGCATAATTCTTTGGGGCTTTAAATAAATCACCTGTTTTTTCAATTATCTTAGGGGAATCTTTAATATTTTTCAATTCATAATTTTTTTCAAAATCTTTATAAGTCAATTTATCTGACTCTATTATAATTCGACTGAGAGCATCAGCATTATTAGTTGAACCTTTTTTATAACGAATTTCATAATCAAATTCTTCTAGTTTTATCCGCCAGCGCATAAGGCGGGAATTCGGTTCTTTTAATGAAAATAACCATATTAAGGGTTTGTGATCCGTATAAATAGTAAATCTCTTTCCATAGAGATAGGGGCGGAAATTTTTGCACGACCAGATCACAGCCAGTAACTCCTTCTCTATTGTGGAATAACGAGTCTCAGCTGGGTTAAGGGTTCTACTCGCAAATGCTATAGGAAGGTCGTTCGGAACTTCACCTTGAGATAAAACAGAGCCTATCGCGAAACCTGACGCATCAGTTGTAAGAACGAATGGCTTATCGAAATCGGGGTATCTCAATACAGGGTGATTCAATAAATTTCTTTTACATATTTCGAACGCTTCGATATATTTCGGATCATCAATATTAATTTTGGAATCTTTCTTCAAACATGAAGTTAATGGTTTCGTTATCTTTGCGAAATTAGGGATAAACTTTCTATAATATCCTACGAGTCCAAGAAATGATTTTATTTCTTTAGGAGTTTTAGGAATTGGAAATTTGCTGACTGCTCTTAATTTGTTCGGATTCGGTTTGATTCCTTCAGGGGTAATAATATGTCCTAAGAATTCAATTTCAGTTTTGAAAAAGTGACATTTATCTAATTGAATTTTCAAATTATCTGCTTTAAATGCTTCTAGAATATTATGGATATCTGCTAAGTGTTGTTCGATCGTATCGGAAAATACAACTATATCATCCATGTAAACGTAACAGATCTTTCCTATGTGATCTTTCAAAACATTATTCATTAATCTTTGGAAAGTTGCCGGAGCATTTTTAAGTCCAAATGGCATTCTCAAAAATTCATAATGACCATTTTCTACAGTAAAAGCTGTCTTTTCAATTGATTCTTCATCTAATTCAATTTGATGAAATCCGGATGCTAAGTCAAGGGTAGTAAAATATTTTTTATTTCCTAATTTATCTAGGATACTTTCAATCTGAGGAAGGGGATACCTATCATCAATAGTTTTATCATTTAATTTACGATAGTCAATTGCTATACGCCATTTCTTTTTTCCGGATAAATCTTCTTTTTTAGGAACAATTACAACTGGAAATGACCATGGAGATATACTCGGTCTAATAATTTTTTTATCTAACATGTCTTTAATTTGAGTCTGAACTTCTTCTCTATGAACTTCAGGGTATCTATAAATTTTACAATGAACAGGAACTTCGTCACTTGTTCGAATTTTATGTTTTATTTTGCTTGAAAAATTAAGGGCTTGACCCGGTAACTGTAAAACATCTTCATTAGTTTGAAGGATTTTCATTAGTTGGGTACTAATTTCTGGTTCTAAATGACTAAGGTCAATTGGAATATTTTGGGGTTTCTGACATACTTATATATTGACTTATTATATATATATATATATTCGTTAGTTAATAATTGATTTTTAAAATCTAAATTAAGTCCATATTTATTCAAAAAATCTGCTCCTATAAGACCATCATAATTCTTATGGAACTTGTATACGACAAAGGGATGAAAATCATCTATTTGAAATTCGGGGAATAAAGGTATTAAAACTTTTTCATTTGCAGTTTGTTTTTTGAAACATGCAGTTAGTGTCGTAGATTCATTAAAAATATTTTTAGGAAAATTATTATACGCGAATTTTGGATCAATAAGACACACTGAACATCCACTATCAATTAAAAGTTTACATTTAGGATTTTGGAATTGAATATAGGGGAGTTGGTTTGTGTTATCTAACGTATTATTTAAGTCAATGAGTCGTTCATGGCACGATCTCGAAAATTTTCATTCAAATATTTACTGGAATTATTACGTTCTGGATATGAACGTTCGTTAAAATCACGTTTTTTGAATCTCGGGTCTTTCGAAGTAGACGCCATATTAGTTAATTCTTCAATCATTATATTTGGATTGGGTTGATTATTAAAATATTGTCTCTGAGGACTCTGTTGATATTGGGTAGAATAATTAGGTCTCTTCTGGGGATAATTCCTTGTCTGAATCGACATTTTTTCAGGGGGAGATTGTATCCTTTGATTTGGATGAGGTTTGAAAACATTCTCATTTTTACGTTCATTATTAGAGGTATTTGGATTATTTCCAAAAACTTGACGATTTGTCGGGAAATAAGTTTTTACTTGTTTTTGTTGGAAATTAATCGGTTGAGATGGGAATCTCGGTTGGGAATTATTTGGATAAAAATTTCTTTGATTATTTTGACTAGATTGGCATTTTCCCCAATGTTGATTATTTTGAGTAAAACTTCCATAATTATTATTTGGGAAGTTTGTTCGATTATTATTTGGAAAATTATTTTTATTAGTTTGAGAGACATTTCTTTGATTTTGCTGAGGAAAATTCCTCTGATTATTCTGATTTTTATAATGCATGTAGGGTTGTTGATAAAAATAGTAATCTTGACGAATAAAATTTACTATATCGTCATAGTTCATAATTCCGTGTCCTCTAAGGGCTGTTCTCAATTCTGGGTTAATATTATAGAGCAGAACTCTAGTTGCTACTCGTGACGCAATATTTTTTTCTTGATCCTTTTCAAGAATCGGTAAATTCGACAATTCGACTTGCGAATCGTATTTATTTTTTAAATCTACTATTCTCTCTAGAAAATCTAAATCGTTATCGATACGAATTCTTTGAGCATTTTGGAGATCCCAAAACAAAACTGTGAGGCTTATTTTTTCCTCAAATCTCAACTTCAAAAATTCCTTCAAGTTAATCCAGTTATCTGTAATTCTCTCATTGGAACTTACGATTTCACTGGCATTTCCTACCAATTTACTCTTTATGATATCGATTATCGCTTCATTTATTAACTCGTCGGCAGATTGGAACCTATTATAGAATCTTTCGCAATGATTCAAAAATCGTGCGAGATTTGCGGGATTACCATCAAATGGTACAATTGACATTGAAAATAAATCAATTAATTTTAATCTATCGAACATATTTGGTTCTGGTGCGACTGCCATCTTATTCGTATTCTTCCGGCCTTTAAAATGCTTTACGGAAGTAATCTTGAAAAATTATATTGTACTTAGAAAATAATTGTATTAGGTTTTTTATTTTATAAGAAACCTAGGAAAAACTCTGGTAATCGGTTTTTTGTATTAAGAAACCTAGGAAAAACTCTGGTAATCGGTTTTTTATAAGAAACCTAGAGAAAACTCACACAAGTTTTACGCTCAAAACCGTGGGAAAAGATTGAAGACTTTGGACCAGGGTCAGTGACTGGGAATAAAAAAGTGTTTCTAGATAGGATTCTCACCACGTTGTTTTTCTGGAGTCGTTGTAGACGCTACCCACACAATCAGGGCTCCAAACGGCTTTTCTCCTCGTTGTTGCTGGATTTGGCACCTTAACAGTTGAAACTGAAAGTTTTTGGAAGTTCTTAGCGCGGCGATAACTACGATTTCACGCTCGAAGTTTCGAAACACAGTTCTTCACGAAAACCGGCACAATCCCATACCCTCGTCGCCAATTACGTTTTTGGAGCGAAAGCCGATCTTTTAAAAAAAAAAGATTTATTTACAACGGAAGATTATCCTATTCTAACAATTAGCTAGGAAGAAATGCACTTAATTAATTGAGGATACATTCGTCTGGAGAGGTATTTATAACATTCCTTATCTCAAATTAATTACGACAATCAGTATCGAACAATGGGACAAATATACACCCACACACGTGGCGTGTTCAAAATGATGTGTCATCAAAATGTAACAAGGTAATATGAATATTCGAATAAGAATAGATAAGGAGTTCATCTGCAATATACAGGGTTGGCATTATGTAATTATATTATTTATATATAATTATATTTTTGATATCGAAAGCCTTGTTTTAAAAAAACAATCTTTATTTACAAAGGACGATTATCCGACCTATCTAGCATACAGTTAGAGAGAAAATCACTTAAATATTGACGACTGATTCGTCTTCGGAGGTTTTTATAATATTATCTTATCTGAAAGAGCTGGAATGAATGCGACAAACAATAACACCTGCAACAATTTGCGTAATTGAAATGGCTAGCTCATCAGAATTTTACATAGTGATATAATTATTGAATGGAATATAGATAAGCGGTTCATCTAAGGTATACAGGGTGGCATTCTGTAATTATATTTCTCATAAGAAATGTGCATATGATTCACTATATATATTTCTATCAATAAATACTTAAAGTAGGAAATGTATAATGTATCACTGGTTAAGAACAATCCGACTCACCTGTTAAATGATTTCCGGTAAATTCGAAGTCATCATCTTGATCCCAGTGCTTCAGAGACAAGTTTGAGAGCGGAGTTGCATTTGCAAATTCCAAATTAGCAAAATGCCAGTCCAAAATCTGCCGATCCTTCGATGACAGGTATACATCACTGAAATTTCACAAAAGAACAATAATTATCATGAATTAAATGGAAATATCTGGAAAATAATACATATCTAACACATCTAAACCATCAGCATATAATATATTCTGTATTCACCTTGGTGGAGAAGCTTCTAAGTCCTTCAACTTCTGTTCTATTTCCTTGGCTTGTTCTTGGAGTTGGTCCCACTGTTTAACATAATCATTCTGGTCTTTCATTGCGCTGCGGTAAGCAAACTCCAATTCTATGTTCTTTCTATCCATTGCTGCATATTCTTTAACTTTAGCATTGGTTTCTTTTATTTGACATTTTATATCTACCAATGATTTCTGGTTGACACTCAACTTTTCCTGCAAAGCCATTTGTATTTACTTATATGTTTATTCTAATGAAATCACTGCTTGCTTTGCAGAGAAACTTTTAAATATTTTGTTTTTGAATCGGTACACAAAGGACAGATGCTGCTACTCTGAAATAGATTGTTCATTTGGGATAACATTTAGTTGGAACACTTCAAATGGGATTTCTATAGAAATAAGTAAGTACACGGAGTGCCTGTGGTTGCAAAGAACTTCAATTGCTCCATCAGTCAATGATATAGAGGGATTTGAGCTGTGGCCCAACGACACAACCATACCTCCTAACTTGCACAAGCTTTGAGCTTTTGAGGAGTCTTCCTCAAAATTAAACAATTTTGCGTTAAAAGTTCATAGAATTAGATGGAAAATAAATATTCAGCATAATGGTCCTGTAAGTCACTTTCACGAAATTCAGTTTTTAACGAAGCCTAGCGGACCATTGCTATACCAAATATTCTCTTCGACATGTTAAGGTACAAAGTTCACAAATTCATCAAACTTTAAAATTTTCTGGAAGGAAACAACCTTAAATTCAGGTACCTACATATTTGAATGCAGAAAGTTGATTTATTTATAAGAGATGAGATGTTTGAAGTTCACTTCTTAAGCAATAATTCATAATCCACTTTGTAATGATTATTTTGAATTCTGATTTGGTAATACTCATTTTGCTGTTAAGGGTTAAAGCAATGCCTGTTTTATATTTTATATTTTATCATCCGAAAATATGATATCCGAAAAAAATTAAAAGAACAAAATCGGAAAATTGTAAGGCAATGTTGAAGAAAATGTTTTGTAATCAAAATTTCAGCTATTTTTACGAATTATTCAATCCAACATTTTTTCGAATCTCCAAAAAAGAAGGGTCAAGAAGGGATTCAATTTCAAAAACCCATGCATGCTTTCAGATTGATGCGTATTGGCATCACATTACTATATGGCTTGGTTCAATGTTCTAGAATCATTCAAATAATGACTGCAGTTGATTGTTCCATGTATTTATGAGATTATATTCATTGGACATCAATGATCTAAAGCATCGGTTGAAAATTAATGTCCAAATACATTATAGTGATGATGTTTTTCATCATATTCACCTACATTTTTCCTTTTGTGAACAGCGCAGCACGTTCTGTGTATTTGAGTACCATTGTTTCAAGGCCATGTGCAGCCATTGGTTATAAACAGGTGTCAAAAAATCTTTTTCTCAGAATTATACTGATGCTGTGTTATCTCGGAATATGTAAGTGAAACCGGATTACAGGAGATTTCAATGAAGACTTGATACATTATCCCGTGAGAGAGGAGGTATTAGATATTTTTGACCAATATGAACTTAATAGCATGGTAAAACGGGATACCCGAGTAACGGCACAATCTTGCACAAGAATCGATAATATTTTCTCTAATATTGAGGCAGAGAACAAAGTCAAAGACACTCCTCTCTTAGATCATAGATGTCTCTCAGTAAAAGCGAATCATAACTTGTATGCTGACTGGAAAAACATAGAGGTAGGTAGAAACTATAGCAGAAAGAACAAACAAAAATTTTCCCAACTACTGAAAAATGAAAACTGGGATGTACTATATAGCCAAAAAACCTGTAATGACAAATACAATAAACTCGAAAGCATTGTTCAAAATAACTTTTTTAATGCATTTCCACTACAAAATCAAAAATCAAAACCAGGTTCGAAGAGTTGGGTAACTGATGAAGTAAAACAGTCAAGTGCACAGCTTAAAGATCTATTTATCCTTCAGAAAAAGTATCCAATACTAGGAGAACACTATAAAATCAGGAAAAGGGATCACAAACAAATTGTGGAAAAGTGTGAACGTAATCACTATGATAACATAATTCAGAACTCCGAAAACAAAAGTGAAACTCCATCTGGTGATGGACAACATGGATTTAGAGAATCCAAATCAACCACAACAGAAACATTTATAGACATATTAACGGAATTAGATAAAAAAAAAGATGTCCAATTGGAATTTACTGCGACCTGAGCAAAGCGTTCGATTGTGTTCCACACGATCAATTATGAGAGAAGCTTTGGATTTATGGGATCAGAGGAAGTACACATCAATGGTTTCGATCTTATCTTGATGGCAGAAAGCCATATGTACAGATATCTCACAATGAGGTCGATGGTCAAAGCAGCATGCACTGCTCAGATCTGAAATCGGTAAATGATGGGGGTTCCGCAGGGAAGTGTCCTTGCCCCTGTATTATTCTCTTTGTATATAGCATATATTGTTAATTAGATGAATACAAGCTAAAACTTTACGCAGATGATTTGTTGATCTTGGTAGCAGAAGACTCCTTAGAAACCATCCAACAAAACTGTGATGACTTAATGACAAGAATTATACTTTGGTTGTCAACAAATAAACTATATGTCAATTCTTGTAAAACATATTTAATATTTCACTCTAGACAAAAGCGGATTGAAAACATAGAAATTAAAATGGGAGAAGTGAATCTAAAACTAGAAAATATGAAATTTTTAGGCATAACTATGAAAGATACATTATATTGGGAAATCCATATCAGAGAAACAATGTCCAAACTAAACAGCAAAATATACCAACTGAAATGCCTACGAAGAGTTCTCAACTTGTCTGTGCTGAAAATATTTTATTGTGCTGAAATTCAGTCCCGTCTCACATATGGGATCTTATTATGGGGTTCAGCATCAGCAGCTCAGAAATAATTTGTACTGCAGAAAAAATGCCTTAAAACATTATTAAATAAGAGAAGAGAGAATCATGTAGACCATTATTTGCCAAACTGAAAATGCTTCCTCTCTCTTGCCTGTATATACTAGAAATATCGTGTTACATATAAAAATAAAAAAAGCATAAGCACTTATAGGTTATTCAACTAGATGTATCCACCATCTAAAAACACCTCGAAATAATTTGAATGTAACTCTCAGAGGACCCATCTCCAATGGTGTAAGGATTTACAATAAGCTCCCGGAGACAATTGAAAAGGAAGTTACCGATTTCAAATTCAGAAAACATCTTAAAACTTTTCTGTTATCAAAAATGTTTTATAGTACCGATGAATTTTATGCCAGCTAGATAGATACTTCCATTCTATAATGTATATTTTCTATCATGAAAATTGAAAAATTTCACGAGATAAACTAATAAGCAAGCCAACAAGACAATTCATGTATCCCAGATACCAACGAATTTATCATTTGCAATCGTAGACCGGTTTCGATCCATTTCAGATCTCATCAGTACGACTATGCGATATGATAAACTCGATGAATGAAACAAAAGATCTTAAAACATAAGGTAACGTGGTACTGAGAAAAATTTCCCAAATCGAAACCGGTCTACGATTGCAAATGATAAATTTCGTTGGTATCTGGGATACATGAATTGTCTTGTTGGCTTGCTTATTAGTTTATCTCGTGAAATTTTTCAATTTTCATTCTTGAATTCGATAAATTCAGATAAACATTCATTATTATTCATTTTCTATTACATAATTTGCACTATCTTTCAAATTGTCAATTTTAATGTGAACTAACTATAATGTAACCTATGACGTGTTTTATATCACTTTATTGTGGTCCTTGAAATTGAAATTGTGGTCCTTGAAATTTTACTTTACTTTACCTCTCTCGGGCGGACATTGGGAACGTGAAAAAGTGTCCGCCTAACGGAGATGTCCGTACAAGGGGGAACTTCCCCACAAATGAAAGATGAATTGAATAAACAGAAAATATAAACATATAGTCCGTTTAAGAATTATTGACATCTCGGTTGGCTGTGAAAAATCGAATTTAAGTTGGTAATAGACTATTCAGTAATATTTTGGGTTGCTGAATTCAGGTTGGTATAGGAATAACACTAACATTACCCATAGAAATCTTGCTTTAATGATTTTATCGAAGATATTGGTGAATAATTATGAAAATTAGCTCTGAATTTGAGTATTTTTTGTCTTATGCTATTAAAATGGCTGGAATTGACCAGGATACATCGCGCCTTACAAGAGAACGCCAGGCAGTTCATCGGTGTTACTTCGAGTTTTTCAAAGATTTGGCATATATTTCCGCTAGTGTTTCAGGTAAACTGATATTCACCTACTCAAAGTGTATTCTGATTGATCAATGTCTCTTAAATTTTCAGATTTCACCAAGCCCTGTCCGTAGAATATTAGCCTGGAATTAGCAGTGGAAGAAAACCTGTGCGATATGATTATTCCTTCAAAGAGACATTGAATGACTTTGTTTTTGCTAGAATTGAAAACAATGAATATATCAGTTTAGATATCCTTTTCGAACTGGCCAAAGAGCACCTAGATTTCAATTGATCGAAGTCAACATTATATTATATCATAAAAAAAATTGGATACAAATACAAAACAGTTGATCGAAGGAAAATTCTTACTGATAAACAGAAAAATATAATAAAAATAGTACGATATTTTGATAAATACCGAGAATACATAGAACAAAACATAAAATTCATTTATCTAGATGAAATTTGGCTATTCAAATTCGGCAGTGGACACTAGAAAATAATCCAAAAGGTATGCTGAGTATATTCAAGGCAGAAGGTGCACTATTTTGAATGCTGGAACAATTGATGGATTTTTACCTGGATTTGATCCGATTCTTGACAGTAGTATTAATGATAAGGATTACTATGAATGGTGAATTAATTCATAAATGGGTTATTGAAACCTTCCCTGCAAAAGGATGCCCATCAATAGGATTATGTCAGCTTATTCAATAAACACATCCAAATCACTACACTACGAGGAAACAAAGTTTTCAATGATATTTTTATCTTTGCTCTTGTATCATTCAGAGATATTTTAAGTTTATTTATTATACTTATACTGTATGGTACCCTGTTCACAAGCTATATTGTTCCCAATTCAAAAGTATACTGAATAATTGTAAAATTGCTCATCAATTATAATATTTTCAATAATTCATGGACAGTTTCAATGAATGAATATAAAAATTGACTTTCTCAAAGTATTCAACACCGAGCAATAAATAATTCACAAATTGGTTCATATATTGATAGTTCGGTACAAAATTAATGTCAAAATTCTTCATGTACTACATAGATTCTTGATTTTTGTTTCTCTCTTATTTCTTAATACATTATAACGTTTTTTCCAATCCATTCTTTTGGGCCTGTGCTTGCGAAGTATCCAAAAAATTTTTTCTGTTGCACCACTAGCTACCTGCTAGAATTCCATTAATTATCCTTCTTGAATCCTGACATAAAATGGTACTCTTATAGTTATATGGTTAGAATTTTGCAAGATTTCCAAAACCAATAAATATTGCATGGTCCTGAGTGAAAATAAATATTCATTTGAATGATCTTCAAATTTCCATGGTTGACTTTTATATGAACGATAAGTTCAGATAATTTCATATGAAAGCATTCCACGATATTTATGCGCTTTCAAACCTGAATTCCCATATTCGTATACTCAACACTTTTCTAGGTTATATTTATGTTCTATGATGAAATTTAGTTACTTTTTAGTAACCAGAAATAAAGCCTCGACTGGACGTTCATGGCCTGCTTCGATGTCAATAATTCTTAAATGGACTATAACTATATCATGAAACAAATAAATTACGAAAAGCACTGCCGTGAAGTCAGGAGCTTTTGAGCGCTCGTACATCCACCTTGTAGGTAGATTCGCATTTTCCAGTTTTAGAAATCAATTGAAGGAATTTTCGGCAGCTGTCAAAAAAATTCTCAAACTTAGACGAAACTCCAGACTTCTTGTCAGTGCTTCAGCTGACCAATTTTTTTTCGATAATTCGCTAGAATTTTCTACGGTCTCTATGGTCTTGGTGATGCGATCTGGACAAAATTTCGCACGTCTTTTGAATACAATATTCCTCACCTAGGTGCAAAATTTCATTCCAATCAAATCGGAAGTTTCGAAATTATCAGGAACAGAATATTCTGAACGGCCATATTTACGGAACCCCTAGTCTAATTTTGCTCATTGATGAACGTGACCGTGAAATTCGCGATCCAAACCCACCCTGAAAATTTCCTAGGCCTTTCCCTTAGGAAGTTAAAATTTTCTATGGTTTATATGGTTCTGGTCATGCGATCTGGACAAAATGTTGCTTTAATATATCATTCTCGTTTAAAATACAGAATTTTATCTCGATCCAATCCGTAGTTTCGAAATGATCGAGAAAAGAAAATTTCAAACGACCGTATTTACGGAACCCCTAGTATAATTCTGCTCATTGATGAACGTGAACGCCACATTTGAGATCTACAACAATCCTGAAAATTTCAAGTCCCTAGGCCTTTTCGTTCGAAAGTTATGATTTCCTATGTTTTCTATGGTTCTGGTCATGCGATCTAGAGAAATGTAGCTTGAATATATCATTCTCCATTAGTATACAGAATTTCGTCACGATCGAATTTGTAGTTTGGAAATTATCAAGAAAACTAAATTTCAAACGACCATATTTACGGAACCCCTACTATAATTTTGCTCATAGATGAAAGTGATCACAACAATCGAGATCCACACCTATCCTGAAAATTTCATGTCCCTAGGCGTTTCCGTTCAAAAGTTACAATTTTCTAGGGTTTCTATGGTTCTGGTGATGCGAGCTGAACAAAATTTCGCATGTAGCTTGTCCACCTCATTTTCCATTAGACTACCAAATTTCACCTCGATCGAATCTGTACTTTCAAAGTAATCAGGAAAACAAAATTTCGAGCGGCCATATTTACGGAACCCCTCGGCGAATTTTGCCCAATAACGAACTTAACCGCGGCATTCGAGATTCGAACCGACCCTGAAAATTTCAAGTTTCTAGGACATTCGGAGGAGTTATCGTGTATACGGACGGCCGGACTGACGGACAGACTCAAATTTTTCGACGGATTCGTCATCAGTGAGTCGAACATAGTCGTTTGAGATCATTTTCGGCTCAAAATTCGAAAAATACAGACATCGTGACGAAATGATATAGCCTTCGTGTAAGTAGTACGAGCGCTCAAAAAATATTAGAAACAAAGAAATTGGTGTCTGAGAAAAAATCTAATAATGATGTCTGTCATGTATTTGTTCGCGAAACTTTTTGGAGATGAAGTTCAAACTCAGACAGCCTTTGCGCCCCCTTTCAGTGTCTTCAAAATGCCATTGGCTCGGGTATAATTCTATCAGTAGAGTTAAGGAACATGCAACTGGAAATAGTATTGAACATTACATTAAACAGGATTTGAAAAGGTAAATGTAGAAGTGAAGGAATTATTATTTGAGGAGAAAAAAAGGGAATAACAAAAGTTTTTAGTGAGAGTACCATTTCGCAATAGGGATGAACTATATGATCCACAGTTCTGGCCAGAAAATGTGGGGATAGGAAGATTTAATATGCAATTATACAAAAAAAGGTGTCCAGAAAACTCTTTTCTATAGAGAACCAAAACCAAAAATGCGAAAAAAAATTTCAAGCAAATAAAAAACAAAATAAAACAAGTAAGAATACACTACATTGTGGCATTCAGAAACCATCTCTTGCGATTATTCATCAGAATGTGCAGTCAATAGGAAAAGCAGTAGACCAATTGGAAATGTTCCATCAAGACCACGAAGACTGCAAGGTGCTATGTTTCAGTGAACATTGGAAAACAAGGGTACATCTGATGAATTACTCACTAGCAAATTTCGACCTTGTTAGCTCTTTCTGCAGAGGAGAAAATAGTCATGGTGGATGCGCCCATATGTAGGAAATAACATAAAGAACTTCCAAAATAGGGGAAAAATAGAAAGAATGTCGGAAATGGGGCAAGTTGAATGCTCTGCAATTGGAGGTATGGAAATAATGACAAGATCATAATAATAAGCATCTACAGGCCTCCAAGTGGAAACATTGATATTTTTTTCGAAAAACTTGATAGAATTTTGAGCACTTTGCAACCTGAAAAAGAAACAATTTTTCTTGTCGGGGACTTCAATATTAATCTGTCAACATCGAGTAAAAATCAAGGAGATATACTGACATCTTATAACCTTCAGCAAACAATCTTTGAATATACCAGAATAACACCAACATCGAAATCATGTATAGACAATATCTTCACAAACCGTAACCAAAACAACTATACAGTACAAGTCATAAACTCTAAAATTTCAGACCACAGTGCACAAAAAGAAATATATGGAAGAATGTAGAAGACAAATACAACATGTACAGCAGGAAATTCACACCCCACAACATGAAGTTATTCAAAGAGAGGTTGGAAAGTTGTTAGAATGAGATATTTACCATAAAAGAAGAAGATGTAAACAGCCAGTGGATGGCTTTCTACTCGGGGTTTCTCAGGTTGTTCAATGAGACATTCCCCAGGAAGAAATCAAGAATAAGAAGGAAAAACTATATCAACAAAAACCATCCAGAAACCGTGATTATACAAAGTAAGCTAGATATTTTGTTTGTACTGAGAATGAAAGAAGACCGATTTAAAGCACAATATAATCAAAAAAAAAAATTACGAAAAGCACTGCCGTGAAGTCAGGAGCTTTTGAGCGCTCGTACATCCACCTTGTAGGTAGATTCGCATTTTTCAGTTTTAGGAATCAATTGAAGGAATTTTCGACAGCTGTCACAAAAATTCTCAAACTCGATAATTCGCTAGAATTTTCTACGGTATCTATGGTCTTGGTGATGCGATCTAGACAGAATTTCGCATGTAGTTAGAATACATTATTCTTCAGCTAGGTGTAAAATTTCATTCCAATCCAATCGGTAGTTTCGAAATTATCAGGAAAAAATATTTTGAAGGGCCATATTTACGGAACCCCTAGTCTAATTTTGCCCATTGATGAACGTTTGATTGATTCGTGACATTCGCTGAAAATTTCAAGTTCCTTGGCCTTTCTCTTCGAGAGTTATAGTTTTCTATGGTCTCTATGGTTCTGGTCATGCGATTAGGACAAAATTGCTTTAATATATCATTCTCGATTAAAATACAAAATTTTATCTCGATCGAATCCGTAGTTTCGAAATTATCGAGAAAACAAAATTTCAAACGACCGTATTTACGGAACCCCTAGTATAATTTTGATCATAGATAAAAGTGATCACGACATTCGAGATCCACACCTATCCTGAAAATTTCAAGTCCCTAGGCGTTTCCGTTCAAAAGTTACAATTTTATATGGTTTCTATGGTTCTGGTCATGCGATCTGGATTAAATTTCAAATGTAGATTCTACATTTGAGTGAAAAATTTCTTCTAGATCAAATCTGTAGTTTCCAAGTAATCAGGAGAACAAAACTTTGAACGGCCATATTTACTGAACCCCTGGCGGAATTTAGCACATTAACAAACTCAACCGAGGCATTCGGGAACTGAACCCACAGTGAAAATTTCAAGTCTCTAGGTTGTTCCGTTCGAGAGTTATCGTGCTTACGGACAGCCGGACGGACAGACTCGAATTTCCCGACGGATTCGTCAGCAGTGAGTCGAACTCTATCGATTGAGACCATTTTCATATTCGAAAAATACAGACATCGTAACCAAACGATATAGCCCTCGTGTAAGTAGTACGAGCGCTCAAAAAGAATATAATCAGATCTCACTAAAAGATAAAAGGCAAAAATTTGAAACAATGATATCAAGTTCTGATAATAAAAACAAAACAGTTTGGAGTATTGTGAATTCTGTCAACGAGAGAGTGTTAAGTGAACCACGAACAACAAAAAGTTCTTTAAATGTTGCAAATGATTCCAATGAATATTTCATGAACGCTGTTCAAAATACACAAGGAAATTATACAACAAAAAAATCTATACCCTCGAAAAAAAAAAATAACAAATCCATGTTTTGCCATCCAATCACACAAACAGAACTTAAAAATCTAACGAAAAAGTTGAAAAATAAAAACAGCAGTGGTAATGATGACATTCCAAAAAGTCTGGTAAAGGCCTCAATTGATGAGATAATAGAGCCTATAACATATATATTGAATAACTTGATTATGTGTGGTGTATTCCTGGAAAGCCTTAAGCTAGCATTAATGAAACCAATTTTCAAGAAAGGAGATAGGGGGGCTCTTGAAAATTATAGACCAATAAGTCTCCTGTCATCCTTCTCAAAAATCTTTGAAAAAGTGATAGTGGAAAGACTAATGCAAATAATACTCAGTAAGAACCAACATGGATTTATCAAAGGCAAATCGACAAATACTGCCATTTTCCAGTTCATCAGAAAAACACTTGAGGAAAAAGCTAACATCTTTGGACTATTTCTGGATCTCTCAAAGGCATATGACAGCGTAAATCACGAGTTACTTTTGGAATGGTTCAGACCGTATTTGACTCAACATAAAAAAATTACGAAAAGCACTGCCGTGAAGGCAGGAGCTTTTGAGCGCTCGTACATGCACCTTGTAGGTAGATTCGCATTTTCCAGTTTTAGAAATCAATTGAAGGAATTTTTGACAGCTGTCAAAAAATTTCTGAAACTTTTGCACGTAGTTTGAATACATTATTCCTCAGCTAGGTGCATAATTTCATTCCAATCCGATCAGTAGTTTCGAAACTATCAGGAAAAAAATATTTTGAACGGCCATATTTACGGAACCCCTAGTCTTATTTTGCTCATTGATGAACGTGACCGCGATATTCGCGATCCAAACCCACCCTGAAAATTTCAAGTTCCTAGGCCTTTCCGTTCAAAAGTTACAATTTTCTGTGGTTTCTATGGTTCTGGTCTGCGATCTGGCCAAAATATTTCTTCAATACATCATTCTCGATTAAAATTCAAAATTTCATCTCGATCGAATCCGTAGTTCCGAATTTATCGAGAAAACGAAATTTCAAACGACCGTATTTACGGAACCCCTTGTATAATGTTGCTCATAGATGAACGTGATCACGACATTCGAGATCCACACCTATCCTGAAAATTTCAAGTCCCTAGGCGTTTCCGTTCAAAAGTTAAAATTTTCTATGGTTTCTATGGTTCTGGTCATGCGATCTGGACGAAATTTCACATGTAGCTTGAACACCTCATTTTCCATTTGAGTGCAAAATTTCATCTCGATCAAATCTGTAGTTTTCAAGTAATCAGGACAACAAAATTTCAAACGGCCATATTTACGGAACCCCTGGTGGAATTTGGCCCATTAACGAACTTAACCGAGGCATTCGGGAACTGAACCCACACTGAAAATTTCAAGTCTCTAGGTTGTTCCGTTCGAGAGTTATCGTGCTGACGGCCGGACAGACTCAAATTTTCCAACGGATTCGTCATCAGTGAGTCGAACATAGTCGATTGAGACCATTTTCGGCTCAAAATTCGAAAAATACAGACATCGTGACGAAATGATATAGCCCTCGTGTAAGTAGTACGAGCGCTCAAAAAGAGTATTGATAACAAAAAGAGGTGGAGAAATAAAATCGAACAAGGGTAGCATCAAGCAGGGTATACCACAGGGAAGTATATTAGGATGTATACTATTTTTGCTGTACATGAATGGCTTAACAGGGATTACAATAGAAGAACTGGTGGTATTATTTGCTGATGATACAAATGTATTGATTTCAGATGCAAATCTTCAAAATCTATTTATATGAAAATAGAAGAATGGCTGAAATCTCGCAAGCTCACACTAAACACAACAAAAACAAGTATCATGTGTTTTAGAACAAAACAGTCAATACAAATTATAGCTGAAGAATTAAAAATTGAAGAAACAACTTACGAACTTCAGAGAACTGCGAAATTCTTGGAATAACATTAGATGAACACCACACATGGAGAGAACACATAGAAAAAACCAACAACAGCTTGAACTCAGTGTGCTACACAATCAGGGTACAGTCCAAATACTTGAGCATGGAACTATTGAGAACTGTTTATTTTGCAAACTTTGAATCCAAAATGTGATAGGTATGATATAATATTTTATGGATCGAATAGTAACATGAAAAACCCAGAAAAAAGTCCTAAGAGTCATCCTTGGACTCAGATACCGGGAGTCTTGCAGGGGTCTTTTCAAAGAAAATAAATTTCTGACATCATATGCAGTGTACATTCAAGAATGCTCGAATTTTGTTTTTCGGAATAAACACCTTTTTGAAAATGAATTAAGCCAAAGCAAATATAAAACTAGAGATCCACAGTACTTATATCCCAAACATCACATCACAGTAACCGAGAAAAGTTGCCACTACTCTTGTCTTAGGATTTTCAATAAACTACCAAATCACATCAGAAGGGAATCTGAGTTGAAAAATTTTAAGAAGGCGTTGTATGGTTTATTGATGGAATTGGAACCCTACGATATGAAAGGATTCAATAATATGTAGGCTTTTGTTGTTTGACACTATTTTCTTTCTACTATATGTAGTATCTAGAAATATAGATCTATTCTATTCTATTCCATTGGATACAACCAAAAATTATATTTTACCTGAAGTGAAATCATTGCCTTCAAGTGCTGAATCTGCTTTTCCTTGATGTGTTTCTCTTGAAGCTTTATAACCCATTCCAGGGCTTGTCCTAAACTCACAGGTTTATTTCCTGCATAATTGAAATCTAACTGGTGGGATAAGTATGATGTAGCCTCCAGGAGTCGGTTGAATTCTCTTTCCACCATTTCATCTTTGTCTTTGTCCACAGTTACGCCAGTAGATTGATATAGCGGGCATTTTTGTCGAATGCGATGCAGCTCCATGTCAATTTGTTTGCTCAGTGTAGTAACCGGGTTTCCCCCAAGACCCGTTACCACCATTGCTCCGAGATCAGCTATATAGTTTCCTGGAGAAATACAATTTTGTATATACTCATCGAATAAAATCAAATAAAGATTTTGTAGGGAGTGAGATTACCTTTTCTGAATGTTGCGATCCTTCCACCTACTCTATCCCTGGACTCCAAAACAATTACTTCCAAGCCAAATTGTTGCATTTGCTGTGCAGCAGCTAAGCCTGCTATACCAGCTCCAATCACAATAACCTAAGAGAATGTTATCAAATATGAGAAGATTGAGACAAGAATTTTCAATTTAGAATGAAATTACCTTTCCATATTTCTTTTGTTCTATTGGTTTTATTCGTTTGAATATTCCAAAATTAATAAAACCATTTCGCTCCAAAAAAGCATGGATTCTCTTCACTAGAACCAAATCACTATCATAAGGCGGCTCCAGTTTTTCAATAGCATATTCCAATATAAGTTGTTGCTTAGGATTTTCTAACCACATTTGTAAAATTCTGTTACGGATATTTAGGTAAACTTTGACTGTTTGTAAAGCTGCTTGTGCTATGTCCGGAAAGCATGCTGCTTCTGTAGAAGTCAGCTTGTCGAAAGGCATTCGACTTTGGAATGCTGCGCCTTCAAGACCTAGAAGAATAGAAAATAAGTCGGTCCTATTGGAAGAGTTTTCAAAAGTCACCTGAAAATAGATCCTTGATGACTGGGTCATCTGGTTCAGACTCCAGATCGGGATCCTTTTTCTTTTCATCCTCCTTCTTATCATCTTTTTTCAACTCTTTCTTAGACACTTTTGAGCTATTTGCATTAGAAGACATTTTTTTGTCAGGTGTAGTGCTTTTTTTGTCAGGTCCTGTAGAATCACCAATAATATTTTCCTCAGATATTGCAGATTTATCGTCACTTTCCTTCAAGTCAATCTGTAAAAATTCCATTTAACTTCTGATCTAATAAGTTCCTAATATATACCAACCTTTTGCTTCTTCCTTCGGCTCATTTTGAGTTTTTTCTCGGAAGATCTTCACAGATCAATTAATGTCAGATTTTCTTTTCGGCTTTTTTGGATCTTATAAGAAAATTCGTAAAATGTAATTTATTTTAGGTTAGCATAAACATTACATAGACAACTATGATCGTCAAAGCTCTTTCTTCTTTTATATTATAATAATATGACGCCAGACGCCACTCATGATGCACAGATAACAGGCTACAGACTACTACTATTTTCTTTTATCTATAGGGAAAAATTAAGCACCGCTAGATGGCGCCGAAAATCACAACATGTCGGGCCGAATGGTGGTCAAAATTATTCTGTCATTTCTGTCTTTCATAACAAGTAAATCAAATATTTTTTATAAGATTGCGGAATCAATAATAATGCCTGTGAAAGTCGAGATAACCAATTCGGACATTTTCGATTATGTGAGTGAACGTGAATGTGATAGCAAATGACCACTATATAATAAAAAATTACGAAAAGCACTACCGTGAAGGCAGGAGCTTTTGAGCGCTCGTACATGCACCTTGTAGGTAGATTCGCATTTTCCATTTTTGACAGCTGTCAAACAAATTTTCAAACTGAGGCGATAATCCAGACTTCAAGTCAGTGCTTTAGGTGACCAATATTTTTTCGATAATTCGGTCTTGGTGATGCGAATTGGACAAAATTTCGCACGTAGTTTGAATACATTATTCCTCAGCTAGGTGCAAAATTTCATTCCAATCAAATCGGTAGTTTCGAAATTATCAGGAACAGAATATTTTGAACGGCCATAGTTACGGAACCCCTAGTATAATTGTGCTCATAGATGAATGTGATCACGACATTCGAAATCCACACCTATCCTGAAAATTTCAAGTCCCTAGGCTTTTTCGTTAGAAAGTTGTGATTTTCTATGGTTTCTATGGTTCTGGTCATGCGATCTAGAGAAATGTAGCTTGAATATATCATTCTCCATTAGTATACAGAATTTCGTCACGATCGAATCTGTAGTTTAAAAATTATCGAGAAAACTAAATTTCAAACGACCATATTTACGGAACCCCTAGTATAATTTTGCTCATAGATGAAAGTGATCACGACAATCGAGATCCACACCTATCCTGAAAATTTTAAGTCCCTAGGCGGTTCCGTTCAAAAGTTACAATTTTCTATGGTTTCTATGGTTCTGGTGATGCGAACTGAACAAAATTTTGCATGTAGCTTGAACACCTAATTTTCCATTAGAGTGCAAAATTTCACCTCGATCGTATCAGTAGTTTCGGAATAATCAGAAAAACAAAATTTCGAGCGGCCATATTTACGGAACCCCTTGACGAATTTTGCCCAATAACGAACTTAACCGCGGCATTTGAGATTCGAACCTACCCTGAAAATTTCAAGTTTCTAGGACATTCCGTTCGAGAGTTATCGTGTATACGGCCGGACGGCCGGACGGACGGCCGGACGGACAGACTCGAATTTTTCGACGGATTCGTCATCAGTGAGTCGAACATAGTCGATTGCGACCATTTTCGGCTCAAAATTCGAAAAATACAGACATCGTGACGAAATGATATAGCCCTCGTGTAAGTTGTACGAGCGCTCAAAAATTATTCAACTCACGATGAAAGAAATAATCTTTCAGGAAGCTCTGAGATACGTTTCCCAATTTTCAAGATTGTCTGCCATTTTTTAACTGACTTATGATTCAACAGGAATTTATGCAAATAAATTTCAGAAGAACTATGTGATGAGCATTGCGGAACATAGCACATTTTTCGTGATCTTATTCCCACATAACTTGTTACAATCCGCTGCATTTTCAGCTCGTATACAGTTTATTCGAAACAATTGTCCATAATTTGTCATCAAAATATATCACTTTCGATACATAAATGACTCAAAATCATACCAATATTTCACACTTTTCCCATATGAACACACACGTTAGTTTGTTGTTCACCTCTCGGGTATTTCAAACGATTTTTAGTAGATGTCGCCCACTCCGTGATTCTTCCCTATTGTCTCAGGATGATCAAAAAGTTTTCTTCTTTGGGGAGCACTTTCACAGAAAGGACGCTTTGGAAGAGAATCAGAGTTACGCGTTACATCACCAGGGAGCAGTATCAACAAGAGGTTGAAGGAAATGCGTAAAGGTCATCTTACCTTTTCTATTTCACGATTAAATCTGGGCAAATAGAGTGGAGCATATTTTCGATGTTGCGGGACAGACAGAGACCTACGGAGAAAATATGAGAATGCTGTATGACCTCCAGTTTAGTGATAACAGTGAACACTAGAAAGAGATGTTTCCGTTTCGATCAGCTGTATTGTGAGGGATTCTTTGTTGGATAAACAAAGGAAGGAATTGGGAATTGTGTTAAGACCGAAAATGAATCGCATTATTCGAAAGTTCGTCAGATAGAGTGTTTTCTTGTGATTTTTCCATATACATTTTCCTACGGTTTCTTGAGATGAGCTAGTGCTATTTTGTGCAATTTTTTTTTAAATTCTTACTGAATAGGGTGAGAATTTGATTTTTTTTTTTCTAAACGTTTTTTCGCTTCATTCAAAATTTTCATGGGATAATTATTTTTCAATATAATTTTTTTTAACTACCAAGTACAGAGAATAAATCTGCTGAAATTTCCTAAATCCAAATCCTATCAAAATATTCTGGATCTATTTATCAATGAACCAAAAGATAATTCCTATGTTTTCCTAAATCATGAACGAATTGTTTTTTTTTTTTTCATTAAACAGCAATCATTCCTCGGTCCGTTTTTGGAAAATATAAAAGCAAAATATGAATACATATTTTTCCTTCCCTCGAAATTTATCATTTCTTTCACATAAATTGTATATTTTTTGATTACACGCTTATTATTATTGGGAAATCGTCTGGATAATTATGGAATAGGTACTTTAACTTTCAGTACTCACTTGAGAATTCGTCAATATACTGTCATTTCATTTGATACATAATCCATAGATAACGAGCATTTATATTCCGACCTTATCCTGCTTACTTACAGTTTTTTGACCTATTCTTACCTACAGTGTGTACGGAATGTTTGAATGTTATAAGTATATGGCCTATTTTTTTTACGGATACACGAAATATTTTGAGTTGGACGAGTCGTATCAAACTAGTTCCACTCCAGGATAAAGGAATATTAAAAAAACTACAAATATCTCACAAAATTGTACGCCTTGTTCGCTCAATCTGGTTTTCCCGAAAAGGTTAGGAATTTCTCATTTTCTAAAAGAGATTCTGTTCCACTTCAGAGGTTCTAGATGTCTTCGTAATCTTGCGGCTGTACCTGTAATAATATTTCTTTAATTATGAAATTTTGAATATTATTCCGGAATGGAAAACTGATTAAATAAATTATCCATATTTAAATAATTACATCTAGAACCCGTGTTTTACAGGATGTGGATGGCGGATGGTCCACTTTCAACAGTGGATATAAAAAAATTACGAAAGGCACTGCCGTGAAGTCAGGAGCTTTTGAGCGCTCGGACCTTGTAGGTAGATTCGCATTTTCCAGTTTTAGAAATCAATTGAAGGAATTTTCGACAGCTGTCAAAAAAATCTCAAACTTAGATGAAACTCCACTTTTCATGTCAGTGCTTCAGCTGAACAATTTTTTTTGGATAATTCGCTAGAATTTTCTACGGTATCTATGGTCTTGGTGATGCGATCTGAACAAAATTTCGCACGTAGTTTGAATACATTATTCCTCAGCTAATTTCATTCCAATCAAATCAGTAGTTTCGAAATTATCAGGAAAAAAATATTTTGAACGGCCATATCTACGGAACCCATTGTCTAATTTCGCTCATTGATGAACGTGACTGCGACATTCGAGATCCAAACCCACCGTTTCCGTTCGAAAGTTACAATTTTCTATGGTTTCTATGGTTCTGGTGATGCGAGCTGGACAAAATTTTGCATGTAGCTCCTCATTATCAATTTGAGTGCAAAATTTCATCTCGATCGAATCTGTAGTTTCGAAGTAATCAGGAAAACAACATTTCGAGCGGCCATATTTAGGGAATCCCTAGGCGAATTTTGACCAATAACGAACTCAACCGCGGCATTCGAGATTCAAACCTACCCTGAAATTTTCAAGCTTCTAGGACATTCCGTTCGAGAGTTATCGTGTATACGGACGGACAGACTCGAATTTTTCGACGGATTCGTCATCATTGAGTCGAACATAGTCGTTTGATACCATTTTCGGCTCAAAGTTCGGAAAATACAGACATCGTGACGAAATGATATAGCCCTCGTGTGAGTAGTACGAGCGCTCAAAAACATATTTCAAGAAGAACATTTCATGTCAACTAAAAGCTTTCAAAAATTCCAGGCGCTTTTATTTTCGAAAGAAGATCGATTATTTCTCACAATCTCTGGAGATATTCAAACAAAATTTGTTTGACAGCATAATATGCTACCATATTCAATGATAATAGCGGGATAATAATAATAATAGCTTTTAGCGGTTTAATAGGACAACATACACGGGCGGATTATCCGTACAGTTCTGATACGTAGAGATTTGATTTGACAGATCCAGATGTGGGATTTTACACCAAACGGACGGATTTGATACCGTGAGTGTGAGGGTGCGTGGGGTGCTCCGTGCATGTTTAGTGATATGTTTTCGACTCGCGAATATGATTACTTTTTGAGCGCTCGTACTACTTACACGAGGGCTATATCATTTCGTCACGATGTCTGTATTTTTCGAATTTTGAGCCGAAAATGGTCTCAATCGACTATATTCGACTCACTGATGACGAATCCGTCGGAAAATTCGAGTCTGTCCGTCGGTCCGTCCGGCCGTCCGTCCGTAAGCACGATAACTCTCGAATGGATCAACCTAGAGACTTGAAATTTTCAGTGAAGGTTTAGATCCCAAATGCCTCGGTTAAGTTCGTTAATGGGCCAAATTCGCCCAGGGGTTCCGTAAATATGGCCGTTCAAAGTTTTGTACCCCTGATTACCTGAAAACTACAGATTTGATTGAGATGAAATTTTGCACTCAAATGAAGAATGAGGTGTTCAAGCTACATGTGAAATTTTGTTCAGATCACATGACCAGAACCATAGAAACCATAGAAAATTGTAACTTTTGAACGGAAACGCCTAGGGACTTGAAATGTTCAGGATAGGTGTGGATCTCGAATGTCGCGTTCGCGTTTATCAATGAACAGAATTATACTAGGCGTTCCGTAAATACGGTCGTTTGAAATTTTGGTTGCTCGATAATTTCGAAACTGCGGATTCGATCGAGATGAAATTTTGAATTTTAATCGAGAATGATATATTAAAACAATATTTTGTCCAGATCGCATGACCAGAACCATAGAAACCATAGAAAATTGTAACTTTTGAACGGAAAGGCCTAGGAACTTGAAATTCTCAGGGTGGGTTTGGATGGCAAATATCGCGGTCACGTTCATCTATGAGCAAAATGAGACTAGGGGTTCCGTAAATATGGCCGTTCTAAATATTTTTTTGCTGATAGTTCCGAAAATACTGAGCGGATTGGGATGAAATTTTGCACCTAGCTGAGTAATAATGTATTCAAACTACGTGCAAAATTTTGTCCAGATCGCACCACCAAGACCATAGATACTGTAGAAAATTCTAGCGAATTATCGAAAAAAACTAGATCAGCTGAAGCAGCGACTTGAAGTCTGGAGTTTCGCCTAAGTTTCAGAATTTTTTTGACAGCTGTCGAAAATACCTTCAATTGATTTCTGAAACTGGAAAATGCGAATCTACCTACCAGGTGCATGTACGAGCGCTCAAAAGCTCCTGCCTTCACAGCAGTGCTTTTCGTAATTTTTTTTTTAATTTCTAAGAAACCCCAAGTTTTTGCTTGTAAAATCCGAACCAATGGATGGTAACAATTTCAACAGACGAATTTCATAGAATAAAAATACGAAGATTAGTGCTATTGCTACTCAATCAGGTCATTATTACCGAAGAAAAACCGGAAAAATCGTATAAATCAGCGTTTTTTTGAAAATTCATAACTCCGCCATTTTCAGAGTTGTAGCGCTGGCTTTCCGGATAAATAGAATAGAGGTGTTGATAAGTAATTTGAGGGTGCACAACCCGGACTTCATCGGATGAATAGTTTTTGCTTAATGGCGATTTGAATTATATTTGGGCACTATTTTGCGGAAGGGCTGGATATGCTGCCGTCGGAAGTTGTCTGATTTGGATTTACAAAACGGATTTTGAAAGTGGAAGTATAATAACACCGGCCGAGCGCTCGATGGCGGTCGAGTAGGGGAGGTAGCCGGCCGACGTGGGGAAATGTTATTATAATACAAGCGCGCTGCGGCCAGGCGCGAATCTTTACATTTACACCCCCACTATCCTACCGCGATGGAGCGTTCGGCCGGTTTTGTTTGCACGTTTTTTTCCACCTATTTTGCAACATTTTAACGAATAATCAAGATTGATATTTTGTAGTACTCTAATTCTTCTTTCAAAATCCGTTTTGTAAATTAAAATCAGACGAATTCCGACGCATCCAGCCCTTCCGCAAAATAGTGCCTAATATAATAAGTCAGCGCTACAACTTCGAAAATCGCGGAGTTATGAATTTTCGGTTGCAGCTTCTAATGGCCAAGTCATGCTTCATGCTAGACCGTGCCGTGGGCGGGAATCGCAAGTCCGGGACCTGGTGAAAGAATCATACCAGCAATTTCACGTTCACGCTGCACCGAGTGGGGCACGTGGACCGGAGGGAAATGGAGCTGGACATGGTTTGCACGGCTGGCCTGGCTTCCAATTGTTTCAGACGTCCAGAACGTATTCGGCATTCCGCGAAAAATAACTATAATTGAACATATACTGTGTGTTGAATTACAATCAAATTTGTGTATGTTTTTATCTTCTTAATACATTTGATATAAATAGATTAACTGAGACACACTGCTAATCGCTCAGTAGATGAAATGGGCAGTTGAAAATTCTCCCTCCAACTTCCGTTTTTGCAAAGTTGAATGCACGCCCCATCTTTTTGAAGAAGTCTGAAGTCCAGCAACTTGTTATTCCCTTTCTTCTTCATCAATTGCAATTGCTGATGAATTTTCTTCAGAACATTCCATTCTGAAATCACAATTGCGACACACGGCCAAAACCCGGTCAGAACTAAAATGGCATAGCATCCATGGAGGCACGGTAGCAACTCGGTGGTGGACCCGGCCGTGCGATGGCCCACCCACGGCACGCATTATATATGTATATTGTTATGATTCGTTCGAGATATAAATATTAAATTTTGAAATTCACGAAAACCACTAACAATATTGAAGAAATTTTGTTTCAATCATATATTTTTATTTTTTTTTCGAGACTCTTTTCAAGGAGGGTTCTAAAGGTGAACAAACGAAAGAAATTTTCTCACAAAATTATATAATTAGGAATCTGATTCTAAAAAACCAACCCCAACTATCAAAAGAATCTATAACTAATAAATGACGTTCAATTGGTGAGTGCACTCACTATATGCAATTTTCAATTTTTCTTCTTCCAAGCAGCACGCCGTTTCAATATCTCCTTCTCTCCTTCACTCGCCAAATCGACTCCTACAACTCAATCTACGAATCTACTCTTGACAATACCATTCATGATACATATCTTTCTGCCTACCTTTTTGAAAATTATCGATCCTTCACCTTGACGTTTCTCTTTGCACTCTTCATTGGCCTGCTTTTCCCATCCATTTTGTTTAATACATATCTCATTTCCTAGGTAACATTCTTGATACATTTCATTCTTCATAAACATAACTTAACTATTTACGATTAATCATTTGAACAAATTCATATTTTCTTATTTTTGAATAATCTGAACCCTCTTTGAAAATATAATAATATAATAATTTATAAATTGATCGAATTAATTGAATTGACTAAAGATGTTCGAAGGTTCTTGACTTTTCGGTGATATTATTTGAATTTATTTTTCATTTTAATTTCTTGAAACGTTAAAAAATAAGACCATTTTTGATTTCCATAACAATATATATTCGAAGAGCAGGGTAAAGTGCACCCAAAATATTTAGTCGAATTTTGTGATCGATTATTTCCAATTAATAATAATTTTCCTCTCTGAATACACAATCATTACGCCCTAAGCCGTTGCGCAAATTGTGTTATTTGTGTATTTATAACAATCGTATTCAAGGAAGATTGAACAAATGATATACAAGTGAACACTAAAATATACAGGGTGTCCGGGAAAATGTGGGAAATCTCTCGGATTCAGATAAAACATCAAAAAATGAGATGACAAAGTCCCATAATTTTTTTTCCTAGCGGCCCTTCCTACGGAGATACGGCCTCCTAAATGACGCCACTGGAAATTCATTTCACTGGAATAAATTTTAAACTACTTGATATAATTTAATGAAACTTTGATATAATAAGCAATAGTAAGGACCGTTAAATTTGAATTAGCTTGTTTAGTTTACCAGGGGCGGACTAGGTTGTACGTTTTAATGCTTACATTTTTAACACCCTGTATGACAAGGAGAAAAAAAACAAATTTGGGTACCTTGAACATTAAGCTAAGGAAAAGGTACACTTGTTCATTGTCGATAGAATGAATGAGGGACGGAATGATTTAAAACGATCAGAGAAAATTTCTCCACTAACGACACCTCTCCGCTCCAACACCAACCGTCCCAACTTCTCTACAGGTTCATGGAAAGATTCATTGACCTCCAAAAACCCTGGCATGAGCCCATACCCGAACATCGCAATATACTTGTCTCATATGGAAGTATCATGGCTCATGAGCAACCAGTGCGTGGGTTTCATGAAATTAATAAACTAGCCAATAAGGCATTTCCTGATAAAAATTTTACATTTTCACCCGTATTTATGCTCTAAAGAATTGTCTCCTAAAATTTTGGCTTAACTGCTTTATTTGACAATTTTTTTCATTGGAAAATGTAAGTTTTTCCTCCTAAAATAAGGTGGCCTTAGAGAAAGTGGTGGCCAAAAGATAGGCCTTCTTCATTCAATTCATGAAGTGTATCTCGAAATAAGGTTAGGGGTATGTAATAAGAATTTAAAAGCACTTACGTGAAATCAGGAGCTTTTGCGCGCTTGTTTCTGTGACGATCCTGTTTCTGTGTACCAAACCGGCCTTCTGTGTTCATTGTCAATATCACAAATACTGTCATTATATCTTTATGATCTTCAGAAGAAAGAATCACCGAATTTTATGGAATATATGAGGTAAACTCAATTTTCATTTCACGTGGAACAGCTTAAAAGCTGAATTTCCACATAACATATTTTATCGACGCCTCACATGTTTTCGACAAATTTCTGCAGGATATGTTGAATAAGTTTCTTAAAATCGTCTAGTACTACGGAATTACAAAAGAACCGTTGTGTCGTCATCTTACATCTAAAAACAGAGTTTTATTCCGATCGGATCGGTATTTTTCGAATAATCGAGAAAAAAAAAAACAGAAGGCTGGATCTACAGAACCTTTCAGAGGATTCTGCCATTAACGAACCTCACCGACGCATTCAGATCCTGAACAGACTCTAAAATTTCAGAATTATATAGGTCTTTTCTTTCGAAAGGTATCGTGTTTACGGACGGACACAATTGAATTTATATTCTGTATATCCTCATCAACATGTTATACACGTAGTTCACAATTTTTCAATATTTGAAAGTAACTGGTCATCAAGATACGCGCTCTATAATATTAATTGAAACCATGATAAAACTGGAATTAACAGCATCCATAGGTGTGGGATTTAATTTTCCAATAATTTATCACTGCCGTATTGATGAAGAAAATAGGCAATTCATCACTTCATTGATTTTCCATTTTTATTTCGATGTTATCTCACTCAATCTAATTTTTTTATACAGTTTTAAAATGGAACGGCTACGAAATACTACAAAACTTATTCGAGAAAAATGGAAAACTCAATTCGATCCACCAGATGATTTGGAAAACGAAAAACAGTACAAGGAGAGATGGAGATCCATATACATCATTTACTTCACCATGTTTTCCATGTCGCTAGGATTCAGTATAATTGTAACGGGAGTTTGGCCCTACCTGGACAGAGTAAGTAACTTTCAAATACCGGAACTCATTATTCGATGTGTTACTGGAGTTATTCCAAGAATTTCATGTTGTTGAACGTTGTTGTTCAGGAAGTGATAACCAGAGCGTTATCTCTGCTTTAGACTTCAGATCATGAATTGTTTGTGGCTTGCAACAAGCTTCAAGCTGAGAAATTTCATGACATCACCTCACTTGACGAGAAACTATTTCCATTTTTCTAATATATTAATAATAATAAAAATAGTATATCATATACCCACCGCTGGACTGAATGCTAAGTTTATATACAGAGTTTCCCAGAAAGTACGTACAAGCGGAAGTCCAGAGGTAGAGCACTCCATGAGCTATACGAATAACCCCCATGTATATTTTCCGTATTTTTCCACGGTCCCTGACTTGCATGCGATTATTGGACACAGCGAGATGAATTGTTTAAATTAATGAAGTTTTCTCAAAATTAGCTGAGTAGTGTGCCTTACTGACGGCAAAACAATTTCAATCAGATCTAATCTGATACCATTGAATGAAGTTTCCAAGTTAAATCGACCTTTAAAAATTAAAGCTTTTCAAAAAAATTTTCATCCATCTTAGGGATTCGAGAATATTTCGTATCAATGGTATCATATCTGACCAACATTGTTTTTGGGTCAAACATGTATTCCAATATTCATCTCGCTCTGTCCAATTATGCCATGCAAGTCAGGGATTTTAAAAACAATACGAAAAAAGTTAATAATAACTCGAAAATTACGCAAAATTATTTAAGGTACGTGGGAGTGATTCGGATAGCTCATTAGGGGGCCCTACTTCTAGACTTTCCTTGTCCGTACTTCCTGGAACACCTTTTCAAGTACATAGTTCAGTCGCAAGGTATATACGATACGAACTCGCAATACAAATTACATAGAAATCTTAATTACTACACAGTCGCAGTTGTGGTGACCAAAGCAGTCGCTTCTCAACAAGTTTCCATAGTAAGTTTGCGTTGAAAGAATAATAATAATTTCATTCATTTGAAAATAGAAACACAGTACAGAGGAGATACAGAACAGAGAAGAAGTAAAAAAAATAAAAAAACAGAAACAAATGATTCAAACATCTAAGAGAGAGCCCTCCATCTGTCGTTTGAGTTGCTGGTAGGTGAGATTGAAAATACTACTGTCCACATTGTTCAAAAACTTTACCGCATTGTATGTGAAACATATTTGAAACTCAGCAGTACGGCGCTCAGGAACTGTGAAGGAAAATGATCGTCTTATATTCACCGAATGCACCGCACTTCTAGGGATGAGCCTTCCATAAAAAGCCGCACAATACTGAGTCACAAGGAGTCTATAGACGAAACGGCGTCAGCCATGAACCAGCCTCAGACGGTGAAACGCGGTCTTCAAAATACCTGCCACATGACTAGAAAAATCAAGGTTACGATCGAAAACGACGCCAACATTCCTCATGGAATCAAACAAGGTGAGAGGCTGACCGCCAACAAACACCTGCAGACTGTCCCCAGCTATAGGGTACTGACGAGAGTTTGAAAAAAATAGAATATTTGCACTTGATAATATTCAACCTCAAATTATGGGAAGCTGCAATATGATAAACACTCTCAAGGTTACAATTAATATGCTGGGAAGCCACACCCAGATCACTCATATCAAAAGAATACAGGAGCTGCTTCGCTTCAGCATAAGCCTGTGCAGTACAAAACTTTAAAACATCCAGCAAATTCGCGGTGTAAATCAAAAAAAGAAGTGGCCCCAAAATTGACCCCTGCGGAACTCCATACCGCAGAAGTACCGAACCAGATATACAACCATCAACTTCAACAACCTGACTCCGCAGAGACAAATAAGATTCAATCTGAGCCACAGCATTCGAAGTAAAACCATAAAATTTAACCTTTGCACACAATAAACGATGATTAATTGTGTCGGAAGCCTTTTGAAAATCTAACAAAATTAAAACCGTGACGAGTTTCTTATCCAAATTATGAAAGATGGAATCAGTTACATTAGCCAGAGCAGTTGAAGTACTAAAGGTTTTTCGGAATCCAGCCTGGTAGTCAGGCAGTAGATTATTATCAGAAAAAAATGTATACATCTGATCCGAAAGAGCCCTCTCGAAAACCTTAGAAAGAGCCGCCAGGATGCTTATTATTCGCAAGTCAGAAAAACTCTCAACATTCTTCGCCTTAGGCAAAGGCCTACCGACTGCACACTTCTAAGTTGCAGGGAATGTACCCGACAGAATACAATACAACTATTTATTAAATGAACAATATATGGAAGAGCAACTGGAGCAGAGAATCTGAGCATTTTCACAGAAATACCATCAGAGCCAACCGCATCTAAGCTGATATTTTGTACTTTTCTTTCTTCATCAGTGGTGGAAACCAATTGAAACTCAAAAGAGAGGGAACTGTCAAATCTCTCTATTATAATACTCATTCAATCAAATTTGCGCAGTTATCATCACCAGAGCCACCATTGAACTGACCCGCAAACCGGTTAATTGAATCCGGATCCGAAAATTCCTGAAATCAGAGGATCGATCCTCTGGTCACCCTTAGTTGAGAAAGGCCGCGCCAACCACGACGACCATGCATCACACCTACTCCCTGAAACAGATCATTTTTCTTGGCTCTTCGAACCTCAACCAATGTACGATTTCGAAATTTTCTATAGGTACACCAATCGGTGTCAAGTCTAGTCCTTCTCTTTAGTCTGGGTTCCTGGTCACTCAGGAATCAAAGGAAACGAAGAGGCCAATACACTTGCCAGAAAGGGAGCACAAACGCCACTTACTGGCCCAGAACCCTTCTGTGGCATAGGTAAACGCACCTATAAGAAAGAGTTTCTGGAGAAGGAAGAGACCGAAAGAGAAGCACTCTGGAGGAACCTTCCAGGAATGGATCACTCTAAAAGGTTCATTCGGAACTTTGAAAGTTCAAGATCCAAAAAGTATTTGGATCCCAGTAAGAACAAGTTACGCCTACTCACTGGCTTCCTCACAGGACATTGTCGCCTTAGGAAGCATATGATGAGAATGAGCTTAACAGAAACAGACGAGTGTAGATTCTGTGGTGAAAGGAGGAGTTCACCTGGTTACAGAATGCCTTGCCATTGCAAACCAGCGCAAAGAATGTCTTGGACAAGAGAATTACAGGAGGAATGAGGATCTAACCTCCTTGAAGCCCTCTCCGATACTGGAGTTCATTGGAGCTCTGGGGGGCGAGCTGTAGGTAGCGCAGTTGCGAATACGGCTCTGATGGGGGCACAATAGACCTTGAGGTCGCAGTGGAACCCCCTTCCTAACTATTAACTATTAGTTCTTCTAAATTTCGAAAGTGACAAATCACGCTCCCTCATCAAACCTACAATGTGATCAGAAAGCCACGGCGCCTTCGGTTTCGTTACTCGTCTCCTCCATACGGGCGCGTAATAATCAAAAGTTCGAACTAAGGAACCATTAAACATCTCAACCTTTCTATTAATATCTGGGTCAGCTATCAGAATGCACCATGGTTGATTGCCCAAATCCCGAAGAAATGAGTCAACGCCAAAACCGGTAAGTTACGAACTTTGGATCACGGCGACAAGAAACAACACGCAGATCAACGAAAACCAACCGATGATCCCCAATACAATCAGCATTTGGGGAACCCACGCCTTCAACAAGCTGTGCTGGACAATTTGTAAATATAGGATCGATGAGAGTCGAAATCGCTCCATTATTCTAGTAGGCAGAACACCTTCGGATCTCCTAACTAGCACAAGCTCTGAGCTTATAAGAGACCTAGGATAGTCTCGATATAAATAAACATTAAATACACATCCCAACAGCGGTTCACATGAGCCCCATGAAGTGGTAGATAAATTCCTACTATTTTTTTGCTTAACTCAACAGATCTAAATGGAAGCCACAGTCGAAAACCTTATCGTGAAGCTCAATATGAGAGTTTTCCGAAAAAAACAAATTTTAGAAATAAGTGGTAAGTAACTGACATATATTTGAAATCCATTTCATGTCTAATTGGAATTGTAGAAAAACTGAAAAATAATCGAAAAAGATAGAGCATGATGACTTTATCATATCCGAAATTACAAATTAGAAGTGGTCAGGTTCTATTTCTAGACTCTAGATTCTAGATAAATATTATGACAAAAATATCATCTTAAAATCTTAACGCATTTTCAATAATGTATAGTGATGGAAAATTTGAAATGCTTGCATTCCCCTAGTTATATCAATCAAACTAGGAAAGGAAATACCAAGGTGATTCAACCAAATCCGAAACACAGAAGGAATGATTCAATATGCTGTTGGAAGTAAGATTATTACTGTCGGCGTATTAGCTTGCCCCACTTCAAAAGGAAACGATGATGTTCGAAAACATAAATATGAACTTCCGGCGGTCTACACTAAATTAAATTTCTTTTCCTAGCCCGTAATCCTTCTATTGACTGGAAGCAATATAAACAGGGTGTTGAGAAAAAAGAACTTAGAATATGAACCCTGTCTGAAAAAACTTGGTTTTAATATAAATGTTCATTATTTCCACATTGTCTTGATTCTTCTCCAGATTTAATCTGAACTATCAGAGTTAAAGCTTCGCGGTAGAGAATTTTCGATGGAATTATATCAGCACACATTTCAAATTTCATCATTGTTTTTCCGCATTGAATTATTCGAAATTCAACTCCTCAGTTTTTTGCCTCAAATAAGAATATAAATTTTACGTTTTGAGTTGTTGGGAAAGTTTGGTTCAAAAATCAGTTACTATCCGGCATTGGTTCTCCTAGTCTTAGGAATTGCCGGAGCGGGTTCGAAGCACGCAGGGAAACAGAGGCGGATCTAAAAGGGTTTTGCGGGAGGGGGGGAGGTGGGTTGATGTTGGGTGCATGGGTTAATGAAAATTCGTAATCAATAGATTAATGGGGTTCATAGGGAAATACATGAAATTACATTTTTCATTTAAAACTACTGGGACCAGTGAATAATAATATACAAATAAGATGAATACTCAAAATTGAACAAAAATGACGGAACAAACAAACCCACAATTCGAAAATTATAACAAAAATAAACTCCCAAAAATAAAACCTCTGCAACAAACACTCAATAAAATAATTGTTCATAAAACAAAATTCATGTTCTTTGGGCCATTGTTATCAAACCTATCAACTACGGATTGTTCATCGATTGCTACGTCCGTATGGCGTTGATAATGGCTAAGCCAGATAGCTTATCCTGCTTATCTTCTGTCGAAACTTCTTTCCAACGAGGCAACACTGATGGGAAGTGTAATAAGAATTCCAATGAATGATCTCATTAGAGGAACCATTGATTTGTCGCAGTCAGCGAGATTTTTTAGAGCATTGCTTGCAATGGGAAGTTCTTCTTCGGAGATTTTTACCAACTTCGCCTTACCCAACCTCAGTTCACTTTTGAATCCTGTGAGCAAAACCTCCTTATTCTTGGAAAAGTTTGTTGTACCTCTTCATTAATAACCGTGCCATTGAATCGAGACCTATCACATCGACTTCCCGAATTACAGTCGGTATTATAATGTGCAGATTAAACAAACTGGTTGTTTCAGCACTTAATCGACTCCAGATCTGTAATTACATTCTCGAGTAAGGGTATACCGGTCTGGAAGATTTCATCGGACGTATAGGATATTAATTGCATAAGAAAGAGAGCCTGACTGTCCAGTCGAACAGTGCAAGAATGGAAATACATTCGCGTTATGCTGATGACTATCCAATATTGAACTAGACCGAACTAGCACTTTCTCTCTCATACACGTCGGTGGAGTGGGAGCATGCTAGCTTCACGATACACTTACAACGGTATGCCGATGCGCATCTTCTAACTGGGTGGGGAGTTGGGTGTGACGTCACGTTCGAGTATGTATTCAAACGGTAGAATGAAATTGAATGGAATTTTGGTCTAATTTGAAGGATTGTAGCTAACAAAATAATTTTGATGGACTAATGAATTTTTTTTTATGATGCAGTTATACTTTACGAATGGAGACATTCGAGACACGTACCTAGAATAGTAAGGAAAATATAATTTTTTCAGCGGAAGTCTATTTTTGAACATATTCATATGCTCAATATTCGTAAAAAACTAATCACATTAAATATTCGTTATGGAGATTTGTTATCAAGTCAATTGAATACCCATATTGCTCAATTAAATTCCAGGACGGTGGAATGTCCGAAAAAATTAATGATATTTCTGGAAATTTCAGTATTTTGCGATGAATGAATATTGAGATTCAATCTGATAATTCGAAAGATATTGAAAGAAATTAGTTTAGTATCTGATTAAACATAGTTGAATATCTGAAAAAAATTATGATTTTTCAGAAAAATTGCATTTTGGGATAAATAAAGATTAAAAAAGAATCTTGATATCAGATGGATATAAAACTGCGTTTGAAACAATTGAGGAAACGATTATCAGGTTTCAGTTCAATTAAGGGTCATGATGATACATCTCGATTCATTCCTAGCTTTTGGCTCGATTTTGAGCCTTCAGGGAAACCGAAGAAGGGTCACAATCGAGTCAGAAGCTAGGAATGAATCAATTAAGAGTTTATCGTTATGATCTTTAAATGAACTTAAACCTGATAATCATTTCCTTGATTGAAACAATGCTCAATCTGATATTTCAAAAGATATTGAAAACAATTATTTTAATGATTCAGTTTTCTTAAGAAAAACGAAGAAAGAACTTTCATAAATATTTTAATGAATGACATGAAAAAAGTACAAAGAGAAGTATATAAAAAAAAATAATAACATAAAAATACTATTTTCTAAAATTAGTGAATTTTACCATATTTTTTGTCTGAGCATTTTGAAAACTAATTTTTCTATTCAATTCCCTCAGTCTTATATATTATTATGTTCTTGTCCTGGCAAAATATAACACAACTTCATAGGGCACAGATTTGGTCATTATTTGAGCCATAGTTTTCTCTGCTAATTTTTCGAAAATTTTATTTTCTTTCGAAAGAGAGAAACCATGCATACTATGGAACTCGATTTCAAGTTTTAAGGAAACTTCCCATAGTTCCTCAATTGGATATAAAGGAGAACCTCTTGAAATAGTTTGTATCCAATCAGGAGCTCTACTTACATTCAAACTGTTTTTGGGTTTTCCTAATTCATATTTGTTTTTGAATTTGAATGCCACAAAACCTGCTACATATTTCAGTGATTCCTGAATCACTTTCTCTTTTACCCCATAATTTGGCAGTAGATGCAATACTTCTTCGTCGATATCATCCTCTTCCAAATAAGATGGTTCCACGAAAGAAGAAGTCGCAACATCCACTTCATCAACTCTCTCGCCCAGATCATTATCGCAATTTGCGATATTTGAACACAATTGTATTGTATTGTATTGTATATTGTTTATATCCCGACTCTCCTAGGTCTCTGTGAGACCCCTCAGAATCTCAGAGCTTGTGCGAGTTAGGAGACCCGGTTGTGTTCTGTGTAGGCTTTGTTACTGTGTCCTTACGCCACCTGAGGCACAGCACTGTTAAGTGTTTACCCAACAGTGAATGGTGGAACCGTGCTCCATGTCAGAAAATTTCTTTCCCGACCGGAGGATTCGAACCCGGGACCGATCAAGGAGACCTGCGCCAAAGTCGACTGCGCTATCCACTGCGCCACGGCCCCGTAATTTCTGTTTTAAACAAATTTCATCATCATCTGACACAAATATTATAATATTAGTTTCATAAACAACAACACAACATCACCAAATTCGAATATAATAGCACAGTACACGTGGGATTGAATAGGTAAACAGAGTCCGGATCCTCGTGAGTGACGTAGCTGCGCGTAACGAACGAAATTAAGAACGAATATTAGCATACCGGTGTTTGTGTATCTTGGCTAGCCTGTGACGTGACGAGATTCCCGCACGCCAATTCAGTAGAATTTCTAGTAAATCTGGTCTGTCTCGTCGCGATGTACAGGTCAGCATGCTCCCACTCCGCCGATGTGTATGAAAGAGAAAGTGCTAGTTAGTTCTGGCTCTCTTTCTTATGCATTGAATATGCTATACTATAATTAATTTGAAATGTTTGAGTGTTCGAACCAAAGAATAATATCGAATTTTTGAAACATCGGTCAACCATTAAGTTCTTTTTCTTCTCTGCGCGGCGCCCGCTCCAGGCTGAACTGAGGCCATGGGGCCGATTGTTCCTCCTCATAATGCTTGAAACTTGAAAGACTCAGACCCGCAGACAAGCAGACAGAAATGCCGTAAGTACCCTTCACCATAGGAATAGTGGGTATTGAGTTTCCTAGATGTGTTGTCCTAAGATAAGTGAGGTCACTACAACAGAAGAGAATGTGTTCAGCAGTTTCATCCGTTTTATGGTATTCGTAATACAAAAAATTATATCTTCTTCGTATTGACCCGAAAATGGTTGAAAATAAGAAACGACAAGCACAGAAGAGATTTTCGATAAGTACTAAATCCTAAATATGCTTTTAAAATAGGGTTGGGAATAAGTCTGGAGTAAAATTAATATACTTCAACCAATAACTCGAAATGAAAACGCTGAAACCCGCCAATTGATTCTTAATACCCCTCATATTCTGACAATAAAATTGCGTGCATTTCAGAGTGAACAGGAACCCAAACAAGGTTAACCTGATTATTTAGCCCGAGTGCGTTCAGTGACATTTTGCATTCCCAGACTAACTTTGACCGAACTAACGGTGAGTCAAGCTCTAATAGGGCTGTTCTGCTGTCAAATACAAACAAAATTCAATATTTTGACGAAATACGTAAGCCAGGCTTGTGATGTGTACCTAATAGAAACTCAAAAATGTACACCAAACCAAGATCAACTACAAAAGAGGAGAAACACAATTCACAAAATGATGAAAATATATAGAATTAGGGATGAGAAATCAAGGAGCAGGTGAAGCAGAGGATGGAGGAAAACAATCTGAAACAACGCAAGATTCTCCACTTAAAATAATTTCAATATTTTAATTTTCCTTTTGGAATTTATATCACTCAAATTAGTAGGTAATATATTAATAAATTTTGGTCCCAGATACTCTCTTATGGAAAAGGTTTCCGCTTGAAATACCGATGTATAAAAGCCCATTGATAGGGCTAGTTGTATCGAGGGGCCGTATACACCGGCTCCGACTCGTCCATCTTCGGTGTTTCAACCTCCGGTGTAAACCACCAGAGACCCTGCAGGGAACATCATTTCGCCGTTAGTCCACTGGTTCGACTTGGTAATGTCACGCTGTAGGTTTTATGAAACTCGTGTTTCAGAGTTAGGTTGTCTGTGACCACATCTAAGAGCTGCTTGCATTAATTCAGAATGCGAAAATGTCCTGTGTAGTCTCCAGTTTTTAGCTTCTGCTCTCTCGCTACCCTAAGAGCCCCCCTGGAGAAAGCGCCTTCAATATCAATGAATGCACATAATGCTATTTTTCGGCAACCGTCTGGGAAGTACTCACTTCCCATACGCTTTTTCTTAGAGAAAGTAGTATTTCTCGGACTGGGCCGGAAAGAATAACATCGTTGTCAAGAAAATAACGACTGACACCTATTTGACATGAAATTACATAGTTGACATGTTGATTTTGGAAAGTTCGAAATTTTGTTCTACAAAGAAATATTATAAAGAAATGTGTCTCATTGATTTGTTATTCTGATTTTGCGACTGTTCCCGGCCGTTTGCCGACCTTAGGAATGAAGCTCACTCTCACGATCCGCCAGCATTCAGGCACATGTGGAGATTTTTAGAAATAAGACTATCAGCTCTGGTAATAGAACCGACAGACCCTTCTGAAGCAACACTGGGTATATGCTATCTCCTTCTTGGGATTTGTATGGTTTGAAGAAACCAAAAGCCCATCGAATCCTCTCACCTGTGAAAAGTTTGGCAGCTATTTTCTTAGCACTTCTTCTGGGTCACCTAAAGCACGCACATGAAGTCTGGAGTTTCGCCTTAGTTTGAAATTTTTTTTAAGCTGTCAAAATTTTCTCCAATTGGTTTTTAAAACTGGAAAATGCGAATCTACCCACAAGGTGGATGAACGAGCGCCCAAAAGCTCCTGACATCACGGCAGTGTTATTCATGATTTTTGAGCGCTCGTACTACTTACACGAGGGCTATATCATTTCGTCACGATGTCTGTATTTTTCGAATTTTGAGCCGAAAATGGTCCCAATCGACTATGTTCGACTCACTGATGACGAATCCGTCGGAAAATTCGAGTCTGTCCGTCCGGCCCTCCGTCCGTAAGCACGATAACTCTCGAACGGAACAACCTAGAGACTTGAAATTTTCAGTGTGGGTTCAGTTCCCGAATGGCTCGGTTAAGTTCGTTAATGGGCCAAATTCCACCTAGGGTTCCGTAAATATGGCCGTTCAA
This sequence comes from Aphidecta obliterata, assembly GCA_963966015.1. Taxonomy (NCBI): domain Eukaryota; kingdom Metazoa; phylum Arthropoda; class Insecta; order Coleoptera; family Coccinellidae; genus Aphidecta; species Aphidecta obliterata. Next base: position 5,000,601 of record OZ014432.1, read on the forward strand.
AGTTTTGTTTCCCTGATTACTTGAAAACTACAGATTTGATCGAGATGAAATTTTGCACTCGAATGGAAAATGAGGTGTTCAAGCTACATGTGGAATTTTGTCCAGATCGCATGACCAGAACCATAGAAACCATAGAAAATTGTAACTTTTGAACGGAAACGCCTAGGGACTTGAAATTTTCAGCATAGGTGTGGATCTTGAATGTCGTGATCACGTTCATCTATGAGCAACAATATACAACGGGTTCCGTAAATACGATCGTTTGAAATTTTGTTTTTTCGATAAATTCGAAACTACGGATTCGATCGAGATGAAATTTTGTATTTCAATCGAGAATGATATATTGAAGCAATATTTTGTCCAGATCGCATGACCAGAACCATAGAAACCATAGAAAATTTTAACTTTTGAACGGAAAGGCCTAGGAACTTGAAATTTTCAGGGTGGGTTTGGATCGCAAATTTCACGGTCACGTTCATCAATGAGCAAAATTAGACTAGGGGTTCCGTAAATATGGCCGTTCAAGATATTTTTTTCCTGATAGTTTCGAAACTACTGATCGGATTGGAATGAAATTATGCACCTAGCTCAGGAATAATGTATTCAAACTACGTGCAAAATTTTGTCCAGATCGCATCACTAAGACCATAGATACCGTGGAAAATTCTAGCGGATTATCGGAAAAAAATTGATCAGCTGAAGCACCGACATGAAGTCTGGAGTTTTGCCTAAGTTTCAGGATTTTTTTGAGAGCAGTCATACATTCCTTCAATTGATTTCTAAAACTGGAAAATGCGAATCTACCTACAAGGTGCATGTACGAGCACTCAAAAGCTCCTGCCTTCACGGCAGTGCTTTTCGAAATTTTTTATTGCCTGAATTGCATTGCATTGGTTTCATTCTACCAAAACATCTATCCGTCTGTCCCATGTTACTGGACATTAAAGAGTGAAAAACATTGGAAAATGTAGTAAAGTGTGAAATATGATCTGATATTCTAAAAGAGAGGTATTAATTCCCACCAATTCAATGAAATCATCTGAAATCATTATAAGAATAAGAAAATGATGATGAAGTTAAAACCAGTTATGACAAATTCATATAATACTAGATGACCCGGCAAACGTTGTTTTGCCATATCTCTCCCTTTTTTCGCAATTTCAAAATTGCTCGAGGCCTTCGGCCTCTCGTCTCAAAATAACCTAACCTAAACCTAACCTAACCTAGCTGACCCGGCAAACGTTGTTTTGCCATATCTCTCCCTTTTTTCGCAATTTCAAAATTGCTCGAGGCCTTCGGCCTCTCGTCTCAAAATAACCTAACCTAAACCTAACCTAACCTAACCTAGCTGACCCGGCAAACGTTGTTTTGCCATATCTCTCCCTTTTTTCGCAATTTCAAAATTGCTCGAGGCCTTCGGCCTCTCGTCTCAAAATAACCTAACCTAAACCTAACCTAACCTAACCTAGCTGACCCGGCAAACGTTGTTTTGCCATATCTCTCCCTTTTTTCGCAATTTCAAAATTGCTCGAGGCCTTCGGCCTCTCGTCTCAAAATAACCTAACCTAGCTGACCCGGCAAACTTTGTTTTGCCATATCTCTCCTATTTTTCGCAATTTCAAAATTGCTCGAGGCCTTCGGCCTCTCGTCTCAAAATAACCTAACCTAAACCTAACCTTACCTAACCTAGCTGACCCGGCAAACGTTGTTTTGCCTATCTGCCATATCTCATATCTCATATCATCTCTCATATCATATCATATCTCATATCTTTGCCATATCTCTCCCTTTTTTCGCAATTTCAAAATTGCTCGAGGCCTTCGGCCTCTCGTTTTACTGGTTATTAAAAAATAAGGGTTGATCGTAGAAGGGTGAAAATTGGGGATTGTATGTATTTTTGTATGTTGTATCATAAAAAAATAGAAATTAGAAATTTTGTCTAAAAAATAAAAAAAAAAATTTAGGGGTGGACTACCCCTAACATTTAGGGGGATGAAAAATAGATGTTGGCCGATTCTGATAGATACCGGATAAGCACAAAAAATTTCATCAAAATCGTTTAAGCTGTTTTGGAGGAGTATGGCAACGAACACTGTGGACACGAGAATTTTATATATTAGATTGAAACCATTAAATTATGATTAGTCTATTGAAGCTCAATGTCTATTATTGTTTTATTATATTTTTCCTTCTGATAAGGTCTAAATAAAAAATATCTCAACTTCTCGCGATAAAATTCTTGTTTAGACATAGGGTTTTCTGTTTTATATTCGATGAGAAAAGCTCCAAATACATATACAGAAAAGTTGACATCTTATTGAGCGCTCGTTCTACGTACACGAGGGCTATATCATTTCGTCATGATGTCTGTAATTTTCGATCTTGAACTAATCTCCAATGGTAAACATGAATAAACGCCTTTCGCCTTCAGTTGGATATTCTAGAGAGGGTTTTTTAATGATATTTGTTATTTTGGGTTCCATGAATCAACACTAAAACTTACTGAAATAGGAGATTGTTCCACAAGTAAGGAAAATTAACGGTTTTCAAGCTGGATTAATTGTGTAATTCACAACGCCAATAAAGCAAATGAATTTATGAGTTCATGAGCATTTCCCTCAGGTTGATTAAATAGATTTTTTGTGTAAAAGGTACTCTTCAAAAACGAACACTCTTCGAGCTAGGGACGGCAATTTTTACCGATTTGTCTTCAACCGGCAACTGGTAAGGTGGGGTCCACCAGACCCCAGAGGTTTTATTTCTCCCCACAGTTCAGATATTTCACGATCGATTGCGCTATCTTTCTCAGTACGTTTCAGTCAATGTGTCTCGGGCAGTTCAGTGCTGCCCATCTGTTTATTTCAACAGTAAGCACAATTATGTTGACAGTTTTTGTTCACTTGGGGTATGTGAGACCCCATCTTACCAATAGTGTAAATATTTTGTACCCGAAGTAATCTCACTTTGGAAGTTGAAATGGCGAGTTCATCACGGAAATAAATGGGAACAGATGGTCCGCAGTTTGAAGAATGAGCACTGCAAAATTAAGATGCCGACTGCTTAGAAAAACGCTTTTTTTTTCCACTAGATATCACAGAAATGTCATTCCTTTTAGTTTTTTACTAAAATTGGGAAGTATATTTTATGTTGAGAATTTTCAGAAACTCACATCATTCGGATTTTTTTGAATTATATGAAGTCAAAAATTTTTCATTTCTTCAGCTCTTTGAGTATCCATAATCGTGTGTTTTGAATAAAATAATTATTTCTATGAGAGTATAAATTCATGTATTTCATACTATAGGCTCAATAATGTTTCAGAGTTGATACAGTATCTATAAAAAAACCAATAAGTTAATGTGAACACATATATTTTAAGGGACTAAGGTTGGGGTCTGACTGACCCCATCTTACCAATAACCAACGACGTTCGAGAAACTAACTGTACCATACCAGTTACGGGTTAATCTCGCTTCAATTTATTCTCGAATATTATCTTACGATTCGGCTGCAATGAATGTGGTCGTTTCTCCCATCTTTTCCAGTATGAGCAAATAGCATTTTGCCTTTGTCGGACACTCTTCGAGGGTATCCGGAATTTGATTCTTTTGAGCGCGAGTCAAAGACATTTCAGGTTTATAAAATTAAATTATTGAACTTGTTCGAGATTCGAGCTCATTTAAAATTGAGATTGTTTTCGTGCAGATTTTTGCTTCCACGAAGACACTTATCGTAAAATAACCCATCTCTAATGAATTCGGGGGATACGGATTTTGATATTGACCATTGACCCATCCTTAGTTCGAGCAGTGTTCGTGGCAGTGGCGGATACATATGGAGGGCGCGGGGGGACCCTTTGAGAGGCTTTTGGCACGTTATCATTGTGAAGGAGATATGCTGCCCATGATATAAAATAAAAGTGAAGGTACCTCAAGATATCTTTTTTTCTGTATCCGCCACTGGTTCGTGCGTCAGCCCTGCGCAATGCATTCGCAGCTTAAGCTGTTCGCCAGGCGAATCTCATAGCTCCTAGCAGGATGCATGGAATTCCATTTATTACAATATAATTTGCGTGTGCTGATATATGAATCCGAAATTTTTATAATTATTTCTCCAAATATATAAATTTCGCTACTTCGCTTAGTTATTAGAGTTTGCAAAGTAGAACTAGTTGTTTAGCAATTAATGAATATGACGTAATTCTTTCCTAATCGCCAAAAGAAGAGTGAAATAAAACCTGCAGACATTGCCACTATAGATAAATATATAACTATTATAGTCATATTATCGGCATTGTATAACTATAGTCAATGTCATCGTACTTCCAACAACATGACACCTTTAGGTATGTTGGGTTTCGGAAATTTCAAGAGAGTTCTCAACTCAACCCTGTCATCTGCAATTGAATGAATCTTCGTTTGTACAAGGTGCTTTTTTATCAATAGACCTTGAGGTCGTAGGGAAATGTGACCCCCTTACCTAACTATCGGTCGGGTTCTGAAAAATTAAGGAAACTGATCACGTCGTCAGACTCATGCCTGGTCGCGTACTTGCGTTACTATTGGACCACTTAGACTTAGACTAGTAGAGTGGGGTGTGGTAATGGATTATCTTGAAATTGTAGTTTCTTACGCTTGATTAATGCGCATGCATTAACAAGAAAACAGAATCCAGGGAAAGAATGCAATGCGTGGAAAGTCAACTATTGAAATACGCCAGAGATATTTTGTCAAGTTGAATTTTCCATTCTTTCTATAATGAAATTTTCTGTTACAGTTAGATCCGCTTGCTGGCAAAGAGTTCATGGGATATATTGTTGCTGCTAACCCATTCGCACAAATGATGTTTTCGCCGTTAGTTGGATGGTGGAGCAACAAATTAGGAAATATACGGGTTCCAGTAGTGATTTCACTTTTGATATTTGGAGTTTCGAGTGCCATGTACTCATCTATAGAATTATTAAGTGATAATAGGAAATATTTTATGCTAGCTTCAAGGTTTTTGGTTGGTGTTAGCTCAGGTGAGTCCAGTTTTTTAGTTCCAGAAAGAAGGAAATTTTCTTTGTCTGATTTGATAGGATACGTGTACAGGTTGGCCCAAATTGAATATTTAGTGAAATAATCTTATTTCGTATGGGAGGCACAAGGCGCACGAAAACCAACTTGCGTTTTATACATAGGCAACTAAAGGGTACAGAAATGCGCGAATTCAGACGAATGGTCTGACCCAAGCGAGGGAGGTTGGACAGGTGGACTGACCGGTAGAGGGACGGACGGATGGATGGGAAGATGGACCAGGCGGACGGATGGAGGGACGGTCAGACAGACGGGGCGGAACGGAAGACTGACGAAATAAACAGTTGAATCTACTTCAAACATATCACAAAAGATATTGAAGGAGGCATCGCAACGGAGGCAACGTATGCCGGTGCATTAGCTAGAAATTCAATTTTAATAATAATTCCATTTATATCCCAAAAAGTACCACATCCGAATATCGTTGAAACTACAAAATTGATAGGGAAAAATTACGAAAAGCACTGCCGTGAAGGCAGGAGCTTTTGAGCGCTCGTACATGCACCTTGTAGGTAGATTCGCATTTTCCAGTTTCAGAAATGATTGAAGGAATTTTCGACAGCTGTCAAAAGAATTCTCAAACTGAGGCGAAACTCCAGATTTCACGTCAGTGCTTCAGCTGTTCAATTTTTTTTCGATAATTCGCTAGAATTTTCTACTGTATCTATGGTCTTGGTGGTGCGATCTGGACAAAATTTTGCACGTAGTTTGACTACATCATTACTCAGCTAGGTGCATAATTTCATCCCAATCCGCTCAGTATTTTCGGAACTATCAGCAAAAAAATATTTTGAACGGTCATATTTACGGAACCCCTAGTCTAATTCTGCTCATAGATAAACGTGATCGCGATATTTGCGATCCAAACCCACCCTGAGAATTTCAAGTTCCTAGGCCTTTCCGTTCAAAAGTTCCAATTTTCTATGGTTTCTATGGTTCTGGTCATGCGATCTGGACAAAATATTGTTTCAATATATCATTCTCGATTAAAATACAAAATTTCATCTCGATCGAATCCGTAGTTTCGAATTTATCGAGAAACCAAAATTTCAAACGACCGTATTTACGGAACCCCTGGTATAATTCTGTTCATTGATAAACGTGAACGCGACATTTCAGATCCACACCTATCCTGAAAATTTCAAGTCCCTATGCCTTTCCGTTCGAAAGTTATGATTTTCTATGTTTTCTATGGTTCTGGTCATGTGATCTAGAGAAATGTAGCTTGAATATATCATTCTCCATTAGAATACAAAATTTCGTCACGATCGAATCTGTAGTTTTGGAATTATCAAGAAAACTGAATTTCAAACGACCATATTTACGGAACCCCTAGTATAATTTTGCTCATAGATGAACGTGATCACGACATTCGAGATCCACACCTATCCTGAAAATTTCAAGTCCCTAAGCGTTTTCGTTCAAAAGTTACAATTTTCTATGGTTTCTATGGTTCTGGTAATGTGATCTGGACAAAATTTCACATGTAGCTTGAACACCTCATTCTCCATTTGAGTGAAACATTTCATCTCAATCAAATCTGTAGTTTTGAAGTAATCAGGGGAACAAAACTTTGAACGGCCATATTTACGGAACCCCTGGGCGAATTTGGCCCATTAACGAACTTAACCGAGGCATTTGGGATCTGAACCTACACTGAAAATTTCAAGTCTCTAGGTTGATCCGTTCGAGAGTTATCGTGCTTACGGACGGACGGACGGACGGACAGACTCGAATTTTCCGACGGATTCGTCATCAGTGAGTCGAACATAGTCGATTGAGACCATTTCCGGCTCAAAATTCGAAAAATACAGACATCGTGACGAAATGATATAGCCCTCGTGTAAGTTGTACGAGCGCTCAAAAACAAAAAAATCTGGAAACTTTGACACGCTGTAGCTTGGTTATAAAGTGTTTGCGGGTCTATGTTTATAAGACATTTTTTTCTTGAAATTGAACAATCTATTGACTGTCAAAGATATTGCACAAAGAAGTGTATTATGAAGAATAATATACATATAGGGTACCTATATCATTCTACATAACACTATATACTTAGGTCGGTCGTTGTTTCCAAGTATTTCTGGAAATTAGGATAAGTTTAAACATGGTGGTTTCACTGTCATACACAAGTTTATTGTGCGTTCTCTATTTCTAAGTTCAGTTATGAAATTAGGAAAATTATTCTAGAAAAACTCAAAGCAAGTGAAAAAAAACAATTCATGTTACCCCAGAGACCACCAACTCTATCATTTGCATCTGTAGACCGGTTTCGATTCATATCAAACCTCATCAGTATAGTTAGCAAAATGATAAATTCAAAGTAAGAAATAGTATCTCTGACATCGGAAAATTCACGGACACCGAGTTCACAAGGTCATTAGGCAAACCATTCCACCCCTCAAATAAACAATTTGACAATCATGGAATGTACGATATCATACATCAATTGAAAGAAGAATAATATACGACTGTTTATCTGAATTGATCGAATTCAAGAATGAAAATTGAAAAATTTTACTAGATAAACTAATAAGCAAGCCAACAAAACAATTCATGTATCCCAGATAACAACGAAATTCATCATTTGCAGTCGTAGACCGGTTTCGATTCATTTGAGATCTCATCAGTACGATTAGCAATATGAAAAATTCGATGTGAGAAACAAAAGACCTTAAAACATAAGGTTATGATAGAAAACCAAAAGATTGACTGGAAAGATGAAGTGAAATATCTGGGCGTAATTCTAGACGAAAAACTCAAATTCAATTAACAAATGGAAGAAAACAGAATGAAGACCAGGCAACTGCACAGGCGTTTATACCCCCTGCTTAATCCAAACAGCAAACTGTCACTGGAAAACAAAATGAAGATAATCAAGACAGTGCTAATACCAAGCATAACGTACGCAGTTGTCACCTGGTACAATGTCGAGAGTAACAGAAAGAAACATTTACAAAGTATTTTAAATAAAATAATAAGTATAGCTATAGGCGCCCCTTGGTACGTCAGCAATAACAAATAAGAGAAGAATTGAAAATACCAACTATCGAGGAAATAATCGACAAACAAACCAAGAAGACAATCGAAATGATGAAGGAACACGAAAATAAAGAGATAAGAAGGATGGTAAAGATACCAGTCAGAACCACAGACAAGAGGAAATACCTCTTGCAAAGAAGCCAATAGACGAATAGCAGAAAACCATGCAAAAGAAAGGAGGACCTCTCTAAATACTCAATAGAAGAAAAAAAGAAAAATTATATTAAAGGCGGAGGGAAGTCAAGTCCTTTTCAAAAACCAGGACCTATGATGACATCGAATTTATCATATTGCTAATCGTACTGATGAGATCTGATATGGATCGAAACCGGTCTACGACTGCAAATGATGAATTTCGTTGGTATCTGGGATACATGAATTGTTTTGTTGGCTTGCTTATTAGTTTATCTAGTAAAATTTTTCAATTTTCTATTTGCCAATGGCTTATAATCAGTATTGTTGAATATTCAGGTCTAAGGTTTTCACAATTGTTCATTTCCATTGAACGATGTGTTCTCATTCATGTTTAGACACGCTAGCCGATAATTCCGATAGGGAACAGGTGTGTGTTTCTAGAAGCACCTGACATAGTATTCGCTGTTTTCTTCAAGTCATAGTTTATCAACATAATACTAGTTATACTTTCTTGATAACTTTTAATCACTTTCAGCTAATATTGCAATATGCCGTTCCTACCTTGCTGCGGCTACAAGATACTCTGAAAGGACAGGAGCTGTGAGCATGATATCCCTTGCTCAAGTAATTGGTTTCATAATGGGTCCAGCTATTCAAGCTTCTGTGGTACCACTTGGTAACGATGGATTCTTCCTTATAAAGAACAAACTCAAAATTGACATGTACACGGCGTGTGGCTGGATAAGCGTTCTCATCGCTATCATCAACATTTACATGTTTCTTCCAAACGTCTTCATAGAGCACAAAATCGCGGGAAAAGAGGCAATGTTGAAACAGAAGAAAGACAACATCAAGGACACTTACAAAATGCACAAACCAAGTTATTTTGCCACTTGGACGCTTATAGTTTCTTTTTTCGTCATAGTTTTCAACTTTATGCTACTAGAAACTTTAGCAACTCCCTTGACGATGGACCAATTCGCTTGGACCAAATCCGAATCGTTAAAATATACGGGTATACTGATATCTGTTGGTGCAGTGATTTCAATCATAACTTCCCTAGCTATCCCACACCTCAGCAAGCATTTCTCCGAAGTGAAGATAATGGTTTGGGGTGGTTTCTTTTTTATGGCCCTGGGAAGAGCCATCTACATCCCCTTCGACAACGATCCTCCCCGCATGTACGATAACGAACTCAAATTGAATTTAACTTTTTTTTGTGATAGAACGATCAAAAATTCAACTTTCGATGTGACTAGTTTCAATATAAATGAATTGAGTGTGTTCAATTTAGACTTTACTGATTACCACAATATATTAGAGAGCAACAAAACTACAGAATTGATCAAATTGGCCACCCTGAACTGCGGAGATGACTTGTTGGGATGTCCTTCTACGCAAGAGTGGTGCTCTGAAATTCCTGCTTTGAGTATTACGAATTTTATAATTGGTCTTCTTCTGACAACGTTTGGTTATCCTATGGGGATTACGCTTATTCAGACTCTGGTGTCGAAACATCTTGGGACTAGACCACAGGTAGGAACGAGTATTCTTATAACAGATGATTTTATTCTTCAATTTATTCTGCGCAATTCACTTGATTAACAAAGTTTCAACTAAATTTCTTATATAGAAGTTAAAGGGTCTATTTTGATATCGACAATTGCTCTTCATTTGTAGGGTGTTTGGATGGGTTTACTGACTGGTGCTGGTTGCTTGTCCAGAGTTTTAGGTCCTGTATGCGTGACACACATATACGAAGAACTGGGAACCATTTGGACATTTGGCATAACGACAGCCATGATGATTCTCACACTCCTATGGTTATTTTATTTCGAAGAAAAGATAACACCGAAGGAAATTGTTGCGATGGACGAAGAAGAAGGAGAAGAACTGAAAAATATGTGTTCTAATAAAGATAGGAAAGACCGAGAAAATTACATGTGAGACTAAAAAAAATTGAACAAAAAAGAGAGGATTGACTATTAATACCAATGTCGATATGTATTTCAAACAGGTCTCAGAATTTGAAAAAGTGCAATTAGAAATAGATTTATAAAATAATGCCTGCCAGTGGTCAAGATGACTAATGAGTAGGTATTATCTTTCGTCAAAACAAATGTTGAAAACGAATATTATGTATAGAGGTGAGTTGGCAACTATTTCATTAATTCATTTGTATAGATATTCCAAGAATTAATCATTGAGAAATGATTATTCTGGTCAGTGTTGAAAATTTATGAAACTCAATTAAAGTGATGCATCTGAGAATTCTGAAATTTATTGTTTCACAAAAAGAAAAAGGTTATTTAATTCATCATCAATTTGAAGAATTCTCTGATTTATATCCCAGATAGCAGAGAAAATTTTTCGGAAAAAGATTCTTTCCGTTTATAATTATTATATATTACGATTATTTGTTCAGAAAATAATTGTAAAAATGAAAGACTCACCATGATTTGCATCAATTTTTACTTAATGTCTTATTTGAAATCATTCTGAAATATTTATATCATATTTCATTCCTTACCATTTTTATATAATGGCTAATATACATTTAGTTTTTATTTGTACCTATACAAAATATAAATTCACATCTTCGTTTTTAAGAACTCATAAGCAAGTTGAGAAATGAATTCACTGATCATTCCTCACGTGAATAATAATTTTTCACTTCGTTGGAATAGTATAGCGGTTTACGAAAACACTGATCGTGGTTCAGTTTGCTCAGCATCACGAGTATATTTCTAACGTATACAATGAATTCATATTTAGTTGAAAATACTAATCAAGAATCAGTTCGATCACTTTCCACAGTATGTTTCTGAAGTTTATATGAAGAATTCATATTTAATTGATAATACTCGTCGTGGTTCAGTTTGATCACTATAAGGATTATATTTCTGACTAATATAATTAATTGAATTTTCAGTTGATTGCCGAATGTCTGAATTTTTCGCTTTCTTTTATGGAACTGTCTTAGTTACCATAACCTGAAAACGGTAAGCTCGATCAATGAAAATTATCCCGAGTTAACCTTTTCATTTGCCAGACCTTCCCTACTTTCTTAGGGTCATAATCTGAGATCTTAGTGAGCGGTTCAACCCATGAACTCAAATAGTGGATTGCACATTCTTTTTGTTTACTAAGGGGATAGATAGAACAGTATGAGACTTCGTGTGAAGCACAACCTTTTCTAACTAAACCTAGCCTGCTGTTTTAGATTCTGAGCGTCTATCGCCTTTCAACTATTTGACTCTTTCTGTTTCTTTCACGATCTTTGTCGTGTGATTATTGTGTTACCTATGGCTTTCATTTCATGGGAGAGTCTCTTCTTCTTGATATTTGAAATTGAGTTTTTACGATTCTGTTTCTATTTAGTTGATCTCTGAGTCTTCTGTGATAGGTGGGTATCTATGGTATAACCCCGATCAATGTTTCCGTGAACCTTATAAATGTCAAGCTGAAAAAGCTTCGTGGACATCAATAAGTAGAATATAATTCTACGTAGCTTACTCAGGGAAGTATTCCATCAAAAATGAACGAATAATTTTGATTAATTTTTCTCCCGAAAAGGTTTTCAAAGAGTAAGTTTATTATTATTGCCAACGGTTCATAGATACACAAGGGAAATTTTGGTGAGATATTTCCCTTTAATAGGCCATCAGAAAAAAAAAACCGAAAGAATACATACCTACATTGCTACATTATTCATCATTAGCAACTCGTCGCTTTATGGACTGAGATTATATATTAATAAGTGATATGAAATAGTAACTTATCTGTGATCAAATGGTCTTCAACGCCCAAATCGATGTTTTTGTATGTCCATATACCTACTTTGCTGTTGTGATTATCATTATATGCCAAATTGATTCAATAACTGCGCAAACTATTACAACCTAATACTTTGATGGGTTCTTATGTGTAAATTCATAGATTATATATTTTCACAATACCTTGTAACCATTGTTCTTATATTGAATAAGTATATATGTTATTTTATGAAAAAATTTTATTGTAAGTATACATTGAATAAATGATTGATGTGAACAGATTCCGTAGTTTTTTCCTACTCATGAAATATTTTCAGCTTCTTCGACGGTATCAGGGAGTTTTATTGCCTTAGTTTCTGGTAAAAATAGCGAAAATATCCCAGCTAACCCTGACATTATTGCAAACATAATCATCGGAAGTGGTCTCCAAATTTGACCCTGAAATATTAATTTGTGAGCTCACTAGTCCCCGAAATTGAGAACAACGTAACACTCACCAACAAAGGTATCTGCGGACTAGTCATCGAACCCAATCTGCCTACTGTTGAACACAATCCCATTACTGAGTGTCTTAAAGGCGTGGGGAAAGATTCGCTAGTTATAATATAGATGATGTGGAAGGCACCAGTTGCTCCAAATTTTCCCAGGCAATAAACGAATAAATACAGTACTGAGGAAGCTGAAACCAAATTAAATATTTCGAATACCATATCGGAGTGAATGTTAATGTAAAAAGTGTTCCACGAGTCCACGAGAGTGTAATGACTTTATATAAAGGGTTTTTCAATAGTAACGCTCGGTGTTTGACAACGGCGTATGAAGAACTCGATGGTCACACAGCATCTTTGGCATCCGTATTCAGTTAGTCTCTACATTTTATTATGGAGCGTTACACTGTAATATTTGGGGATATGAATATTTAATTTCGAATTCGGTTACCTACCATGGAAAAGAGAATATTCGAAGTCGGGCTTACATTGTATTAATCAACGGATGTCGTTAATTTTGGAGCTGTGTGGCTGAGATGTGATACGTAAGCCATAGATAAAGAAAGCTTTGGCTTCAAACGAAGCTTTGTTTCGACAAAGGGAGGTAGACGACAAATAAACTTTGTATGGGCGATTGAAGGAGTCCTCGATAAGATGAAAAGACGCAACGTAGGTTGACCACGAGAAAATTTCGGAGAAAGAATTTGAAAGCGTGAGAGGCACTGCGAAAAAGTGTCAACTCAGGACTTGTGTTTCGGAAGTGGTAAGAAGTTTACCTTTGAGGGACTCTGAGAGTGTGAGGGACAGTTGTGACCAGTCGGGGACCGCGCACAGTTGCCTGCCAGGTCAGGAACTCGGAAGTCATTCGGGGACTTGGGTTAAGTCTGTTGTTCGGAAGTGGAAATACTCGGGAAGAGCCCGGTCTGGGATCGGGAGTGGGTGGTGCGGAAGTGGAGAACTCGGGAGAGTTAATTGTTTCGAGTCGGGGACTCGCATTAGGGGTAGTTGAAAGTTTCGGAAGTGGAGAACTCGAGAGAGTTAATTGTTTTGAGTCGGGGGACTCGCATTAGAAGTAGTTGAAAGTCGGGAAGGTGCCACGATAGGTACAGAATATTAGGTTCACTTTTCGATTAAGAAGGAGTTGCTCGCGAGTAAAGAACTCGGAGGAGATCGTACAGGTTTGATTTATTCCGGTGAAGTTGGAAATAGCTTTAGTATTTTTTAGTCGAGGATTTTATTAGAGTTCGTATTAAGGGAAAAATCTGTGTTAGATCGTGGAAATAAGTGTAGACGAAGTTTCATTTTGAGTAAAGTTAAAAGTCGTATGCGTTGCGGGAGTGCGAATATAAAAAATAAGGTCACTATCGGAGTGGGGGAGTTAGTTTCCAAGTAGGTACAAAAAGGGGTTAGGTGGTTTGCAGATCAAGGTAGGAAAATTCAGTTTAAAGTTTTAACCCCTATATATGTGACTGGTGTTATTGTAATCCCCAATATCATTGATATATCGACCCGAAATTGATTTGATGTAATTTGTATAAGGAATTTGAATGATAGCATTTATTTTGTAGCGTTTATTAATTTGAGTAGTATGTTTATAGGAAGTAGCAGTCTAATTGTCTGATTTAATTATGATTATGAAAAACTAGGTGAATGATAGATGTTTTATTTTATGTTCTTTTTGATGTCTTTGAAAATTTTGATTTTATGTACGCATTTTTCGTAAATTAATATGTTTTTTTAAAATTTCAAAAGACTCCTCTTCGTACGAACTCGAATCTTTTCGGACAATACATAATATATGGTGACAGCGGGATATAGAATAATAATAAAATTCCATCTTAATAACTTGTACTATTGATAAGGGTACAAGTCGTTTTATCACAACACGAATGAGCAACGCGTCGAAATTGTTAAAAATTATTATCAAAATTAATGTTCCATTCGACAAACATTTCGTGCACTCCGTGCAATTTATGGTGTCAACGATCGTCTTGCAGAATCCACAATTCGCTATTCAATAAACTGGGTCTGTGGCATATCAAAAAGTGCCTATACGTCAGAGAAACGCAAGATCTCTTGAAAATTTTGCTGCAAATCGGGCAAGTGTGCATAAAATCCGCAACAGTCTATTCCGCGTCGGGCTCAAGAACTTGGCCTGTCTTCGACGAAAACTTGGCCAATCCTGCATAAGGACTTTGGGCTGAGGGCCTAAGGTCTATGCTAATAAACCCCGTACGGTTGCCACCTTGAAGGCTAACATTAGGGGCGTTATTGCTGAGATCGAGCCACTTTTATGCGATAGCGTCATCAAAAATTGGGTATCCAGGATGCAACAAACCAGGCGAAACCGCGGCGGACATTTACCTGATATAATTTTTGAAACATAATTTGAACTTATGACTTTCTAATAAAAATAAAAGAAGATCACCATCAATCTCACAATTTGTTTTATTGCGTTACAACGATTGAGCGCTTCTAATGAAAAACCCTTTATATAAGGAAACAATTATTCCGAATAATAATTGCTTCTTTTAGTCAAGACAGTCAATCTTACCCCGAGAAGATCAATCACAACTGCAAAAAAGAAGGGAAGGTTTCTGATGGAGCAGACAGTTTATCCATTTTTGTCTGATCTGCACAACTGTATATTTCAAAAGGAGCATGCTTCCGCATTAAAGGCATCATCGCTACGCCTCACTAAGGTTGACTCAAGAAAGCCGAAATTATGTAGTTGCGATTGATGATTTCGATGTTCTTCGGGGTTACTTAGATTGACTAGCTTGGCTACAGGATGCGGATGGTGAGGTGGTTTTCCACTCCAATTATTGCCTGCAGGAAGGGAATATCATGTGGTTTATGTTCAAAAGAATGGGATGAGTTCAGGAAAACTAGGATGTTCTACTGGAAATACAAGCTCTTGTCCCTGAAGATGTAAACTGCTACATAGCGAGAGCATTGGTATTACGGACTTCAAACCGTGCTTGGAGAAAGGGTATTATGAGGATTTATAGTCGAAGCGAAAAAATAAGGTGGTTACACTGGCATCAAGGATAAAAAGTTTACTGTAAAACCTCTAACACCATTCCAACGAGTTTGCATAATTGATCAAACAGAGGATGACCTCCAGAATTTTTTCAGGTACGTATGAGCCCCTTCCACAGTGTCCTGTTAGGAACAGCCACCAGAGCACCAAAGCAGAAAATGTATCAAACTGATCCTCGGTTTCTGAAAGACTGATCAAAAAGAAGTTCAACTTTCGCAACATTCAACTTTTCTGAAATGTTCAGTATCCATTGAGCGCGGCTGCCGCGCGAACCTATTGTTGAGTTCAGAAGGCATGAAAAGAACTCTAAAGGGTCTTCCTCAGAAACCGACGATTCAGGAAGTTTTCTCCAAATTTCAATTGCCCAAAAAAATTCCTCAAAAAATAGGAAAATGTTCTATTACGTCCGATTAGCCGCGACTGAACGTGGAGATGCGAGTAAGGTGCACTTTGATGAATAAACGTCGGGACAGAAATAAACGACCTTATGGATCCATTCGTTCATAAGGTTCCTTTTGAGTCTGGGCAGCTTTAGGCTCCTGCAGTTTTATTTATGTGTTGCAATAACTTTATTATTTCCTAATGTCATGCTTATTTGCTACTATTTGAGGGTGTAATATTGGCTACCTTCCCTATTTTTTGCAAAAAGCAAGTGCAATATTCACAGTGGACAACGAAAAATTATTAAGGTAGGTTTTCAACATTTCTTTGTGAGATTATTTTTATTTCCATCTTTTCCTCTGTCTTCAGAAATGAACTTTCAAGCAACTCTAGTTCTGAGATTGAGCTTGAGTCGAAAATCAAGAAGAATACTTTGAGCAATTTGGAACGTTCATGTTTCATTGGTCTAGAAGGTGGACAATTAGAAATATCCAAATCAAAATCTAAAGAGAAATTTATCGAATGTACAATGCTCCGTAGGGCTATTTGTCCAGAAGATACCGATATATATGTACCATATTTTTTCCAATGATTTTATAGCTCAGGATTATCTTGTAACAGGTTGAAAAATATTTCTATACACAAATCTGAGCATGCAAAGAAAAGTAACTTTTTTCCACAAGCGGACATATTTCAGAGACGTACCTCCTCACGTACAGTAATAGCATTCGATATACAAACATGCAAAATTTTTCAAAATCGACTGCAGAAGCAGAAATTATGCAGAAATCATGACTACTAAATAATCCCCTCTTCTATACTAGAACAGGGGATAATGATTTGATTGCTTCTGAAAGTGAATATCACGCCTCATGCATTTCCACAGTTCCGTAGTACTGAAAATAAAATGAAAAACAATAATAATCATAAAACATCTGAACATCTTATCTGGAAGATGAATCATTTGAAAAATTGTTTAGTGAGATGGAAGAAGGTTTCAAAAAAGGGAAAGCGGTTATTCTATAGAGTAGAAGATACCGAGAAATCAGTGGATGTGAAGGTATCAGTGACCGACATTAAGCTAAGAAAATGAAACAACAATGAGACGACTATTCTTGTTAAGAATTTTTCGGAAGAACAAGCTGTTGAAACAATCGTTGAACACATGGAAACACAAGCTACGAACTTATCGCTTGGTATGTCGGAACAACAAATTTTATTGAAAATATCTCAAGATATTAAAACGGAAATTCACAGAGTTCCCAGAAACTCAGAATTCAAAAATTTAGAAATTAATCATTATAATTCACACATACCAGAAAGTTTCAAGACCTGAATATTTGCCAAGATAAAATTTCCTCACATCCACTGATTTCTCGGTATCTTCTGCTTGATATTCTAGATTCTAGAATAACCCTTCCCCCTTTTTGAAACCTTCTTGCATGTCACTAAGCAATTTTTCTAATAATTCATCTTTCAGATAATACTTTTCACATGCTTCATAATTATTATTGTTTTTCATTCTATTTTTGAGCACTCGTACTACTTACACGAGGGCTATATCATTTCGTCACGATGTCTGTATTTTTCGAATTTTGAGCTGAAAATGGTCTCAATCGACTAGATTCGACTCACTGATGACAAATCCGTCGAAAAATTCGAGTCTGTCCGTCCGTCCGTCCGTATACACGATAACTCTCGAACGGAACGACTTAGAAACTTGAAATTTTCGGGGTAGGTTCGAATCTCAAATGCCGCGGTTAAGTTCGTTATTGGGCAAAATTCGACCAAGGGTTCCGTAAATATAGCCGTTCGAAATTTTGTTCTCCTGATTACTTCGAAACTACTGTTTCGTTCGAGGTGAAATTTTGCACTCTGATGAAGAATGATGTGTTCAAGATACATGCAAAATTTTGTCCAGCTCGCATGACCAGAACCATAGGAACCATAGAAAATTATAACTTTGTAATGGAAAGGCCTAGGGACTTGAAATTTTCAGGATAGGTGTGGGTCTTGAAAGTCGCGGTCACGTTCATCAGTGAGCAAAATTAGACTAGGGGTTCCGTAAATATGGTCGTTTGAAATTTACTTTTCTCTAATTTCAAAACTATGGATTTGATCGTGACGAAATTTTGTATTTCAATGGAGAATGATTTATTCAAGCTACATTTTTCTCAGATCGCATGGCCAGAACCATAGAAAATTATAACTTTTGAACGGAAAGGCCTAGGGACTTAAAATTTTCAGGGTAGGTTTAGATCGCGAATTTCGCGGTCACGTTCATCAATGATCAAAATTAGACCAGGGGTTCCGTGAATATGGCCGTTCAAAATTTTTTTTTTTCTGTTAATTTCGAAATAACTCATTATATTGGAATGAAATTTTGCACATAGATGGAGAATGATGTATTCAAACTACGTGGAAAATTTTGTTCAGATCGCATCACCGAAACCATAGATACCGTAAAAAATTCTAGCGAATTATCGAAAAAAAATCGCCTGTACTGACTGAAGTCTGGAGTTTCGAGTTTTCGAATTTGTCTTCAAAATTGGAAAATGCGAATCTACCTACAAGGTGGATTAACGAGCGCTCAAAAGCTCCTGACTTCACGGCAGTGCTTTTCAAATTTTCAGTACCCACTATGGAACTGTGGAAATGCACGAGGCGTGATATTTAATTTCAGAAGCAATCAAATCATTATTCCCTGTTCTACCATAGAATAGGGGATTATTTCGTTCGATGAATTATATTTTATTTTCCCTACTTATTGGTAGTCATGATTTGGCATTTCTGCCAAATTCTGCTTCTGCAGTCGCTGTTGACAAATTACGCATTTTTGTATATCGAATGGTACTAATGTACGTGAGGAGGATCGTCTCTGAAATATATATGTCCGCTTGTGGAAAAGAGTTACTGTTCTTGGCATGCTTAGATTTGTGTATTAAAATATTTTTCAAATGTTATAAGATCTTCTGGACAAATATTCCTACTGTACCTCCTACTACTCCTATTGTACATTCGATAAATTTCTTTTTAGATTTTGATATTTCTAATTCTCCACCTTCTTGACAAATGAAACATGAACGTTCCAAAGGTCAAAGTATTCTTCTTGATTTTCGACTGACGTTCACTCTCAGAACTAGAGTTGCTTGGAATGTTCATTTCTGAGGACACAGGAAAAGATGGAAATGAAAATAATCTGACAAAGAAATTTTGAAAACCTACCTTAATAATTTTTCGTTGTCTTACTGTGAATATTGCACTTGCTTTTTGCAGAAGATAGGGAAGGTAGCCAATATTACACCCTCAAATAGTAGCAAATACGCATGACATTAGTAAATAATAAAATTATTGCAACACACATACCTACATTAAAATACAGGAGCTTACTCGCATCTCCACGTTCAGTCGCGGCTGATCGGATGTAATGGCACATTTTCCTATTTTTTGAAGAAATTATTTGGCAAATTGAAATTCGGAAAAAACCTTCTGAATCGGTGGTTTCTGAGGAAGACCCTTCAAATGAAGTACTTTCGATTTTCTCAACAGTTTTCGAGTAAAATTGAAGCGAGCATAATGGTGAATACGCCTTTAAAGGCAAGCGATTATATCTTGAGGAACTCCATATAAGCGCATTGTATCCGACTTCTTCGATAATTAAAGTAAAATATTTCTGAATTTGAATCTGAAATGATGGATACGTACGAAAACATTTTTTTTTTAATTTTTGGAGAAATGCCCCCCACCACTACCTGCACGGGACGATTTTTCGACGACAAGTTGATTTTGCATTGTTTGCATTGTACTTGACGAATGGGTGCAGCATTTTTTATTTTCTTCTCGAATGGTAGATTATATTAGATCATAGGAAGGGCGATAAGGCTAAGCTAACCCTCGCAAAGATCTTGAACTGAAGATCTATTGTGCAACTCCACGCTGTTTACCAGTCATGTAGAAGGTCTCTATGAATTTCACTACCTTCCTGCGTGCTACGCCCATTACTTTTTTCGGTTTCAGGAAACAGGAGCCAAGATATCGCAACCTTATCCTGAAGACAGCATCACAATTGCATAGCATAGCATAGCTATCTCAGTAGCTTCGTGGCAAAAGCGATAGGTATAATCAGGAAACTTTCCTATGTTCCGAAGATGATAATTCACGGGATAGTGTCCCGTGAGTATACCCGTAATTTTCCTCAGTTCTCAAATGGTACATCACAGCTAGAGTTATAGCAATGAGCATCGCATACATCCGATACAGAGTATCGAAATTGGTCGCAGCTTTCATCGGATCCAACATCAGACTAGTATGAACACAGAAATACGAGTAAAAACCGTATCCCTAACGGATTATTATTATTATTATTATACCAATTCACAAATCTGTTGAATTTTTTTAGAATGCCCTTGTATTAAACTGAAAATTTCGGGGATCTTGAACACAAGCTTGATTTCAGTTCGAAGTATACATTACATACACTAAAAATTACGAAAAGCACTGCCGTGAAGGCAGGAGCTTTTGAGCGCTCGTACATGCACCTTGTAGGTAGATTCGCATTCTCCAGTTTTAGAAATCAATTGAAGGAATTTTTGACAGCTGTCAAAAAAATTCTGAAACTTAGGCGAAACTCCAGACTTCATGTCGGTGCTTCAGCTGAACAATTTTTTTCCGATAATTCGCTAGAATTTTCCACGGTATCTATGGTCTTGGTGATGCGATCTGGACAAAATTTTGCACGTAGTTTGAATACATTATTCCTGAGCTAGGTGCATAATTTCATTCCAATCCGATCGGTAGTTTCGAAACTATCAGGAAAAAATATTTTGAACGGCCATATTTACGGAACCCCTAGTCTAATTTTGCTCATTGATGAACATGACCGTGAAATTTGCGATCCAAACCCACCCTGAAAATTTCAAGTTCCTAGGCCTTTCCGTTCAAAAGTTAGAATTTTCTATGGTTTCTATGGTTCTGGTCATGCGATCTGGACAAAATATTGCTTCAATATATCATTCTCGATTAAAATACAAAATTTCATCTCGATCGAATCCGCAGTTTCGAATTTATCGAGAAAACAAAATTTCAAACGACCGTATTTACGGAACCCCTTGTATAATGTTGCTCATAGATGAACGTGATCACGACATTCGAGATCCACACCTATCCTGAAAATTTCAAGTCCCTAGGCCTTTCCGTTCAAAAGTTACAATTTTCTATGGTTCTGGTCATGCGATCTGGACAAAATTTCACATGTAGCTTGAACAACTCATTTTCCATTTGAGTGCAAAATTTCATCTCGATCAAATCTGTAGTTTTTAAGTAATCAGGGAAACAAAACTTTGAACGGCCATATTTACGGAACCCCTGGTGGAATTTGGCCCATTAACGAACTTAACTGAGCCATTCGGGAACTGAACCCACACTGAAAATTTCAAGTCTCTAGGTTGTTTTGTTCGAGAGTTATCGTGCTGACGGACGGCCGGACGGACGGACGGCCGGACGGACAGACTCGAATTTTCCGACGGATTCGTCATCAGTGAGTCGAACATAGTCGATTGAGACCATTTTCGGCTCAAAATTCGAAAAATACAGACATCGTGACGAAATGATATAGCCCTCGTGTAAGTAGTACGAGCGCTCAAAAAGGTTAAAAGATATGCTAAACAGTAATAAAAGTTTAGCTTTGCTTGTCCTACATATTAGAAACTTCAGCGAGTTCTCGTCTAACCAACTGAATTACTTATTTGATCACTCCGGATTTTCTTGGTAGATTACTTACTTTGAGTGATGAAGATGAACGAAACGCATGCAGCAAATGTGATGAAATACGCAACACAAATGGAAGTGCGTCGTCCCAATTTGTTGACAAAATAGTTGCAACTCCAGTAAGCTGGTAGCTCCGTCAAAGAGATCAATATAAAGTCTAAGTACTTGTTACCATACAGACTGACTGAATTTAGGGTGAGGCCATAAAATAAAAAGGCACATGTTATCCAACCGAAACAACAATTTGTAAATCTCCAGGAAAGACGTGAAGACTTCATTATGTCCGAAAATTGGACAGAAGGTAGAAGAGTAGCAGTATACTCCAATTTATTGAGGGTATCTCGAGGTAGGTGCCTTGCGTTTATTAATGCCGTTGAGCGAAGCGCCTTTTTCGCTTCTTCTATTTTTCCTTTACTCAGCATCCATCTCACAGACTCGGGAAGAATCCAATATAAGCATATAAGCAGAGAGCATGGTCCATAAGAAAGATAAATTAGAGACCTAAAACAAAATATGTGTCGATCAACAGTTGAATATTGGTCACAATCGAATAATTACACAGGCCAACAAAATGAAGAAAACTTTTTGGTGCCGGAAGTCCAACAACTGATTTTGAATGTTTTCAATGTGCTGATTTCAAAAATGCTACCAGATATTTCTATCAGCTCTAGTTTTTGAGATACGTGACCCTCCCCTCCCAAGTCAGGAACAACGTTCTTTGGTCGTACGTGATCCTCCCCTCCCAAGTCTGGAACATCGTTCCTTGGTCGTACTTCCGTACTCGATTCGATTCAGTATATTATTGACTTTTCGCAAGTTAAGTTGTGCTACAATTTTGTATACATTTTCGACGTTTTATAGTATAGTATTAAAACACTGAACCAAAACAATGGCATCCACAAGCAGACGTAGCTGTGTCAATCATCCCGAGGTTGTTTGTTATGTATGTGGCGACCTTAAAGGAAAGCAGAAAAACTATTTCTGACTGTGAAAAGAGCTTATCTTGCCTTTTTTGGCATTCATTTGGGAGATCAATCTTGGGCCCCACATTTCGTATGTAAAACATTTGTTGAACATTTGCGACAGTGGACAATTGGAAAGAGGAAATGCCTTAAGTTTGGTGTACCAATGAATTGGAGAGAACCGCGAAACCATTTTGTCGACTGCTATTTTTGTCTCGTCAATATCAAAGGCATAAATAGAAACAATAGACAGAAATGGACATACCCTGATCTAGATTCTGCAAGAAGACCTGTAGCGCATTCGGAAGAAATACCCGCACCATCCTTCAGCAGTCTTCCTGAACTTCCAGAAGATGATACAGCAACATCGTAGGATGAAGTTCAAATAGTTCAATCTGATGATGGCAGCGAGTTCGAAGCAGATTTGACCACTCCGCAATGTTTCAATCAAAATGAACTGAACGATCTCATAAGAGACCTGAACCTCTCAAAGGAGTCTGCTAAAATACTTGCGTCCAGAAAGAAAGAAAAAAACCTACTTTATCCAAGTACTAATATTACATTTCATGGTCAAAGAGATGTGGATCTGCTGCCTTTTTCGCTAGGGAAGATAACCTGGTATTCTGTAACAATATAAAAGGACTCTTGGCACAAATGGGTTCGGCAGAATACAGCCCAGATGATTAGCCTCTCTTTATTGACTGTTCAAAATGTGTTCTTTTACATAACGGCAACAAATATGGTTCAATTTCTATTGGTCATTCTGGTCATACAAGGTCCAGGCCGGAAAGCGGATGCTCCAGCGTCTTCGTCTGCGAAGACTGCTCCCGAAGTGGGGCCCTCCGCTGAAGGGCAGGACGTCCGCGAGGGAGAGGAGGTGCCCTCCGACCCGACGTTGGAGTCGGGTGATCCGATGGAGGTGGACTCCGAAAGGGCTCCCATCGTACCTGTGCCTCCTACTGCTTCGCCGGAATCCCAGGAGACTGGGGCGCAGGGGGGGGGGGGCGCTTGTGGATGGGGGACCAAGCCGGAGCTCCACCCCACTGGATGACATACCGGTAGATCCTCAAGGATCTACTGGTACGACGAGACAGTCGGTGGACTGAGAATAATCATTTGTCCTCATGGCTACTGACACTTATGTCACACAAATAAACTTGCACCATTGCATAGCGGCTACCGATATTCTCCGGTTGCAGCTGGAGAAGGTGCAGACATTCCTAGCCCTGATTCAGGAGCCCTGGGTTAGAGGAGGTGAGGTGAGGGGTCTCTCCTTTCGAGGAAGTAGGCTCTTCTGCACGCCCAAGGACACAAACCCGAGAGCGTGTATACTTGCTTCTGATAATGTTGGAGCTCAATTACTAACCAATTTCTGTTTCAGAGATCTTGTAGCGGTACGGTTTCCGGCCTGCAAGGGACCGCTAGGAAACTTGGTGGTATGCTCGGCATACCTCCCATACGACTCCCCGGACCTTCCGCCAACGAAGGAAATGGAGGAGCTTGTTAGGTTCTGCGAGCGGAAAGGATGGCCTTGCTCGTTGGTTGTGATGCGAATGCACACCACATTCTGTGGGGGAGCTCTGGCGTCAACCCGAGGGGCGAGGCTCTGGCCGACTTCCTGTTCTCAATCAGTCTAAACCTACTCAACAGGGGTGACGAGCCGACCTTCATCACTTCAAGAAGAAGGGAGGTGCTCGACATCACTATGTGTAGCATCCCTATCGCCGATTATATTGAGAATTGGCGGGTAGCTACGGAGGTGATCTCTTTGTCTAATCACCGGCACATCTGCTTCACCATTAAAGGTAGAAGATCTTCAGGGGATCCGGAAATTTTCAGGAACCCGAGGAAAACAGATTGGTTCAGATACTTGGAGTTCCTCTCCGACAATCTGAGACGGGTTGACCTCAAACCTAGAACTACGAGAGGGTTGGACACTGCAGCTAGCAAACTACAGGAGTCCATAATCTCGGCCTACCATAGCAGTTGCAGTCCCCAGTTTCGAAGACCGAAGGGTCAGACGAAATGGTGGACCTCTGAAATAAATGATGCCAGACGCGATAGCAGGCATCTCTTCAACAAGGCAATGAGATCTGGCCTTACAAATGACTGGGACGAATACAAAGCGGCCCTGAAAATATACAAGGGACTTATAAGAAAGTCCAAAAGAGAATCGTGGAGGCGCTTTTGTAGTGACATCGAGGGCGCACCTGAAGCTAACCGGCTCAGGAGGATACTCTCTGCAGGGGGCCCTCCACGGATTGATTACTTAAAGCTCCCCACGGGGCATAAAACATGCTCAGATGAGGAAAGCTTGAGACATCTTCTAGAGGCGCACTTTCCGGGCTTCGTTGAGAATGGAAACACACAAAGTGAGTGCTCTCGGCATGCCTCATGTGAGGATTGGAAGATGGCTTCACAGGTGGTTACATACTCTCGATTACGTTGGGCTATCAACGGCTTCGAAAGTTTTAAGGCAGCTGGTGAGGATGGCATCATCCCGGCACTTATTTCCAAGGGGCTGGACGTGCTGTCGTCCCCACTGCTCCACATACTCCGTGCGAGCCTGGCCTTGGGACACATTCCACTGTCCTGGAGGAAGGTGAGGGTTATTTTCATACCCAAACCTGGAAAACCATCGCACTCAAAAGCGAATGACTTTCGTCCAATAAGCCTCTCCTCCTTCTTAGTGAAGACGCTGGAAAGGTTGGTAGAAAGACACATCAGAGAGGTTGCTTTAGTGGCTAGACCACTGCATCCCTGCCAGCATGCGTACCAGTTAGGTAAGTCAGTTGATTCTGCTCTTCATTCGGTTGTCAACCGCATTGAGGACGGAATACATAATAAAGAGTTCACACTAGCTGTATTTCTAGATATAGAGGGTGCATTCAACAACACTGCTTTTGAAGTGATGCAGTCAGCATTGACCAAGCACGGTGTGGCACCTACTCTCTGTCGATGGACGGAGTCGCTGCTTAGGGCTCGTAGCATTATTGCTCGGCTGGGTGGATCGACCATTGGGGGCGCAGCAGGAAGGGGATGTCCGCAGGGCGGGGTTTTATCGCCGCTATTGTGGAATCTTGTCCTGAATGCGCTCCTGGTCGATTTGGCGAAGGCTGGGTTCGCTGTGGTGGCCTATGCGGATGACCTTGTCCTGCTGATTAGAGGTAAGGTAATCAGTGTCATTGTGAATCTGATGCAGCAAGCTCTGCGATTGATTGAGCGATGGTGCCTGGAAAACGAGCTCTCGGTAAATCCTGTTAAAACAGAGATGATTCTGTTTACCAGGAGGAGAGTGCCGAGCAACATGAGACTTCCTAGTCTGTGTGGATATCTCGGGGTGATATTGGACCGCAAACTCTTGTGGAACAAACATGTCGAGTCCCAAACGAATAAGGCTAATGTGATATTTTGGTCTACTCGAAGGGTAATTGGTAAAGGATGGGGCTTCAAACCGCACATTATGCACTGGCTGTACACTGCTGTGGTGAGGCCTATCCTAACCTATGCCTCAATGGTGTGGTGGCCGTCTATGGAGAAGGCCTGTAATCGCATCATGATGAGGAAATGCCAGAGGAAAGCTTGTCTAAGTATTACAGGCGCTCTGAGATCTACCCCCACGGCAGCGATGGAGTGTTTGCTGGGTCTTCCACCATTACATCTGGTTGTGAAGGAGGTAGCTATGAAGACAGCTCTCAGAGTCTGGGAACGGGGACAATGGCGTGATGCTGGACTCTTTAGGGGGCACGCGAGGGCTCTCAAAATGGTGGAGGATGTTAACGCATCCATTCTCCATAGAGGGGACCACGCGGGCACTAGTTTCTGCTTTGACGAGCCTTACAGGGTAGTTGTTCCTGATAGAGATCTATGGTCTTCACCAAACAGGCTTCTTTTGCCTGAAGGTCCCACTTGGTTCACTGATGGCTCTGTGTCTTTAACAGGGTCTGGTGCTGGAATTGTGGGACCTCGCTTCAATCGAGCTATCCCTCTGGGGATGAATTGCTCCATAGTGCAGGCTGAGCTGAATGCGGTTCTTTCATATGTGCTGTGACAGTCAGGGAACACTGAAATCCCTTTCTGACGTAAGAATTGACTCCTTGCTAGTAGGAGAATGCAGGGAAGCTCCGCGTGAGCTTGGCTCAGACAATTTCGTAAAAGTTGTTTGGTGTCCGGCTCATGCGGGGATACCTGGGAATGAGAAGGCAGATACACTGGCGAAGCAGGGGGCCCGATCAGAGTTTGTTGGTCCGGAACCCGCACTGCCAGTCTGTCGGAAATCTGTCAGGAACTTCTTCAGAAGTTGGCTGGACAGGAAGTTTTCCTCGGAATGGAGCACAGGAGTTGGCCTCAGGCAGTCGAGGCTTCTCATTGAGAGACCTTCATCTGGACCTGAGGTCAGGAGACTCCTGGCACTAGAGAGAAGACAGCTCAGTCTGGTGATCGGTACTTTGACTGGCCACCTACTGAACAAACATTTGAAGATAATGGGACTGACAAGCAGCTCTTTGTGCCGGTGGTGCAGGAGCACAGATGAAACTGCTTAACACTTTTTGTTCAGTTGTAGAGACCTCACTAATCTGAGGACAACACACCTAGGAAACCCAACACCCACTATTCCTATGGTGAAAGGGACTCCTCCTGGTCGACTTCCGGCATTTATGTCTGCTTGTCTGCGGGACTGAGTCTCTCAAGCAGTATGCGGAGGAACAATGGGCCACAAGGCCTCAGTTCAGCCCGGAGTGGGCACCGCACAGAGAAGAAGAAGAAGATTGGTCATTCTACTACCATGAAGGAGGAATATAAAACAATTGCGCTAGTCTTGAAAAAAATTAAATATGATGAACATAAATGGGTAATTTTTGTTGATTTAAAAATGGTAAACATCCTCCTTGGACAGCAGAGTGGATGTACAAAATATCCTTGTTTTTATGCCTTTGGGACAGCAGATCTGACAATGATCACTGGATTAAAAGAAATTGGCCTTCCAGAGATGACATGATTCAAGGAAAACATAACGTCATCAATAAAGCTTTGGTGATGAGAGAAAAAATATTACTTCCGCCTTTGCATATTAAGTTGGGGCTGATGAAGCAATTTGTGAAAGCTTTAAATCGAGATGGAAATTGTTTTGGGTACTTGTCAGACAAATTACCTGGGATTAGTACGGAAAAACTAAAAGCCGGTATATTTGAAAGATCCTCAATTCACCACATGCATGAACGAGAGTGAATCTAACGCTTGGTGTTCATTTGTTAAAGTAAAACAAAATTTTCTTGGAAATCATAAAGCAGATAATCACGTAGAATTAGTGGAAACTATGCTTTCAAATTTTAATACTCTCGGTTGTAATATGAGCATAAAAGTTCACTACCTCCATAGCCACCTAGATCGCTTTCCAGAAAACTTGGGGGATTTAAGTGAAGAACAGGGGGAAAGATTCCATCAGGATATCAAAACTATGGAAGATCGATATCAAGGACGATGGGATATTCACATGATGGCCGACTACTGTTGGAGCCTTCAGCGAAACTACCCTAGTAAAAATTATGCCAGAGAGTCATAAAAGAAGAAATACTTAAATCTATATGTTTCTGTGAATAAATGCTTAAGTCCATGTGTTTTTTCAACTGGCAAAAGTAATAGCTATAACGTGAAATATACACAAGTTGAGAATAAAAAATGCTAAATGTAGCATATTTCAAAAAATAGATCTGATAGGCGAAATCTGAGGGCTATTTCGGATTCTGCGCCCATGAACAGTTGAAAAATCGCCGGCACCAAAATATGTGTTGGTCTGTGTTATGTATAATCACAATTAAAATGATCAATTCTGGATCTAAATTAGTATTTCAATATGTACCTACATATTATAATATATTCACCCATATTAGGTTGATTCTTGTGTTATTTTTCATTTTCTTGATAGTTTATCGTTAATTCAACTCTGTTTTGAAAGAACGTTATACTTAAATTGTATTATGCTTTGCTAAAATAATACATCTAAGTTCTTATTCAATAGATGAAGGTAAAAACCTTTTAATCTATTAAATTTGTAATGAAGGTAAAAATTATTGTGACGGCCCGGCGTATCAGAAACATTATTATAAAGAAAATG
The DNA here is from genome assembly GCA_963966015.1 of Aphidecta obliterata. Lineage (NCBI taxonomy): Eukaryota > Metazoa > Arthropoda > Insecta > Coleoptera > Coccinellidae > Aphidecta > Aphidecta obliterata. The sequence continues at coordinate 5,029,384 of OZ014432.1, forward strand.
AACTCATACAGAGTCGAATTGTGAAATAAAGAGAAATTTTCACGAACCTCCATGATTTGCACCTCCACGCTATCAAAGCAATCACAACTTCTCCCATAGTATAACAACTATTCAGAATGGTACTTATAAGTGCTCTTTTCTTTGGTACCACCAGTTCCACACCTGAAAACAATTATAATCAAATACACACTTTCATATATTTTCCTTTTGTAATTCTTTTCACCTAAAATGAACACACATCCACAGGTCCCAGCACTGAAGATAGCCTCAATTAATTCGAATAATAAAAACCATCGGAACGATGGGGATAGTGTCTTCATCAATCCGACAATTCCACAAGCACTGATTCCGATCAGAAGTAAACGTTTTCTCCCATAACTATTGCGAAAAAAAAATTGTATTTTTGCTGCAATTGTTATTTACTGAAACATACTTATCCGAAATGAAACCAGTGACAAATAACCCTAAAAACATTCCTATTGTATTTGTGGTGCCAACGAGACTCAAGGCCCAGCTTTTATCGTCACATAATAGGTTAAACTGAAATAAAAATATAGTTAGGTATACGTCGTTTTGAGAAATATAACATTCATTACTTCTCTTGCGATATAAAATTCGTCTTCATAAAATTTGAAAGTAGAACATTCTAAGGTAGAGGACCTATTGAATGCAGACGAAGAACAGTTGCCTCCCAAAGAACTATCATTCGTTTTACTGTAAACCAAGCATTTTGTTGGTTCGTTATGATGATTGAAAGGAACAAAATCCTTCAGTAAATCTGGATTAGCTAATATTTTATCTTCGCATTCTGGAATCAAGCATCTGAAAAAAAATTATCAATGTTCAATTCCTCAGAACCTTATTGCCAAACAATGACAGACTTCAGTTTTATCTGAATTTTTCAATAACTGTCCGCAGCTTTAAGGATCGTAATAACCCAACTGTTAGTAAAACCAGGGTGTTATTATCGATAGGGATTCTCTCGCTCAGTGAAAATGTAATACAACGATATCGAATGCCACATGATGAGGTATGTATAATGCGTAACCAACCTGATGTCTGTGATAGCCGGGGAACTCGTTTTTCCTAAAAAGTGGAAGGCTTTCCACCAGAGTTTAAATTCTAGTTACTGATCGGCACCTAAAGGTAAGCGTCCACATGATCGTATTCGCAGTTCCCCGCGTCGGCCGGCTTCCCCCTCTACTCGACGGCGTTCGAGTCAATTTTGCTCATGTTTGCACGTATTTTTCGCCTATTTCGCAACATTCTAACGAAATATCGGTATTTCAGAAACTATTCGCTATATCCTGCTGAAATTGTATGTCTACATATTGGGTCATTTTTCAGGACGAAATTCTTCTCTTAAGCTGTTCCACGGATGAAGAAAATTGAGTTTTTCTGAGAATTCGATATTCAGTGTTTCCATCTTTTGAAGAATTATTAAGTATATGGGATATATTAATAATATTTATTTGCACCATCAAATACGAATGTTACATGGAAAGTCAATGAACACATATAGACACTCCTATACAGGGTCTTTCACGAGGAACCTCACCCATATTTATACGGGAACGTATTTTCATGAAATTCAGCACTTATAAGTATTTCACGATGCTGATGAAATCTAAAATATTTTCAAGGCATGAGCACCTCCGGTTTTTCCGGAAATGACGTCAACTTCCGTTTTTCAAATTAGAACACCATTTTTTTATTGCAGAAATAGATTCCTTAGACAATTTCAAGTTTTCATTTTTGGGATTTTTCAAGATGTAAGATTGATGTATCCACTTTAAAAATCGAAATCGCGATTCATGATACAGGGGGTGAAAAAATCGCTTTCAAAGTTAGGGATGACAAAATCGTGAAAAATCAATTTTTTCAAATTAGAACCCCATTTTTTATGGCAGATATTGAATCTACGTTAAAAAATAATGTGAGTGTATGCATCACACCCTTGCCCTAAAATGGATATTTTCTGAGTTATTCACAAAAAACTGTTTTTCGTCTTGAATTTTCAGCTATTTCTTTTCCCTTCACGCCAAAAAGATGAAATTTTCAGGAACTGTTACTTAAACCATGTTTTAGATTTTACTACCCTAATATGCGAGAGAAAAAAGTTACAGGTTGTTCCAAAATAGATGGCGAATTTGGATTCGAATTTGTATCGGAAACCTCTTTATTTCAACTAATCGGCCATCGGTTTTCTCTCCAGTGATAAATAAATAATTCCTTATGAACCATATGCAAAAACTTACCATGTTTTACATTCTTTTTTTTTAATGATAGATATCATTAATTACATCTGCCAAATTCCTCTTTATTCAGTAGCATTTTGTGTTTACTATTAATTTGGTGATAATTCGTATTAAGTTATAAAATCGATCACTATGCCTAATTTTACCAATGAAGATTATTTAAATCTCATTCTACTTCATGGAGAATGTAATAAAGTTGTAGATAGAACGATTCGACTGTTCATTGAGAGGTTTCCTGACCGACCCAGACCAACGAGAGATACCATTAACAGAACCATGACAAACTTGAGAAATGTCGGATCTTTCGTTAAGAAAACTATACACAGAGAAAAAAGTGTAGTAGAAGATGAGAACAACGAAATTACAGTTCTTGCATATTTTCGTGTGAATCCTCAAAATTCTCTCAAAGATACCGAGATTGATCTAGGATTATCTCAATCGAGTGTTTGGAGAATATTAAACATAAAATGCACCCATATAAATTCAATAGGGTACAGCATTTGAAGGAAACTGATTTCGTCACGAGAACAGAGTTTTGCGAAGCTATGATGATTCGATTTCAAGAGAATGAAAACTTTTTGGACTGTATAATTTGGACAGATGAATCTAAATTCACAAAGAATGGTTCTTTCAATAGGCATAACAGTCATTATTGGGATGAAGAGAACAACCACCACTTCAGACAATGGAACTTTCAAGAGACCTGGAGTTTCAATGTTTTTTGCGCCATCAAAAATAATGCAATTCTCGATGTTCACATTTATGATGAGACTTTAACTGGTAAGATAAAACACTACACATGTTTGCATTATTTAAAGAATGTTCTCCCTTAGAAGATAGATATTCTGACATATTGACTCAAATAATTGAGCCGCTAGTACAGAACCATAATGACTTATGGTATCAACAAGATGGCGCGCCTCCACAAAATTCACTCAATGTGTCAAATATCCTCTACAGGCTATTTGAAGATCGATGGTTGGCGAACAATGGTCCACATCTTTGGCCACCACGTTCTCCCGATTTAACTCCTTTAGACTATTATGTTTGGGGTAGGATAAAAAATATTGTCTACTCAACTCCCCTGACTGATAAAGAGGACTGCATAGAACGAGTCAGAAATGCGTTCAGGTTTGTTTAGATTTTTAGATTCATAGTTTTGAAACTCAATTTGGTTTTTAAACACTTTTGCAGATCTCTTCCTCCCGATGAAATAAGAAGAGCAACGCACGAAGCATTCCTGAGACGTATAAATAAATGTCTAGAAATTAACGGTCAAAACTTTGAGCATCTTCTCTAGTTATAACTGCGAGAGTTTGCCATGGTTCTCCTAATAGTAACTTGAAGTCGGTTTCAAGAAGGAGTGAAAAATCTACAGCATGGTTCAAATAACAGTTCCTGAAAATTTCATCTTTTTGGCGTGAAGGGAAAAGAAATAGCTGAAAATTCAAGACGAAAAACAGTTTTTTGTGAATAACTCAGAAAATATCCATTTTAGGGCAAGGGTGTGATGCATACACTCACATTATTTTTTAACGTAGATTCAATATCTGCCATAAAAAAATGGGGTTCTAATTTGAAAAAATTGATTTTTCACGATTTTGTCATCTCTAACTTTGAAAGCGATTTTTTCACCCCCTGTATCATGAATCGCGATTTCGATTTTTAAAGTGGATACATCAATCTTACATCTTGAAAAATCCCAAAAATGAAAATTATCCATCCAAAAACCTCGAAGTTATTCTTGTTTCAGCGGAGCTCTATTTTTTTTTCGAGTTTTCCCGCTCAGAGAGAATTTTCCAACCAAAACTGAAAAATGTTACATCAAAATAACTTGAAATTTTCTAAGGAATCTATTTCTGCAATAAAAAAATGGTGTTCTAATTTGAAAAACGGAAGTTGACGTCATTTCCGGAAAAACCGGAGGTGCTCATGCCTTGAAAATATTTTAGATTTCATCAGCATCGTGAAATACTTATAAGTGCTGAATTTCATGAAAATACGTTCAGTAGTTTCCCGTATAAATATGGGTGAGGTTCCTCGTGAAAGACCCTGTATAACATGAGTTGAATGTATTACCTTAACAAAAACTGTTAGAGTTTAACAAACAAAATATACCTACTTTGTTACATAAACATTCAATGAGCATGATCAAGAAATTCCCGAACAGAAAAAAAACAACTATCCTTGAACAAGTTTTTCAATGACCTCAAGCAAACCTATTTTATAGCTTGGCACATATACAATCTTTGGTATCAGTATTTCGTGAGACATACAATTTCAGCAGGATATAGCGAATAGTTTCTGGAATACCGACGTTTTGAAAAAATATATAAAAAGCACTGCGTGAAGTCAGAGGCTTTTGAGTGCTCGTTCATCCACCTTGTAGGTAGATTCACATGTTCAGTTTTAGAAACTAATTGAAGGCGAAACTAGGTAACCAATTTTTTTTCGATAATTCGCTAGAATTATCTACGGTATCTATGGTGCGATTTGCACAAAATTTCTAAGTTTGAAAACATTATTCTCTATCTACGTGCAAAATTTCATTTCAATCCGATAGGTAGTTTCGAAATCATCAGGAAAAAAATATTTCAAACGGCCATATTCACGGAATCCCCAGTCTTATTCTACTCAATAATAAAAGTGACGGCGAAAGTTCAAAGTCCTTAGGCCTTTCCGTTGGAAAGTCATAATTTTCTTTGGTTCTGATCATGCGATCTAGACAAAATTTTACATGTAGGTTGAAAACGTCATTCTCCATCTGAGTTCGCAATTTCACCTCGATCGTATCAGTAGTTTCGGAGTAATCAGGAGAACAAAATTTCAAACGGTCATATTTACGGAATCCTGGTCGAATTTTGCCCAATAACGAATTTAACCGCGGCATTCGAGATTCGAACCTACCGTGAAAATTTTAAGTTTCTAGGACGTTTCGTTCGAGAGTTATCGTGTATAAGGTCGGATGGACGGACAGACTCGAATTCTTCGACGGATTCGTCATCAGTGAGTCGAACTCGAGACCATTTTTGGCTCAAAATTCGAAAAATACAGACATCGTGACGAAATGATTTAGCCCTCGTGTAGGTAGTACTAGCGTTCAAAAATCATGCTGATCCTCACTTAAGGTTGTACACTACTTTCATTTGCCCTATGCTTCACAGTGTATCGATAATAGGGCTACATACACTAGCGGAATATCTGTCATATCTGATGAGCCAGATTTGTACATATATCAGTGCGTGTATGGTATCAAATCCGTCCGTCATTGGTGTAAAATCCCACATCAGGATCTGTCAAATCAAATCTCTATGTATCAGAACTGTACGGATAATCCGCCCGTGTATGTTGACCTATTTTCTCATAAACGGCATGTTGAATACATTTCATTTTTTGAATGTTCATTCAGGGGTGTATGCACAAGAATTTCATGAAACGTTTCCGAAAAAAAATTCAATATTTTTCCATGTAAACCAATGTGAAAACGGGAATATTCGTAAATGAACATATATCGAATTTGAAAGGTGATGGATTAAGATCGAATGTACAGATCAATGGCTAATGAGAACAACTTTTGGACAATGAAAAAAATTTCAATTTTTTTCTTTTTAATCGCCAGTTAATTGCTGAAGGAAATTCAAAATATCCGATTCCCATCTAGCTCCACCTCTGAATTTCTGAATAACTAATGACAGTGGACAACACCCTTCAGCTGAGATTTATGGGCCGTATACACGATAAATCTCGAACGAAACAACCTAGAAACTTGAAATGTTCAGGGAAGGTTCGAGGTTGAGTTCGTTATTGGGCATAATTCAACCAGGGGTTACGTGAATACGGCCGTTCGACATTTCGTTCTCCTGATTACTTTGAAACTACTGCTACTTGCTACTACACGCATAATTTTGTCCAGATCCACGGACCAGAACCATAAAAAAAAAGAAAATCATAACTTTCAAACAGAAAGCCCCAAGGACTTGAAATTTTCAGGGTAGGTTTGGATTGCGAATGTCGCGGTCGCGTTTATCAATGAGCAAAATAAGACTAGGGGTTCCGTAATTATGGCCGTTCAAAAATTTTGTTTCCTGATGAATTTTGAAACCACTGTTGGATTGGAATGAAATTTTGCACACAGATGAAGAATAATGTATTCAAACTACGTGCGAAATTTTGTCCAGATCGCATTACCAAGACCATAGATGCGGTATAAACGTGACCGCGACATTCGCGATCCAAACCTATCCTGAGAATTTTAAGTCTCTAGGCCCTGCCGTTCGAAAGTTATGATTTTCTATGGTTTCTATGGTTCTGGTCATGCGATCTGGAAAAAATGTAGCTTGAATATATAAACATTTTTGAAAGCTTAAAAAAAAATTTCAAACTGAGGCGAAACTCCAAACTTCACGTCAGTGCTTTAGGTGACCAATTTTTTTTTCGATTATTTTTTATGGTTTTGGTAATGCGATCTTCACAAAATTCCACACGTAGTTTGAGTACATCATTCTTCATCTATGTGCAAAATTTCATTCCAGTCCAATCAGCATCAGGAGAATAATATTTTGAACAGCTATATTTACGGACCTCCTAGTCTTATTTTGCTCATTGATGAACGTGACCGCGACATTCGAGATCCACACCTATCCTGGAAATTCCAAGTCCCTAAGCCTTTCCATTACGAAGTTATAATTTTCTATGGTTCCTATGGTTCTGGTCATGCGATCGAGACAAAATTTGGCATGCAGCTTGAACACGTCAATCTCCATCTGAGTGCAAAATTTCACCTCGATCGAATCAGTACTTTCGAAGTAATCAGGAGAACAAAATTTCGAACGGCCATATTTACGGAACCCCTAGTCGAAGTTTGCCGAATAACGAACCTAACCGCGGAATTCGAGATTCGAACCTACGGTGAAAATTTCAAGTTTCTAGGTCATTCCGTTCGAGAGTTATCGTGTATACGGCCGGACGGACAGACTCGAATTTTTCGACAGATTCGTCATCAGTGAGTCGAACTCTATCGATTGAGACCATTTTCGGCTCAAAATTCGAAAGATACAGACATCATGATGAAATGTTATGGCCCTCGTGTAAGTAGAACGAGCGCTCAAAAAACCGCCCGCCAGCTTTACCAACCCAATAACTCTAATTATCGTATCAGAGTCGAGAATTCACCGTATCCGGATTCAGTACACTTTTACCGAACTAACAATATTTTGTGTTCTAGGATACAACATATAAACTCAATAAACATATCCCAGATTCGGCGGAGGCCTAAAAATTTTGTATTATGATTATTATGTATTATCTTTGCTTTCTTTGAAACAGAATAACGCCAATAACGGAACGAGAATCTTCTGAATTTACGATCTGGTGATTAGTGCTTAGTTGAAAATCATAAATTACAGAACACTAGATTTGAACACGATGTTGAGGCATGTTGAGAGAGTGCTACTTGATATTAAAAAAATAATAGTGTGTTGATATCAAACGAGATGACATTAATATATTTTATTGAAAAGTCGTAGTATTTTTCATCTCAAAAATAATATAGATTTCTGCAGACCTCTAGTTCAGTTATAACACACGCATAGTCGACAACCCGACGAAGCTTGTCAAATTTTTTCGCCTTAAATAAATAAGGAAATACCTTTTTTTTTTCTTCTGGGTTAATTCTATGGTTCGATGATCGAGCGGATTCTTTTCTGATATTTTTACGGATGCGTCGAATTTTTTCATGGAAAATTCGGATTTTTCGGTGATGCGCCATTGGCAACACTGTGACACACATCAGAACCTTGCATGCAGGTACAAAAAAAAACCTAAAGCGGATGTGACGATGTGTCCACTCCACTCGCCTGCTTGCTCATTGAAATTGCGAAAGTATTTAGCTCCAAAAGTCTTTTAATGAATCTCCTTCGTTGATATTTTATGTTTTCGCAAAGAAAATCATCACAACGAAACTAAGAAGTCTAACTGCAAAATTCGGGGATTTATGGCCGACTCACACTGAACGTAAGATGTAACTCAAACGCAATTGAAACGTAAAATGTAAACTTGAATACAAAATGTAATATTTACGTTTACGTGAGGCTTTCGTGCATACGTAAGCAAAACGGAAAGTTGAACACTTCTCAACTTTACGTTTCTTTTGCGGTAAAATCTAGGGATATTTTCAGGGTCTTTGAATTGAACAGTTCTGATTTGAAAAATTACCCGAGTCATAAGGATCTTAGAAATGGAATCTAACGAGCGTTCATTCAAATTCGTGGTCAAGAGTGATTCGTGATTCTTGAGTTGAAGTTTTGTAGGTACCTATACAGAAGTTGTGCGCAGTACAATTTAATTGTTTTAATGAAATATGAACACGTCTCTTGCTTAGAAAACAAACAAGATAACCATAAACAAATTTTGACAAGTCGTTGGATTACCGATTAACATGGACAAACAGGACAAATAAAATTTAAGACAGTAAACTGAGATATTCTGTGATTTTGACATGTGGAGATACGCCTAATTTTGACAGCATGCTAATTTTGAAATGTGGTAAGTAGAAAATGCGTTTCAAGTTACGTTCATCGTGGACACCGTAAACATTACATAAATATAACGTTTACGTTAGATTTACGCTTACGTTCATTGTGAATGGCACTAACTCTCACGTAAACATTGTTGGATTATTTATTTGAATATATTATGTTCTATGTTGTTGATAAATGATTGACACAGTCACAATCTGACATATCCACATAAACAACATAGAACATAATATAATCAAATAAATAATCCAACAACGTTAACGTTAGATTTACGCTAACCGTCTAACGTTCATGGTGAATCGGCCATTCCATGGAATAGGAACAGATTATAACTCTATGGACAAGAAAATTGAATTTAAAACCGAAGATTTTTCATAGGAAACTATTGTATATTCACTGAAAGTACTATAAATCTCATCTTTTTGTCATTCAAATCAATGCCATTTCTAACAGAAATTAAGAATTCAGCCATGGTACTACAATAATAAGAAGTAGATCCTTATGGATCGACTTCAAAGAAGTAATTGCTCACCTGTGATCGGAATCCATTGATGTGAAAACATAAGCAATGTGTGTAGCAGAATGAAGTATTATTACTGAAGCTAAACAAAATAATATGATCACTTGTTGTTTTCCTATTCCTCCCATTTGAAGTAGTATATCATCTAATATATCGTCGCTCGTTGTCATTTCGATATATTTTTCTTTCTTTGGGAAAAATTACCATTAAAACTACACTGACTCTTCAACACTGAAGTGCTGTAATCTTACTAAATCAGAATGGGAGTAAGGGACATTCTCTTAATCCATATCATTTATTCTATTAGGAATATTAAGTTCGTAGAGGAAGTAACATCTGGATAATCAATTCTACTTTATTGAAGCCGGCTGGACACTATGGCGAAGTTAAAAGTGACTCGAAAAATATATAACAAACTGAATCAAATTTTTAAACAACGGTTTCTTCCGTTTTTTGTTTCCAGATCTAGAACCAACTATTATTTTGTCACAGAGAAAAACTATATCGAAATGTGTAACAAAAGCACGTGCTTTTTACAAGCTTTTATTCAATTTGCTTTGTTCCTTTGTCAGCAGCATCCTTCAAGGTCTTCATAGACGGCTGTGGTCTGTCATAGAAAAAAAGAAAATGGCGGACGAGTTTTTCTATTGAGGACTGATTAATTATATTAAAATGTAGGGGTTTGCGGGATTGTACCTCATAAATTCCTTTTCAAACTGCATAAATTTAAGATGGTGGACGAGTTTTCTGATTTGTTCTACTGTATAAAACTGTATTGGTATGAAATCTAGTTTCCATGAAGATTTTTTACATGTTCAGTGTTTATTATTTCTATAATACTCGACAACTTAATTTAGGATGAAAATAAAGTAGCATAATTCGCCAACTATATTCCACTTCCAATCAATCTCGCAGTTCTTGATATAATCTCACTGAATAGGAACTAAAAGAATATAAACAAATACTAGGCATATATTCGAAATGAAACAAGGAAAGAGAACTTGCTGAAAACTCGAAACTGAAATTACAAAGGACCACAGAAAAGATTTGAACAATATTCTTCTTAAGTGAACAAACGTAGCTTCAAAGTATTAGCAATTTTTTTTATTCACAAAAGTACTCATCATTCCGTACCTTCAGAAATTTCCTCAGACTTAGAGCATTAGTTGAAATATCAATTTTAGCTTGATTTATATTATTATTACGATTAACGTGGTAAGGCCGGTAAGGGCCATCGCTGTATTTACTTAAATAGCTTATGTTCGCCTTGATCGACACACCACAATAGTACAAACCATCCCAACACAACGCCATAAGACACATCGTGACACAATAATATAATTCCACCCTTAAGTTGGTCAACCTAATACTTCAATCAAACTCTACAAGCAACCATCCCCGTTTTTCACTTCAAGGAATTTGAATTGAAGGGCTTCATAATAAGTTTATTCAATACAGAACAAAAATTAATTACCAAACTTTCAATATTTTTATTAACAAATATTTTACATATATATCCTACCTATAATAATTATCCATTTAATTTTTCAGTGAGACCTTGCTATATCAGAGAAAAATCTCAATATATCTTCTATGGTGAATTCTAGATTAATTAAAGAACCAGGATAACACTGCTGAATAAGATCTTCCAACATTTTATACTGTCTGATAAATTCTTCTTGCATAGCCCTCCAAACAACTTGCAACAAATTTTCTTCTTCTGAGAGGTGCTTCTCTACTTTTCGATATAAAGCTTCCAAACCTTTTTTCACCTAAAAAATTATTTTGAGTGTCTTCCCTTCAAATATGGTTAAACTTACTGTGCTACCAGGATATTGTTGAATAACTTTCCTTAGTTCTTGTTTATTGAAAGCTAGTTGATAACTAACCTCAGACATTTTAACACCACTTGCTACTCTTGCCTGAACACCTTCGAAAAAATTCTGAAATATCAATAATATAATGTGTGTTTGTTTATATAATTTATGTAACTACATTTAATTTCTCAAGTGGCCTTCCAAAATATAATGTTACATAGGCTTGTAAGGCATCATTGTATTTTTGTTTGGCTTCTTTCCTCTGTAAATCGAGTACTGATATTTTCAACTGGGATAACAAAGAATATAAATGGTGGAAATTTTCTGAAAAATAAAAAATTAGCGTCATATTCATATTAATCTATCTATCTATATATATTAATAAAAGAGGATCTATGGTTTATGTATGTAAAAGCATCACGTTCAAACGACTGCACCAAATTTCATAATTCTTTTTCAGTTGTGTTCATTATTATCACGTAAAACTGTATACAACGAAATATTCCCGAAAAAAACCGTACGGAAAAGAAAAAAAGGCTTTCTTTTTTTTCTCCGACCAATGCGAACAATCATAGATTACTTATATTTCATGAAAATTTTGACACTTGTGTGAGTGAAGTTTATCGTGTTTCTAGAAATTGCTCAGAAGTTTATCACTGTGTTTGATATATATCGTTGTGTTGTGGGCGAGTTCGTAATGATCGAGACAATGAGCAAAGAGAATGAGAGGTTCTCAATCAAGATCTGCCCCAGCTCCGGAAGAATCGATATTATCGATCTCAGGCAAGATACAACAAAATATAGAATCCAATGAAATGATCAACTTTGAGAGTTTGGCATTTAGATATGATCCCACATTCGATTATGCTAGCAATATATTGGTGGCTTTTGGAAATACTGCAATGCTCTGAGATATATCAAAACGAACCCCCAAGATTATGTTGTTTGAATGGAAAAATCAAATTGCAACAACTGACAACGCCACCCGAACCTTTGAATTCGTTACTTTCAGGACAAGAACCTCTATCTAAACATTCTATGACATCATTTGGTTCAAACATAATTGAGGGAGGAGGTTTCAATCCAACTTTTGAGGTATTTTTTTTCTATATCGAACATCTCACACATTGATCATAACATATACCTACCTACGAATATGAAAATTCTTTTGAGACCCATAAATAAGGCATAGAATAAAGGTAAGGGTGAGGGTTGGGTTAGGTTAAGGTTAGGTTAGGGTTAATAATAATCCAACGTATACTTTAGCCACAGCAACGCGTGGCCGGGTCTGCTAGTTCATTATAATGATGAATTTTAGTAAATGCTAGAGCAGATTCAACGGAAAAATCCTATATAAGTGGAGGTCAACTGATTGTGGGTGGAAGAACGTACAAATACACCAACAATAACAAATAGTAGTGTATTAAAGGACGATGAATCAAACACTGCCGAGCTGGAATCAGAATCGGGACCATCGAACAAATTGAAAAACAGCCGAGACAAAAAATTATCTACGCCATATCTAGCTACACCCAGAAAAATATTTACTAATAGAAATCCCCTACAAGGGATAATTTGGTTGGTATGAAACTACGACACAAATCCACAACAGACAAAAACACTTAAATAGCCGGATGTCACACTTTTCTTTTGTTTTCATTCATAAATTACGTTGATATCACTAAGGATTATAAAAAATATAGGTAAATAAAGAGAAAAAGAAAGGAAAAAAAAAGAAGGGGTGAAAAATTAAAAAAGGGACAAAAATAAAAAATTAAGAAGGGGGGAAAGAAAGAAGAGGGGATTGAAAACAATTATGTCAAAAGGAATACTATAGTAGTGTGGTACATGAGTTTTGTATATATATTTTGTTGGAGAACAATGGATCCCTATATAAAAGACTATGAGGTAAATGCCCGTAAAACTTTAGGTTAAAATTATGATTTTTCACATCATCTCAAATTTTTACAAATCAACATAAGAAGTTATTATAGAAGAATATAGACGAATTGAAGAGGATGGAAGAAGAATTTCATGTCATCGTCCTCACTGAAAGATTTCAGGTGACCGATCCACAGATATTTGGCATGGCCGGATATTCAACAATCTACAACGAAGGGATGTACCATAGAAACGACGGAGTCATTGTATTTGTACGCGGAGATATGCAGTTTGACTACTCAATTATAGCACTTGCCGAAATCAGAGCAGTTGAAGTGAACATGAGGACAATAGAAGGTTTCGTTAAGTTAACATTTATATACCGTTCTCCACATTCTTGTCCTAATGTTTTTAACACAAACCTTCATAACTACTTAGAAAAGGCTGAAAGAGCCGATTATCATATCCTAACAGGAGATTTAAATATTAATAGTTTGGCAAATGATGATTTCATAGCAGAATATCTAAATATAATGGGCTCCTTCGACTTTGTCTCGTACATTGATAGATCCACTAGACCATCAAGCGGAACATGCTTAGACCACTTCTTTGTGAAGTCAAAGAACTCTCTTCCGATTGATGAAGTTAAATCATTCATTGTAAACATTAACATCACTGATCATTACCCAATAATATTGTGTCTTAAAAGTTCTGAAATAAAAAACCAGCAACAAACTGTGAGAATTCAGAAATATATAGATTATGATCGATTAAAATCGGACTTGGAGAAAATTGATTGGTACAGTTCAGAGAACATTCCAGATGTTAATACGGTTGCGACAGAACTATTTACAAACATTTCTAATTACGTTGACAAAAACACTGTTACAGTAAGAATCAGTACTAAAACTGGTAAGAAAGGGTGGATCACAACCGGACTACTGAAATTTATAAATCGAAAAAATGAGTTGTATATGAAGACCACAAAGTAACCATATAATCAAGAACTCAAACTAGAATATATCACTTAAAGGTCGATTACATGGAGCGAGTTTACAAGCTGCTAGTGAGCGAATTTAGAAGCTACTAGTGAACCGCCCGGTGTAATCATGTTCACTAGCCAACTAGCAGAGGGGAGATTCGCACTAGACGACTCGCTCGCTTCTAAATTCGCTCACTAGCAGCTTGTAAACTCGCTCCATGTAATCGACCCTTTATAGAAACCAATTACACAAACTTATAAGAACAGTAAAGAAGAGATATTTACAAGATTATATGCACAAAAATAAGTCATCCACGAATGCATTGTGGAACTTTGTGAGTGATATATGGAACCAGTCGAAGTCTGAAGCGGATATATCGCACATTGAAATGGGAGGTCGTCACGTGACGAAAAAGGAGGGCATCGCTGAGACTTTCAACGAATATTTCAGTGGAATTGGAAAAGAATATGCAGATAAAATAAAGGAACCAAGGGAATTTGAGGAGCATGAGAGTTTTTTCGGTGAAACCGAAGTAAAGAAAGTGATAAGCGACCTTAACGAAAAAAAAGCTCCAGGTCATGACGAAATAAGATCTACTACTCTTAAACATAAAAGACCAAGTGTCAGAACCCATAGCACGTTTGATCAACCTCTGCTTCGATCGAGGGTCATTCCCGGAAATATTTAAAACAGCTAAAAAAAACCCCTTCACAAATCTGGAATTAAGAACAAATATTGAAAACTATAGACCAATCTCTCTTATTTCAAATTTGGGTAAAGTTGTTGAGAAAATCATAAAAATACGGATCACAAAGTTTCTAGAAAAATATAAAATTATCGCAGAAAATCAACATGGGTTCAGAAAAGGCAAATCAACAAGGGATGCCATAATTGAGTTGAAAGATGAGGTTTATCAGTTGTTGGATCAAAGGAGAGCAGCCTTGTGTATATTTATTGACCTGGCAAAGGCGTTCGATACGAAAAGTTGCTCAGAAAATTGTTCCTATGTGGATTTCGAGGCAAATCATACGATTTGATAGAGAGCTATTTGAAAAACAGGAAACAAATAGTGGAAATAAAAGGGCATCAAAGCAAAAGAAGAACTGTGACATTTGGTGTACCCCAGGGCACCGTCCTCGGAACTATCCTCTCTTCAGTGTATATGAACACCCTTTTGTTGATGCGGCAAAATGGAAAAATCATCAGTTTTGCGGATGATACAGTGATCCTCTACACGAGCGATACTTGGGAAGGTCTGAAGCAAATGGTAGAGGTGGAGTTTAAAAAAATAAAGACCTGGTTCGAATACAACAAACTGACATTAAACATAGAAAAAATAAAATATATTTCGTTCGTGTCTTACAGATCCGGCGCTCCGAATTTCGGATGTCTACAAATTGATGAAGGAACTTGTATACCGGAGGCAAAGGAGATCAAATACTTGGGTTTAACCATTGACCAAAATCTTAGATGGGATAAACATATCAACAACGTTGTCAAGAAACTGAGAGGCTTATTGTATAAATTCAGATATCTCAAAAAATATGTAGACATTTCCCACTTACGAATACTTTACTTTTCTCTGGTACAATCTCAATTAACATACGGTATATTAGGATGGGGAGCCAACCACATAAAAAAAATCGAAAGTCTTCAGAAATGGATTTTGAAAATTATACAGGGTGTATCAGTTTTAATCGTTAAAAGTTCAATGGGATATTCTCCTCGTTGTCCTGATTCGGAAAAATGTAAATGTTGAAGTTCACAAGAAAAAATCATTTTTATGCAATAGCTTCCATAAAAAATTACGAAAAGCACTGCCGTGAAGGCAGGAGCTTTTGAGCGCTCGTACATGCACCTTGTAGGTAGATTCGCATTTTCCAGTTTTTGAAATCAATTGAAGGAATTTTCGACAGCTGTCAAAAGAATTCTGAAACTTAAGCGAAACTCCAGACTTCACGTCAGTGCTTCAGCTTATCAATTTTTTTTCGATAATTCGCTAGAATTATCTATGGTCTTGGTGATGCGATCTGGACAAAATTTTGCACGTAGTTTGAAAACATTATTCCTCAGCTAGGAGCAAAATTTCATTCCAATCCGATCAGTAGTTTCGAAACTATCAGGAAAAAAATTACGAAAAGCACTGCCGTGAAGGCAGGAACTTTTGAGCGCTCGTACATGCACCTTGTAGGTAGATTCGTATTTTCCAGTTCAAGAAATTAATTGGAGGAATTTTCGAAAGCTGTCAAAAAAATTCTGAAACTCAGGCGAAACTCCAGACTTCATGTCAGTGCTTCAGCTGATCGATTTTTTTTCGATAATTCGCTAGAATTTTCTACGTTATCTATAGTCTTGGTGATGCGATCTGGACAAAATTTTGCACGTAGTTTGAATACATTATTCCTCAGCTAGGTGCATAATTTCATTCCAATCCGATCAGTAGTTCCGAAAATATCAGGAAAATAATATTTTGTACGGCCATATTTACGGAACCCCTAGTCTAATTTTCCTCATTGATGAACGTGGCCACGATATTCACGATCCAAACCTACCCTGAAAATTTCAAGTTCCTAGGCCTTTCCGTTCAAAAGTTGCAATTTTCTATGGTTTCTATGGTTCTGGTCATGCGATCTGGACAAAATATTGCTTGAATATATCATTCTCGATTAAAATACAAAATTTCATCTCGATCGAATACATAGTTTCGAAATCATCGAGAAGACAAAATTTCAAACGACCGTATTTACGGAACCCCTAGTATAATTCTGCTCATTGATGAACGTGACCGCGACATTTCAGATCCACACCTATCCTGAAAATTTCAAGTCCCTAGGCCTTTCCGTTCGAAAGTTATGATTTTCTATGGTTTCTATGGTTCTGGTCATGTGATCTGGAGGAATGTAGCTTGAATATAAATTTCTCCATTAGTATTCAAAATTTCGTCACGATCGGATCTGTAGTTTGGAAATTATCAAGAAAACCAAATTTCAAACGACCATATTTACGGAACCCCCAGTATAATTTTGCTCATAGATTAAAGTGATCACGACAATCGAGATCCACACCTATCCTGAAAATTTCAAGTCCCTAGGCGTTTCCGTTCAAAAGTTACAATTTTCTAAGGTTTCTATGGTTCTGGTAATGTGATCTGGACAAAATTTCACATGTAGCTTGAACACCTCATTCTCCATTTGAGTGCGGAGTTTCATCTCAATCGAATCAGTAGTTTCGAAGTAATCAGGAGAACAAAATTTTGAACGGCCATATTTACGGAACCCCCAGTATAATTTTGCTCATAGATTAAAGTGATCACGACAATCGAGATCCACACCTATCCTGAAAATTTCAAGTCCCTAGGCGTTTCCGTTCAAAAGTTACAATTTTCTATGGTTTCTATGGTTTCTATGGTTCTGGTAATGCGATCTGGACAAAATTTCACATGTAGCTTGAACACCTCATTCTCCATTTGAGTGCGGAGTTTCATCTCAATCGAATCAGTAGTTTCGAAGTAATCAGGAGAACAAAATTTTGAACGGCCATATTTACGGAACCCCTGGTGGAATTCTGCCCATTAACGAACTTAACCGAGGCATTTGGGATCTGAACCTACACTGAAAATTTCGAGTCTCTAGGTTGATCCGTTCGAGAGTTATCGTGCTTACGGACGGCCGGACGGACAGACTCGAATTTTCCGCCGGATTCGTCATCAGTGAGTCGAACATAGTCGATTGAGACTATTTTCGGCTCAAAATTCGAAAAATACAGACATCGTGACGAAATGATATAGCCCTCGTGTAAGTAGTACGAGCGCTCAAAAAATAGTTTGAACGGCCATATTTACGGAACCCCTAGTCTAATTTTGCTCATTGATGAACGTGACCGCGATATTCGCGATCCAAACCCACCCTGAAAATTTCAAAATCCTAGGCCTTTCCGTTCAAAAGTTACAATTTTCTATGGTTTCTATGGTTCTGGTCATGCGATTTGGACAAAATATTGCTTTAATATATCCATTCTCGATTAAAATACAAAACTTCATCTCGATCGAATCCGTAGTTTCGAAATTATCGAGAAAACAAAATTTCAAACGACCGTATTTACGGAACCCCTAGTATAATTCTGCTCATTGTTGAACGTGAACGCGACATTTCAGATCCACACCTATCCTGAAAATTTCAAGTCCCTAGGCCTTTCCGTTCAAAAGTTATGATTTTCTATGGTTTCTATGGTTCTGGTCATGTGATCTGGAGAAATGTAGCTTGAATATATCATTCTCCATTAGTATACAAAATTTCGTCACGATCGAATCTGTAGTTTTGAAATTATCAAGAAAACCAAATTTCAAACGACCATATTTACGGAACCTCTAGTATAATTTTGCTCATAGATGAACGTGATCACGACATTCGAGATCCACACCTATCCTGAAAATTTCAAGTCGCTAGGCGTTTCCGCCCAAAAGTTACAATTTTCTATAGTTTCTATGGTTCTGGTCATGCGATCTGGACAAAATTTCACATGTAGCATGAACACCTCATTCTCCATTTGAGTGAGAACAAAATTTTGAACGGCCATATGCACGGAACCCCTGGTGGAATTTGGCACATTAACGAACTTAACCGAGGCATTCTGGAACTGAACCCACACTGAAAATTTCAAGTCTCTAGGTTGGTCCGTTCGAGAGTTATCGTGCTTACGGCCGGACGGACGGACGAACAGACTCGAATTTTCCGAAGAATTCGTCATCAGTGAGTCGAACATAGTCGATTGAGACCATTTTCGGCTCAAAATTCGAAATATACAGACATCGTGACGAAATGATATAGCCCTCGTGTAAGTAGTACGAGCGCTCAAAAAGCTTGGATTCAAACGAAATTTTTCGTGCCTACCCTACTCCCTAAGGGCCATTTATGAAGATATTTTCGATTTTGGGGGAAGGATCATTGGCGTGCCATTCGGTCACATCTCAATTATTTCGAAGAAAAAAGTTTGTCACTGTTATTTTTAAGAAATAAATAGGGCAATTTCGAATTGCTGGTTTGATTTTGAGTAAAATTTGGTTTTACAGAACAAAATTTAAAGTTTCTGTTTCAGAGATAATTAGATTGTTTGAAAGACGTGCTGACTAGAAATTGGCTACAAATCAAATAGGCAATTTATTAAAAATCCAAAGGTAACGAAAAATAAATATGACATCACAGCATATCGATACCTTTTTGCCAAATTATCGTAAGCCTCAACGTACTACGTTGAGGCTTACGATAGTTTGGCAAAAAGGTATCGATATGTTCAAAATGCAGACCGTCAGTCTCGATGCATTTCTGACAACGGCGAACTAATGTAAGGAGTACTATAAACTTTTTCTTTAATGTAACCCCAAACAAAGTAGTCCAGTATGTTTAGGTCGGGTGAGCGAGGAGGCCAGGGTATGGGTCCTACATTGGCAATCAGCTCGGCGAAATTAGCGTTTGCTATACGAGCGATCCAACGCTTTGGATATTTTTCGTCGAGCCATTCTCTTACGTGTATTCCATAATGAGGAGGCGCTCCATCCATCTATATCCAATGCTAAAAGCATGTCTTCCATTAAACCATCCAAGTCGCTATCCAGGAAATCGTGGAACAGCATCGCGTTCAATCTTGGGGGTAAAAAGTGTGGCCCACAAAGGTTTTTACTTATTGCCCCCAGCCACACATTGACGCTGAATTCCTGTTGGAATGAGCGTGGTCTTGTTTCGTGCGGATTTTCTACATCCCAAACATACCTGCTGTTGTGAACTGCGACTCATCCGTCCATAAAATCTGATGTAAAAATCGTGGATTTGCATTAATAGAATTTAGAAGCCAGTAGCAGAAATTTAATCGTTTTTCTGCATCTCCAGGTTGCAAGTTCTGTACCGGTTGTAAGTGAAACGCCTTTCGATGGTTCTCCTTTAGTGTCCTGAATACTTTTAAGTGAGACACATTGAGAATTCTTGCCGCCCGCCTTGTTCTCAATTTCCTTTCGGTATCAAAAGTACGTAATATCCTCCGGTTTCTGACATTATCAGCACGATTAACAACTCGATCTTGTTTTCCAGATTTTTTTAGTCCAAACTCGCAGAACCGTCTATGTGTTTCCTCAAAAACTTTTGCTCCGGGATGTCTTCTTGCCGGAAAACATTGTGCATACTCAAGAACTGCAGCAAGGGAGTTACCATTGCAAAAACCATAAATGAAATTAATGTCAGCATACTCATTGTTTAGAACAGTGGCGGCTCGTCGGGTGAGGCAACTGAGGCGGCGCCTCACCTACTATTTCATAATTTTCCTCAGTCTCAGAGAAATTATAAAAAAATAGAGAGCAATCACCAGAAAATTAAAATATTCATCAAAACAAATCAAAAGCAACAATACTTTTATTCGGCGCCAATTATCTACGGCCTCGTGAGTACCCAGAGGCGACAATCTGTTCGCCTCTGTCCAGAGCTAATCCGAAGGGGACGACTATATCCGAACGACGACGAACGTCCCTAGGACGTTCGCTATTTTTCGGACAAAAGAGGCGACGCAGTTTTCGCCTCTCGGCATTTTCCGTAATATTTCGTGATGCCGAGAAGATACGATGTCCAAAGTCGCTGGTCCCAATCACCCGATTTATTTATGATGTTATGAAACTCCTGGTCCACCTGCAACTTCGTTTGCTCATGCTCCTTTGAGTAACAGTTTTTCCGAACGTTAGATTACTATTTCCTTGAATAACCTGATTTAACTTTCGTTGTGGTTTAATTGAGTGTGTTCGTGTAACGTGTTGATACCCGGTAGGAATCCAGTGCACGATTTAATAATGACGCCATCAGCGAGAATAATGGTCAATTTTTTGGGGACATTATTGACAAATGCGCTTTGAAGATAAACGGATAAATTTGATTTATTAAAAGTGAACCTATAGCGCATTTGCCGAATTATAATTTTTCGTATTTTTTTTCCTAGAATAAATCCGATAATGAAAACTCTACTCCACAGAGTATCCCTCTAAGTATTTTCTCATGAACAAACCATCGTTGAAATAGCTGACCAATAATGTTTAGCCAAACACTATACATTCATTTTATATCTATATATATAACGGGTGATTTTTTTGAGGTTAGGATTTTCATGCATTAGTATTTGCTCAGATTTTTTTGAGGTTAGGATTTTCATGCATTAGTATTTGCTCAGTATGCTTTGACATTTCATCATGAATAGACTTACTAACGAGCAACGCTTGCAAATCATTGAATTTTATTACCAAAATCAGTGTTCGGTTCGAAATGTGTTTCGCGCTTTACGCCCGATTTATGGTCTACATAATCGACCAAGTGAGCAAACAATTAATGCGATTGTGACCAAGTTTCGCACTCAGTTTACTTTATTGGACATTAAACCAACCACACGAATGCGTACAGTGCCTACAGAAGAGAATATTGCGTCTGTTTCTGAGAGTGTTGCTGAAGACCATGAAATGTCGATTCGTCGCCGTTCGCAGCAATTGGGTTTGTGTTATTCGACCACATGGAAGATTTTACGTAAAGATCTTGGTGTAAAACCGTATAAAATACAGCTCCTGCAAGAACTGAAGCCGAACGATCTGCCACAACGTCGAATTTTCAGTGAATGGGCCCTAGAAAAGTTGGCAGAAAATCCGCTTTTTTATCGACAAATTTTGTTCAGCGATGAGGCTCATTTCTGGTTGAATGGCTACGTAAATAAGCAAAATTGCCGCATTTGGAGTGAAGAGCAACCAGAAGCCGTTCAAGAACTGCCCATGCATCCCGAAAAATGCACTGTTTGGTGTGGTTTGTACGCTGGTGGAATCATTGGACCGTATTTTTTCAAAGATGATGTTGGACGCAGCGTTACGGTGAATGGCGATCGCTATCGTTCGATGCTAACAAACTTTTTGTTGCCAAAAATGGAAGAACTGAACTTGGTTGACATGTGGTTTCAACAAGATGGCGCTACATGCCACACAGCTCGCGATTCTATGGCCATTTTGAGGGAAAACTTCGGAGAACAATTCATCTCAAGAAATGGACCGGTAAGTTGGCCACCAAGATCATGCGATTTGACGCCTTTAGACTATTTTTTGTGGGGCTACGTCAAGTCTAAAGTCTACAGAAATAAGCCAGTAACTATTCCAGCTTTGGAAGACAACATTTCCGAAGAAATTCGGGCTATTCCGGCCGAAATGCTCGAAAAAGTTGCCCAAAATTGGACTTTCCGAATGGACCACCTAAGACGCAGCCGCGGTCAACATATAAATGAAATTATCTTCAAAAAGTAAATGTCATGGACCAATCTAACGTTTCAAATAAAGAACCGATGAGATTTTGCAAATTTTATGCGTTTTTTTTTTAAAAAAAGTTCTCAAGCTCTTAAAAAATCACCCATTATATATATCGAATTTTTTTATATAATCGCCTCACCAGCTGAAGAGGTCACGAGCCGCCACTGGTTTAGAATACGTATGGCATCTTTGAGATTTCAAAACCATTAATATCTTTTGCATTTAGTAAACGTATCTGTCAACAAACAATCAAATCGATTGTTTCAGGATATCTCTCCGAGATATTACCGAATTCAATTCATGGCTGACTAAATAATGAATTTGTAGCCAATTTCGAGTAAGCACGTCTTTCGAAAAAACTAATAATCTCTGGATCTAGAATTTCAAATTTTGTTCTGTAAAAGCAAATTATACTCTAAATGGAACAAGCAGTTCGAAGTTGCCTTATTTATTCCTTAAAAATAACAGTGACAAACTTTCTTCTTCGAAATAGTCGAGATGTGACCGAATTGCACGCCACTGGTGTACTATTGCATAAAAATGATTTTTTATTGTGAACTTCAACACCCTGTATCTCTCTTAGGGATCGTGATAGAGGTACATATATAATATACATTTTTCCGAATCAGGACAACGAGGAGAATTTCCCATTAAATTTTCAACGATTGAAACTGATACACCCTGTATATACACAAAGAAAACCAACCTGAATTATCCCATTCTCAGAAAAACATCTACAGAGAAAGGACATGTATCAATTTCAGCACCATGCCGGGCACGATAAAGAATAAAACGAGCCTCAAAACTTATAAGAAGAAAATATACAGGATGCTGCTTAACATAGAACCCTACAATGTTGAAGAATTTTTGAATGGGGCTAAAACTTGGAATCTGGATAGCAGAGTCTTCACCCTTGGCTTTTTTGCCTTATTTTTGACGTAATTTCATTTCAGAGACTACTTTTGTTATCGTAACATTGTATCTTTTATCTGAAATAAATCTGGTCTTATCTTATCTGAGTATCTTTATCTTCTCTTTGGCATGCGAGATGAGGTCCTCTAGAGCAGTGATCACCAACCTCCGATCCATGGATCAAATGGTACCAGGCTACCCAAGGAAGGATAAATAATTTCTATTTTATTCACTGTGGTGTATTTCTCTTAGGTTTGTGTAGTTTTCGAGCGCTCGTACAACTTACACGAGGGCTATATCATTGTCTGTATTTTTCGATGTCTGTATTTTTCGAATTTTGAGCCGAAAATGGTCTCAATCGACTATGTTCGACTCACTGATGACGAATCCGTCGGAAAATTCGAGTCTGTCCGTCCGTCCGGCCGTCAGTAAGCACGATAACTCTCGAACGGGAGACTTGAAATTTTCAGTGTAGGTTCAGATCCCAAATGCCTCGGTTAAGTTCGTTAATGGGCCAAATTCGCCCAGGGGTTCCGTAAATATGGCCGTTCAAAGTTTTGTTCCCCTGATTACTTGAAAACTACAGATTTGATTGAGATGAATTTTGCACTCAAATGGAGAATGAGGTATTCAAGCTACATGTAAAATTTTGTTCAGATCACATGACCAGAACCATAGAAACCATAGAAAATTGTAACTTTTGAACGGAAACGCCTAGGGACTTGAAATTTTCAGGATAGTTGTGGATCTCGAATGTCGTGATCACGTTCATCTATGAGCAAAATTATACTAGGGGTTCCGTAAATATGGTCGTTTGAAATTTAGTTTTCTTGATAATTTCAAAACTACAGATTCGATCGTGACGAAATTTTGTATACTAATGGAGAATGATATATTCAAGCTACATTTCTCCAGATCACATGACCAGAACCATAGAAAATCATAACTTTCGAACGGAAAGGCCTAGGGACTTGAAATTTTCAGGATAGGTGTGGATCTGAAATGTCGCGTTCACGTTCATCAATGAACAGAATTATACTAGGGGTTCCGTAAATACGATCGTTTGGAATTTTGGTTTCTCGATAAACTCGATAAACTGCGGATTCGATCGAGATGAAATTTTGTATTTCAATCGAGAATGATATATTAAAACAATATTTTGTCCAGATCGCATGACCAGAACCATAGAAACCATAGAAAATTGTAACTTTTGAACGGAAAGGCCTAGGAACTTGAAATTCTCAGGGTGGGTTTGGATGGCAAATATCGCGGTCACGTTCATCTATGAGCAAAATTAGACTAGAGGTTCCGTAAATATGGCCGTTCTAAATATGTTTTTGCTGATAGTTCCAAAAATACTGAGCGGATTGGGATGAAATTCTGCACCTAGCTGAGTAATAATGTATTCAAACTACGTGCAAAATTTTGTCCAGATCGCATCACCACCAAGACCATAGATACAGTAGAAAATTCTAGCGAATTATCGAAAAAAAATTGATCAGCTGAAGCACTGACATGAAGTCTGGAGTTTCGCCTAAGTTTCAGAATTCTTTTGACAGCTGTCGAAAATACCTTCAATTGATTTCTGAAACTGGAAAATGCGAATCTACCTACAAGGTGCATGTACGAGCGCTCAAAAGCTCCTGCCTTCACGGCAGTGCTTTTCGTAATTTTTTTTTTTCAGTTCCCGGTTCCTTCTCCCAGAGCGTCACTCTCGTAGCGAAGTTGCATGCCAAATGCAATACACCAATATCATTCTTGGAGTTTTTAGATAACTACGTTCGGGAAAACAACTCTGCCAGTCCTCTGAATTGAATTTATGGCAGAATATCTTGAGAGCCACCTCAGCACTTAAATACCTATTGCCGTTTCCAACAATCTATCCGTGTGAAGCAGGGTTTTCTGCAGTGACAGCAACCCAAACAAAACATGGAAAAAACTTGAAGAATGGATTAAACAATACATAAAGTAACACACTTCGGGTGTCCCTTAATACCCCAGATGAAACCATCTTCATTGCAAAGAAACAAGCGCTGGGTTTTCATTGATTTGGAGTTCTACTGGTTCAAAGTGTTAAGTTTTATTATATACATTTTTTGCCATAACTTTTTTTTTGGAAGGTAAACTCCCAGCAAATAGCAGAATAGAAGAGACGAAGATTGTCTAATGACATGGATTTCTTTTAAAGAGTTGCAAATAATGAAAATTATCTTCTTACCCATTTTAACAACTTGAGGTGGTGTTTTATTATGCTCATTTGCATGTATTGCTATATATTCGATCATTGTATCAACCAATCTAGTATACCATTTCTCTAAATCTGCTCTTCTACCACTTTTCAGCAAACAGTCTGCATGTGTTGCAAACTCCTCCAAGTTAGAAACATAGGCTAATATGCCGCACTTGGCTTTTCTTGGGGGTTTATATTCGTTAATTGATTCTATTTGATTGTGCATAAACTGATCCAGTGACCTCTTGATCTCGATAAGGAGAGAACCAATGGTGTTACTTAAGAAGGTGCTTTTAGCTGTCATAACATGGTCATTCAACCTCACCAGAACATACATACAGTAACTGTTATTGGAAAAATATAACATTTAAAACTAGATTTTAATCCAAAAAATTTTACTTACAAACTATCTTGCCTCTTTATATGGTCAATTAAGTTATCTAGTTCACTTTTCAAACATGAGAATAAATTTGTCATCATATTCCTGACATCTTCATTTATTTGTTTATCAACTTTTCTTTGAGGCATCGTTTCTGTCTGCATTTCAGTTCCATCCAAAGTTGTGAGTGTATTTTTCGAACTTGGACTAAGAACATCCAACTAAAAATTTCAGTTATTATTTATGATTTCGACAAAAATCAAACAGGCAGATTACCTGGAAAAAATTAACGCAGAACATTTGTTCTTGAAGACACACGGGTTCCAACTGTGTCAATACTTGATCTAGAATGTCATCATATTTTTTCCTATCACTTGTTGATATTTCTAATGTCCATGTATCCCTATCATGCCCTATTAATGATGTTGGAGAAGCCAAAGTTGGAGTTACTGAAACAAATTAAAATGACTCCTGTTCAGCACTTTTACATTCAATGTGTGTCCTAAAATCTGACACATACATTTGAATTATTTTTCTATAAAATAACTCAAATTCACCCTCAATCTTAATGAATTAGACCAGGCAATAGAGATCGTGACAAAAATCGTAGAAGAAAACCGCGAGTGGGAGGTTGCGTGGGGTGGTCTTTGGATGTTTAGTGATATGTTTTCGACTCGCAAATATGATTACTTTTCGGTGTTTTTTTAGTTTTTTGCTGGTAAAATCTGAACTAATGGAGCAATGCTGCCACTTCAACAACACAATTGTGGAGAAGGAAAAGACGAAGAAAATAAGTACTAGTGCAACTCAATCGGGACATTATTACCGTAGAAAAGTCGGGAAAACCGTAAAAACCAGCGTTTTTGAGCGCTCGTACTACCTACACGAGGGCTATATCATTTCGTCACGATGTCTGTATTTTTCGAATTTTAAGCCGAAAATGTTCGACTCACTGATGACGAATCCGTCGAAAAATTCGAGTCTGTCGAACGAAATGTCCTAGAAACTTGAAATTTTCAGGGTGGGTTTGAATCTCGAATGCCGCGGTTAAGTTCGTTATTGGGCTAAATTCGCCGAGGGGTTCCGTTAATATAGCTGCTCGAAATTTTGTTTTCCTGATTACTTTGAGATTCGATCGAGGTGAAATTCTGCACTCAGCTACATGCAAAATTTTGTCCAGCTCGCATAGGAAATTGTAACTTTGTGATGGAAAGGCCTAGGGACTTGGAATTTTCAGGATATATGTGGATGTTGCGGTCACGTTCATCAATAAGCAAAATTAGACTATGGGTTCCGTAAATATGGTCGTTTGAAATTCAGTTTTCTTGATAATTTCAAAACTATGGATTTGATCGTGACGAAATTTTGTATTTGAATTGAGAATGATATATTCGAGCTACATTTTTTCCAGATCGCATGATCAGAACCATATAAACCATAGAAAATCATAACTTTCGAATGGAAAGGCCTAGGGACTTGAAATTTTTAGGATAGGTTCGGATCGCGAATTTCGCGGTCACGTTCATCAATGAGCAAAATTATACCAGGGGTTCCATAAATATGGCCCTTCAAACTATTTTTTTCTTGATAAATTCGAAACTACTTTTTGAATTGGAATGAAATTTTGCAAATAGATGAAGAAAAATGTATTCAAACTACGTGGGAAATTTTGTCCAGATCGCATTACCAAGACCATAGATAACGTAGAAAATTCTAGCGAATTATCGAAAAAAATTGGTCACCTAAAGCACTGACGTAAAGTCTGGAATTTCGCTTTAGTTTGAAATTTTCTTTGACAGCTGTCAAAATCTTTTCAATTGGTTTCTTAAACTGGAGAATGCGAATCTACCTACAAGGTGGATGAACGAGCGCTCAAAAGCTCCTGACTTCACGGCAGTGCTTTTCAAATTTTTTTTTCAAAAATTCATAACTCGGTCATTTTCGAAGTTGTAGCGCTGGTTTTCTCGATGAAAGTAGTGGTTAATAGGTCCTTTGAGTGTGCTTAATCCGGAAGTGGTCGGATAAATAGTTTTTGCGTAATTGCGATTTGAATTAGTTTAGGCGCTATTTTCCAGAAGGACTGGATGCATCGGAAGTTGTCCGATTTTAATTTACAAAACGGATTTTGAAAGTAGAAGTCTACAAAGTCATACAAAATGTCAATCCTGATTGTTCGTTGAAATGTTACAAAATAGGTGAAAAAACGCGCAAACATGACCAAAATCAACCGAACGCTCGATTGCAGTCAAGTAGTGGTGGTATAAATGTAAATATTCGCGCCCGGCCACAGCGCGTTTTTCGTTTCCTCGCGTCGGCCGGCTTCCCCCACTATACGCCCCCGATGGAACACTGGGCCGGTTTTGGTCATGTTTCCACGTTTTTTGAGCGCTCGTACTACTTACACGAGGGGTATATCATTTCGTCACGATGTCTGTTTTTCTCGAATTTTGAGCCGAAAATGGTCTCAATCGACTATGTTCGACTCACTGATGACGAATCCGTCGGAAAATTAGAGTCTGTCCGTCCGTCCGGCCGTAAGCACGATAACTCTCGAACGGATCAACCTAGAGACTTGAAATTTTTAGTGTAGGTTCAGATCCCAAATGCCTCGGTTAAGTTCGTTAATGGGCAGAATCCCACCAGGGGTTCCGTAAATATGGCCGTTCAAAATTTGCGATCTGGACAAAATATTGTTTTAATATATCATTCTCGATTAAAATACAAAATTTCATCTCGATCGAATCCGTAGTTTCGAAATCATCGAGAAAACAAAATTTACGGAACCCCTAGTATAATTTTGCTCATTGATAAACGTGAACGCGACATTTCAGATCCACACCTATCCTGAAAATTTCAAGTCCCTAGGCCTTTCCGTTCGAAAGTTATGATTTTCTATGGTTTCTATGGTTCTGGTCATGTGATCTGGAGAAATGTAGCACGAATATATCATTCTCCATTAGTATACAAAATTTCCGGCCCGATCGAATCTGTAGTTTTGAAATTATCAAGAAAACTAAATTTCAAACGACCATATTTACGGAACCCCTAGTATAATTTTGCTCATAGATGAACGTGATCACGACATTCGAGATCCACACCTATCCTGAAAATTTCAAGTCCCTATGCGTTTCCGTTCAAAAGTTACAATTTTCTATGGTTTCTATGGTTCTGGTCATGCGATCTGGACAAAATGTAGCTTGAACACTTCATTCTCCATTTGGGTGCAGAATTTAATCTCAATCAAATCTGTAGTTTTCAAGTAATCGGGGAACAAAACTTTGAACAGCCATATTTACGGAACCCCTGGTAGAATTTGGCCCATTTTCTTCTACGATTTTTGTCACAGAATGACCCTTCATCTGCTCTTTTGCCTGGTCTAAATATCGATCTCGGTTTATCATTAGAAATAGTTTGGGTAAAAAATATTTCAGTTTATATTTTGAGATCAGATCATATATGTATCATGGAAACCTCGAAATATGCATGAAGAATTATTTATTATTATTATTATAACTATTATTACTAATGTTAAAATATGCAACATAAAAATATTTTTTTTAGGGCTTTTTATTTGAAGATCAGCACACCATGCGAAGTGTGATTAGTAGAATAATATTTTCATAATTAATAATTCAACATTTTGTTAACGTAAACCTCGTAAATAATTGATGACTGTTCCAAATGTTCAGTTATGTCTTTGAAGTAGGAAAGGACTTTTTCTCATCGAGGTAACTACATATATCAATTTGGGTGCTATTTTAGCCCTTATTGTTTTTGGTGAGAATTCACTTGTCTCATTAATTTGACACAAAGGTTCAAAGCCTGGGTTATTGTTCAAAATATTTCTTCAACTTTATGAGGAAGTACCTCTGATGATACAGAGTTCATTTGAAGGGAGAAGGGAAAAAACAAGGAATATATGTCACTTTAGTTCCGTTCTGAAATAATTGGATTTTTAACATTTCCAGCTCAATATTTTAAAACCAAGGCATTAGTTAAACAATGTTCATTCTTAATTGCAATAGTATATGTTCATTCTATCAAATACATGAACACATTTTCTCAATATCAATAGAGAACAGATGAAAAACTCAAAAAACTAACCAAAATATATAACAGGAAATGTCCAGACTTTTTCCGTACGATATTCACCAAAATCATTTCAATTATTGATACGTTGCCTTAAATCAAGAAAATGTTATTAGTTTTTCTGTGAAGCTTTTACTTTTTGGAACATATCAGCATTGCCTTGGCAGTATCCACCTTTGATGGCATTGAAATTTTCATTATGGAACAGAACAATTTTGAAGAGTCTTGTATTATTTTGATGACAATAAACTAAACTAAACAAAATTCCAATCCAAGTTCTCAATTGCTTTTTCCACTGCTCAGGGTTAATTTGTGTAAAGTTAATGATACTATCCTGTCAAAACAATAGATGTGTGGATGCTAAGTGCGCTCTGAGATCCAGGCGGCAATTAGCTCTTGTTTTCGAGAAAAGCTCTGGACGTCGTACAGACAGTTCAAAGTTGTCAAAAATTACTTCTCCTCAATGATTCCCAAAGTTTATTTTCAAAAATTACGAAAAGCACTGCCGTGAAGGCAGGAGCTTTTGAGCGCTCGTACATGCACCTTGTAGGTAGATTCGCATTTTCCAGTTTTAGAAATCAATTGAAGGAATGTTTGACTGCTGTCAAAAAAATCCTGAAACTTAGGCAAAACTCCAGACTTCATGTCGGTGCTTCAGCTGATCAATTTTTTTCCGATAATTCGCTAGAATTTTCCACGGTATCTATGGTCTTAGTGATGCGATCTGGACAACATTTTGCACGTACTTTGAATACATTATTCCTCAGCTAGATGCATAATTTCATTCCAATCCGATCAGTAGTTCCGAAACTATCTGGAAAAAAATATTTTGAACGGCCATATTTACGGAACCCCTAGTCTCATTTTGCTTATTGATGAACGTGACCGCGATATTCGCGATCCAAACCCACCCTGAAAATTTCAAGTTCCTAGGCCTTTCCGTTCAAAAGTTACAATTTTCTATGGTTTCTATGGTTCTGGTCATGCGATCTGGACGAAATATTGCTTCAATATATCATTCTCGATTAAAATACAAAATTTCATCTCGATCGAATCCGAAGTTTCGAATTTATCGAGAAAACAAAATTTCAAACGACCGTATTTACGGAACCCCTTGTATAATGTTGCTCATAGATGAACGTGATCACGACATTCGAGATCCACACCTATCCTGAAAATTTCAAGTCCCTAGGCATTTCCGTTCAAAAGTTACAATTTTCTATGGTTTTTATGGTTCTGGTCATGCGATCTGGACAAAATTTCGCATGTAGCTGAAACACCTCATTTTCCATCTGAGTGCAAAATTTCATCTTGATCGAATCTGTAGTTTTCAAGTAATCAGGGAAACAAAACTTTGAACGGCCATATTTACGGAACCCCTGGTGGAATTTGGCCCATTAACGAACTTAACCGAGGCATTCGGGATCTGAACCTACACTGAAAATTTCAAGTCTCTAAGTTGATCCGTTCGAGAGTTATCGTGCTGACGGACGGACGGCCGGACGGACAGACTCGAATTTTTTGACGGATTCGTCATCAGTGAGTCGAACATAGTCGATTGAGACCATTTTCGGCTCAAAATTCGAAAAATACAGACATCGTGACGAAATGATATAGCCCTCGTGTAAGTAGTACGAGCGCTCAAAAATAAAATTCAAATTTCATGAAAACTATTCAATGGATATTCATGACTTTTAACATGTGTATTGGTATGCTATTACTTAATCCAAAAAACATTACAGCAGGATGATTGTTTCACTAATTCGTTTTCATCTACTGCAAAGTAGAATAGCACTACAGATAAATGAATTAATCAAATTTTTTGAGAAGGAGAAGGTTGAGAGGTTCACTCTTGGCCCTCTCAATCAATAGAATAAAAGGATATGAAATTATAGCCACCAAAAATAGAAAATGTTGCATAATGCACCATCGATAAATAATTGCGATGTAATCAATGATATATCTACCTCCGATTTTATCCCAGGCGCTTTCAAACAAACTCTTCAAATTCAATTCATATAATTTCCCAAATGAATCTGTATAAACACTTTTCAACTGCCTATACGATTTCTGATCCATAACTTTCAGCCAATGCATCAATTCGGTGTAAGAAGTCAAATCACTATGGATGTTGCTGTGTAGGGGCATAGATATACCATCAAGTTTTCCTTTATAGTTTCCATAGTGGATGAAGAGATTATTGAGTTGCCTTGAAATACTTCTAGCAAACATTTCTTTGTACTTCTCGAAGC
This sequence comes from Aphidecta obliterata, assembly GCA_963966015.1. Taxonomy (NCBI): domain Eukaryota; kingdom Metazoa; phylum Arthropoda; class Insecta; order Coleoptera; family Coccinellidae; genus Aphidecta; species Aphidecta obliterata. The sequence goes on from OZ014432.1 coordinate 5,061,549, forward strand.
GCCTTCTCTGTTCTTGGACAGCACTCATCTGTAGTAATGCTTTATCTATATCAGAATTCATCGCATCTTTTAAAGCATTTCCAGCTTCAATGGCACTTTTCATCCCTTCAGGACTTGTGAAATCAGACTCTTCTAATATTTTCTGATGTTTTTGGGAGAGATTGAGTCGAGTCTGCAAAGATTTTTTTTTTTGTGAGGAATAATAATTTGCTAGAACTAAAAAAAATTATAAAAGCACTGCCGTGAAGTCAGGAGCTTTTGAACGCTCGTACATCCACCTTGTAGGTAGATTCGCATTTTCCAGTTTTAGAAATCAATTGAAGAAATTTTCGCCAGAATTCAAAAAAATTATCAAACTTGGACGAAACTCCAGACTTCATGTCAGTGCTTCAGCTGACCAATTTTTTTTCGATAATTCGCTAGAATTTTCTACGGTATCTATGGTCTTGGTGATGGGATCTGGACAAAATTTCGCACGTAGTTTGAATACATTATTCTTCAGCTAGATGTGAAATTTCATTCCAATCCAATCAGTAGTTTCGAAATTATCAGGAAAAGAATATTTTGAACGGCCATATTCACGGTACCCCTAGTCTAATTTTGCTCATTGATGAACGTGACCGCGACATTCGCGATCCAAACCTACCCTGAAAATTTCAAGTTCCTAGGTCTTTTCCTTCGGAAGTTATAATTTTCTATGGTTCTGGTCATGGGATCTTGGGACAAAATGTTGCTTTAATATATCATTCTCGATTATTCTCGATTAATATACAGAATTTACCTCGATCGGATCCCTAGTTTCAAAATTATCGAGAAAACAAAATGTCAAACGACCGTATTTACGGAACCCCTAGTATAATTCTGATCATTGATAAACGCGAACGCGACATTGCAGATCCACACCTATCCTGAAAATTTCAAGTCCCTAGGCCTTTCCGTTCGAAAGTTATGATTTTCTATGGTTCTGGTCATGCGATCTGGACAAAATGTAGCTTAAACACCTCATTCTCCATTTGAGTGCTAAATTTCATCTCGATAAAATCTATTGTTCTCAAGTAATCAGGAGAACAAAACTTTGAACAGCCATATTTACGGAACCCCTGGTAGAATTTGGCCCATTAATTAACAAACTTACACGAGGCATTCGGGAACTGAACCCACACTGAAAATTTCAAGTCTCTAGGTTGTTCCGTTCGAGAGTTATCGTGCTTACGGCCGGACGGACAGCCTCGAATTTTCCGACGGATTCGTCATCAGTGAGTCGAACTCTATCGATTGAGACCATTTTCGGCTCAAAATTCGAAAAATACAGACATCGTGACGAAATGATATAGCTCTCGTGTGAGTAGTACGAGCGCTCAAAAACAGTAAAAATTCACTAAAAATACCCAAAAATTACAAAAATGCAACTCATTCTGGAATCGAAATGAGGTCAAAATTTTGAAGGAAACCTCAACATTGAATGAAACATTGTGTTTGAGACCTTTTGATGTATAATAATATGTTTTCTCGAAAACAAGGCCAACCGGTTTCGACTTTATTCTAAAGTCTTCTTAAGGGCTTTAAAATGGACAAGTATTTAACAGTTTCCAACACAAAAACAACTAATATGGCACAATAACAATATTAATAAGACAATTCACATGTATCTTGAATTAATTTGAATTTCAATTTAGGTGCTTCTACAAAAATTTAACTCACAGTTTTTGAGCGCTCGTACTACTTACACGAGGGCTATATCATTTCGTCACGATGTCTGTATTTTTCGAATTTTGAGCCGAAAATGGTCTCAATCGACTATGTTCGACTCACTGATGACGAATCCGTCAAAAAATTCGAGTCTGTCCGTCCGTCCGTCCGTCCGGCCGTCCGGCCGTCCGGCCGTCCGTCAGCACGATAACTCTCGAACGGATCAACCTAGAGACTTAAAATTTTCAGTGTAGGTTCAGATCCCAAATGCCGCGGTCAAGTTCGTTAATGGGCAGAATTCCACCAGGGGTTCCGTAAATATGGCCGTTCAAAATTTTGTTCTCCTGATTACTTCGGAACTACAGATTCGATCGAGATGAAACTTTGCACTCAAATGGAGAATGAGGTGTTTGAGCTACATGTGAAATTTTGTCCAGATCGCATGACCAGAACCATAGAAACCATAGAAAATTGTAACTTTTGAACGGAACCCCCTAGGGACTTGAAATTTTCAGGATAGGTGTGGATCTGGAATGTCGTGATTACGTTCATCTATGAGCAAAATTATACAAGGTGTTCCGTAAATATGGTAGTTTGAAATTTAGTTTTCTTGATAATTTCAAAACTACAGATTCGATCGTGACGAAATTTTGTATACTTATGGAGAATGATATATTCAAGCTACATTTCTCCGGATCACATGACTCGAACCATAGAAAATCATAACTTTCGAACGGAAAGGCCTAGGGACTTGAAATTTTCAGGATAGGTGTGGATCTCGATTGTCGTGATCACTTTCATCTATGAGCAAAATTATACTAGGGGTTCCGTAAATACGGTCGTTTGAAATGTTGGTTTCTCGATAATTTCGAAACTACGGATTCGATCGGGATGAAATTTTGTATTTTAATCGAGAATGATATATCAAAACAATATTTTGTCCAGATCTCATGACCAGAACCATAGAAACCATAGAAAATTGTAACTTTCGAACGGAAAGGCCTAGGAACTTGAAATTCTCAGGGTGGGTTTGGATCGCGAATATCGCGGCCATGTTCATCAATGAGCAAAATTAGACTAGGCGTTCAGTAAATATGGCCGTTCAAAATATTTTTTTGCTGATAGTTCCGAGAATACTGAGCGGATTGGGATAAAATTCTGCACCTTGCTGAGTAATAATGTATTCAAACTACGTGCAAAATTTTGCCCAGATCGCACCACCAAGACCATAGATACCGTAGAAAATTCTAGCGAATTATCGAAAAAAAATTGATCAGCTGAAGCACTGACATGAATTCTGGAGTTTCGCCCAAGTTTCAGAATTTTTTTGACAGCTGTCGAAAATTCCTTCAATTGATTTCTGAAACTGGAAAATGCGAATCTACCTACAAGGTGCATGTACGAGCGCTCAAAAGCTCCTGCCTTCACGGCAGTGCTTTTCGTAATTTTTTATATGGTTTTTTATATGGTTTTATCATCATATAGATGAAAATTTGGGAAACGGAAAATACTGATACTGACGCATTGGGAGACAAATCTTGACTCAATTTCACAAGTTAAAATACATGTGTTCACATCAAAAGAATGAAACCGAGAAGGGAAAAACAACCCAATCACTTCTCTTTCATTGAGAAGTGCTCACGTAGTACTTACAAGAGGGCTATCATTTCGTCATGATGTCTGTGTTTTTCGAATTTCGAGCCGAAAATGGTCTCAAACGACTATGTTCGACTCAATGATGACGAATCCGTCGGAAAATTCGAGTCTGTCCGTCCATCCGTATACACGATAACTCTCGAACGGAACGACCTAGAAACTTGAAATTTTCAGGATAGGTTCGAATCTAAAATGCCGCGGTTAAGTTCGTTATTGGTCGAAATTCTACCAGGGGTTCCGTAAATATGGCCGTTCGAAATTTTTTCCTCCTGATTACTTCGAAACTACTGATTCGATCGAAGTAAAATTTCGCACTCAGATGGAGAATGACGTGTTCAAGCTACATGCAAAATTTTGTCTAGATCGCATGACCTGAACCATAGAAAATTACAACTTTGTAATGGAAAGGCCTAGGGACTGGAAATTTTCAGGACAGGTGTTGATCTCGAATGTTGCGGTCACGTTCATCAATGAGCAAAATAAGACTAGAGGTTCCGTAAAGATGGTCGTTTGAAATTTAATTTTCTTGATAATTTCAAAACTATGGATTTGATCGTGACGAAATTTTGTATTTAAATGGAGAATGATATATTCGAGCTAGAATGAAATTTTACACATAGATGAAGAATGATGAATTCAAACGACGTGCGAAATTTTGTCCAGATCGCATTACCAAGACCAGAGATACCGTAGAAAATTCTAGCGAATTATCGAAAAAAAATTGGTCACCTAAAGCACTGACGTGAAGTTTGGAGTTTCGCCGTAGTTTTTTTGACAGCTGTCAAAAATTTCTTCAATTGGTTACTAAAACTGGAAAATGCGAATTTACCTACAAGGATGAACGGGCGCTCAAAAGCTACTGACTTCACGGCATTGCTTTTCATAATTTTTTCATTTTCATTAAATAATAATAGGCTGTTTTTACACAGGCTCTGAGCTTCTGAGGGGTCCCACAGAGAGCGGGATAAAAAACATATGGATTTGTGTTGGTATAAGAAGAACTGTTACAATTATAGTGCTTCTAATAACAATTATTGGTGTTGCTATGGAAGTATTAAATTATTACAGCTCGTTCATAATGAATGTAAAACAAAACACAATTGCAATTTTAACATGAAATGTATATCCTTTTCACATGAAAGTGTCCACATAACAAAGCATAATATGTATTTACTTTTATGTAAAAGTTGAATTCATTTCAATTTTAGGTTGTATTACAGCTAAATCTAGTGATATTTCTATGGTATTTGACGCTGAACCGTTATTTTCATTTCGACTGACAGGATCATTTAAAAGTTCTACTTCTCCATTGTAGAAAAAGTGGTTGCTATGTCAACGATGAATTACATTTCCTTACACTGTAGGGAAAAATGTAATTAACTATCAAAATTAATTTTGCAAGACAACCGTAACTAGGCAAACTTTCTATTGAACACTCAATTATAACGATCGTGAATATAAATCTAATCTCCAGATTTTAATTAATTTCAAAGGGTTTGAAAAAAAATAACATATTCCATTCGGAGGAGAAGTGACTTTTCATGGCTCGCTTTCAATTACCCGCCTCACTCCATTCGGCGTGTAAACAGAAGCTCGTCATGAAAAGTGACACTTTTCCTCCTTATGAAATAATATACTATTACTTTCGTTATGAAAGAGCACTAAGAAGAAGACTCAGTTCTCTCACCACAATTTTTTCCAATTCCTCTAGAAGTAACTGATTATTCCTATTAGCTATAGAAATCATTGAATTCTTCTTTTCCATTTTCTCCATAGTTTCTTTGACATGACAAAGAATTTCATCATATGAATCCAGAAGGAATTCTAATCGTTCAGCTTCTTCAATAGCTTCATTTAAATTCTTCATCATTTCTTCAACTTGCTTCTCTGAAGCAAGTACACATTCTACATTTTTCTCATCTAACATTGATAGTTCTTTCTTTAAGACTTCCATAAACGCTTCTGCATTTCCAATGCTGAATTTGCATTCTTGCATTAAGCTAAAAAAAAATTTTTTCATTGTTTTGATTTTTCATATCATTCATAATAATAACACAAGTTTTACTTCATCAGATCCTCCTGTTCTTTTTCTGTTATTGCCTGAAAATCATCATCATTCTCGTTTTCCATTTCCATTAAATCAGAATTTTCGAATTTATTCTCAGGTGTCATTGCATATTCTGCAATCCAAGCAACAGGCACATTTTTGAATGTAGGCATTTCTTTCAGGATATGTTTTTTAGCTTGCCTCCATAAATTGTATATAAAAGACTGTCTTTCCTTAGTATTTGAAGCTGTCCATCTATATACTTTATCAAAATACATGTCAAACTCCTGAGTTTCAGGTGAATCATTATGACCATCAATGGATTTCAGTTCAGCCAAAGCCCATGTTCTCTTACGTTTGAAACTATGCTTATCAGTTTGCTTCATCTGAACTATTGATATGTTAATCGGAGCGCTTGTACTGCTCACAATACAAAGAAAGGATGATTTCTTTTTTTTCAAGTATTTTCCAACATTGCAGCAAGTGATAAGTCTCTCCTCATTTGACTGAAATACTTCCTTTTGTAGGATTCTACTGATAGAACTCATAGCAACCTATCAAACAAAAATGAAGTAGGCTAGAATTATCAACAATATCAATCTGAAACGCCCAAGTATTCCTAGTTGGAAGTTGGAAGTAGCAGCAATTTGACATTTTAGTAGAAGAGGTTAGGATGTTTTGATGTTTATCTGTTTTCTGTCATGCATGTGATACATAGAATTATTCTATACTCAAAGACGTGATATGTCAATTCCTAAAGGCGAATTTACACGTGTAAAGTAGGAAAGTATAATAGCTAAAGGGAAAAATCACGCACCGTTAGATGGCGCTGAAAATCACAAGATGTCGGCCCGAATGGTGGTCAAAATTGGTAATTTCGCTCTTTCATAACAAGTAAATCAAATATTTTTTATAAAAGTGCGGAAATAATAATAATGCCTGTGAAAGTCGAGATAACTACTTCGGACTATTTGATTATGTGGGTGAACGTGAATGTGATAGCAAATGACCACTATATAATAGAAAATTATTGAACTTACGATAAAACAAATCATCTTTCAGGAAGTGCTTGCTGCAAAGTAACAACTTTGTTGAGATACGTTTCCCAATCTTCAAGATTGTCTGCCATTTTTTAACTGATTTGGGATTCAACGGGAATTTATGCAAAGAAATTTCAGAAGAACTATGTGATGAGCATTGAGGAACTGAGCACAATTTTCGTGATCTTCCACATTACCTCTTACAATCCGCTGTATTTTCAGCTCGTATACAGTTCATTTGAAACAATTGTCTATAAATTATCATCTATATAAATAATCACTTTCGATACATAAATGACTCAAAATCATACAAATATTTCACACTTTTCCCATATAAACACACACACATTGGAAAGATTTTGACAGCAGTCAAAAAATATTTCAAACTAAAGCTTAAATCCAGACTTCAAGTCAGTGCTTCAGGTGACCAATTTTTTTTCAATGATTCGCTAAAATTTTCTACGGTATCTATGGTCTTGGTGATGCGAACTGGACAAAATTTCCCACGTAGTTTGAATATATTATTCTTCATCTATGTGCAAAATTTCATTCCAATCCAATAAGTAGTTTCGAAATTATCAGGAAAAAAATAGTTTGAACAGCTATATTTACGGAACCCCTAGTCTAATTTTGCTCATTGATGAGCTGGACCCCGACACTCAAGATCCACACCTATCCTGAATATTTCAAGTCCCTAGGCCTTTCCATTACAAAGTTATAATTTTCTATGGTTTTGGTCATGCGAGCTGGACAAAATTCTGCATGTAGCTAGAGCACGTAATTCTCCATCTGAGTGCAAAACTTCACCTCGATCGAATCAGTAGTTTCGAAAACAACAGAAAAACAAAATTTCGAGCGGCCATATTTACGGAACCCCTAGGCGAATTTTGCCCAATAACGAACTTAACTGCGGAATTCGAGATTCGAACCCACCCTGAAAATTTCAAGTGTCTAGGACATTCTGTTCGAGTGTTATCGTGTATACTGACGGACGGCCGGACGGACGGACAGACTCGAATTTTTCGACGGATTCGTCATCAGTGAGTCGAACATAGTCGTTTGAGACCTTTTACTGCTCAAAATTCGAAAAATACATACAATGAAAGTTTGATATGATAAAAATTACGAAAAGCACTTCCGTGAAGGCAGGAGCTTTTGAGCGCTCGTACATGCAATTGAAGGAATTTTCGACAGCTGTCAAAAAAATTCTGGAACTTAGGCGAAACTCCAGACTTCATGTCAGTGCTTCAGCTGATAAATTTTTTTTTGATAATTCGCTAGAATTTTCTACGGTATCTATGGTCTTGGTGATGCGATCTGGACAAAATTTCACGTAGTTTGAATACATTATTCCTCAGCTAGGTGCAAAATTTCATTCCAATCAAATCGGTAGTTTCGAAATTATCAGGAACAGAATATTTTGAACGGCCATATTTACGGAACCCCTAGTCTAATTTTGCTCATTGATGAACGTGACCGTGAAATTCGCGATCCCAACCCACCCTGAAAATTTCAAGTCCCTAGGCCTTTCCGTTCGAAAGTTATGATTTTCTATGGTTTCTATGGTTCTGGTAATGCGATCTAGAGAAATGTAGCTTGAATATACCATTCTCCATTAGTATACAGAATTTCGATACGATCGAATCTGTAGTTTGAAAATCATCAAGAAAACTAAATTTCAAACGACCATATTTACGGAACCCCTTGTATAATTTTGCTCATAGATGAAAGTGATCACGACAATCGAGATCCACACCTATCCTGAAAATTTCAAGTCCCTAGGCGTTTCCGTTCAAAAGTTACAATTTTCTATGGTTTCTATGGTTCTGGTGATGCGAGCTGAACAAAATTTTGCATGTAGCTTGAACATCTCATTTTCCATTCGAGTGCAGAATTTCATTTCGATCGAATCTGTAGTTTCAAAGTAATCAGGAAAACAAAATTTCGAGCGGCCATATTTACGGAACCCCTCGGCGAATTTCGCCCAATAACGAACTTAACCGCGGCATTCGAGATTCGAACCTACCCTGAAATTTTCAAGTTTCTAGGACATTCCGTTCGAGAGTTATCGTGTATACGGACGGACGGACGGACAGACTCGAATTTTTCGACGGATTCGTCATCAGTGAGTCGAATATAGTCGATTGAGGCCATTTTCGGCTCAAAATTAGAAAAATACAGACATCGTGACGAAATGATATAGCCCTCGTATAAGTAGTACGAGCGCTCAAAAAGTAGTGAGGACCTCTTAAAATACTGCCCTTAAATTTAAATTAGCTTGTTTAGTTTACCAGGGGCGGACTAGGTTGTACATTTTAATGCTTACATTTTTAACTCCCTGTATGAGAAGGGGTAAAAAAAACAAATTTGGATACCTTGAACAGTGAGCTAAAGAAAAGATACTCTTGTTCATTATCGATAAAATGAACCGTTTTCGAAAAACAAAGTAATAAAAGAAGTAACTTTTTTATTTCTATTGAAAAGTGTGATACTAATGTTATTTACGGAACAAAAAAGTTTTAGTTTATGTTATTGAATCCGACAAAATTTGTTTCTTATCACGTCCCAATGACATGTATGTATTTTTGATGAGGTGCCTTTCTGGGCCAAAACTGCATTGTTAAGAATCCTTGTAATTTTTTCAGATTCATTAACGTAAACAAAAACTTTTTTGTTCCTTGAATAACTTTCGTCAGGATAGGTGTTGATCTGAAAATTCGCGTTCTCGTTCATCAATGAGCAGAATTATACTAGGGGTTCAGTAAATACGGTCGAAACTACTGATTCGATCGGGATAAAATTTTGTATTTTTATCGAGAATGATATATTAAAGCAACATTTCGTCCAGATCGCAGACCAGAACCATAGGAACTATAGAAAATTATAACTTCCTAAGGGAAAGGCCTAGGAACTTGAAATTTTCAGGATAGGTTTGGATCGCGAATGTCGCGGTAACGTTCATCAATGAGCAAAATTAGATAAGGGGTTCCGTGAATATGTCCGTTCAAAATATTTTTTTCCTGAAAATTTCGAAACTACTGATTGGATTGGAATGAAATTTTACACCTAGCTGGGGAATAATGTATTCAAACTACGTGCGAAATTTTGTCCAGATCGCATCACCAAGACCATAGATACCGTAAAAAATTCAAACGAATTACTGAAAAAAAAATTGCTCAGCTGAAGAACTGACATGAAGTCTGGAGTTTCGCCTAAGTTTGAGAATTTTTTTGATAGCTGTCGAAAATTCTTTCAATTGATTACTAAAACTGCAAAATGCGAATCTACCTACAAGGTGTATGTACGAGCGCTCAAAAGCTCCTGACTTCACGGCAGTGCTTTTCGTAATTTTTTGACAAGCTATAGAACTCATCAAGCTTTAGCTACTTTACACGTGTAAAGCTGATTTAAGTTCAAAAGTTTCAACCATTTCAGAAATCTATGAGTCATGGACACAAAGAGTGAGGTTAGTCATAGACTATTCTGCCTAGTACTAACCTCACTCTCTGTGTCTTTTCACACCCGTCGTGTATTACAAGCTGTTGGCTTTTTAGCATTTTTTTACTGATTCATTTGAAAAGAAAATATTTTTGGAGGCCAATATGCAAATTCCACCAGTTTTTATAGACGTTTCTCTGGAGGACCAGGTACAAGTGATGATAATTATCGTATTCACCCAATTAATTTCTCATTTCTATAGGCGTTAGAGCTGAGGTCGTACTTCAAGGGATTGGGTGCTGAAATATCCGAAGAGAAATCAGTAAAGGGTATTGAAGATGATCTTCATAAAATTATTGGAGTATGTGAAGCATGTTTCAAAGAAGGAAACGAAAACGAGGTGGAAATGATACTTAATGATATTGTCTCCATTATGGTTTTGGTGAGTGATCACATTGAAAGCTCATAAGGAACATAAATGGTGTTTTTTTTTTAATTTTGATACAGATCCCTCTAGATAGATGTGAAAGTATTATTATGGCTTTTTGTGAGAAATTGAGCAAGGCACCAGGCCAAAAATTGGGAATGAGTTGTTTAAGGGTGTAAGTTTGAAATTATTTTGCTTGTTTCTTGATTAATGTATATTTTTTGTAGTCTCTGGCTCCTATTTCAATCTTTAGACGAAAATTCTCCAATTCGTTATAATGTCTATTATCATATTCTCCTTATTGCTAAAGAGACTGACCAGGTCAAGTCTGTCTATCAGGACATTGCTCATCTAAAACAGCTATTCAATCAATGTCCCCCTTCTAATGAACAACTGCAAAAACTCTACAGACTTTTGCATGAGGTTCTCCTGAAAAGTAATGAAAGGTAATAATATATACATTAGGTATATGTAGTCAAACTTATATAAAGAGTTATTTAATGCTCTGCAACTTTTTACAGTGAACAAGCGGCTAAAGTGATGATTGAACTCTTAAAAACATACACCGATAAAAATGCTTCACATGCCAGAGAAGATGCCATTCGTTGCATCGTTTCTGCTTTGGCCGACCCAAAAACATTCCTTTTAGATCCTCTGCTGTCTCTTCAGCCTGTGAAGTTTCTTGAAGGGGAATTGATACATGATCTTCTAAACATATTTGTTAGCGAAAATTTAGCTGCATATCTCAAGTTTTACAATGAACACAAAGAATTTGTTACTTCCCAAGGATTGAATCATGATCACAATCTGCAGAAAATGCGTCTGCTGTCTTTCATGCAGCTGGCAGAAAGCACACCTGAATTAAGCTTTGAGCTCATCGAGAAAGAACTCCAACTTGAACCAGAAGAGGTGGAAGGATTCATTATTGAAGGTAGGCGAATTGATCTTGATCAATTTTATATTTTGTTTCCAATTAGCTGAAACATCTTAAAATATATTACTGAAACTGTTTTTCAGTGTTGAAAACAAAGCTTGTTAGAGCACGAATGAATCAAGCTACTCGCTCAGTATATGTTACAAGTACAATGCACAGAACTTTTGGAAGAGCCCAATGGCAACAGTTGAGGGATTTGCTTTATTCTTGGAAATCCAACCTCAGTTCTATTCAAGATGGCATGAAGCATGTTACACAAACACAACTGGAATTAATAAGTCAAACTCAATAAAGGACATTTTTGACATATTTTGTTGTTTTTATGGGAAAAATTCAATGCAGATAACTGGAACCCTTTATTTCAGTTTACTATATGGAATATTAAATTCAAAAGGTAAGTACTATGGATAAATTTACTCGGAAGCCGCAAAATGTCCAAAATAATTTTCTTGTTGAAATACAAGCTCTAACTATTCACAATAATATGCTTTTTCGAAAACCTATCGATTAAAGACCCAACAAACTGAATACATATTGATGGAACCAGTAAACAAACGCTGCAAATTTCTGAGGAAGAGTTATTTCCTTGATCCTATTTATATTTCACAAATTTTGTTAACTCATTTCTGAAAAATATCCTTTAAATCAATATCCAAAATTTGATAACCCCTAAAGCTATACAGGGTGTTTCATTGGTAAATGTACATACATAAATTATGAAGCTTTTGAGTGCTCGTTCATTCACCTTGAAGGTACATTCGCATTTTCCAGTTTTAGAAACAATTCGAAAAACTTTTGACAGCTGTCAAAAAAATGTTCAAGTTAAGGCAAAACTCCAGCCTTCACGTTAGTGCTTTAGGTGATTTTTTTTTTGATATTTCGCTAGAATTTTCTACGGTATCTATGGTCTTGGAAATGCGATCTGTACAAAATTTCCCACGTACTTTGAATACATTATTCTTCATCTTTTTGCAGAGTTTCATTCTAATCCAATAAGTAGTTGCGAAATTATCACGAAAAAAATATTTTGAACGGCTATATTTACGGAACCCCTGGTCTAATTTTGCTCATAGATGAACGTGACCGTGAAGTTCGAGATCCGAAACTACCCTAAAAATTTCAAGTCCCTAGGCCTCTCCGTTCGAAAGTTATAATTTTCTATGGTTCTAGTCATACGATTTGGACAAAATGTAGCTTGAATATATCATTCTTCATAGAAATACAAAATTTCGTCATGATCGAATCCGCAGTTTTGAAATTATCAAGAAAACTAAATTTCGAACGACCTTATTTACGGAAATCCTACTCTAATTTTGCTCATTTATGAACGTGACCGCGACATTTGGGATTTACACCTATCCTGAAAATTTCAAGTCCCTAGGCCTTTCCATTACAAAGTTATAATTTTCTATGGTTCTGGTGATGCGATCTGGACAAAAAAACATCTGAGTGGAAAATTTCACCTCGTTCGAATCTGTAGTTTCGAAGAAATCAGGAGAAAAAAATTTTGAACGGCCATATTTACGGAACCCCTCGGCGAATTTTGCCCGATAACGAACTTAACCGCGGCATTCGAGATTCGAACCTACCCTGAAAATTTCAAGTTTCTCGGACGTTCGATAGTTATCGTGTATACATACGGCCGGATGGACGAACAGACTCGAATTTTTCGACGGATTTGTCATCAGTGAGTCGAACATAGTCGATTGAAACCATTTTCGGCTGAAAATTCGAAAAATACAGACATCGTGACGAAAACTGAGATAGAGCTACCCTAGACGAGTCCAAAAAACCTATAGATGATAGGTCTAATCAACTTCATAGCCGAGATACAGGGTGATTCATGTATTGGCCAATATTTTCAATTGCTTATAACTTTTGAACCATCCAGTATAATCAATTGATAATCGGAACGTAAAACACACTTCCATGGGTGAATCGATTAATCTTCGAACTGATCAAAAAATCCAGGTCCAAGTCCAAATATTCTGATCTAATTCCAATATTCCTTCATACAGAGTGTTGAATCATAGCTTAAGAAAAGTACCATATTTTTCTGATACGGACCTGGATTTTTTGATCAGTTCACAAATGAATCGATTTACCCATGGAAGTGTGTTTTACATTCCAAATAACAATGGATCATACTGGATGGTTCAACAGTTATAAGCAAATTGAAAATATTGCCGAAAACATAAATCTCGGCTATGAAGTTGATTAGACCAATCATAAATAGGTTTTTTGGACTAGTCTAGGGTAGGTTAACGTATGTACATTTACCAATGAAACACCATTTATGGAATAGAATGATAGAAATTTTTTGACCGAGTGACATCATGTCAAATTTCATTGGTTCGATCATTCTGAAGCATTGAATTTTAGTAAATTAGATCCCTCCATTTTTTTGAGCCTTCAAAATGAATGGATCAAATTCTCGAGCATAATAGGATGCAGTAAAGCAACTGATTTTTCCACCAATTTGCTAAAGCTTTCGAGAAAATTGTACAATGTTATGAAGGTTCAATAACACAAGTCAGAATATGAAAAATCTTATAACACTTTCAATCTGGACACGCACTCAACGAACATTGAAATATTCATTTTTTGCTTTTTTCATCACAATTAAGAGAAGGAATATGGTGATATTTATGTATAATAATCAGGCGCTCAAAATTCTGATTGGTGAATTGAAAATAAAAATCGTTTATGAAATATCACGAATGTCGCGTAAAAATCTAAAAAAAAACAATAATTTTGAACTATCATCAAAGACGCCGCCCTTTGAAGCAAGCTTGAAGATGAAGTGTAAAAACTTGTGAGAGGGCATTTTAGGGAATCGACATGCCGACAGTCAGGGTCGGATTAGACTTATTTCCCCCCTTAGGCCAATAACAATTTGCCGCCCCTCTGAGTTGAGCGAATTGAGAAGAAACACATGCCGATTTTTTCAATCAAATGATTTTCGCAGGAGTTGAAAGACAATTTAGTGTCGTGGAAATGAAACAATCTTATTGTGTCAGAGTGTTTATTTGTTATTATTCTACATATCATTCAAAAAACTCTTAAAAACACTGCAATTAAACTTTTTTTCGTCAATATATTAACGACTTGTTTCTTGCTTTTTTTTCTGCAAACTTTTGCAAATCTATTTTGACACAACTCAGCTTCAATGCACAAAACAGCAAGATAATTCAAACACTCTCGAGATATGCTAGATCGTCACTATGAAAAAATTTCAAAGCTGAAAAAGACCTTTCTGCTGAGCAGGTAGTTGCCAAAACATTCTAACGGCAATATCGAGATAGGGAAAAACTTGCACTAAGCTTTTTTCACTTCTAATGAAGGTACTCATCGAGTAGAGGTTTTGGAGGCGGACGTTCTGACTGAACTATATACATAGGCTTTGAAGTGCAAACATTCATCGTGAAGCTTGTCGTCTAAATCGTCCGGATAACTAGAAATAAGATAACTGCTACTTCTAAATCTTCAGAATCAAGTTTTTTGCAATTTTAATAAAAAGGAGAACTTTGCAGCAAAATCCTTGTAATAATTTTCAAGTTCGTTCAATTCCCTTGTTAGTTTGTAGAATCTTTCTCCTAAAAATTTTCAATATTGATAACAAGAAATACCGAAACACGACTGACGACAACTCTGGCAAGTTTTCGATTCTTCTACAATTTCTAATATCTTATGTAACTGCGACGCGGCGGTCCCGCCGCCCGCGTCCACAAAGGCGGGATGGGCTTATTCCCATTTTATTGCGAGTAACATATTAACAATTTACGATAGAACACAAATTTTTGAGCCCTCGTCCTACTTACTTACACGAGGGCTAAATCATTTCGTCAAGGTGTCTGTATTTCTCGAATTTTGAGCCGAAAATGGTCTCAATCGAAAAGGTTCGACTCACTGATGACGATAGGTGTGGATTAGGGAATGCAATTTCGCGAGATTGGGGCTCAGACGAGATCTCGCGAGTTTATGAATAACAATACCGCGAGATTGGCAGTTTTGTATGTTTATTCTTGCAAATAATCACAATATTTGATGAATTAGGGAAAGAATAATTTTTACGAATCCATCATTTTTTTTCAATAAACTTTCAAGTAGTAAAATTTGACGTATCTAATCTAATAAGAAATGAAATAAACAACCAACCTTTTCTCGTAATATCAAAAAGTCTCTTTATAATGAAATAGTTCTTTTATAACAAAAACTATAATGAAACTCATTAACTAAGAGTTGTTGACTAGTAAACTGATATATTATTATCAAAAAATTTCGAAAAGCACTGCCGTGAAGGCAGGAGCTTTTGAGCGCTCGTACAGGCACCTTATAGGTAGATTCGCATTCTCCAGTTTTACAAACCAATTGAAAAGATTTTGACAGCTGTCAAAGAAAATTTCAAACCAACGCGAAAATCCAGACTTCACGTCAGTGCTTTGGGTCCATTTTTTCGATAATTCGCTAGAATTTTCTACGGTATCTATGGTCTTGGTAATGCAATCTGGACAAAATTATACACTATTCTTCATATATGTGCGAAATTTCATTTCAATCCAATAAGTATTTTCGAAATTATCAGAAAAAATATAGTTTGAACGGCAATATTTACGGAACCCCTAGTCTAATTTGGCTCATTGATAAAAAGGATCGCGAAATTCGCGATCCGAACCTATCCTGAAAATTTCGAGTCACTAGGCCTTTTTGTTCGAAAGTTATGATTTTCTATGGTTTCTATGATTCTGATCATACGATCTGGAAGAAATGTAGCTCGAATATATAATTCTCAATTTAAATTCAAAATTTCGTCGAGATCGAATCCATAATTTTGAAATGATCAAGAAAACTGAATTTCAAACGGCCATATTTACGGAACCCCTAGTCTTATTTTGCTCATTGATACACGTTAACGCTACATTAACGATCCACACCTATCCTGAAAATTTCAAGTCTCTAGGCCTTTCCATTACAAAGTTATAATTTTCTATGGTTTCTATGGTTCTGGTCATGCGAGCTGGACAAAATTCTGCATGTAGCTTGAGTACGTAATTATCCATCTGAGTGCAAAATTTCACCTCGATCGAATCAGTAGTTTCGGAGTAATCAGAAAAACAAAATTTCGAGCGGCCATATTTACGGAACCCCTTGACGAATTTTGCCCAATAACGAACTTAACCGCGGCATTCGAGATTCGAACCTACCCTGAAAATTTCAAGTTTCTAGGACATTCCGTTCGAGAGTTATCGTGTATACGGCCGGACGGACAGACTCGAATTTTTCGACGGATTCGTCATCAGTGAGTCGAACATAGTCGATTGAGACCATTTTCGGCTCAAAATTCGAAAAATACAGACATCGTGACGAAATGATATAGCCCTCGTGTAAGTAGTACGAGCGCTCAAAAAGAAAACTATACCTATCAAAAATTAGAGATTAATTAACACAATATTCCAATCAAACAAAAGGGTTCACTTCACATCACAAGCCATGATTACGAATTATTATCAGGTTCATCAATAAGCATAATATTCAGTTCCTGATTATTTTGAAACTACTGATTGGATAGGAATGAAATTCTGCACATAAATGAAGAATAATGTATTCAAATTACGTGTGAAATTTTGTCCAGATCGCATCACCAAGACCATAGATAATGCAAAGAATTCTAGCGAATTATCGAAAAAAAAAATGGTCACGTAAAGCACTGACGTGAAGTCTGGAATTTCGCCTAGAATTTTTTGACAGCTCTCAAAAATTTCTTCAATTGGTTTCTAAAACTGGAAAATGCGAATCTACCTACAAGGTGGATAAACGAGCGCTAAAAAGCTCCTGACTTTTAATAATTTTTTGTTATACTTTTTCCAGGCTTATTTCATTTATGTATAATGTAGTATTGTAATTCCTTATCTTATGTCATATTCCCAAGGCCAAGAAAAATTTAATTATGTCCTAGTGGGTGAACTGAGAGGCAACCGCCATCAATTTTGCAGCAGGGCAATTGTCTTGGCAGTATGGTATTAGAAATAACCTCAGAGTAAAAAGTGATCTGAGGAAATAACCAACTGAAATTAATCGAGAGTTACAGACCATCTTTAGAATTGACACCTACCTTGTTTTATACTAAGTACGAGTAATCCATGTCATCACTTGATAAAGGCAATATCTGGTAAAAATTCCTTTCATAGACGAATAAAATTACATTTATGAATAGAAATAAAAACCTTATAAAGATGTGATTTTTATTAATGAATAATTTTCAAGTTGAAAAGTGATACATTTTTTCTCATTAAATTTTTATTTTATTTACAATATGGATTTACATTAACTATCAATAATAATGATTGGCCATGACTAAAAATAAGTTTGTATAAAACTAAATTAACTAAAAAGTATTAATTTAATCAATTCTCACAGTAAAATAATGCTATTTGCCTACAAGTATGACAATAATCTAATAAAAAATACTTGACGAGTTCATTTCAGAAACATATCCTAAAAACGTTAAAGTTTTCTTTAAATAATCCAGCAATCAAATGAATTAAATATTCAATAAATAGTAGTTGCAAATACTACTGTCCTTTGCCTTTCAATAGTGGAAATATCCCATGAAAGGCTGCAAACCCTGTATTTTATGATTTTTTAACTATTTTTTCAGAAATTGAATGTTCCCAATGAAATACTATACCGAAAAGAATTTATTTTTAATGAATTATGGCCTCATTTTAGCACCACTAAAATTTTGATCAATAAGGAATTCATTGAAAATGTGATTATCTTTCAGATATTTCATGCAGTATTAAAAACTTAGAGCTCAAAGATTCATAGATTGTCAATACTAATTGAATTCTTTACTCAGCTAAATTTGTGCAACTTTTCGGAAAAGTACATACCATAACAGATATTTTAAAGAACTCTTGAGAATGCACTTTTTTCTTGTATTGGACAAACTTAACTTATTGCATTGTAATTTTTTCTAGATTTAGTTTCTATAGGGTCTTGGGTATAATAATCTTCATTCACAAGAAACCTCGGTACCAAAATACCCCAGACCGTTAATTAAAATTCTTGGGGGATATAAAATAACAAGTCCTATGATTGATGTTACTGAAATTATTTTTCATTTCATATAATCCCTTCAAAAGTTTCATTACTTACTGCGAAAAGCAAAAATTGATAATTACTTTTGATAAAACATTTTTTAAGAAAACCTTAGTCAGGTTTAAAGAGAACCTTGAGAACTGTTGAAGTTGTTTTGAAGCACCAATAAACTTGCATTAATGTAGTTTGTATGCTAGTGGGATTTGAGTCAATTCACAAGTGAAGAATGTGAATTAATATAGAATAATAATAGAATGTCTTTATTTTAAACTTAGATCATCTAGTAATTCCCTGGCTAAAGTGTTCTCAAGAAAAAACACGCACTCGAAATGTTCGTATCATATAACAAGTGACAACAGTTAACAATGCAAATATGTTGTCTTTTCGAATTACACTATCACATTACACAAAAGAGAATAATGCGAAAGCAATATATGCTTGACGCCTTTTTAAGTGATTATGAGTTGACTTCCATATTCCACTGAACTTATAATCCATTTCAATTTTCAAATGAATCTAATCGATATGTCAAGTCCAAGAAGGGGAAAATGGCGAATATTATTCATTTCAGTGAAATAACTCACAATTTAAGTTGAATTCAAGGTGTTTACTTTCACCGCCTTGAATTAATGTATTATAGAATTAAAATTTCATCAATTATTTGTAATATATGAACTCAAAAAGTTTCTTTTATTTGTCCCTAGATAAGTTTTCCAGATAAAAGTATTCCTAATACATTTTAAACTAACAGCTGTTTAAAGTGAAAACATGCAAAAAATATATTTCTACATGTAACAGCTCAATATCTGTCATGTTTTTGTGATCTAATACTTAGTTATAAAATGCAGAGAGGGAGAAATGTAAAAAATTTCAAGTTTATAATGACAAACAACTTATAGAGGTTTATATTAAAAAAAAGATCTTTATAACGTTTCTAATATATTTTGCAGGTTAATCAGGGTAAAACTTTCATTATTAACGATTTTTTTCTAATTTTGGATACAATATAATATGTTTTTTGTTGATGTCAAATTAGAAACAATGTTGTTAAAAACATAAATATATTGGAAAATAATTTCTCAATATCTGTACACCCAATAATTCATTCTCATACGATAACTATTTCAGTTCAATATTTGACTGGGAAAAAAAAGATTCCATTGAGAACATAAAATATATAAATGAGCTTGGAAGAATCATCATTTATTGAAATTCTAAGAATCCACGGATTGCACTAAAATATATAATTACACAAAATTGAATTTGACTAAATATATAAAGAGAAATTTCATCTAATGTATTAAATTTGTTTCAATAATGATGACTGACAAATTAGAAATTGTAAAATTTTTCAATTTGTTATTTCAACTCACCATTGCAGAAAAAATTTATCAACACCACCACACAATATCAAGACCACCGAAATGACCAATAAAGTTCTTTTCACAACATTAACCAAATGACTTATTTCCTTCCCTCTCAACATTTCAAATCACCTAAAATTGCGTCAAATGATCGATCCATGAATATATAGATTCAATTGAACAGTCCAAATATGAAGATGCTTATAAGACTGAACACCTGAGCTTGAAGGGTCCTCGTCCATGTCCCACAATATATTTATGAGGACGTTTACTCCTGCTGTGTTTGTCCTTCCTTATTTCTCTTACTAAGGTATAGAAGGCATCATCTACTCCCATTCGAGTTTTTGCTGACGTTTCCACAAAGGGAATACCATACTGCTTAGCAACCTAAAATGATAATATACACCAAATCAAATAATCTATTAACCAAGTAATCCTGCTCCCTCCAGTAAAATTTGTCATTTATTACTCACCTCTTTAGCTTGATTCATATCTACTGCCCATGAAGTTAAATCACATTTATTTCCAACCAATACCATAGGTACCTCTTCAGCATCTTTTACCCTTTTTATTTGTTCCCTATATGTTCCTATATCTTCAAAACTTTTGGCTGAATTAACAGCAAACACCAAGAGAAAACCTTCCCCAGTTCTCATGTACTGGTCACGCATAGCACTATATTCTTCCTGACCGGCTGTATCCAAAATATCTAAGAGGCATGTTTCACCATCTATAACAACTTGTTTTCGATATGAATCTTCTATTGTGGGGTCGTATTCGTCAACAAAGTGGTTTTGAATCAGCTGTATTGTCAGGGCTGATTTTCCAACACCACCAGCACCAACTACAACCAATTTGAACTCAGTCATCTTTTTAATTATTTTTCCAATAATATCAGAAATTATCAACACTTTTTATGATTATAAACAGTCTTAATCTTTCCTGTCCTATGGCTGCATAATCATAGGTCACTCCATCAAGTAACAAACTCTTGTTCCACCACCATATATTCGTTGGAATATTCTCAATTAAGAGTAATTAAGAATAAAGTTATATCACTAATACTCGACCAAAGTCATTAATTCAACAGATTAATATTCTCAACTACAACTACTTCAATCAGACAGAAATGGTGATTGGTATAATAGGAAATAGGAATAGCAATAGATATGAAGGAATCCAAGATCACGGTAAACAATTCATTGGTGCGTCATGGTGGTTGATTCACGGTTGCAGGAATAGTCAGAGAAGTATTCTTCTTTTTTTTTCATGGAAAGTGAAATAGGTATATTAAGTTATTTTGTCTTTTGTGACTTTGGACATTGAAGACTTTTCATTTTCAATTACAATTCCTTTGAGTGAATGTCCAAATTGTACTTGTTATCGATGAAGAGTATCTGTTTTTGGTTGGCGCAGCAATTTTGCAATAATTTCAGGACCGTACTTAATTATTTCAGAACCTATATGATAAATTATTTCCAAAATGAAAAATTCAGGATTTATGCTGAAAAGTATGTCTAAGGATTAATGCAAAGGACTTAGCCCAAATATATGGGGATTTATAGGTATCGACATAATTTGTTTAATTTTCAGTACTTATGTTACACCCAAGGCGGAAGAATACATGGTGTACCCATGCGAATAATTCCCCTTACCAATTGACGATTTATGTCGTCAGCTGAGTGCTGAGTGACAAATTCAAATTGTGCGTAAGGACACTGTTCGAGCTAGGGGTGGGTAAACTGTAAACTGATAAA
This sequence comes from Aphidecta obliterata, assembly GCA_963966015.1. NCBI lineage: Eukaryota > Metazoa > Arthropoda > Insecta > Coleoptera > Coccinellidae > Aphidecta > Aphidecta obliterata. Next base: position 5,083,002 of record OZ014432.1, read on the forward strand.
ACTTTTTTGGGAGCGGTCGCGAGCCCGCGACTATAACACTTTTACGTCATGCATAATAGGGGTCGTTTGTTGTCTAAAATGGATTTCTTCTACAATCTATATCCAAAGGCATTTGCGCTCATATTTGTCATAACGCAAACGTCAACTTTTTCGAGGAATGTCACTTTGTCGCTTGTGAGCGACTGAATAAAAAATTACGAAAAGCACTGCCGTGATTCAGAAGCTTTTGAGCGCTCGTACATCCACCTTGTAGGTAGATTCGCATTTTCCAGTTTTAGAAATCAATTGAAGGAATTTTCGACAGCTGTCAAAAAAATTCTGAAACTTAGGCGAAACTCCAGACTTAATGTCAGTGCTTCAGCTGACCAATTGTTTTTTTATATTTCGCTAGAATTTTCTACGGTTTCTATAGTCTTGGTGATGCGATCTGGATAAAATTTCCCACGTAGTTTGAATACATTATTCCTCAGCTAGGTGTAAAATTTCTTTCCAATCCAATCAGTAGTTTCGAAACTATCAGGAAAAAAATATTTTGAAGGGCCATATTTACGGAACCCCTAGTCTAATTTTGCTCATTGATGAACGTGACCGCGATATTCGCGATCCCAACCCACCCTGAAAAATTTCAAGTTCCTTGGCCTTTCCCTTCGGAAGTTATAATTTTCTATGGTTTCTATGGTCCTGGTCATGCTATCTGGACAAAAAGTTGCTTTAATATATCATTCTCGATTAAAATACAAAATTTTATCTCGATCGAATCCGTAGTTTCGAATATATCGAGAAAACCAAATTTCAAACGACCGTATTTACGGAATCCCTAGTATAATTCTGCTCATTGATGAACATGAACGCGACATTTCAGATCCACACCTATCCTGAAAATTTCAAGTCCCTAGGCCTTTCCGTTCGAAAGTTATGATTTTCTATGGTTTCTATGGTTCTGGTCATGTGATCTGGAGAAATGTAGCTTGAATATATCATTCTCCATTACTATACAAAATTTCGTCACGATCGAATCTATAGTTTTAAAATTATCGAGAAAACAAAATTTCAAACGACTATATTTACGCAACCCCTAGTATAATTCTGCTCATTGATCAACGTGATCTAATACTATATTTGTGAAAATTGTATCATGTGATATTTTACTTGTTTTCGTTTGTGATGTATCTCAATTTATTTCGGATATTTGAAACAAATTATATTATTTATGACATCCCCTGTACGTTTTGAGGGTAATAAATGAAACATTGAAACATTGATCACGACATTCTAGATCCACACCTATCCTGAAAATTTCAAGTCCCTAGGCGTTTCCGTTCAAAAGTTACAATTTTCTATGGTTTCTATGGTTCTGGTCATGTGATCTGGACAAAATTTCACATGTAGCTTGAACACCTTATTCTCCCATTGAGTGCAAAATTTCATCTGGATCAAATCTGTTGTTTTCAAGTAATCAGGGGAACAAAACTTTGAACGGCCTTATTTACGGAACCCCTGGTGGAATTTGACTCATTAACGAACTCAACCGATGCATTCGGGAACTGAACCCCCAAATTTCAAGTCTCTAGGTTGTTCCGTTCGAGAGTTATCGTGCTTACGGACGGCCTGACGGACAGACTCGAATTTTCCGACGGATTCATCATCAGTGAGTCATTTTCGGCTCAAAATTCGAAAAATACAGACATCGTGACGAAATGATATACCCCTCGTGTGAGTAGTACGAGCGCTCAAAAAAACTATAAAAAGCACTGCCGTGAAGTCGAAGCTTATGAGAGCTCGTTCATCCACCTTGTAGGTAAATTCGCATTTTCCAGATGTCCTCCGGTGATCCCGTCATGGATTTCCCGAAGCACCTCCTGTCTTCGAATCCTGGGTACCACTTTTTGGCGTCGGTCTTCACCAACATTCTCGGACTCCAACACACGCTTCAGTACCCCATTGCCCAGAGTGAAAGAATTCCATTGGGCCCAGTAGGATTTAACGGCTGGCGAGTAAGCTGCAATTTCCTGCCATGATGGTCTTCGGTTGCACTTATTCCAGCTGATGACTAGACCAAGTTCGGGATCTTCCTCTTGGTCTTTCTGGATATTGCTGTTATTCCAGTTGTCATCTACTGCCCTGGTTCTACAGAGTGTTAGTCTTTCTCTTCTGCTCATCGGCAATGGGAACAGTCATCTGGGCATGGTCTCCCCGATAAAGCATCTGCATTCTTATGGCTAGTTCCGGCTCGGTGTTCGATCTCAAAATCAAACTCTTGAAGTCTCTCTATCCATCGTGCTACTTGACCCTCGGGATTTTTGAACTGCAAGAGCCATTTGAGAGCTGCATGGTCAGTTCTTAACAAGAATCTTCTCCCATACACGTACTTGTAGAAGTGTTCCACTCCCTTAACGACGGCTAACAGCTTTCGCATGGTAACACAGTAATTACGTTCTGGTTTGCTGAGCATCCGGCTGAAATAACCAATGATCCTCTCCTGTCCCTCCTGTATCTGAGATAGAACCGCTCCAAGTCCTACGTTACTAGCGTCCGTGTCCAGAATGAATTTTCCATTGGGTATGGGATAGCTCAGAACAGGTGCATTGATCAAAGCTACTTTAAGCTTCCTGAACGAATCTTGGCATTCCTCAGATCACTGGAACTTTGTTTGACCTTTCGTGAGCTTGGTCAGTGGTTTAGCGATGTTGGCGAACCCCAGCACATATCTACGATAATATCGTCGCTAACAAAACGAACAGGCGTAACTCAAAAATATAAATTTTTTCAGTACGATGTTGGAAGGATTATTTCTGCCCAATGTGATCAACTATTACAGATTTATTTATTGAATTGCAATGAATCATATTGCAACTCAATAACTCAGTGAATAAATCTGTAATACTTGATCGCATTGGGCCGGAATAATGCTTCCAACATCTGAAAAAATTTCTATTTTTGAGTTACGCCTGTTCGTTTTGTTAGCGACGATATGTGCACAACCCAAGGAAACTTCGGAGCTGATGAACGTCTTCTGAGATGGGCCATTCCTTAACAGCTTTGATCTTCTGGCCATCCACTGCTACTTATTATCCAGAGACAACGTGACCAAGCTATCGTAATTTTTTTTGGAACAGATGGCATTTCTTAGGGCTAAGTTTCAATCCAGAGTTTCGTAGTTTCAGGAAGACCTCCTCCAGGTTTTTCACGTGGTCCTCGAATGATCTGCCGACCACAATTATATCGTCGAGATATACTAGGCATCTTTCGAATGTGGCCGGGGCGTTACAAACCCCGAACGGCATAACGTTGAACTGCCACAATCCTGAGCCGATGGAGAAAGCAGCCTTTTCCCGATCCTCCTCAGCTAGTTCTACCTGCCAATATCCACTCTTCAGATCAAGGGTCATGAATATCGTGGAACCAGCCAACGTGTCCAGAGTATCGTCTATTCTCGACAGAGAGTAACTGTCTTTGTTCGTGACATTGATAAGCTGACGGTAATCTACACAAAGATGTGTCGATCCGTCCTTCTTCTTCTTCACCAGTACGACAAGAGAAGACCAGGGACTTCAGGTGGTTCGATAACTCCTTCTTTCCCCATTTCACTGACTATTTTGTCAGCCTCCTCCTTCTTGGCATGAGGAAGTCTCCTAGCTGCCTGCCGAATCGGTTTGCCGTCCCCAGTACCAATCTTGTGCTAAACCACATCAGTGCGACCTCCTTTTCCTCGTCCGGTATCGAAAATGTCTTGGTATATCTAGACCAAAAGCTTCTCAGTTTGGGCTGTTGATCTGGTTCTAGGTCTTTGGAAGAGGGGGCAACTAATTTTTCCAATTACGTTGGTGAGTTATTGGCCTGGCTAATCGTACCTTCTACACTCCGGTTCACAGAGGAAACTGACGAGCAGTGCCCTAAAACTGTCCCTTTTTTCAAGGTCACTGGGAAATAATTTACATTCATGACCCTTACCGGCACCAATTCGTCAGCACGCAGCAAGGTCTTCCCTAGAGCAATCCCTCGTCCAATTTCCTCATCATGAAGTTTGGGCTCGAACATTACCACGTCTCCATTGCTTGCATTACTGTCCAGACGTGCCTCCACAATGTTTTCGGCCCTCTCAGGTACTCTTACATCTTCTGCCAATACGACACGGATCTTCTCCTCACTTCTCCCATGAAGCACCAGCTCCTCTCCGTTGACACGTAAGACGCCGTCCTTGAAATTCAACTCAAACCCTTTTGAGTTCATGATGTCCATTCCAATGATTGCATCATCTTCGATGTCCGCTGCTAGTGCCTGATGTTTCACTTTAGTGCTGCCTAGAATCAGTTCAACCAATATACAGTGGCTGGCTCCTCTGTTGCTGTGCGTAAAGTCCAATTCGTGCAGGTGTTCTGGCAAAGGAAGGTCCAAGAATTGTCCTAGTTACACCTGTATCCAGCAACATGGTGCAAGGCTCGTCATTGATGAGACCGTCTACGAAGACACCTATATTATGTCGCGGAAGGAGAGCGACATATGCGTTGTTGACTGGGGCTCGCTGGATAAAGGTCGAAGATTGCTACTCCTCATCGACCCTTTTTAGTTTTCCTGCGTTTTTGTCGATCCTTTGAACGTCGGGCATTTGCTACGCACATGTCCAATTTTCCCACAATTCCAGCATTTTATCTGTCTTTTCCCAAGTAACACTTCCTTGATTACTTCTCTTATGGTAGCTTCCAGGTCAGCAGGCTCCTATGAATCTTCCTCAATCATTCGAATTCTAATTTGACCTCTGCAGGACTGTTTTGCTGCCTCGAACTCCAATCCGCGTGCCAATGCGTCTCCAAGAAGTGCTGGTCGGGCAAGTGTCAATGCCTGTCTGGTTTCCTGGTCCCGGAGTGCATCCAAGAATGCTTGAACCGCCAATCGCTCCATTACCTTCTCCGGTGTGGCCGGATATGCGAGACGCATCAAACGTGCAATGTCACCTTCGAATTCTTGGAGAGACTCGCCTGATTTCTGGTAATGATTTTCCAACTGGGAGTGGTATACGTGTCCAGAATGGGCCTGACCAAACCGTAGTTCCAAATGCTTGATCAGCTGTTCATAGTCCTCATGTTCTTGAGCGTTGAGAGCCTGCAGAATATCTGTCGCTTCTCCTTGTAATGCCAGTGTAAGTACCACAGCTATTTCCTCTGCATTCCATTCCTTTGCTTTGGCCGCTGCTTCAAATTGAGGCAGGTAATTTGCACATGGAGTTTTTCCGTCGAACGGGGGCGGCTTCATGGAAAGCTTCTTATTTCCAGAATTGACCTTGAAATCCTGCATACCCTTCTTCAGGCCCATCATTGAATTCTCTTCGACCCTGTCCGTGGTTTGCGCAGCATTTACTCGTTTTCCAGCTCACTTATGGTTTTCTTTATTTGGTCCATTTCTTCTTCGAATCTATCTATGTCTGTGTTCATTTGCTCCCTAATGTTATCTATCTCTGTCTCTATTCATTCTTCCATACCACATAGTTCCTCATTTACTTGAAGCTTTTCCTCCAGGTTTCTAGAATTCTCTTCAAGAGTTTTCTGCAGATCTTCTTTCAAGGATTTGGTAGTCTCTTGAAACTTTTCCTCCAGATTTCTAGAATTTTCTTCCAGGATTTTCGTATTTTCTTGAAGCTTTTCCTCCAGGCTTTTCGCCTTTTCCTGAAGATTTTCCTCCAGGCATATAAATTTTTCCTCGAGTTTATTCATTATCGAGCTAAAATCAACTCATGTGGGACGAGTGCCTTCCTTGATTTGTTTTCATAATTTTGCTACACCTTTTCATGCGGTTCATAGAAGTCACCTGCCTTTTAAATTTGAACAAATGGATAGGGTTTATAGAGGGTACCACAGTTTATGGATATATATAGCAATAGAGCAAAAAAAATATTTTTTTTCACGCTTTGCTCAGGATTTAACAACTGATTAGTTAACATTTGCATTGATCAGCCTTCGAGAAACCGGGGGTTAAGGCCCATTTAGATGGAGAGAGTTTCTCGCACACAATAACCGCCATAAACGCCCTCGTGGAAGGCGATAAACGTGATTGTTTACATGGTGAGAGTTTTTCTGCATCCTATCGATATCGTACATTCGAGTCGAGAAACTCTCTCCATCTAAATGGGCCTTAAGACAAAGTGACTTTATACAAATCACTGTAAAGTGAATGAATTCCGCCTGACATCTGGAGTTGAAACGAAAATACAACAAGATTTTTACTGGGTAGGTTGTGATACCTATAGGCTCCTATAGCAAACCATATTATGTTCCATAGAATGTTGGGAAGATTCCTATGTTTGCTGGGTATTTTGTTTCGGCCGTTGGGTATTCATATAAATTATTATTAATATTCATCCAGGAACGCATCAAAGACCACATCATTCGTTCTCATATTTACCATTCAAGAGATTAGAATTCCCAGTTACCAGAATAGGGACCCCTTCCTCGTCCAATAAATTTTTCTATTGAATTGTCTAACTGCAATCTCTATCGATGGAGATAATTATTAGACAATCCAATTGAAGAATCTATTGATTGAGAATGGGGAACACCACCAGAGAAAGGCGCCACTCACTGAATCCCTATTATGGAAATTGGGAATTCAAATCTCTTTAATAGTAAATTTGACAATAGATGGCGTTGTATCTGTTTCGTAGTTTCGTTCGTAAATGAATAATAATAGTAGAGTCCTTTCGTACTGATGGAACTTATGTGATTTAAGTGAAAGCGATTTTGCAATCAGAACATATTCATTCACTTAATGTCCGAAAGAATGCGCTCACTTCTATGTATTGTAACGAACTTAAGCCGGACCTGTCGCCTTCTAGAAACGAATAGAACGACCGCGAATCTTCGAGAGAATACTGGAACTGGAGACATCGGGAAGCTTCCCGATTGTTACCTTCCAATATATCGCTTCTCCGGAAGAACAAAGACGTAAGTGCAAATCTGAAAAATTTTGAGTTATGAATTCTGATTACTGTTTGAAGTAAGAAAAAAAGTAGCACCATCTCAAATAGATGAAATTCACTTTGAAGAAAGTCCCTTCCATTATAATAAAGATGTTTCTTATCGCGTCAATTCAGCGTACCTACCGTGAGATCCATTCCTCAAAAATTCGTTTCCCGAAAAGTTGATTTGCATTTGCGTCTCTGTTCTTCCGGAGAAGCGATATAAGTCGACATCGGCCCTGAGACAATAAAGTATAGGACTTAATAGCGCGCGTGCAGATAAATGATTTGAGTGTTGGAAATAAATTAGTAGTGTAGTATTAGTGCACTGTAAATAAATCATTTTAAGGACAATATTCATTACATTGGTGTCAGAATTGAGATTGAAAGTCGCGGAGTTGAAACAGGAACTGGAAGAAAGGGTCCTGGAAACAACGGACAAAAGGGCAGTTCTTCAAGAAAGACTTGCAGAAGGACTTATACAAGAAAGTGAGGACCCCGAAACATTTTCATTTGAAGTGTCCGGAATTTATTTAAGTTAAAATCTGGAAGAAAAGTTACAAGAGACTACAAAATCTGCAAGAAACTCTGCAAGAAAATTTTCTAGAAAATTCTAGAAATCTGGAGGAGAAGCTCCAAGAAAATTTTTGAAACCTGTAGGAACAGCTACAGGAAAATGCGAAAAGCCTGGAAGATAAGCTATGAGGTGTTCTAGAAGAAAAAATAGAGACGGAGATGGATAATATTAGGGAGCAAATGAACACAGAGATGGATAACATAAGGGTGCAAATACTGCAAATGAACACAGACATAGATAGATTTGAGGAAGAAATGGACAGAATAAAGAGAACCATTAGTAAGATGGAAAAACGAGCTAATGTTGCGCAAACAACGGAAATGGTCAACGATAATTCAATGCTGGACCTGAAGAAGGGGATGCAGAATTTCAAGGTTGATTCTGGAATCAAGAAGCTTTCTATGAAGCCGCCCCAGCTCGACGGAAAAACTCCATGTGCAAATTACCTGCCTCAATTTGTAGCAGCGGCCAAAGCAAAGGATTGGAATGCAGAGGAAATAGCTGTGGTACTTACACTGGCATTACAAGGAGAAGCGACAGATATTCTGCAGGCTCTCAACGCTCAAGAACATGAGGACTATGAACAGCTGATCAAGCATTTGGAACTACGGTTTGGCCAAGCCCATTCTGAACACGTATACCACTCCCAGTTGGAAAATCATTACCAGAAATCAGGCGAGTCTCTCCAAGAATTCGAAGCTGACATTGCACGTTTGGTGAGTCTCGCATATCCGGCCACACCGGAGAAGGTAATGGAGCGATTGGCGGTTCAAGCATTCTTGGATGGACTTCGTGACCAAGAAACTAGACAAGCGTCGACACTAGCCCGACCATCACATCTCGTAGACGCACTGGCACGCGCTTTGGAGTTCGAGGCGGCAAAGCAGTCCTGTAGAGTCAAGGTATAATCCGAATGGATGAGGGAATTTCACAGGAGCCGGCTGAACTGGAAAGCAGCCAGAAAGGAAAATGCTCAAGGAAGTGTTACATGGGAGAAGACCGGTAAAATGCAGGAATTGTGGAAACATGGGACATGTGCGTAGCAAATGCCCAGATGATGGTCTCATCGCCAACGAGCAGTAGAGAAAGTAGCAACACTTTGTAGAACCAAGGCGGTAGATGACAACTGGAATGACAGCAATATCCAGAAAGACCAAGAGAAAGATCCAGAACTTGGTTTAGTTATCAACTGGAAGAAGTTAAATCAAAGACCATCATGGCAAGAAATTGCAGCTTACTCGCCAACCGTTAAATCCTACTGGGCCCAATGGAATTCTTTCACTCTGGACAATGAGGTACTGAAGCGTTTCTTGGGGTCCGAAAATGGTGGTGAAGACCGACGCCAAATAGTGGTACCTAGGATTCGAAGACAGGAAGTGCTTCTTGAAATCCATGACGGGGTCGCCGGAGGACATCTGGGGGTGAAGAAGACCTTGCAGAAAGTGAGGCAACGGTTCTACTGGGCTAGTTGTCGAGATGATGTTCAGGACTGGTGCAGAAAGTGCTCTGTATGTGCTGCTAGCAATGGACCTCGAATAAGACCTAAGGCCCCGATGCGTCAGTACAATGTAGACAGCCCATTCGAGAGAATCGCTATCGACATCGCTGGACCGTTTCCCGAATCTGACCATGGAAATAAAAACATCCTGGTGACAATGGAATAATTCAGTAAGTGGGCCGAAGCCTATGCCCTACCCAACCAGGAAGCTATCACCGTCGCCGACGTTTTGATGAAGGAGTGGATATGTCGATTCGGTATTCCATTGGAGCTGCACTCAGACCAAGGCAGGAACTTCGAATCCAAAGTATTTCAAGAAATGTGTCAATTGCTGAACATCAACAAGACAAGGACCACGGCGCTTTATCCGTAGTCCGATGGAATGGTGGAGCGGATGAACAGAACAATCAACCGCTACTTGTCCAAGGTTGTCTCTGACCCTCAAAGAGACTGGGACCAGTATCTTCATTTGTTCCTGATGGCCTATCGATCTGCAGTACATGAATCAACTGGCCAAGCCCCTGCTAGTATCGTAATGGGCCGAGAACTACGACTCCCATGTGACCTGCGGTTTGGGATACCACCGGGACAAGACACTGCCCGAGAGGACTATGTCAGCAACTTGAGACAGAGAATGAACGATATCCACGAACGAGTCTGGTTAAACATCCAGAGCGCCAGCGCTAGAATGAAGCAGACGTACGACCTCAAGGCCGAGGCTGGAGGGTTTCAGGATGTTGACCTGGTTTGATTGCAAACACCCCCAAACGTAGTCGTGGACTATCTCCGAAGTTGCAGAACTCTTGGGAAGGTCTGTTTAGATTCATGAAAAGGATAAACGACCTTATCTACCGAATTCAGAAACCACCACGAGGGAAACCAAGGGTCGTCCACTTCAATCGATTGACCCCTTACGCTGGAAATCAAGTTCGCACCCTCTAACCACCAGAGGATGAGATGACATATCAGAAGTTTATGTCCTCGTATTCAAACGGACAGAAAGTGCAACATGGTTTAACTAGAGAGAAGCCACGAGACCTTTTCAAGGTGCCTGCTAATTGCGCTCTAGCACACGTCGTGGCAGAAGATCTACGAATGTCCAGGGGCATTGCTGTTGTGTTCTCCAAGAAATTCGGTCAACTACAAACACTGCGAGAGCAGAATCCAGAAGTTGGAAGGGTGCTGCAGTTAAAAAAGGGGGAAAGAAACATCTTCTACCTAGTTACCAAGAAGTACTTTCATGGTAAACCGTCTTATGAGGATGTCTGGAAGAGTCTCACCAAGCCTAGAGATACTATTGTAGACCAGAATCTGGTGAAGCTAGCAATTCCGAAATTTTCATGTGGACTCGATAGGCTGGACTGGAGAATCATAAGGAGTTATGTTTGAGACAATATTCAAATCCAGCGGCGTCGGAATTTTGGTTTGCTATAACCATCTTCCACGACCAAACATGAAGACCGTGGAGTGTCATTTCCATCGAACTTTGCGATGCGGACATGGAGTGTCGTGCACTCCGAGGATGACATTTCGGGACGAAATGTCTTTAAGAAGAGGGCAATGTAACGAACTTAAGCCGGACCTGTCGCCTTCTAGAACCGAAAAGAACGACCGCGAATCTTCGAGAGAATACTGGAGACATCGGGAAGCTTCACGATTGTTCCCTTCCAATATATAAGTCGACATCGGCCCTAAGAGAATAGAGTATAGGACTTAATAGCGCGCATGCGGATAAATGATTTGATTGTTGGAAATAAATTAGTAGTGTAGTATTAGTGAACTCTAAATAAATTATTTTAAGAAGAACTTGGACAATATTTATTACATCAGATAAAATTCTATAAAGTCAAACTTCAAATTTTGACTTTACCTATGTAATCTAATTGAAATAAAAAATTTCGCGATCAGAATAATCACTCACAATCACTTTGAAGTTGTGTAAGGGGAACTGATTGAAAACGAAAGAGAGATCGCTTAAACTGATCTATGTAATTTAACTTACAATAAATCACTTCGCTCAGTACGAAAGAACATTACTATTAATTTATATGCAATAATCTATTGATCGAGAATGGGGACCACCACCAGAGGCGCCTCTCACTGAGTCCCTCTATTATAGGGATTGGGAATTCAAATCTCTCGAATGGTAAATTTGACAATAGATAGCTTTGTATCTGTTTTGTTCGCAGATTAATAATAATAATAATTTATATCAATATCCATATCCAAATATAATCCAATGAATTCAAGACCGCCTCTGTGTCTTGTAATCAACGGCCGAAACAGAAATCCCAGTAATTATAAAATGAAGTTGAAGCAGAAAGGAATTTCAACACCCCCCCGTGTCTCAGAATTGAAAATTGTTAGGACCTGCATGAAATTTGTTCTTATTTCCATTATTAGTTCTCGATCAGTTTTACATCTATTCTAGTGCCAATATTCTCTGAGTAAAATATACGGACAGACAGACGGACATGACGAAATTGTAGCAATAAAGTATTTATTCGTATACAATGTTTATATTTTTTCATTTTACTCATACGACGGACAATGTTAATTATAAAAGTGAATTGAAAGTATGGAAACTGATGGCTAACGAAGAGTTTTGGGAATAACCGGCTCAGTGTATTTAAAATATTCGTAATACATTCAAGATGTTTCCATATTTCAATGTTATGATTCATAACTTGTATTCTGATGCAAAATAGAATTTCAAACAAAACATTTGAAGAGCACTGACTCGAAATCAGAAGCGCGCTCGTTTCAGTTCATCGCCAAAACGTTAACATGTAACCTATTACTAATCAATGATCATTTGACATGAGGTTACCCTGTAGCGAGAGTATATAGATCATAAAACGAATAACAAATGCATTATTTTTATAAACTTCAAGAGATGGAATCACCGATTATCAAATATTCTTAACACCAGATCAACTCAATTTTATTTTCACGTTGAACGGCTTGAAGGCTGAATTTCTACATATCTCATTCAATTCCTTCCTCATACAAAAAAGTTCAGCAGAATATGGAGATTATTCCCTGAGAAAGCGAAGTTTAAAAAAACACTTTCGAATTTTCTTAAGTGATACGATCCTAACGAAATTCCAGATAAATATTCATACAGCTATCGGATCTTGGAACAGTGTTTTTCGAATTATGTATTGAGAAACAAGGATCAGATGACTGTATCGACTGAACCCTCCGGCAGATTTCACCCATCAAGAACTCATCTCTATATAGGTCTTTTATTCCGAAAGCAATCGTGTTGAGGACCGGACGGACGGACATGATTGAATTTGACCACGAATAAAGGAACTGATATACATACCTATTAGTTTTCCGTTTTGTTGGTTTGTAGCATCGCATAAGTTTATGTAGGCAAAAAAAGCTGTATTGGTAGTATTCTTGAAGATTCAGTAAAAAAAAATTTGAAAGCACTGCCGTGAAGGGTGGAGTCAGGAGCTTTTGAGCGCTCGTTCATCCACCTTGTAGGTTGATTCGCATTTTCCAGTTTTAGAAACCAATTGAAGAAATTTTTGACAGCTGTGAAAAAAATGACAGCAGCTCTTTGTCAATAATGCCGAATCAGCTGTTACAGAAATGTAAGGATTTTTTATTCAATAATTCGTTGGAATTTAAAATGGTTCTGGTTATGCGATCTGGAAAAAATGTACCTTGAATATATCATTCCCCATTAAAATACAAAATTTCGCCACGATCAAATCCTTTGTTTTGAAATTACTAAGAAAACTAAATTTCAAACGACCTTATTTACGAAACCCCAATACAAACCTAACCGCGGCATTCGAGATTCGAACCTACCCTGAAAATTTCAAGTTTCTAGGTCGTTCCGTTCGAGAGTTATCGTGTAAACGGACGGACGGACAGACAAGCTAAGGCGAAACTCCAGACTTCACTTCAGTGCTTTAGGTGACCAATTTTTTTCAGATAATTCGCTATTATTTTCTACGGTTTCTATGGTCTTGGTAATGCGATCTGAACAAAACGTGGCACGTAGTTTGAATACATTATTCTCCATTTATGTGCAAAATTTCATTCCAATGCAAGCAGCAGTTTCGGAATAATCAGGAAAAGAATATTTTGAATGGCCATATTCACGGAACCCCTGGTCTAATTTTGCTTATTGATGAACGTGAATGCGAAATTCGAGATCCATACCTTTCCTGAAAATTTCCAGTCTATAGCCCTTCGCGTTCTATAGTTATAATTTTCTATGGTTTCTATGGCTCTGGTCATGCAATCGGGACAAAATTCTGCATGCAGCTTGAACACGTCAAATTTTCATTTCGATCGAATCAGTAGTTTCGAAGTAATCAGGAGAACAAAATTTCGCACAGCCATTTTTACGGAACCCCTGGTGGAATTCTGCCCATTAACGAACTCAACTGCGGCATTCGGGAACTGAATCCACACTAAAAATTTCAAGTCTCTAGGTCGTTCCGTTCGAAAGTTATCGTGTATACAGCCGGCAGGACGGACAGAATTTTTCGACGGATTCGTCATCAGTGAGTCGAACCTTGTCGGTTAAAACCATTTTCGGCTCAAAATTCGAAAAATATAGACATCGTGACGAAATGGTATAGCCCTCCTCGTTTAAGTAGAACGTGCGCTCAAAAAGAAAACCGTTCAAGGGCCGACTGTATATGTCAATTTTTCAGCACGTTTTATGTGCCCCCTCTTGCAAAAATCCTGGATCCGCCCTTGTATGCCTGGTCAGTTGAATTGAGTTCTTTTGCTAATAAGGTTTTTACTTTTACTTGCATGGCGCTCCAAGCTTGATAACGAGATCAATCTGACCGCTCCGAAGATCGGTTGCTTTTAATAAGTTTCAATCACTGTAGTGAACCGAAGAAAATTTGAGAACAATTATAACAGGAAACGAAGTTTCAGTAATAATTATTAACATTTTAACCAGGGCGGTATATTAGAGCAGTAGAAATGATGTGAGTTAATTGTAAAGCAGCGGAAACGGTTAAGCTTTGTTTGAGCATGTAATTATTTTTCATTCATTCACTTGTCCCGATTATTGAGAGGGGGCGTTCGAACACGTTGTCCAACATGGAAATGGTACAATATGAGGTATAGCAACAGTTTAGCCTTCGGCGTGCCGCAAATGGGAATCATTGGTAATAGGACTTATTGACATCGAAGGACAGGTTACTTCCATGAAATGATAGTGTGTTGATGGTGATAATAGTGTAATTTCGAATTCGGAAAACGCTGCAACGTGCACACGATGTGGACACGATGCGATGGTCGATGGAGACGAATGACATTTCATTTTTCACTTACATTTTCCATATTGGTTTTTGATATAATATAAATATAATGTTGGCACCTAAATATAATATAATATGAATGGATGATAACTGATGACATTTGCATTTGCACGACGTCATTGAAAGTTTCTCGTGATATTCATTTCCTCTAAATCTAATCAATTAATTATTCAATAATAACCTGGATTTCAAATCGAGCAAATTGAAACAATTCCAGGGGTGGATTCATGCGGAAAGGAAGGGAGTTATTTTTTGTGGCATCAAGTTAGTATGTAAATTAGTTATGTAATGTTCTAGCAGGAGCCGACGGGAAGTTTCTTTGAGGCTGGAATACATAAACTGCCTGTTCATACAAAAGGAAATATGTAGCTCTTTAACAGAGGGGACAGAGGGATATTACTATCAGATTTTTGTATTTTCATTATCTCAATTGTGACGTCAATTTTTTGGCAGCAGGGACTGAACGACTTGCTCCTCCACAACATTCTATTTCGATATCAAAAAATGTCTTACAGAAACTGATCTTTTCCAAAAGTGGCGCACATTCATAGCGGGGAGCTTTGGGGCTTCCGCTCCCTTCAGGACCTATGAAAAGCTTATCTTTGAGGAATATAATCGGATGAGGAAGGTTGTCGGCGTTTACTCCCTGTTGAATATTTACTATAAGTTTTATTGTAATATTGAAAATATATTGGATATCTTAGGAACATTAGAGAAGAGAATATTCTATAGTTTCCCATTTATTTCTGTTCGTTGATTTATATTATTCGTTTCCTATCGTTTGTTCTTTCATAGATTTATTTATGAATAATTTTTGTTTTAGTTAATTTCGATCGTTATAACTATACAAATCGATTTCTTTTGTGTCCGTGGATTTGTTTTTCCAACTTCAATACAATTGGTTTTTATAGATTCCTATTTATTGTTTAATTTTAACCGTTCAAAAGTTGAGAAAAATGGAGTTTACCTGCTATATTTTTCAGGTCCCGCCATTGGTTCATCATTTCCAATAATAAAAACCCTGAAATTTCTATTCTCGTTTTGCGTAACGCAGAATCAAAAAATTGAATCGACAAATTGGTCCTTCGAGAGTCTGATCCATTGATTTGAGAGGTAAATTGAAAATCGCAGTATCAAATTGAAACAGAAGCATTGCTGAAAAACTTTAAAACATAGAATAATGAAATCCAGAATGTGTGGTTATGATGATCAGCCAATCGAATTTTGGTACTTCGAAGCTCTAATTTTTTCCGATAATAGGTAACATTTTTTCTTTTATTAGTTGTGATAATTCGTGAAATTTAGAGAGGAATCGAGGTTATATGGAAATAACAAACCTTTGTGTAAAATTTGCAGGGTTTTCCTCTTTCCCCGAATGTAGCAAAAATGTTTTGAGTTCAAAAAATTATCGTATTTCGAGGTTAGAGTTTCTTTTATTCATTCTGTAGAACGCAATTGCCAAACAATTAGAACATAAGAAAATGAGAAAAATTATCTTCTTTCATGAGATGTAACGAAAAAAATTATAAAAAGCACTTCCGTGAAGAGGTGAAACCAAGGGCGAATATAGATTTTTTTCGGTGGGCGGGGGGAGGGGTAATATCGATAGAGAAGCAATTAGTCAGGCACACAACATTTAATCACTTGAGATAAACTTCGAAATAAACGTTTTTTCACAACTCAATACAAAGCAACCAAATCTTAATTCACACAACCCATAGCAAGAACCCCTTGTAAAAGCACTAGCAACCAAAAGCTTCTGCAAATCCTTTTACTCATGTACATTATAACCATCGATTATATCTAGCAATAATTATTTAGATTTTTTGATGATGAGACCCTCAGCTCATAGCCTTTCGAAAAATTTCCACAATAAACACATATTTCTCGTTCTACTTACACGAGGGCTATATCATTTCGTCACGATGTCTGTATTTTTCGGATTTTGAGCTGAAAATGGTCTCAAAGGACTAAGTTCGACCCACTGATGACGAATCCGTCGAAAAATTCGAGTCTGTCCGTCCGTCCGTATACACGATAACTCTCGAACGGAATGTCCTAGAAACTTGAAATTTTTAGGGTAGGTTCGAATCTCAAATGCCGCGGTCAAGTTCGTTATTGGGCAAAATTCGCCCAAGGGTTCCGTAAATATGGCCGCTCGAAATTTTGTTTTTCTGATTACTTCGAAACTACTGATTCGATCGAGGTAAAATGTTGCACTCAGATGGATAATTACGTACTCAAGCTACATGCAGAATTTTGTCCAGCTCGCATGACCAGAACCATAGAAACCATAGAAAATTATAACTTTGTAATGAAAAGGCCTAGGGACTTGAAATTTTCAGGATAGGTGTGGATCGTGAATGTAGCGTTCACGTGTATCAATGAGCAAAATTAGACTAGGGGTTCCGTGAATATGGCCGTTTGAAATTCGGTTTTCTTGATAATTTCAAAATTATGGATTCGATCCTGACGAAATTTTGTATTTGAATTGAGAATGATATACTCGAGCTACATTTTTTTCAAATCGTATAATCAGAACCATAGAAACCATAGAAAATCATAACTTTCGAACGAAAAGGCCTAGGGACTTGAAATTTTCAGGATAGGTTCGGATCGCGAATTTCTCGATCACTTTCATCAATGAGCCAAATTAGACTAGGGGTTCCGTAAATATTGCCGTTCAAACTATATTTTTTCTGATAATTTCGAAAATACTTATTGGATTGAAATGAAATTTCGCCCATATATGAAGAATAATGTATAATTTTGTCCACATCGCATTACCAAGAACATAGATACCGTAGAAAATTCCAGCTAATTATCGAAAAAGAAAATGGTCACCAAAGAACTGACGTGAAGTCTTGATTTTCGCGTTGGTTTGAAATTTTCTTTGACAGCTGTCAAAATCTTTCCAATTGGTTTCTGAAACTGGAAAATGCGAATCTACCTACAAGGTGCATGTACGAGCGCTCAAAAGCTCCTGCCTTCACGGCAGTGCTTTTCGTAATTTTTAGTCTCACCTGCCGTGAAGTCAGTAGCTTTTGAGCGCTCGTTCATCCAGCTTGTAGGTAGATTCGCATTTTCCAGTTTTATAACCAATTGAAGAAATGTTTGACAGCTGTAAAACAAAATTTCAAACTAAGGCGAAATTCCAAACTTCACGTTAGTTCTTTAGGTGACCAATTTTTTTTTTTCTTCATTCGCTGGAATGTTCTACGGTATCTATGGTCTTGGTGATGTGATCTGTAACAAATTTCGCACGTAGTTTGAATACATAAATCTTCATCTATGCGCAAAATTTCATACCAACCTAATCAGTAGTTTCGAAATTATCAGAAAAAAAATATTTTGAATGGCTATATTTACGGAACCCCTGCTCTAATTCTGGTCATTGATGAACGTGACTGCGAAATTTGCGATCCAAACCTATCCCGAAAATTTCAAGTACATAGGCCTTTCCGTTCAAAAGTTATAATTTTCTATGGTTTCTATATGGTTCTTGTTAAACGATCTGGAAAAATGTAGCTTTGATTTAGGTATCATACTCCTTTGAAATACGAAATTTCGTAACGATCAAATCCGTTGTTTTTAAATTATCAAGAAAACTAAATTTCAAACGACAATATTCACGGAACCCCTAGTCTTATTTTGCTCATTGATAAACGTGACTGCGACATTCAGGATCCACACCTATCCTGAAAATTTCAATTCCCTAGGCCTTTCCGTTCGAAATTTATGACTTTCTATGGTTTTTATGGTTCTGGTCATGCGAAATGGACAAAATGTAGCTTGAATAGGTATATCATTCTCCATTAAAATACAATATTCCGTCACGATCGAATCCGTAGTCTTGAAATGATGAAGAAAACTAAATTTCAAACAACCATATTAACGGAACCCCTAGTCTAATTTTGCTCATTGACAAACGTGACTGGGATATTCGAGATCCACACCTATCCTGAAAATTTCAAGTCTTTTGGGCTTTCCTTTCGAAAGTTATAATTTTCTATGGTATCTATTGTTCTGGTCATACGACCTGAACAAAATTTTGCATGTACCTTGAACACGTCATTCTCTATTTGAGTGCAAAATCATCACGATCGAATCTGTAGTTTCTAAGTAATCTGGAGAAAAAAAAATGCGGAATTGGTGAAATGGTGGAATTCTGCCCATTGACGAACTTAACCACGGCATTTGGGAACTGAAACCTCACTGAAAATTTCGAGTCTCTAGGTTGTTCCGTCCGAGTTTTCTCGTGCTTCAGGCCGGACGGACAGACTTGATTTTTCCGACGAATTCGTCATCAGTGAGTCGAACCTGGTCGATTGCCTGGCTGTAGCCAGGGGGTCCGATAGGGTCCTGACCTCCCCCCCCTCTACCGTATATTTTTTCAGAAATACAGGGTTCTAATTTCATCGAAAATACTCTCAACTTTTTAATATTTTTCTAGAGCTCAAGTCAAGGGACGCCCCCCAAAAATTTTTTTCTGGCTACGGCCTTGGTCGATTGAGACCATCGTGACGAAATGATATAGCCCTCGTGTGAGTAGAACGAGCGCTCAAAAGGAGTGAATTTCTAAGAACACTTCGTAAAATCGTGTCGCAAATTAATTCCACCACCGCACTCAATAACTTCTTACATCATTAGGCCAAATTCACACTGCATGAGCAGCAGTTACAGTACACCAAAAGAAATTTAAAATTTCAAACTGTGTATTTTGTATTTCATTAGGCAGTTATAACGTTTGAACCGAGTACACTGCGCAATGCGGATCGCTCTAGAACTTTGTGCGCCAAAGCTGCGAAATTTTGAATTTTGACACACTATTTCGGATAGGTCGATGTAAACAATCAACGCGCTGCGAATAAAAATCTATTTAAATTTATTGACATCTGTGCAGTTTTCAGGTTTACGTGAAAATGATCATAAGTTTATGATGAAAATGAGATCGACTTTTATTATTTTGTGTTTTGTGCTAAGGACCATTAATGCCGACTTGGATCTTTTAGATTCAGATGTGGAAAATGAATGTACCAAACACTGTCCTGTCCAGGTAATTTTTTTATATTTGTCATAATTAAGTTATAGATTGCTTTGCCATACATATTTAAATATGTACTTTATTGTTCAGGATCGCCTTGAAAGTTCCAAAGTTCTACAGCATAATTTCAAAAAACATTTCTTGTATCTTTTATTTCATCAATTTTCCAAACTACATTTTCCATTTTACTCGTTCACTCCATTAAATGTTTGTTCTGGTCTGTTATTTGAATTCATTTTTGTTATTGCAAGTTGTAGTTCTAGGAAAGTTTCCGAACGAATCAATATTTATTTATTCTGCCAGAATGTGGCGCCATAAACTGGAAGCACTATTTGAATTTTTAAAAATTCGAAGTTTACGTAAGGTTTATCTTCGGATTTTAAATTTTAATTACTGTTTAATTGGATTACATATTGTTACTAAGCATGTGAATTAAATACATGCGTCTAATCGAAATGACTTTCGGTATTTAGATAATCAAGTTCATACATCAGCAAAATTATTATTCGCACTAAATTAGTGAATTATTTTAAAAGTTTGAAAAGTCTTATAATATCTTATGCGTGATCTATTATTTTCTCAATAACAAATATATGTCTGCCCTGACTTTTCTCTCGTTAATTCACATAAATTATATTTTTTTATCGCTGCACTGATAATACGGATGGAAAGATTTTAGTTTAGTGGTGAATTTCGAAAAAAGCTCATTTATATTTTTTCAGAGGACAAAAAAAAACTGAATTGCTGTTGTACCATTTGACTCATTTCGAAGAAATTTCTTCTTTGTCAGAGTGTTGATTATTCTTGAAAAAATCTCACTCAAATGAGTCGAATGGTTTAACAGAAATTCACCTGAAAATTTTCGTAGAATTGAATGGAAATGAAATACAGAAACTGCATAAACTAATGTACAAAAAATAAGTTCAAACATCTACTTGGGTTGTTATATTCGAAAAAAATATTTCTGTCCCCCGTTTGCTTCAAAGCTGTTTCGGTTCGATAAATTATATTTGATTCATCAAAATTAAACATTATACCAATACATTTCATGATCCTATGCTGGATGGATTTTTCGAAATGAATTCTTTCAAATTTTATCCTTCCAGCGATTTCAAACGTTTATTATTGGAAATATCAGACCAAAATGAAACCTGTACATAAATATGAATAGATTTTTCCTTGGAAAAAATTATATCAACAAAAAACTGACGTGCAGTCCGGAATTTTTGGGCGCTTGATAAATTAATTGCCAGAACGATCACCCATACAGGTACCCGCACAACGCTGCTTGGTTCAAGTCTTATCAAACTCACCCACGGTTTTTGAAAGACGTATCAAGAGTACCAAGACGCAACTGACACAAATATTCAACTTGACAGCGATGTCGAATCAATTTGGGTTCCTGAAAAGTTGTTTTAGTGAAATACACAATTTTCTTTTCACGTGTTGATGAAAAATTTCATATATGTATTTTTGATTTTATTTCATTGTTTTTCTTCAGAAGGGGACAATCTTTACTTACTAGGATAAATAGGGTCGGAATCAATGAACAGCTGAGTCTGGAATAAATATGTTCATCGGCGGATGTAATGTCATTTTCGAAGGGATACTCAAGATACCTCAGACTGTTTACATATTTTACAAAATATTTCTAATGAACCTCATAGACTTATCGGTGTGGTGTGTGTGACATTTGACCAATGACCGTTGATTCCCAAATTGTTTTTAATAACATCTCGCTTAGTGTAATAATTTATCTTGCTTTTGAATTGAATTGATATTGTTGAGCATGATAGCCCGATTTGCGTATATGATGAGGTATTTTCTCTCTTCTACGTTGGGATGTCTGTATATTATCAATTTTGGAATTTTTCACCACTCGTGTTCATGAGTCAACCTTTTAGTTCCTTCCCTTCCCTTTATTGTGTATCATCCGAATATGCTGAATTGAATCGATCATTATAGATCTCAGTGTTCGAAACAATTTATTTCATTATTTGCTAAGCGTGTTTCATTCTGGAGTTTATTATTTTGATACGAACCGATTCTTCTCAAATTATAAGCAACCTTTCAAAAGCCAAAAGATGAAAAAGGTATCCATCAATGATGAAATAACAAAAATCACAATTTGCACAATTGACAACTGCATCACTGAAGGGTAGGTATATCAACAAGAGCGCAACAATTAAATGATACAACCTTCTCATATACTAGTGCAACTATTTAAATTTCTGTTAGTAGTATTTCTACTTACTTACGTCTTTAACACTAATTTTTTTATTCTACGTCTAAGTTAGGCTCCACATTTTTATTCTTATTTTATTCTCGGGACATTTCAAGCTCTGCCCTTTTCCACTGCAAGATATTTGTTTTCTTGTGGATAATGTTTATTTAAGAGGCCACTCTTAGAAAGGGAATGAATTTAATTGAAAGAAAATCCCATAAACATATATCTGAAAAAAATTATAAAAGCACTGCCGTGAAGTCAGGAGCTTTTGAGCGCTCGTACATCCACCTTGTAGGTAGATTCGCATTTTCCAGTTGTAGAAATCAATTGAAGGAAAATTCGACAGCTGTCAGAAAAATTCCCAAACTCAGGCGAAACTCCAGACTTCATTTCAGTGCTTCAGCTGACCAATTTTTTTTCGATAATTCGCTAGAATTTTTTACGGTATCTATGGTCTTGGTGATGCGATCTGGACAAAATTTCGCACGTAGTTTGAATACATACCTACTTCAGCTAGGTGTAAAATTCCATTCCAATCCAATCAGTAGTTTCGAAATTATCAGGAAAAAAAAATTTTGAACGGCCATATTTACGGAACCCTTAGTCTAATTTTGCTCATTGATGAACGTGACCGTGATATTCGCAATCCAAACCTACCCTGAAAATTTCAAGTTTCTATGCCTTTCCCTTCGGAAGTTATAGTTTTCTATGGTTTATATGGTTCTGGTCATGCGATCTGGACAAAATGTTGCTTTAATATATCATTCTCGATTAAAACACAAAATTTTATCTCGATCGAATCCGTCGTTTCGAAATTATCGGGAAAACAAAATTTCAAACGACCATATTTACGGACCCCTAGTATAATTGTGCTCATCGATAAACGTGAAAGCAACATTTCAGATCCACACCCATCCTTTAAATTTCGAGTCCCTAGGCCTTTCCGTTCGAAAGTTATGATTTTCTATGGTTCTGGTCATGCGATCTGGAGAAATGTGGCTTGAATATATCATTCTCCATTAGTATACAAAATTTCGTCACAATCGAATCTGTAGTTTTGAAATTATCAAGAAAACTAAATTTCAAACTACCATATTTACGGAACCCCTAGTACAATTTTGCTCATAAATAAACGTAATCACGATATTCGAGATCCTCACCTATCCTGAAAATTTCAAGTCTTTAGGCGTTTCCGTTCAAAAGTTACAATTTTCTATGGTTTCTATAGTTCTGGTCATGCGATCTGGACAAAATTTCACATGTACTTTGAACACCTCATTTTTCATTTGGGTGGAAAATTTCATCTCGTTCAAATCTGTAGTTTCCAAGTTATCAGGAGAACAAAACCTTGAACGGCCATATTTACGGAACCCCTGGTGGAATTTGGCTCATTAACGAACTCAACCGAGGCATTTGGGAACTGAACCCACACTGAAAATTTCAAGTCTCTAGGTTGTTCCGTTCGAGAGCCCTCGTGTAAGTAGTACGAGCGCTCAAAAAAAAGGTTATTGTTTGTTTAGGCTTATAATTGAAAATAATAAATAATAGACCAGAAGAATTATGCTGCATTTGTAAATTTTAATATTTCCATGCACATATATTCATACAACATACAAAACAGGAGAATACATCAATATTTACAACAGTTTATGATGAATGAAGAAAATTTCACGGAAAAATGCATATGGATCTTATAGATTTCCATCAACGTTGATTTTTTCACCTTTGCTACTAAATCATGTGCTTAGATTTGGACAATATTTTCCCTTCCCAAAAAATTTTGATTGAAACTGATTTGTTTATGTTATTCATCAGTTTAAATTTTTTATTTTTTCCGTCTATTCCCAACATCAACTGCCGTTTTTTTCATCAGCAAAATTATTGGTACTCCAATACATAGTTTTTTTTAATTTCAACAGTAGGTTTTTACAGGATTTATATCTAGAGTTATAATTTAAGGTGAACCTTTTGTTTTAAAGAGATATTTCTCCAAACAGATATCCATTACATATTGAGAATTTCAGTAGATCCTTGTCAATCAAGACTATTTCTTTGCCATAAATTCAAAACCTCATTAAATGCGCATATTCGATATTGTGAATTTCTATCAGTCGCGTGAACGTCTTGAAATAATTTAAAACCCATTACCAGATAAATTTTCATGAATTTTCTATTGTGTTCGCTTCTATGAACCATTAAAATAGTCTTCGCGCTCATTTTCTCGCGTCATCAGTGGTATTCCAGACCATTGCGATAGCACGAGTTTAAAATTGGCAACAATTTAATCGATTTTTATTAGAGCAATTTAATGAAATGGCACCAAGAAATGATTCGCTCAAGGATTCTAGGATATTGCACTTGAGAAAATAATAAACAGTTACCACATTTAGTATGCTGTGTGATACGAAAGACAGAGATTAATTAAAACAATGCAATGCCCTCGTCCAGATCCGGCATACTATATTATCCAGAGTAAACTAGAAGGAAACATCTCGGAAATTATATGATCTTAAAGGGGGTATCGATAGTTGTAGGAAAATATGGATGATCTCCTCTTCATCATTAAATTAATACCTGGAATCGCCGAATTATATCAGAAATACTCAATTTTCTTTCCACATAGAAAAGCTTGAAAGCTGAATTTCTACATAACTCATTTCATCCATGATTTATTATATACACACAAAATTTCAGCAGTCGGTATATGGCGGATAGTTTCTTAGGTTTTAGAGAATAATTTTTTCAAGAACTTCGAGTTACCTGTGCTATTTTTATTCCAATTTTTTTATTTGTTTGTTTATATCCCGACTCCCCTAGGTCTCTGCGAGCCCCCCTCATAAGCTGAAAGCGCGGTTAAGTTCGTTATTGGACAAAATTCGACCAGGGGTTCCGTAAATATGGCCGTTCGAAATTTTCTTCTCCTGATTACTTCGAAACTACTGATTCGATCGAGATGAAATTCTGAACTCAGATGGAGAATGACGTGTTCAAGCTACACGCAATTGATAATTGATAATTTCGAAACTACGGATTCGATGGTGACGAAATTTTTTATTTCAACGGAGAATGATATATTAAAGCTAGATTCGTCCAGATCTCATGTCCAGAACCATAGAAACCCAAGAAAATTATAATATTCGAACGGAAAGACCTAGAGACTTGAAATTTTCAGGAAAATCTTGAATGTCACGGTCACGTTCATCAATGAGCCAAATTAGACTAGGGGTTCCGTAAATATGGCCGTTCAAACTATTTTTTTCCCGATAATTTCGAAACTACTGATTGGATTGGAATGAAATTTCGCAAATAGATGAAAAATAATGTATTCGAACTACTTGTGAAATTTTGTCTAGATCATCAAGACCATGTTCATTGTTGAATATCTTCTTTATTAAATGGATGTTTTCCTCTACGATTTCGTGCCAACCATCAAGACCATAGATACCGTAGAAAATTATCTAAAAAAAGTATTGGTCAAATTTGTTTTTTTTTTGGAGAGGAGAAAATCCTGTTTACGGACTTTCACCATAGCTGTTTGGCGGTGTGTGCAGACTCTACCCTCGAATTCACGGGGGTCGTACTCACTAAAAACTCCTCTGTTCCCACTCCTTATACAAGAAGTGAGCACGGTTTAATTTCCTGCAACCGAATTCAGCTCTTATGGGCGCAGGTTGCCCTAAAGCAGTAACGTGAAGTTTGGAGTTTCGCCTTAGTTTGAAAATTTATTGACAGCTGTCAAAAATTTCTTGAATTGGTTTCTAAAACTGGAAAATGCGAATATACCTACAAGGTGGATGAACGAGCGCTCAAAAGCTCCTGACTTCACGGCAGTGCTTTTGATAATTTTTTACATTTATCTTTGAATTTGATAAATAAGTATATTCACCATCAATATTCCTAGTAAAATAAATTTATTGACAGATAAGTGAGAATTATCAACATGCATTGTGATTTTATTTGAAATATTTATGATAGTATAGTAATATCCATTTCAAAACTGCGGTCCTGTTGAGCTAAATTTCTTCCATGATGAGGGCTTCTGATTGGTTAAATGAGTCAAGTGGACGGTGTTAGTCCCATGCAGGGAATGCACTTGAAATTTTCAGCTGCAAAGATTATAATGACATAGAACGTAATCTTGGCATATCTTCATTGCTCCTACTGCTCTCACATTCCATATCACTTGAAGCTTATCTGGGCGATGAAGAACAAACCGCACATGATGCTTCTGTAAAGGGGGTCCAACTATCACGACTAGAAGAAAATAGGAAATTGACTTTTTGCATTCTACTTTTATTCGAATTATTTACACACAATAATAATTGTTCTCATTGAAACAGCGATTATATTATTAATGTATATGTATTAAATTGTGGTTGAAGCCCGAAATTTTTGTGTGCCTTTGTCCGCGCTAATTTCTATAAACAAGCCCGTTATCATTTTGTAATTTTCGATCGCGTTAAAGAGTGAAATCCGCCGGAGAGTTCCGTAGATATAGCCATCTGATTTTTTTTCTTGAGAATTCTGATCTGATCGAATTGAAACTTTGTTTTCAGTAAACGACACGAAGGTTCATATGGAATTTCCTGAGGATCGTATCACTAGAAGATTAAAAAAGAAACATTTTTCAAACTTCGGTATCCACGAAACTATTCGCCATATCCTGCTTATAATCGATTAAATGAAACTCGATTTTGTGAAAAAAAATTATAAAAAGCACTGCCGTGAAGTCAGGAGCTTTTGAGCGCTCGTACATGCACCTTGTAGGTAGATTTGCATTTTCCAGTTTTAGAAATCAATTGAAGGAATTTTCGACAGCTGTCACAAAAATTCTGAAACTTAGGCGAAACTCCAGACTTCATGTCAGTGCCTTAGGTGACCAATTTTTTTTCGATAATTCGCTAGAATTTTCTACATTATCTATGGTCTTGGTGGTGCGATCTGGACAAAATTTGGCACGTAGGTTGAATACATTATTCCTAAGCTAGGTGCAAAATTTCATCCCAATCCAATCAGTAGTTTCGAAATTATCAGGAAAAAAATATTTTGAACAGCCATATTTATGGAACCCCTAGTCAAATTTTGCTCATTGATGAACGTGGCCGCGATATTCGCGATCCAAACCCATCCTGAAAATTTCAAGTTCCTAGGCCTTTCCGTTCAAAAGTTACAATTTTCTATGGTTTTTATGGTTCTGGTTATGCGATCTGGACAAAATATTGTTTTAATATATCATTCTCAATTAAAATACAAAATTTCATCTCGATCGAATCCGTAGTTTCGAAATTATCGAGAAACCAAAATTTCAAACGACCGTATTTACGGAACCCCTAGTATAATTCTGCTCATTGATAAACGTGAACTCGACATTTTAGATCCACGCCTATCCTGAAAATTTCAAGTCCCTAGGCCTTTCCGTTCGAAAGTTATGTTTTTCTATGGTTTCATGGTTCTGATCATACGATCTGGAAAAAATGTAGCATTTTTTGGCAACTTGGCACAATTCTTGATAACACAATAGGTCAGCGCTTCGAAAATAAAATACACATAATTTTGGCAATTGTTTCATCGAAATTGAGTTAGAATAGAAGAGAAAAACTGAAGGTGTACAAAAAATGCATGCTCACATACTTACACCTTATCCCTACTCATACCTAATTACATGGTTCTGATCGATTGTGCTGAAATGGTTGTTCTAGCTAGGTATTGCATTTTTTTTCAGATCTTTGAATTTTTGAAATGGCTGTCTCATTATTGATACTAATGCAGCAGTAATGAATTATAGATAATGAACTTCAATATGATAATATTACAATAAAACCAAAATGTGACCTTGAAAAATAATACATGATACCTACATGACATTTTGTTGAAGATTTGAGAGATTGCATGAAAATAATTATAAACGCTTCGATGATGAATGTCTGAAATGTTCCATAGGAGTGTATATCACATGTTAAAGTTCATCATTTTCAACATTATATGCGTTGTCGCCTTTTGTGTTTATTGAATTTTATTTCAAACTATATGCTGTAAATCATTAGAAGGTCGTATAGTTCATCGAACCATACATCATTGGAGTTATTGTCCGAAAATGATTTTAGATTATTTTTATTGCACCAATTAGATTACAATTGAAAATATATTCAAAAAAATTGGTATATGTTCTGTTTTTAGAAAATTTAAAATATTTTAATTTTTTGGTTGTTCAGTAGATGTAGAAACGAAGGCCTTATTCACCATTATTACATATTGTAAGCTATCGAGAAAGTCGAAGATGTTCAGTTTTAACATAATTTTTCCACAAAATCGAAAACCAAACGTCATATAATTTCAATGTGACTATATAAAGAAATTTCCTCCAGATACTTAAAATTCAGATTATACAGAAGAGTAAGTAGCAAGTCCATTTCTGAAGTAGGAAAGATTACTACGTGCTGTAGAAAGGTTTAAACTAAACCGACGTACGATATATTGGAGAACATTTAGTTGCAAGTTTCTTTCATTTTTAAGTATTGCAGATTTATGAAACAACCAGAATAGAATTAAAACCAAATAAATGGAACTTTCAGTATGATTATCGATCACATAAAAACAAATATCTGTAGATAACCATAATAACTATAACAAATATATTATTACAGATATATCAATCACAGTTTAAAACCATGAAATGTCATTATGAACTCTGAGGTTAATCCTGATATGCTTGCGATAACCACTTCGAGTAGGTAATTAATTTTCACTTAACTTCTGAACTTAGGTGCTCATTTCATGAAGAATATTTGTTTGATATGTATTTCACTGAACTCATTGCAGTATGATCTAAATTTCCACAAAGTTTATTTCACTTGGTTGTTCTTCGAGAAAAAAATTCTATACGAGTATTCAGAGGTGAAAAATTGAGCGATTAAATTTTGAAAAAACCTTGCGGGAAAGTAACATAGAATCATCAAAGTCAAATTGCATTTGGTTTTTCTATCGAAAATACTTCATTTGATTGCTAATAGTTATGAAGATCTGAATATCAGTTATGGAATAAGCAGAGTCAAAAATCAATGAAACCTATGTCTATAATTGTCGAGAAATTGTTGTAAAAAAAAATTTCTCTCTTCTCTCTTCTAGTTTTTGTTTTGATAACTCAATATTAAATTAGCAGTGCCACTCACAAATAAACATAGAATATCATCGCAATGGTTATGAATAATTGTCGAAGTCCGTCTGATTTAAAAACACGCAAAAAAGCTGTCCTCCATAGCATAATTATTCAGTTCAATAGAATTTCCTGGTTTTAGCAGATATTTCGCATTTTTGGCAACAGCGCTTTTTTATAACGCACCTTTCCGTATGACAAATGAATATAAAGTTGCTTATCGAACCTTCCATTTTCCAAGAGCAACAAAATTACGTTTCAATGCTGAATAATGGAAATTTTAATAGTAATACACCGACGTAACTTTGCATGCGCTCAGGTAGATAACTCTTTTTTAGTCCAATTGAAAAATGAGGGGTTTTTCAATAGAAATGATACAATTCAAACATTAAGAAAAACACATAAATTATTCAGTGAGACACAATTTTTTTTATTTGCTCCTATAAGAACAGAGTCGATAATAGCAACCTTTGCTTTCGGATCGATGAACATGAAACATTTCTTGTTATTGATATTACAAGCTGTTGAGGATAATGTTTACTTCACGAATCGAAAAGTCACCTGCTCAGGAATCTCATGAGTGATAGATATTCCAACCTAATAAAAAAGCATCTTCTGAAGGTTTTCAATCTCCTAATTCTCAGGTGTGAGTGTTGCCGCACTTATGTCCAAATACTCTCTGGAGCTTTCAGTTGTCCAAAGAGAAGAATATCTAGAAACCGAAAGACCAAGAGTGGTTAGTGTATTGTCCATAGACAAATCCCTGCTTGCTGCAGCTGCTCTAAGCTAAGTGTTACTTGCATGCAGTTAATCCAATCAAATAGTGAAAATTATTAGTGTATGATAATTTAAAAGGTATCATGATGATAAATAGGTTTTAGGATGCCCATTATAAATTGAGATTAACCAAAGGAATCTAAAACTCAGATTTTGATTCGCTCTAACAATTCAATAACGAACGTATTGAGCAATGAAAAATAATTTATATTTTATTTGTATTCGAACTTCATTCGAATTACAAATGGACACCTTTACTCAGATGGATATTCACCGAAACAGATAAGCTTCATGGTCTAGTTCAATTTTGTCATTCATATTCATGATTTGCTCGAAATAGTGATACATATTTGGGGGAACACTAACGAAAAGTTCTCACATAAATTAATGATCATGTGAGATTTCAATTAACCGAAATTAAAGCTATATTCTCTAGCTTCGTTAATTTGGCACCTCAAACATAAACAAAAATGTCATTAGGAAGTTTGATCGCGAAAGCTTTGTTTCAGAGATCGACTTGTTAAGTAACAAAAGGAAATGAAGACTAGATAATTAAATACATATTAGAGAGCTTGAACATTTCTGGGTAAATACAATACAACCTCCCAAGTGATGAAACTACTTGGATGAAGCTTGAAAGTTGATTCACAACAAAGCTAAACAGAGGAGAAGACTGAGAAGGGGGATCACCACCAATGTTTTCGAAGATAATACCATAAAATGTTATGCAGACAGCCAGACAACCACCAAAGGAGCAAGAGCTGAAAAATAATGAACGAAAACTTACTTCACACAACTTTTGCATAAATAACTAACGACGATGTGAGTTTGTTTTGGAACTGACTTGTTTCAGTGAAAAACTGGGTTTTTTCTTGAAAATAATGTCAATTGCAATATTCTTCTTGCTCACAATTTTTAGAATAAATTTTTTAAACTGAGTTTTGAAATCCCGAATTTCATGTAGACATCTTTCATACTACACACACATTCAAACCAATTATTACAAAATCCAGTTGACTAACCTAAACAGTAATTTCCCACATACCTAATTCATGAATTTTCTTCCCATGACATCGAATCGAAGTAGAATTTACTATTCTATATCGGAATATCTCAATCAACTTTTATTGTCCATTTCACGCTCGTGATTTTTCGGCAAACGGAAGGGGCGTGTAGAGGAAGTACAGTTAGGTGCCCATGATGGGTAAAGACACGGTGTCAGGTGGTGTACCTGTTAGGTGTAGACGATCAAGGCTGGAGATTTTTTAATTTTCTTCTAACCAAATATTCAACCCCTTCTGTCGTTTCTTTGTACACGTTCGAAGTAAATATTTAATATTGGAATAGCTCAATTTTTCACCCGGTTGGAATCCACGCCTTATTAGTACTTTTTGGAATGTTGAATATTGAATGAAAAACGTGTTTTAGTGAAAGAATGATGTGTATGTTTTGAACTCTTCATGGAACATACTAAAATTTTGTATGACCTTGTGCTGTCTAGTACCGTCCAAGGAAAATTAGATAATTAGTATTATTTGATGATTCAAATTTTCGTGACTGGAAATATTGTTTGAAATCCTTTGACCCCTCAATTCTTTTCACTAATTTTCATAACCCTAATAATGAACTTTCTACAAGTTTATAGGACTTTTCAACTCTAAATTGGAATTTTAGGTTACTTAGATAAAATTCATCAACCTTGTTTTCCACAGGTACCTATTGATAAATTCACTACATAATAAATCCACCAATTGTTACATAGTTTTTTGTGAAAAAAAGTGTCTCATTTACGAGGCTGGCTTTTTGAGCGCTCGTACTACTTACACGAGGGCTATATCATATCCTCACGATGTCTGTATTTTTCGAATTTTGAGCCGAAAATGGTCTCAATCGACATAGTTCGACTCACTGATGACGAATCCGTCGAAAAATTCGCCTGTCCGTCCGGCCGTATACACGATAACTCTCGAACGGAATGACCTAGAAACTTGAAATTTTCAGAGAAGGTACGAATCTCAAATGCCACGTTTAAGTTCGTTATTGGGCAAAATTCGCCCAGGAGTTCCGTAAATATTGCCGCTCGAAATTTTGTTCTCCTGATTACTTCGAAACTACTGATTCGATCGAAGTGAAATTTTGCACTCAGATGGAGAATATCGTGCTCAAGCTAAATGCAGAATTTTGTCTAGCTCGCATGACCAGAATCATAGAAACCATAGAAAATTATAACTTTGCAATGGTAAAGCCTAGGGGCTTCAAATTTTCAGAATAAGTGTGGATCTCAAATGTTGCGGTCGCGTTCATCAATTGGCCGAGTAAGAACAGGGGTTCCGTAAATATGGTCGTTTGAAATTCAGTTTTCTTGATAATTTCAAAACTACAGATTCGATCGTGACGAAATTTTGTATTTTGATGGGGAATGATATATTCAAGCTACATTTATTCCAGATCGCATTACTAGAACCATAGAAACCACAGAAAATTATAACTTTCGACGGGAAAGGCCTAGGAACTTGAAATTTTAGGGGAGGTTCGTATCGCGAATTTCGCGATCACGTTCATCAATGAGCAGAATTATATAGAAAGATAGAAATTTTGCACATAGATGAAGAATAATGTATTCAAACTACGTGGGAAATTTTGTCCAGATCGCACTACCAAGATCATAGATACCGCAGAAAATTCTAGCGAATTATCGAAAAAAAAAATTGGTGAAGTCTGCATTTTCGCCTTAGTTTGAAATTTTTTTGGACAGCCGTCAAAATTTTTCCAATTGGTTTCTAAAACTGGAAAATGCGAATCTACCTACAATACATATGTAATGTGAAGAATGTAAACAGTAAACAATGATGAATAAACAATGAACAATAAACCTACAAGGTGGATGATCGAGCGCTCAAAAGCTCCTGACTTCACGACAGTGTCACGGCAGTAATTTTTTTTGTACGTTTGTCTCTATGAATAAGAGCGTTATCATTTTGCTCAATTGTCTGTCACTTTCTAATTTTGGACCGAGAGTGTTAAACGAATAAGTTGGACTTCTTCCGTCTGGCCGTCAGTCTTTCGAAATAAAAAGCCTAGAGTTTCGGAATTTTCAGGGTACGTTCGATATCTGAATGCGTCGGTTGAGTTGGAATCTGAAATTCTTTTCTTAATAATTCGAAAAAAAAGAGTTGTAAAATAACAACACAAAGATCAACCGAAGAATTTAAATTTTTTTCGAATAACTCCGGTATCTTAAAGCTTATTCATCGTATGCTGCTGAAATTTCGTGTCTATATATGAGCGTTCCCAAAATGAGTTATATAAAAATTCAGCTTCACAGTTGTTCCACGTGAAAGGAAAA
Organism: Aphidecta obliterata; assembly: GCA_963966015.1. Lineage (NCBI taxonomy): Eukaryota > Metazoa > Arthropoda > Insecta > Coleoptera > Coccinellidae > Aphidecta > Aphidecta obliterata. Next base: position 5,115,876 of record OZ014432.1, read on the forward strand.
TTTAGTTTTTCAGATCTGTTGATGAGAAATTTTTTATATCCCATATCGTCGGCCTAATTCGTTAACCTGCTAAATCCATTTTGCATATTCTACAGGAGAGAGAAGAAACTGAAGGATATCTTTTCTATTTTACATATAAAGATTCTGAAAAGCCCTATGGTTTCTTCAATGGTTCTTGTTATATTGATATCTACCTTATTTCTTATGCCATAAGGTAGGTAATCGGCTAAACTTTATGACCAGCTAGAAAAATAAAATTGATAAAAAAATGGACTTAGCAGGTTAACGAATTAGGCCGACGATATCCGTTTGATGCCATCTCTCGAAGTGACGATTCTATAAAATCTACCATAACCTTTGGTTCGACAGTCACGCTACAGTGTCATAGATTAGTTATGTTTTCACTAGAATGCATTGATTGGACATCGCTGTCAAGTTGAATGGTGTGTCGAGATTAAGAATACTAATACATTTAGACCCTTTCAGAAATTTATTGACAAGCAAGGAGGATAATAATTGTCGAATAGTAGTTTTATCGATTTGATACATTCATTTCTTCTCACTGAGTGAAGTTCCAAAAAAAGAATGTTAATTATTTTTATGGAAATATGGTCCACTTATTCCATTTAAATCCACTTTAGGAAGAAATATGGCTTCTGGAACCACTGGCCACTGGGTTATCATACATTAACAACGACAGCAATGAGGTTTGGTTTATTTTGCCGTATACATATAATCTTCTTCCCTTTCTATCTATGAAAAATTATTATAAGGGTGACTTTATATCGTGCTTGGTCCTTAATTGCCGGACCGTTAATTATAAAAACCAACAACTAAAAAGGATATTCTAGTTAAGAAAGATTACTCTAATGAAGTCCGACGCCTTCGAAATGATGGTCAATCTGAAGCACTTACAGCTCTCCCTCTGTAAATAACCACAGTGCAAATGGGGTGTTAATTGACGTTCGACATGACATGATATTTTGATTAAATAATAAGCTGCTACCCCTATTTATGACACCCTAACCGAGAAAAATATTCGAATTGACATGTCATGCAATGTTATTTTTCTCACTGTAATAATAAGATAGAAGTATGTACTTGAAAAGAAATTTCGAAAGCTAGTAGGATTCAAGTGTCTTCATCAAAAGAGGTTCTGATTTTAGTTTGGTGAATAATTAATTTATGATTTGCTACTCTCAAGTTACGAACGACGAGTTCAGATATTTCTGTGAAATGAAAAGGCGAATGAAATAATCGAAGGAAAATAATAAGAACGCGCAGATCACGAAAGAAATTTGTTCTGTTATGAATCTTTATTGATTGTTTTCAGCCTTCTTTTAACCATACGGAAAAATGGAATATTCTAAATTTTAATTGTTTTTTCTGGTTCTTACAAATAAATTATTATTATTATATTACAGAATCTCACACATGGTCGCTAACTCTCAATTTTATTATTATAATTTGGAAATCTATTCTGGTAGTTGAGGTTGAGGTTGAGGAGTTGGTTTAGAATCTTAAATAGCAGATCAATTGAAAAAAAAACCATTGAATAATCCAGTGGTTTTGTGATGAGATAAATTTTTTTTCCGAGAATTCCTTGTTAATTTTCCAAGAACATTTCCGAAAAAAAGTACGAATGACTCTTTTTGGCTCGAATTCGAAGCAAACAAATCATAATTCATGTAATATAACATGAAATTGAAATTATCATAGATAACGGCTAATGGACTGATAATATGTAGGTATGAGAGGTCAGGTACCATTTAGCAGTTTGCAACCATTATCATTATACCAATGAACTTTTTCATCGAAAAATATTCTTATTCTGTCCTTCTGTTTCAGAATTCAACGGATTTGGAACATTACGACTACACCTGCGACGTCAAGTGTAACGAGGAACAGGTAGGTTAAATAAGGAAGTTGGAAGTCCACCATGCGTTATAATTACTTCCTCCCCTGTTTTGTCTTCTTGTCCATTTCGACCGTTGCTTCAAATAGCGTCATGAAAGTATTAAGGGGCGACAGGAAGGAACTCCACAAGATTACAAAAATTCGTATTTAGAACATAAAATATTCCCAAAGAGTCTCGAGAAAATTTGTATTAGGAATAAGTACAGAAAGAATGTCTCTTTGTAATGAAATTTTAACGAAAAGTAGAAAAATTTTCTTACTTTCAGTGTTCCTACAAAATGAATTTTTGTCTGTGGGGAAACGGTTCGCATTTTACACAAAAGTTTATTATGGGAAATAATAAACCGAAAATCTTCTGATCGTTCTCAGGAGCTTTTTTCGTAAACTATGAGAGCTTATGGCATGAAATTTGAAAAATGAATCAGATGCTATCCGAAATTGATCCTCCGAGCTCGATCATGTTTATGCTCCATTCCGGATTGTACCAAATTTAATGAATTCTGTTCTTGAAGTTTCACCTTCAGTTTCAGAGAGCAATCAAACTGTTTTTGGTTCATCGTTTTTAATAATAAACCTTTGTAATGGTTCGAGGGAAGAAATTTGAAAAAGGATCGGAGCCAAATGGCAACTAATTTATATACATACTGAATTTCATGAAATAATCTCTCACAGTTTCTTAGAAAATCTCTGAAAAGTTGATGGGGCACGGCATACGGCCATATCTTTTATTCACTTATTAGATTCTACGTTAGTTATCTACTCGGAAACTGAAAATTTCAGAAGGAATTAAATTTTTTTTCCGAAGAGTTTATTATTGAAAATTCCACACATGTGATTTTTAACCAATCAGAACGTGTATTTCTGACAGATCACCATCGCAACGGATGAATTTTAGTGGAAATTTTTTCCTCGTGGGTACCCAACAGCGAATTATACTGGAAATTTTTTTGGCGTTTATAATGACAGAATATTCTTTTTGACAATAAAATTTTTTTCTATTCACATGAGTGGAATTTTCTTACCGAATACTGAGCGTTGAGAGCCTGCCTGAATATCTGTCGCTTCTCCTTGTAATGCCAGTGTAAGTACCACAGCTATTTCCTCTGCATTCCATTCCTTTGCTTTGGCCGCTGCTACAAATTGAGGCAGGTAATTTGCACATGGAGTTTTTCCGTCGAGCTGGGGCGGCTTCATAGAAAGCTTCTTGATTCCAGAATCAACCTTGAAATTTTGCATCCCCTTCTTCAGGTCCAGCATTGAATTATCGTTGACCATTTCCGTTGTTTGCGCAACATTAGCTCGTTTTTCCATCTTACTAATGGTTCTCTTTATTCTGTCCATTTCTTCCTCAAATCTATCTATGTCTGTGTTCATTTGCAGTATTTGCACCCTTATGTTATCCATCTCTGTGTTCATTTGCTCCCTAATATTATCCATCTCCGTCTCTATTCTTTCTTCTAGAACACCACATAGCTTATCTTCCAGGCTTTTCGCATTTTCCTGTAGCTGTTCCTACAGGTTTCAAAAATTTTCTTGGAGCTTCTCCTCCAGATTTCTAGAATTTTCTAGAAAATTCCACACATGTGATTTTTAACCAATCAGAACGTGTATTTCTGACAGATCACCATCACAACGGATGAATTTTAGTGGAAATTTTTTCCTCGTGGGTACCCAACAGCGAATTATACTGGAAATTTTTTTTGACGTTTATAATGACAGAATATTATACTTGATGGAGACGAAAATTGATGTTGTTGGAAATAAACGCATTTGGTGTGAAATTTTCTTACCGAATACCACACGAGGTCAAATTAAATCCGGAATTTTTTCTCGCTCATGAATATTTTTAGAAAATTATCCCTGGTCTTCGACTCGGGATAATTTTCAAAATATTCATGAGCTCGAAAAAATTTCCGGCAATAATTTGACCTCTAGTGGTATTACTAGTGAAAATAATTTTTCCTCAATTTTCAAACCCCATTCCATCCGGAATTGTCATTTCCTGAAAATAATATAATTTTCGAGATGTACATAAACGAGAGGATTCTAGTGGTGTCACTAGAAACAGGATCAGGAAAACTCCATATTATCAGTGTATACGCGCCGGACACTGGTAAAAGCAAAGAAGAAACAGAAACATTCTATGATGATTTAGAGACAGAAGTGAGGAAGATACCTGGAACAGAAAAACTGCTCATAATGGTTGAACTAAATGCGAGAGTAGGAAACCATATTATGTCCGGTATAAAACACCGATTCATCGAAGACCGCATTAATGAACATGGAGAAGCTCTCATAGACTTCTGCACTCGCTACAACATGCGAATAAATAATAGCCCTTTCAAGCACAAACCACTACAGAAAATCACTTGGCAGAACTCTCGAGGACAGAGCTCGACCATCGACTATATCATATCAAACCGAGCAATACATTCAACTCAAATATTAGTGTCGACAAGGAAAAGCTCAACATAGAATTAATCCTCCAACAAAAGATCGAATTAGCGAGCACGATGATGAAGAGAGCTGCTGGAGAAAGATAAGGACGAACATAACAGAGGCCGCTGAAGAAGCTCTAGGCAGAAGAAAATCAATCGCAGTACAAAATCCCACAACAAACAATGGTTTACATCAGAGGCCAAAGCGCTAGCAATAAAGAAACGGAATGCTTATTGGTCATACAGAAGCAACAAAACACCTGAAAATGGAGAGCAATATATTCACACACGAAACAAAGTCAACTCAGAAATAGGGAATATCAAGAGAGAATACTGGGAAAGATTCACCACCGATATGAAACACGATTTGTACGGCGCACAGAGGAGAGTTTGGGGAATGTTAAGAAGAAGAAAGCTAATGAATACGCGCAAACCCAAGAGTACTTACTTCCAGAAACTCTACTCTGCCGAAAACATTTCCGATGAAACTACAGAAGATCCTGACCCTATCGAGATGCCAGTACAATTTGCTGGAAAAATTAAGGACAGTAAAGCGCAAGGCCCAGATGGCATACCAAATGAGTAATTGAAGAACGGAGGATTTGAACTTATGGAAGAACTATTTGCCCTATACAACAAAATATTGAAAACCAAGATGATACCCGAGGAATGGAAGAAAAATATAACCATACCGGTGTTCAAGAAGGGCAACAAGAAATCCCCAGTAAATTACCGAGGCATAACACTGCTGAATTTAACTATGAAATTGTTCACGAAGATCCTGGAAACAATGCTAATCGAATACGTGACCATGTCAGAAGAACAACAGGGATTCAGAAAAAACAGATTTACTATCGACGCTATCTTTATGGTCTGACAGATCGTCGAAAAAGCTATTGAGTATGACAAGCCAGCATTCATGTGTTTCGTCGACCTCACCAAAGCTTTCGACAGAGTAAAACTAAAAGACGTAGTTAATATTCTGAAAAAATAACAAGTACCTGGAATTATTGTTGACATCATAAAACAGTTCAATCTCAATACAAGCTCCCACCTAATGTTGAACCATGAGCTGACAAAAGAAATTCCAACACCATCAGGAATTAGACAAGAAGACTCTCTAATCCCTCAATTATTCAACATCATCATGAACGATGGCAGACGGGCAGACGCTACATGCTCACTACTGGCGAAATGAAGATCATTTGCTATGCAGACGACGCAGTGATCATAGCTGAAAACGAGGACGACCTGCAGAGACTCATGCACCCGTTTTATCAGAAGGCTGCAGGATACAACATGCAAATATCCATAACAAAAACTGAAACACTCGTCATCGCTAAAGAACCCATAAGAACTTGTAGTTGAAGACAATCTTGTGGAACAAGTTTTGGAGTTTCAATAGCTGGGAGTGCAACTCAGAATAGATCCAACGAAGTAAGAGACCAAGCACATAAACCCAACCGAATAACTGGTGCCCTGAGGGAGATTATATGGAATAACAAGTACATGATTACTCGAGCTAAAACCAAGGTTTATAAGACCTGCATAAGACCTGTACTAACATACGCCATAGAAACCCGGTCAGATAACCAAAAGACAAAAAACATCTTGCGAACAACCGAAATGAAAACTCTCAGTAGCAGTACAGAAGTATTGCAGGCTACTCTCTGAGAGATATGAAACGAACCAGCGACATAAGAAAGGAATGCGAGATCGAGGACTTAGTTAGATGGGGTCGAAAGCGGCGACGAGAATGGAATGAACACTTAAACAAAATGGATGTGAGCAGAATAGCGAGAATTGCACAGGATGGTCGACCACAGACACGACGACCACCAGGCAGGCCCCCCAAAAGATGGAAAGATTCTTGGAATTCGATCTCACAAGAGAGCTGAATTGGAATTAACAGGCCTGCGGCCTAAATTAAGAGGAAGAAGAAGAAGAATAAGAAGAGATAGTAATTCATCCTTTGCTTCCATACCTATCTACCGGTCTGCACTCACACACATCGGAGAAGTCTAGGAATATTTTTATAAATAGGCGTTTTTTTTTCAGTTGATTTAGGGAAAAGTAAAATTATAGTGTGATGAGTAAATATTTTATATGTTATTAAATCAATTTTTCGCATGAAACAAACACAATATTTAAAAAAAAAAAGTACAAACCATAATTTTTCGAGCTATACAAAAAAAATGATCAAGTATGCAAAAATATAAATAATAAAGAGTATGACCCTCATGTTGGTTCAGAACAGCTGTACACCTATTGTTCACAGTCAAAATGACATTGTCAATGTCCGATTGAGCTGTACTTGCCCATTCTGTCATTCTGTGGTTAGAAGCTATCGGAATTGAAGAGCATTTTGGATATTGCCCATAAGGGGAGCAATTCTACGTTGAAGCATGTCTCATACATGCTCAATCGGATTAAGGTCCGGGGATTGTGTTGGCCATGGCAATACTTCAATTCCCTCGGTTTCTAACCCGTCCGTCACAATCGCAGCGGTATGGGGACGAGCATTATCATGCATTAGGCGAAAGGTTGCACCAACAGCACCAGCAAATAAAGGCACAATGGGTTGAAGAATATCATCCACATACTGCTGACCTGCCAAGAAACCATTTGGACAAACGAGGTCGGTTCTGCCGCCTATAATTATTACTCCCCATGCAATTATTGTACCGCCTCTGTATTTTTAGACTTGCTGAACATTTCGTAAAGGTTCCACGTTTCCGGATCGCCTCCACTCTCGTGTCCCACGAGAATCTGGCTGAAATCCCAATCTGGATTCATCAGTAAACAAAACTGTGGCCCAATCATCTGCATCTCAATTTTGATATTCCTCGCACCAGTCTACTCTGGCAGCGCGATTGCCTCAAGAGAGAGGTGGACATCTAATTGGTTGTTGACTATGAAGATTGGCTTCGTGGAGATTTCTCACAGTATCTCTCCCAACGGTTATGCTATGCGCTCACTGCAATTCTATAACCAATTCAGGTGCTGTTATTGTAGGGTGTCTTCTTACACTTAGCAATAAAAATCTCTTCTGACTTGCCGTAGTACAGCGTCCACGCCCTAGGTGTTGTTCAGCCGGACTTCCAGTTTTCCTGAAACGCCCCATAAACGAGTTATGACACTTTGGGAAACACCAATCCACTCAGCTACTTTGAGTTTTCGCAGGCCAGCTTGAAGAAGGTCTATTGCTCGATTCAGCTCGTCTGAAGAAGAATATCGTCGTTCTTATAGTGAAACATTATATTTTCAATGCAACTATACTATCGCAGGACACTATAGACTGAATTAAATCGAAATACTGAGTACTTATAGAATTTATTTTTTCCATCTATCATGTTTGTCAAGTTTTTTCATTATATTTTTCACATTTTTTCCGAAAAAAAGGCGTTTTCAAACGGGGCGAATGAACTGATCAGTACGTAAGGAGTAAAGTTTGAACGATACAAAAGTTTCTTTGAGGCTTGTATGATTTTGTACGAATATCCCTAGACTTTTCCGATGTGTGTATCTTCTAATCGGATAGCGAGTATTATTTTGTCAATTCCTTTCAACATTTGGATATTCAAATTATTATTAGGTACATGTTTTTCGATTGAATCCATTTCACCTGAACGGATGTGTGTTAGAAAATACGTTGAGATGAAGAGAATCATGTCGTTAAAATCTATTCAGAATCTTCACTGACCACAGATCCGCTTCCGCTGTCCCGTACGGTGTGATGTATCATATGATTTCATGAAACCATTCAAGTACTTACCCGTTACATCGTCCTGATCGCTTTTCGATCAAATTTCTGCCAGCGTGAGAAAAATCATCAGAAGTTTTCTCAATAATACGGGAATACATTCTGTGAGAACTCATTCGAATGCCTTCATGCTTTTTACGTTATTGTTATTTAGTTTCACTATACGGAAAATCTATCCAACATTAGTATACATGGAATCTTCGAATTCAATATGTGTGTTTTGTTATTATGATTTTTCATCGAATATCTTTTACCACAAAGTTCTAACCCTAATCGTTCATGGGTAATGACAGTTTGAAGATTATTTCGGAATTGCCGAATCGGTTTCTATGTGACAAATGATTTCATTTTATTTTTATAATCTTCAAGTAATGGAATCACTAAATATCAAATAGTTCCAAAAGATTTGCAAAACATGATTTCATTTTCATGTGGAACAGCGAAAAAAATTTGATTGTTGTAAAATAACGCCACAAAGGTTTATGTTAAATTTCGTGATCATCGCATAACTAGAAAAATCTCGAAACAATCATCGACAAAAACAGTTTTTATGTGGAGATTCATCTTTCTAGCCTTTCCACGTGAAGAGGAAATTGAGTTTTTCTGATATGTTCAATATAATTCGGTGGTTCTATTTTCGAAGTTCATTAAAAAAAATACGAAAAGCACTGCCGTGAAGTCAGGAGCTTTTGAGCGCTCGTTCATCCACCTTGTAGGTAGATTCGCATTTTCCAGCTTCATAAACAAGATGAGAAATTTTTCGACCGCTGTCAAAAAAATTCTCAAACTAAGGCGAAACTCCAGAGCTTTAGCTGACCAATTTTTTTTCGATAATTCGCTAGAATTCTCTATGGTATCTATGGTCTTGGTGATGCGATCTGGACGAAATTTGGCACGTAGTTTGAATACATTATTCTTCAGCTATGTGCAAAATTTCATCCGAATCCAATCAGCAGTTTCGAAATGATATTATAAACGGCTATATTTACGGAACGCCTAGTCTTATTCTGCTCATTTATAATCGTGAACGTAACATTCGCGATCCAAACCTACCCTGAAAATTTCAAGTCCCTAGGCCTTTCCGTTCGAAAGTTATGATTTTCTATGGTTTCTATGGTTTTGGTATGCGATCTGAACAAAATGTAGCTTGAATATATCATTCTCCATTGAAATACAAAATTTTGTCTCGATCGAATCCGTAGTTTCAAAATAAACGAGAAAACTAAATTTCAAACGACCGTTTCTACGAAACCCCTAGTATAATTCTGCTCATTGATGAACGTGAACGCCACATTTTAGATCCACACCTATCCTGAAAATTTCAAGTCCCTAGGCCTTTCCGTTCGAAAGTTATGATTTTCTATAGTTTCTATGGTTCTGGTCATGCGATCTGTAGAAATGTAGCTTGAATATATCATTCTCCATTGATATACAAAATTTCGTCACAATCGAATCTGTAGTTTTGAAATTATCAAGAAAACTAAATTTCAAACGACCATATTCACGCAACCCCTAGTATAATTTTGCTCATAGATGAACGTCATCACGACATTCGAGATCCACACATATCCTGAAAATTTCAAGTCCCTAGGCGTTTCCGTTCAAAAGTTACAATTTTCTATGGTTTCTATGGTTCTGGTCATGCAATCTGGACAAAACTTCACATGTAGCTTGAACACCTCATTTTCCATTCGAGTGAAAAATTTCATCTCGATCGAATCTGTAGTTTCGAAGAAATCAGGAGAACAAAATTTTGAACAGCCATATTTACGGAACCCCTGCTGGAATTCTGCCCATTAACCAACTCAACCGAGGCATTTGGGATCTGAACCTAAAATTGAAATTTCAAGTCTCTAGGTTGTTCCGTTCGAGAGTTATCGTGCTTACGGCCGGACGGACAGACTCGAATTTTTCGACGGATTCGTCATCAGTGAGTCGAACATAGTCGATTGAGATCACTTTCGGCTCAAAATTCGAAAAATACAGACACCGTGACGAAATGATATAGCCCTCGTGTAAGTAGTACGAGCGCTCAATAAAATGACAATAATTGTCACACTGACAATGAACGGTACCAACATACCACTTTATGAAGAGTTTTTTGGGATAGCCTTCCAACCGAATCAAGGAGGTCTATAATTATCTTGATCATTTCGCAATTTTGATATGTCATGAATTCCGATTTGGAATTTTTGAGTTTGTTAATGGGCAGAATTACACGAGGGGTTCCGTAAATGTGGCCCTTTTTTTGACAGCTTTAAAAAATGTTGTCAGTTGGTTTCTGAAACTTGAAAATGTGAATCTACCTAAAGGGTGGATGAATATTTTTTTTTTCCTAGGAGAGTCGGGATATAAACAATAAACAATACAATACATGTATGTCATTTTCGGAAGGCCTAAGAAATTGGACATTTGCAGGGTTCCTACATTCAAGGTCTGAATGCGCCGGTTAAGTTCGTAAATTATAGTCAAAATCCGCCGAAAGATTTCGAGATATAGCCATCTTAATTATTTTTCCTCAATAGTTCGGAAAATACCGATTCGATCGAATTGAAACTTTGTAGTCATTTGTTAAATAACACCACGAAAGTTCTGGTAGAATTTCGTGAAGATCGTATAACAAGATAAATAAAAAAATTATTTTCAAAAAATTCGTTATATCAGAAACCACTCGTCATATCCTACTGAAATTAAGTTTTTACATCGATAAAAGTTATATAAAAATTCAGCTTTACAGCTGTTCCACGTGCAAAGACACATGAGTTCTCTTGATTTGGTGTTGAGAAATTTGATAACAATTCTATGATTCCATCTGTTGAAGTGCCGATTTATATGTAAAATGACATTATGTGTCACACTGAAAGCCAGTTTGGTTCACAGAACCTGCAGTTCGTTTCATGGTTTTTGGTTCGATAGTTTCGCTACAGGATCATTTCAAGTTGAATCAAAGGGACCATAGATTGGTTAATATTTTACTGAACAAAATTTCAGGAACCCAATATAATGTCTTCTTTACCATACCTTGGAATCCATAACAAAGTATGAGTGATTGTTCTAGAGTTCAGTAGTTTATGATTCATATTCGTGTCTTTTCCCCGCATTAAAATGTGTGGTGGTGGTAAGTACATCATTACTTTTGCAGCCTTTGGAGATATTCTTATGACATTGAGACTTATCTGTATTTGAATTCCTGGTAGAAGTGGTAGCGCTCCGTTTTCGAGAGTCTTCGACCACCACACTCCTGATCCGTGTTTTATAATGGATCTGACAACTTTTGTGTATATCGATTGGTAATGATTGTTGGGTTTAGTCGCCAGTTCCATGACAGTGTTTGATCGAACTTTTCATTAATATTATTGGGTCCTTTTGGCACTGATGGTTTTAGGTCTTGCAGTGCGAATACGATAATTCGAGTCATAGAATGAAAGTTGTTCCTTTCTATACTAATATTTTTTATTTATTTATTCGAACTGGGGTCGTTGTGGCTCGGTTAACCTTCGCAGAACCACGACCACATGGATCTTTTGTTCTCTACCCTACTCATTCGCGCAAGCCCAAGGAGGCCGTCAATGGTGTTGATAAAACCGTACATAGGAGCCTTGGCTGTTACTTCTTGAGTATCCAGTATCCCTTAAACCATCCAACTCTGGACATTGGCCTACCACGTGTTCAGCTGTTTCTGCTTCTGATCTGCAGAGCCTGCAAATCTCATCTGCCGAATTTCCCATGCGGTAGAGAAGGTATTTGTACCGACAGTGACCCGTCAGCAGTCACACCATTGCCCGAAGTTCAGCTGGTGGTAATTTCAGGAGCTTTATGGTATAGGTCGGGGAAAGCATCACAAATTTCTTTGCCTGAGCAAATCCAGGAGTGTTTCTCCACAGGGTTATTCTGTTATCCAACTCCCATTGTTGGACCGCTGCCTTATATTGGCCCTTTTTCAAGCCCACAGAAAGGTTCAGGACCAGCAGATGTTAACATTGATGCTCTTTTTGCAAGTTCATCGGCTCTTTCATTTCCTTTAATACCATAATGCCCCGGTACCTATAGTAGAGTCACTTTATTGCCTCTGGTCAGTTGCTTTATGGTGGATGTGTGATTCCAGGGACCATCCCTCCGCCTCCCCTTCCAGGTTCCTCTTAAGAAACTCTTGGGCGCAGATGCAGACAGCCAGTGTCTCGGTCTGTAGAATAGAGGGCTCACTTCTCAGAGCTTCAGAGATCCTCAGTTTGGATCCGTATACCTCGATGCCCATGCCTTTCTCTGATTTTGATCCATCAGTATACCATATAGAAGACTTTTTCTCCAAACGATTCACGAAGTTTATTACAATAGGACGGTCACCAATGACCGTTTCAAGGATGGTGGGCATCACATCCGATGGTTTTACCAGGAGGTTTGTATGTAGCTAATTCAATATCCTAATAATATGTCCAACCCAGTTACCAGATAGGAGATTCCCGTTAAGGAAATACCAACTTTATATTATATTGATGCCCCTTGCGATGCCCTCGATCAGGCTTCTACGAACAATTATTATACTCATGTAGAAGATCATCCACCAGGGCTACCAACGGAAACGTCAAGGTAGTTTTAGTTCTATCCTCTCCTTAACTGACACTGACAAATTTGACTTGCCAACCTGCTTATCGCAGTATGAGAATTAGGATTTATTTACTGAGCATATCCTAACATGTTGCGGTTGTGCATAAGATTGCATTGTCGTTTCACTCGTTTCGCAAGAAATAATTATTCTCTGTGTAATTTAAGCGAATGCATGAACAAGATATTTAGGCAAGTCTCAATGCTCTCTTCATATAATTTTCCAATTATAGCAACATAAATCGTTATTATTTCGTAGCAGACTGACGTTGAATTTTTCAGGTCATCTAAGAAACAGCATTTGTGACCCTTGGCGCCTCCTAGATAATGAATACTCGAAGAGGCTATATACAGTCTGCTTTGTTTATTCGTTTCAAACTTTTACGACAATCACTTGACACTCGTTTGTTATTAGCTTATAATAAAAGTGTTTTTATCGAATTTGAAAAAAAAATGATAATTCATTTTTATCAATCTATATTCAATTTATCGGTGAGAACAAATAATTGCAGTTGTATTATCTGGTTATTAACAATAATTTTTGGAACTCTCCACTTAATTGATATTAAGGTTATCCTAAAGACGAATATTCTTCTCGATTATGATGATTTATTGTCATGAAATTCATAACAACCGAAAAATTCTGTTATTAAATGTTCTGTTGTCTACTTCTATTTTTGAGCGCTCGTTCTACTTACACGAGGGCTGTATCATTTCGTCACGATTTCTGTATTTTTCGGATTTTGAGCCGAAAATGGTCTTTATCGACAAGGTTCGACTCACTGACGACGAATCCGTCGAAAAATTCAACCCTGACGTCCGTCCGTAAGCATGATAACTTTCGAACGGACTTGAAATTTTCAGTGTGGGTTCTGTTCCCTAATTCCCGATTAATGGGCAGACTTCCACCAGGGGTTCCGTCAATATGGCTGTTTGAAATTTTGTTCTCCTGATTATTTCGAAACTACTGATTGGATCGAGATGAAATTGTACTCAGATGGAGAACGACGTGTTCAAGCTGCATACATTTGTTCCGATCGCATAACCAGAACCATAGACAATTACAACTTTCGAACGGAAAGGCCTAGGCACTTGAAATTTTCAGGATAGGTGTGGATCTCGAATGTCGCGGTCACGTTTATAAATGAGCAAAATTATATGAGGGGGTCCTTAAATATGGCCGTTCAAAATTTTGCACATAGATGAATAATAATGTATTGAAACTTCGTGCGGAATTTTGTCCAGATCGCATTACCAAGACCATAGATACCGCAGAAAATTCTAGCGAATTTTGAAAACAAAGAATGCGAATCTTCCTAAAAGGTGAATGAACGAGCGCTCACGAGGTCCTGACATTCCGGCAGTGCATTTCAATTTGTGTCCTCTAAATCCTCAAATTTTGAATTTTCAAGAAAAGTCCTGGGAAATGTTCAAACTATGGATTCAATGATACTATTGATACTTTTTTAGCGCTCAAAAATATGGATTTGATCGTGACGAAATTTTGTTTTTTAATTGGGAATGATATATTGAAGCTACATTTCTTCCAGATCGCATGATCAGAACCATAGAAACCATAGAAAATTATTACTTCCGAGCGGAAAGGCCTAGAGACTTAAAATTTTCAGGGTAGATCGCTAATTTCGCGATCATGTTCATCAATGAGCAAAATCAGATTAGGGGTTCCGTAAATATGGCCGTTCAAACTATTTTTTGTATGATAATTTCGAAACTACCCATTTGATTGGAATGAAATTTCGCACATAGATGAAGAATAATGTATTCAAACTACGTGGGAAATTTTGTCCAGATCGCATTACCAAGACCATAGAAAATTCTAGCGAATTATCGAAAAAAACCTAAAGCACTTTCGTGAAGTCTGGATTTTCGGCTTAGTTTGAAATATTCTTTGACAGTTGTCAAAATCTTTCCAATTGGTTCCTAAAACTGGAGAATGCGAATCTACCTACAAGGTGGATGAACGAGCGCTCAAAAGCTCCTGACTTCACGGCAGTGCTTGTCGTAATTTCTTTAAAATGTCCCTTCCGAAGTGAGAGTGTATGGTGCTCGAATGTATATTTTGACAACCTTACAAATATACTACAATGAATAGGAGTTGTTAATATATGTACCATTCACATACTTATTTTGAATAGAATACTAAAATGCAAAACATTTCAATATTTCTAGGAGTGTTCAGGAGTTTCGCAGAATCTACATTCGTCGTTTTCTGCTAATTCTAATCTGACTAGATGCTTTCTGAGGTGACAGTGTCCCTTAAGCCTGTGTTGAGATGTAACATAATAGTATACTGAGATATAATATAAAATAAACTCTAGAAATACATGCGAGCAAAACAAAAATTGCAAAATTGAATAAGATATTTCTATTCATTTATTTTTTCGCGAATATAATTAAAATAAAAAAATCTTATCACAACAAAATGCTCCTTTTCTTAAACACCATCGTTGGCTTGCCTGATCTAACAGTGTGAAATAGATTTCGATCTATCAAAATTTCAACGATTTTTATTGGTCAAATATTTGAAATTTCTGACAATCGAAGTTTCGTGAAATCAACCGTGCCTATTCAAAAAAGATGACATAAGTACTGACGCTGTTCAGGAATGTAAATTGTAGTAGGCGTAAAGCGTGTCTTTGCCACTTCAACTAGATTGAATTATGGATAACTAGAATGGCACAAAATGTCCTCGGACATGGTGTTTATGATCGTTCAAGTCGCATCATAATTAACTATTATTGACCTCTCCACTACTTCACTTGAAGCCCAGAGAAGTGTTTCGACGTTTATCATTTCAAGTCCAAGATGATATGAAGCATATCGAAAATAGCCGAGCTAACTATACGATACAATTCCGAAATTTTCTGTTCTTTTACTTCAAAGTCCAGTTTATAAATTCAATATAATCTAAATATCAATACCCTTACGGTAAATCTATACACCAAGATATGAATGATTGGTCTTAACTCTCATCTGATTTTCACAGAGTGGTTAACCAGTGAGAGATTGTTTAGTGGAAAAGGTAATCACTAAATAATCATTCAAAAATATTACAATTACTGGAAATACTTAAAATATTACCTTGTACTCGTAATTCCAAATGTGTTATTTTCTACCTCATCAGGTAAAAAATATGATTCATATCAAATACAGGTGGTGAGCTTTTGAAAATAAACCAGACGAGATAACAGACGGAATGAATTTATTCCAAAAAAATTTGAAAAGCACTGCTGTAAAGTCAGGAGCTTTTGAGCGCTCGTTCATCCACCTTGTAGGTAGATTCGCATTCTTCAGTTTTAGTAACCAATTGAAAAACTTTTGACAGCTGCCAAAAAATATTCAAACTAAGGTGAAATTCCAGACTTCACGTTATTACTTTAGGTGACCAATTCTTTTTTCGATAATTCGCTAGAATTTTTTACGGTATCTATGGTCTTGGTAATGCGATCTGGACAAAATTTCCCACGTAGTTCGAATAAATTATTCTTCATCTATGTGCAAAATTTCATTCCAATCCAATGAGTAGTTTCGAAATTATCAGGAAAAAAATATTTTGATCGGCCATATTTACGGAACCCCTAGTCTAATTTTGCTCATTGATGAACGTGACCGCGAAATTCGCGATCCGAACCTACCCTCAAAATTTCGAGTCCCTAGGCATTTCCGTTCGAAAGTTATAATTTTCTATGGTTTCTATGGTTCTAGTCATGCAATCTGGGAAAAATTTAGCTTGAAAATATCATTCTCCATTATAATACAAAATTTCATCACGATCGAATCAGTAGTTTCGAAGAAATCAGGAAAAAAAAATTTCGAACGGCCAAATTTACGGAACCCCTAGTCGAATTCTGCCCAAGAACGAACTTAACATTTGAGATTCAAGCCCCCCCTGAAAATTTCAAGTTTCCAGTTCGTTCCATTCGAGAGTTATCGTGTATACGGACGGACGGACAGACTCGAATTTTTCGGTGGATTCGTCATCAGTGAATCGAACTCTGACGATTGAGACCATTTTCGGCTCAAAATTCGGAAAATATAGACATCGTGACGAAATGATATACCCCTCGTGTAAGTAGAACGAGCACTCAAAAAACGTTCCTTCAACTGAGGTGGTGTGAAAATAACAACCTTTTGTGTGCAATTCGCGCTTTTACTCAGACGGCAATGAAAATATTTTTTCTTCAGAAACAAGAATTCATTTTGTAGGATTATTTTTCGACACAATCGCCTTATGCTAGTGTCTAGTGTTCCCTTGAGTACTTGCCACAAAGTGTTGAAGAAAAAAAATCACAAAATCACAATTGTACCTCAACGTCAACCAAAAGATGTTCCACGTCGCATAGAGTACTTTCATTGGTTTCTCCGTAATCTCAACGAGGATAGGTTGTCGGATCTCTCTTTTCGAGTGCTCGTTCTACTTCGGCACACGAGAGCATTTCGTGACGATGTCTGTATTTTTCAAATTTTGAGCTGAAAATGGTCTCAATTGACAAGGTTCGACTCACTGATGACGAATCCGTCGAAAAATTCGAGTCTGTCCGTCCTTCCTGCCGTCCGCATACACGATAGGGATAGGTGTGGATCTCGAATGTCGCGGTCACTTCATCAATGAGCAAAATTAGACTAGGGGTTCCGTAAATATGGCAGTTCTACATATTTTTTCCTGATCATTTCGAAACTAATGAATGGATTGGAATGAAATGTTGAACACAGATGAAGAATAATGTATTCAAACTACGTGCGAAATTTTGTCCAGATCGCATTATCAAGACCATAGATACCGTAGAAAATTCTAGCCAATTATCGAAAAAAATAGTCTCAATCGACAAGGTTCGACTCACTGATGACGAATCCTTCAAAAAATTCAAGTCTGTTAGTCCGGCCGTCCGTCCGTATACACGATAACTCTCGAACGGAACGACCTAGAAACTTGAAATTTTCAGGGTAGGTTCGAATCTCGAATGCCGCGGTTGAATTCGTTAGTGGGCAAAATTCGACCAGGGGTTCCGTCAATATGGTAGCTACATTTTTCCAGATCGCATAACCAGAACCATTTCAAATTCCATCGAATTATTGAATAAAAAATTCTCTTATTTCTGTAATAGCTGATTCGGCATAATTGACAAAGAGCTGCTATCATTTTTTTGACAGCTGTCAAAAATTTCTTCAATAATTGGTTTCTAAAACTGGAAAATGCGAATGTACCGGCATGATGATTATAATTTTTTCACTGACAAACCGTGGTTTTATTTGTAGGGGTATGTGAATTTTCAAAACTACAGATTTTGGAGATCTGAGAATCCCTACAATTTCATTGAAATTCCACTACATTACATTGAAAAAAATTGGTGTGTTGTTAGAAGTTTGTCGTCGTCGAATATATGGACCAGTTTTCTTTCGAGATATCATCGATAGTGAAAGATACAGACGAATAATGCTGGAACCATTTATAAATCAACTTGATGATGAAGAAATACAGTAATTAGTATGAGTATGAAAAACTTGAAGAAAATTAGGATAGATTTCCATTTGTTTGCATTTTTAACTCGAAATATTTTATGTAATATTTGTTTTTTGTTGTATTTTGAATTTTTTGTATTTGAGTTTTGGGAAAATGTTTCTTTAGAAGTTCATCTGAATTCATCAAATGTTGTGGTGATTGTGATTGGTTCTCAATCGCCATTACCCCTCCCATGAAAGAATGCTATATATCCGCCCTTGGCTTATCATCTAAATTCTATAAAACTACCCGTCATTCTGCTTCACAGTTCAAACGTAGAAATTTGCCCTTACCGACGTGAAGATTACTTGGGAATCAGAGTAATCAGACTGATAGATTTCCATAATCTTTATTGAATGTTTTACAATTTGGAAGAATTCGAAATAAGCAACTGAACAGACAAAATAAGGATGGCTAAATTTCTCAAACTAGAAAATTAATTCGCTGATTCGTAAATTGATTTTAATTGAAGCGCATTCCAACAATAAATATTGAATTCTATAGTTGTCTCATAATAAATAGGTACGCAGTTGTAAATAAAAACTCTTAAAAGTGGTTATTTTTGTGCGCTCATACTACTTACATGAGGCCTATATCATTTCGTCACGATGTCTGTATTTTTCGAATTTTGAGCCGAAAATGGTCTCAATCGTCATGGTTCGACTCACTGATGATGAATCCGTAGAGAATTTCGAGTCTGTCCGTCCGGCCGTATACACAATAACTTTCGAACGGAACGTCCTAGAAACTTGAAATTTTCAGGGTAGGTTCGAATCTCGAATGCCGCGGTTGAGTTCGTTATTGGGCAAAATTCGACAAGGGGTTTCGTAAATATAGCCGTTCGAAATTTTGTTCTCCTGATTACTTCGAAACTACAGATTCGATTGTGGTGAAATTTTACACTCAGATGGCGCATGACGTTTTCACGATACATCCAAAATTTTGTCCTGATCGCATGACTAGAACCATAGAAACCATAGAAAATTATAACTTTGTAATGGAAAGGCCTAGAGACTTGAAATTTTCAGGATAGGTGTGGATCTCGAATGTCGTGGTCACTTTTATGAATGAGCAGAATTAGACTTGGGGTTCCGTGAATATGGTCGTTTGAAATTTACTTTTCTTTGGGAATCTACATAGAAGGTGCATGAACGAGCGCTCAAAAGCTCCAGACTTCACGGCAGTTCTCCTTATAATTCTTTTAAGAAATATCTCAGAGAGATCTTACTCATGAAACCATCTAAATCGTCAAAATAACAACTAGTCATCATTAACGAAAATTTGAAAATTTCTCATTTTCCCTCGACAATTGTGCGGAGTTTCTTTGTTGCAAATTCATGTAATGCACATGAATCGAAGATCAGTTGAGAATCTGCTCCATTAATATAAATGAAATGAATTTACAGGTTTCGGAATATTTTCCGTAAAGACGATCTTATTAAAAATGGGTAAAATGATTGAAATTCAACCCGTGCAGAGTGATTGTGAAACAATATACTCACAGCTTGTTTAACTAGTATGGAGGACCTTATCGAGTTTCGTAGGAACATAATATGGTTTCGCCCATTGGAACAGTTGGGGCACCAACTTATTGTTATTCAGACGACTTTTTAGCCACACACAATGTATTTCAATTATTTGAAACCGGAGCAATGCAATCAAAATTTTCATTGTTGTTGGTAAATCGCAAGCAAGTTTCTGACTTTGTTATTGTGAATTGACCGAAACTGTTAGATTGAGTTAAATTCACATTTAAAAGTTTCATACTTCATGAAAAATAAGTAGCTAATAGCTTGAAATTTGTACTTTTTTGTCATCCAGAATTTTTCCTTCTAGCTCGAGAATCCGCCCACACATTCTGAAGAACTGAATTCAAGAAAATTCATCACTAACAAACTATGTAGTTATTCCAATATTGTTCACCACAAAGCATTACTTCTTAAGCTCGTAAAATGAAATTATGGTGGTGATTGAAATTTGCAATATTTCCCAATAGAGTATTTCGACATTTAGGGATAAGTCTTCGGTTCAAAAAATTTTATACTCATCGTTCCAATTAGAAAATGCTTCCATTTCAAAAAACCCAAAAATTATTTTCACGAAATCAAGAGATTAAACGAGATTGGAGCAAAAGAAATAACACATTCCCACAACAGTAAATTTTGATATGATAAAATAAGAATTTTTTTTTCTACTTTAAACCACATTTGGTTCCTACTGAGCCGCTATATCTTAATCGTCATTTTCATACTATTTAGTACCTCTAACCCTCGCCCTAACCTCTAACTAATGCATTTCCTAGGAAGAATAAACGTTCATTAAAAACTATTTGGGGATGTGGAATGAAGTGACCAGCTAATTCTCGGTTTCCTCATTAAGTCACAGCCGTAAACAGCATATACGTACAGTTGTTGGCTTCGTTATGAACCCTGCATTGAAGCCGGCGACTTTTTTCTCGTAAGAAAACTTTTCCAATAAAGAAAAATTGATTATTCGGACTAGGTATAAGTAAATTGATGGGTAATTGCTGATTTTTTTATGCAAAAAAGTTGATTCAAACCCATGTCCAAAATTGGTTAGTTTTCAATTTCTCGTGTTTTTTCTGTCATAAATTGAAATTAAATTATTTGGCCATATTGTAGAGAAGAAGCGGTTCCGCATTTTTATTTATGAGACAGAAAATTGCCTTAAAACGAGAACATAAAGGAAGGATATTTTTGTTAAGAATCAATGAAACATAAAAAAAAATATTTTTTTACTATTCAACATAAGAAAAACGTCAGCCATCACCCATTGAAATATTTGGCACTATTTTGCTTATGTATTAGTATCTTATATAAAATAGTTTTACTCTTTCCGAGTTCTGATAATATTTTGATAATCCGTGAAACGAATAGAAAGGAATTTTCATTATCTTCAACTTAACCGTATAGGGATAATATTCTTTTACTCTCTTATTTCCAGAAAACTATAATGTGATAAAGTAGGTATATTTATGACCTAGGAACTATTTCAAGAATATCTCCCAGACGTTGAAATGAACTTTCAGCTTGCGGTCCTATTGAGAAAATAAACGAAATCTCTTCTACTGTACATCCTTGCCGTTTTCCTCTCGATCAGCGTCGTATGTTACCACCTTTTGAGATCCATATGGCCTGAGTGAAGATTGATAAACTGTTTGCTTGTGCGACCTATTGATAAGGTACAGAATCTGAAGAAACAGGGGTCAATCTCTGAAGGGGTTTACGTTTACTACATTCCAGACCTACCAGAAATATATACTTCAAGTTATCTTTCCATGATTCTGGTTATCATGTCTTGAAGAGCGACGCTGTTTACTTGTTTCACATGTTAGACATCTAATAGTTTAGGCTGCCCTTAATATGTCTGGCGTCTGTATTTTGACAAGGGTGGTTCGTGTGCTTTAAGTGGGCCATAAATTGATACCTACGAAAGTCAATCCGGAACTTTTTGTTTAGAATGAGGGGGTACTACTGTTCTGTTCCTCTTCTTATCACCGCTACAAATGGGTGGTATGTACTTCTGTTTCATGTTCTGATGAACCATTTGTACATACCTACTTTCATTTTGGACTGCATCGGATTTATACATAATCATAAAAAGATGTGATGTGAATATTTTCAACAAAATATTGCGTTCATTAATTATTTGATTGATAATTGAAATGAATTTCTGTAAATAATTCTATATTCGAAATTAAGAAAAACTCTGATAAAATTCGAGATATTTTCTTCATAATTTATGTTTATAAAAATGAATGTGGTTCATTAAACCTCCAATATTCATTGAATGAACAAAATAAAATAATTTGGAAATAGGGGCCATGTTCAGCATCTCTCGGTGGATGAACTTTTTACAATAAGAGAAATTGAGAGGAAATTGGGCCTATAGACGTGAGACTGTCAGTTGTCACTTGGTCCAGAACGGATGCTGTAATTAGAATGCGTATGTCGCAAAACGAAGCAGTGTCCACTTTCCCACGGTGAAGGTTGAGACCAGCAATAAAATTGTATATACCGAGATGCATTTTGGTTACGATGTAGTCATTTAGATTGGTTGAAATAAAATCAACAGAGTTCAACAGACCGGTCAATTAAAAAGTCGATTGTGCAGTCTGGACACTTAATTCAAAATTATTGATGAAAGTTTGCTGGAAATAAAAATAAAAGATGGGTTAATTGCGAATAATTTAACAGATGATGCCGGATGTTTTTTGAGGTTTTTACAACAGAACAGTAGGATTGTGGGTTCACAATCATAAAGATAGTGAAAGAATATGTCAGCTCAACAAAACTTGGCATCACTTCTTTGATTGAAGTTTTTGTGCGGTTCCTTCAATACTTGACTAACCTAATATTGTTAAAAACAGGTTCAATTTGGGATTGCAACCGGGAACGAAGCTAATTCATTTTGATTCCTTATTTGTACCAATTTTCGTACTAATAACTCTTATTATTTTAAATTTTACGTGTGTACATTCCCTAAAATGCACAATTTCGGACATTCTTCTCAAAATAATAAAACAAAATACCGTATTTATACACTTCTTTCAATTTCATACGAAAGAAATCAAACATGTGTAAAATTTCGACTAATCATTACAAAATACATAATACTATATACCAAAATTTTATTTCTAGTGTATTAAGGGATGCAGATTATGGAAAGATGCTTTGAGTTCCACGTGTCCTAAGATTTGTGTGAGTATCTTAAGTTATCAACAATACTTCTCAAACTTTTCCTAAGAATAAATTTTTTTTTTCGATATTTCGAATTTTTATTAATTTAACAATTTATTCACATCAATCAATTTTTTTGAAAGTTTCATCAATAAATCTTTCTTGATGTCTGAATGCTATCTTAGAAAGGGTGTTACCATAGGTTGGAGAGATGTTGAATGTTAATGGAGCTTAAACGTCAATTTTTTTTCGAAGATAATTTTTTTAGTAGTGACATCTTCAGTCACAACTCATTGGTTCTCCTGCTGAAGTCCCTTGGCCATAGAGATCTTGCGATTTGACACCCTTTGTCCTCTTTCTTTGGGGCCATCTGAAGAGTAAAGTGTATGTCAATAATTACCCGCTGAAGCTGTGGCAGACATTATCTATCAAACTCAATAAAATGGGTCATATGACATATTTCATTAGCGATATCTTCATTTTTATACATCACTAATTTTCAATTGACGTTTAAGGGTCCTATATTTCCTTAGGGAAATGAAGTTTTATCGAACCAGTCACTTGAATAACCAGCAATTTTTTTCCTTCCCCAAAATACTTTGGTTTCATTTCAGAACGGCTTCACAAACAGGATAAAAACAAAGGACTATTATTGCGTTACTGGTTGCAACTCCGCCATTTCCACTTACTTCACCCTTCTATCGAAGCGTTTGGGGACCCCGCCATCTCCAGCTCTGGTGGCCGATTCTCTGAACTCAACTTCCTTGAAGTTAAAGTGGAATTACCCAGCTGGAAGGAGAAAAGGCTTGACGTGCTATATTCAGTGGCAATACGAAGAGAGATCGGAAAGCTGGCAGAATTGCCCGAATATAACTTGGAATGTAGACAGTACGATTGCCTTGGTCGATAACTTGAGACCGTACACGAAATATAGGGTGAGTCATCGAAAACACTTCTAGTCCAATTGTGTTTTAATTACCTAAAAACCTTTGACTGTATAAGGTATACCGTGCGAACCAGAATGGTGGTACCCTTTCCTTTGCTTCTTTGTGTATGCTCACTTGAAGTACTCACCTACAACAAAATCTTCGGAAGTTCTTCGTATTCAACACAGTCGAAATTGGTTTTAGCAATCCTTTTGAGGGTGGTAATTTTCATGAGTTATATATTTTTGAGCGCTCGTACAACTTACACGAGGGCTATATCATTTCGTCACGATGTCTGTATTTTTCGAATTTTGAGCCGAAAATGGTCTCAATCGACTATGTTCGACTCACTGATGACGAATCCGTCGGAAAATTCGAGTCTGTCCGTCCGGCCGTCCGTAAGCACGATAACTCTCAAACGGAACAACCTAGAAACTTGACATTTTCAGTATGGGTTCAGTTCCCGAATGCTTCGGTTAAGGTCGTTAATGGGCCAAATTCCACCAGGGGTTCCGTAAATTTGGCCGTTCAAAGTTTTGTTCCCCTGATTACTTGAAAACTACAGATTTGATTGAGATGAAATTTTGCACTCAAATGGAGAATGAGGTGTTCAAGCTACATGTGAAATTTTGTCCAGATCGCATGACCAGAACCATAGAAACCATAGAAAATTGTAACTTTTGAATGGAAACGCCTAGGGACTTGAAATTTTCAGGATAGGTGTGGATCTCGAATGTCGTGATCACGTTTATCTATGAGCAAAATTATACTAGGGGTTCCGTAAATATGGTCGTTTGAAATTTAGTTTTCTTGATTTTGTATACTAATGGAGAATGATATATTCAAGCAACATTTCTCCAGATCACCTGATCAGAACCATAGAAACCATAGAAAATCATAACTTTCGAACGGAAAGGCCTAGGGACTTGAAATTTTCAGGATAGGTGTGGATCTGAAATGTGGCGTTCACGTTCATCAATGAGCAGAATTATACTAGGGGTTCCGTAAATACGGTCGTTTTAAATTTTGGTTTCTCGATAATTTCGGAACTACGGATTCGATCGAGATGAAATTTTGTATTTTAATCGAGAATGATGTATTAAAACAATATTTTGTCCAGATCTCATGACCAGAACCATAGAAACCATAGAAAATTGTAACTTTTGAACGGAATGGCCTAGGAACTTGAAATTCTCAGGGTGGGTTTGGATCGCGTTTGGGTCACGTTCATCAATGAGCAAAATTAGACTAGGGGTTCCGTAAATATGGCGGTTCAAAATATTTTTTTGCTGATAGTTGAGCGGATTGGGATGAAATTTTGCACCTAGCTGAGTAATAATGTATTCAAACTACGTGCAAAATTTTGTCCAGATCGCACTACCAAGATCATAGATACCGTAGAAAATTCTAGCGAATTATCGAAAAAAAATTGATCAGCTGAAGCACTGACATGAATCTGGAGTTTCGCCTAAGTTTCAGAATTTTTTTGACATCTGTCGAAAATTCCTTCAATTGTTTACTGAAACTGGAAAATGCGAATCTACCTACCAGGTGCATGTACGAGCGCTCAAAAGCTCCTGCCTTCACGGCAGTGTTTTTCGTAATTTTTTATTATTATTATTTATTCCACTTGATTTTTTCTAGTATAACATAGGTATGTACAGGGTGTTCCATGAGTGGTTGGCCATAGCCTAGTGGTGAATGCAGGACATCCAGGCCTTTCAGAAAAGTTGATTGTTTTGTATCCTAAGGCTATTAGTTAAGGAGATACAGGGTGATTCATGGATTTTGGTCTGAATTCACGATAGCCATAACTTTGGTATCTGAGGTCAGATTTTGATGAAATTTCATTTCAGAAAGTCTTTGCGAATGGCTCACGAAATATCAATATTTCCAGGCAGTACTCAGAATATCGTGGTTTATCTTTCAAGAGTCAAAATCTATATTTTTTACATCACTCAGAGAAATGTTATTGCCATGATAAAACTTATAGTTCAATCTGAGGAATTCAATTTTTACTTTGAATGGCACACTTGTTATGTTATGTTATGTAATTTTTTTGAAATGCGGTCCTGATTTTAATCCTCTTGTGATAATATTTATCGTCTTCTGCTGAGATTTTGAACCTCAAAGCTTAAGAGCGTTGTAGCTCATAAGGTGAACCATTTTGGAAAATGTAATCCGCTTCACAACACGAATAACTAGACATCAACACTTTTTACTCTATTCTCAAAACAGAATACAGAATTGAAAGGGTAGTATCATAAGAGATGTTCGAAATGGAGTCCTTCCATCTCTTCACATTTCCCAGCTTACAAAATGAGATTTTTTCTTGCCCTTCTCTGATGAGTGATGGGATATGATTATCGGGATCTCGGTTCAATTCTGTGCAAGCTTCTTCTATCATCTGCCTCAAATGCTCTCGTGAAGTTATTTCAACGGCATATACATTTTCTTTCAGATAACCCCACAGAAAATAATCCATAGGAGTTAGATCTGAAGACCTTGGAGACTATGCTACAGGGTGTTCTTCTGTTTGAAAATATTTGACGATATTATCAAATTCAGGAATGAAAATAGAAAAATTATACTAGATAAATGTGACGATATTCTCGCACTGCTGCTGTTCAATTTCTATTGTAAAAGCCGTAAACAAATATCATATCGAAATACTAACAATTGGTGTACATAGTTTTGAAGCAAATGCACATGTCTTCATTCTAACCTAACCTAACCTAACCTAACCTAACAATTGGTGTACATAGTTTTGAAGCAAATGCACATGTCTTCAGGGTTTACACCATTCGTCCTCAAATCCAATATGTAGTTTCAAAATGAATCAAAGGTTGATTATGCATCCCTTAAATTACTTCTTTACGCAGCCTGTAACAACACTCAGTAGATACCGAGGGTAAAGAATACGAAGGAGTTGAACAGAAAGTTATAAAATTCAAAATTCCAGCAAAAGAAAAGAATTATCAAAAAAATTGCATAAATTATGAATTCGCTCGATCGCTTCTCGCTTGTAACAAGTGTACCATTCTAAGTGGAAATTGAAATCCTTGAATGGAAATATGTTTTTTTTCGTGGTAATAACGAAATTTCTCTGAGTGATGTAAAAAATACAGATCTTGAAAGATAAACCACGATATTCAAAGTACTGACCTGAAAATATTCATATTTCGTGAATCATTCGAGAAGACTTTCTGAAATGAACAAACCCTTAAAATTTCCTCAAAATCGGACCTCAGATTCCAAAGTTATGGCTATCGTAAATTCAGACCAAAATCCATAAATCACCCTGTATCTCCTGAACTTATAGCCTTAGGATACAAAAGAATCAACTTTTCTGAAAGGCCTGGAAGACCTGTATTTACCACTAGACTATGGCCAACCACTCATGAAACACTGTATAACTTTATGAAGAGTGGAGCATCAATTTTAGTAGCATACAGTGCCGAATATTCAAATGTCGCTGGTGAAAAATCTTGGCTAAATCATCACAGACACGATTCAGAATATTCACTTGGACCCGCTGACGTTATATTTTAGATGTAACAAATGCAGAAGCATCTTGAGTTCACCTTGCGACACAAAAACCGAATTGTTTGTTGTGTGAAGTTTCAAAAATAACAATTTTTTTTTCAGTTTCGAGTGGCCCTGATTCCAATATTCCACGGCCAGCCGATCCTCTCTTCCTCCAGTGTGGTCATCAGCACCCTCCCATGGGGTTTACCTGAATCCAGACCGATCATTGTACGGCATTCAGCGGTAGATTTCACTAGGATAAGCGTTCGCTGGGAACCTGGCCCTTTCCCGCATGGACCCCTCCTCTCATACGTTTTACAGATCACCGATAACAATCCTCAGGTTCACTCAGAAGTCAAGGTGTGCCCCCAATTTAAAACTCACTCTAACTTCCTCACAAATTTTCTGTGTGACAATGGCTTTGGTTTGAATGCTTTTTTGTATGTTGAACAATGTGTATGTAGAGTGCCAGGCTTTGGAAATAATTTGAATTCGAAAGCAATGCATTTTAAGTAGGTTTGCCCCTTTTTCTAACGTTCATTATCACCTCTCATCTCTAGATAAGCCCACAAAGTATTAAAGAATGTGACTTGTTAACCCCGCCAGTTCATAAACAGGGTGTCTGAAGAAGAGTGTTAAATATTCAAGGAGGTAATAGTGACGAACGAAAGTCTGAATTAACATTGATCCGCGAAGTAACGGTTTCGGAGATATGGCAATTTTTTTACTTCTTCTCATTTTGCGAAAATTTTCCAGTTATAGTTGGCAAATGTTAAGTGAAATAACCGTCAAGTATGTCATTGTCAGTGCACAAGTTTTAGTTTGCACTATATATAGTGCACTTATAAAAAGGGGCAGATCTGTATGACCGCCTGATTTGAACCCAAGATATTTTTTTGCATATCCAAGAGTTGGAATATTTTTCAGGGCAAGATATCGTTCCATTGAAATAGGAGAGAGGTACTCTGAACTTCTCATATAACTTTGATTTTTGTTTGTCAGGTTGTACCTGATTGCAATGAATGTCTCGGAAAGGTTGAATTCCCGAAAATGTTGGTTTGTGGGCTCATGTACACTTGCACATTTCTTGTAATTTCGGTTCATACTATCACCTCTTCAAATATTTTACGCTCAACTTTTGACACCCTGTATAACAAAATTCTTTCTTTTCTACTTCATTCAACTCCATAGCTTAACTCAATGTTTTTATGTTTGCTTTCCCTGATGATTTTATTGATCAATAAAGGAATCAATGATTTTTTTAGATGTTGCACCCAATTCTATCAATTATTGAGCATCAAATGACACTTTTCTATTTTTTTGCTTTTCATTATCTTGAAGGAACTGGTAAGTAGAATTCCTGAAAAATATTCATCTTGTTCTCATATGCATGTTTCTTCCTGCACGATCTCTTAAAGCTTATTTTCTTTATTAAACTTTTGTATTGTCTCTTCGATATGAGTTTTCAAAGTAATTGTTTTTCCGTATGACTTACATAGCTCTTTGAATATCTGAATTGAATAAATCAATGATATCATCAACATATTTCATTATCTATTGTTAATGAAAAATCTAATTTCTCAACGAAAATCACATCAATAATTATTTATTGATAATAAATAAACAAAGTGAAAAGTGCACAGTAAGAACCTACGTCTTCAACTTGATTTTTCTTACATCAAGAATGAAACAATGACATTAGCGAAAAAATTAAATTGAAATGTATTCCGAAAAAATCGTAACCATAGCATGCTTTAAATATAGTCATTCTGTTGGCGGAAAATCAAGTTGAAGATTTAAATTCTTCTGGGCGTAATCCTTCTGAAGTCACTCAATATATATTATACATCTACTCATTGTATTTTCCTTTCTCCTTTTCTTCATACTTCTTGTGAAGTCACTCAATATATATTATACATCTACTCATTGTATTTTCCTTTCTCCTTTTCTTCATACTTCTTGTGAAGTCAAGCTTGGCAATAACACTGACTATTAATTGGTAATTCATTCAAGGAACAAAGCTGTAAACGAAAAATCACGACTCATTTCGAAGAGAATTTTTTGGTCAATCTTTCTAATCTGTTTGTTTTTCGATTAAGGAAATTCCACCGGAGACAAATTATTACGTATTTACGAATTTAGCACCGAATGCGAACTACAACGTTTCAATAAGTATGAGAAACAATGTTGGAATCGGACCTTCTGCTCAAGTGACTATCTCAACTCCACCTGAGCCGTCTGGTAAGTGAATTTGATTTTTTAGCCTATATCTATTGTTTGTTGACAGGGTCTCATAAGCCTCTTAACGAAAAGAGGTGAATATCGACTTGTAATTCAAATAATATTATACCAATAACCACCGAGAAACAATTCTTTTTAGACACTTCATCTTCACATGGGTTATCTCTAAAAACCCATTTTAAGCAGAACAGATATTCATTTTCCCAACAAATGCGGGATATTTTTTCTATAACCGTATAAAATTAGAAAATACTGAAAAAAGAATATCTTCGTTCATCTACTCCACTCCAGATCAACCCATCTCTCATATCGTTAACCAAATTCGTCTTTGTCATCTAATATATAAAATTCTCGTGTCACAGTTTTCGTTGCCATACTCCTCCGAAACGGCTTGACCGATTTTGATGAAATTTTTTGTGCTTATCCGGTATCTATGAGAATCGGCCAACATCTATTTTTCATCCCCCTAAACGTTAGGGGTAGTCCACCCCTAAATTTTTTTTTTATTTTTTAGACAAAATTTCTAATTTCTATTTTTTTATGATACAACATACAAAAATACATACAATCCCCAATTTTCACCCTTCTACGATCAACCCTTATTTTTTAATATCCAGAACAACGAGAGGCCGAAGGCCTCGAGCAATTTTGAAATTGCGAAAAAAGGGAGAGACAAGGGGCGCGAAGCGCCCCCCGCGTTTTCGAGAGGGAGAAACGGGCTTTCCTAAGGTAAGAGAGGCCGAAGGCCTCGAGCAATTTTGAAATTGCGAAAAAAGGGAGAGACCGGGGGCGTGAAGCGCCCCCCGCGTTTTCGAGAGGGAGAAACGGGCTTTCCTAAGGTAAGAGAGGCCGAAGGCCTCGAGCAATTTTGAAATTGCGAAAAAAGGGAGAGACCGGGGGCGTGAAGCGCCCCCCGCGTTTTCGAGAGGGAGAAACGGGCTTTCCTAAGGTAAGAGAGGCCGAAGGCCTCGAGCAATTTTGAAATTGCGAAAAAAGGGAGAGACCGGGGGCGCGAAGCGCCCCTCGCGTCTTCGAGAGGGTGAAACGGGCTTTCCTAAGGTAAGAGAGGCCGAAGGCCTCGAGCAATTTTGAAATTGCGAAAAAAGGGAGAGACCGAGGGCGCGAAGCGCCCCCCGCGTTTTCGAGAGGGAGAAACGGGCTTTCCTAAGGTAGGAGAGGCCGAAGGCCACGAGCAATTTTGAAATTGCGAAAAAAGGGAGAGACCGGGGGCGCGAAGCGCCCCCCGCGTTTTCGAGAGGGAGAAACGGGCTTTCCTAAGGTAAGAGAGGCCGAAGGCCTCGAGCAATTTTGAAATTGCGAAAAAAGGGAGAGACCGGGGGCGTGAAGCGCCCCCCGCGTTTTCGAGAGGGAGAAACGGGCATTCCTAAGGTAAGAGAGGCCGAAGGCCTCGAGCAATTTTGAAATTGCGAAAAAAGGGAGAGACCGGGGGCGCGAAGCGCCCCTCGCGTCTTCGAGAGGGTGAAACGGGCTTTCCTAAGGTAAGAGAGGCCGAAGGCCTCGAGCAATTTTGAAATTGCGAAAAAAGGGAGAGACCGAGGGCGCGAAGCGCCCCCCGCGTTTTCGAGAGGGAGAAACGGGCTTTCCTAAGGTAGGAGAGGCCGAAGGCCACGAGCAATTTTGAAATTGCGAAAAAAGGGAGAGACCGGGGGCGCGAAGCGCCCCCCGCGTTTTCGAGAGGGAGAAACGGGCTTTCCTAAGATAAGAGAGGCCGAAGGCCTCGAGCAATTTTGAAATTGCGAAAAAAGGGAGAGATATGGCAAAACAACGTTTGCCGGGTCAGCTAGTAACTTATAAAGAAGGAAAATTCCCATCCTTTTATTATAAAATGACATTAAAATTTTTGATTTACCAGCAAGACACTCGAAGGAGCCCATTCTTATATTGGGGACAGAACACAGCGTCATCAAACAAGGAGCTCACATTCTCGACGAACCTGTTATTCTATACAAAACGGAGAAAGAAATAAAAGGTGAAATATACTAAGATCTCGGTTGAACTATAATTGAATAAATGAATATAAATTTTCACAGGTTTGGCAGTTCACATAAGCAAAAGATTGCTATTTGTATCTGAGTCAGATGGTCATATGGCTAAAATGTCGATGGAAACAAACATCACAACCTACATTCTCAATCCTGACCAAATCAATTTCATACCTTTAGATCTATCTGTAGATTGGCTCAATGATCAGCTCTACATACTAGGCGAAGTCAAACATAAAAAGATGTATCAAATAGCTCGTTGTAATCTTGATGGCAGCGGTTTAACAGTAGCAATTGCTGGTCTATTGATTAAACCTCACTGCATGGAGGTGGATCCTTATAATGGGTAAGACATTTCCACAACTACCGAGGTGTGCTTCGAAGGATTTGTTCTATATTTATTCTTGTTTCAGATATCTATTCTGGGCAATAAAAAGTAGTTTAAAAGGAGGAATTTATAGACTGGATCTCGCAGATATTAGCAATGGTATAAGACATGAAGTCAGACCAGAAATAATACTCAAAGATGAGAACTTGGGAGCATTCACCCTAGACCACACGAATTTCAGCATTCTAGTAGCGCGTCAAAGAAATAATACCATCCATTCTATATCTCTCGATGGGTAAGGAAATAAATTGAAACATCTTGAAGAAAACGATACAATCTAGATGTCAATGAAACTGGAACTAAGTTTTTGTTTTTCATGATTTTAGAAAAGAAGTTTTTGACATTAGACCCAATGTGAACAAATCCAAAATGCTCAAAGTAGTATCATTGGCTACAGCGAACAAAATTTTCTATTGGACAGATGGCGAATATATATTCTACGAAGAATACAGAAATGTCTATTACCACAATTCGTATCCAGATTTATCCCCGAGAAAGTACCATAAAGTCATAGTGAATTTGGAGAGTTCACAGCCTATTCCAATTCCAGTTAATCCGCCTAGGAACCTACAGGCAATGTTTGGGAACCACTTCGCCAAAATTGACTGGGAAGCACCTCATTTATTGGATGGTCAGGGTATGTGTCCTAAACTCGGCTCTTAAAAATTTTCAGTTTTGTTCGGGTTAAGATTTATATCCCTCTTCCAGGTCGAGGTGCTTGGCAGAATTGGTCGTACGAAGTAGCCTTGAAAAATACAATAACGAATGAAATAACTGTCATCAAAGAAAAAAATGGGAGCTCCTGCACCGTTCAAAGTCTAGCTGAAAACTCCAAATATATGATAAGGGCTGCTGCTTACACCACGTATGGCCGGGGCCCATGGTCCAGAGAGTTTATCGGTGCCACTTTGTTGAACAAAAAAGAAAAACCGTTCATACTTTGGGCTGCCGCCGAAGGATTGCTCATGTCAGATCCAACCGGTCAGAATGTCAAGACGGTGATACATGCCGATGGATTGAAAAATTTATTTATAACAGACATAGCTTGGTATCAACAACATATATACCTAGTGACGAATAATTCACAAGTTTTTTGGTACAATAGAAATTCGTATGAACTGAAAAAAATCATTGATTCTGTCGGTAGTATTGGTATTGACTGGATCGGAAAAAAATTATATTGGTCCAACCCCAAACAGCAAATGGTAAGTAAAAGCATGAAGTTAATATTTGTTCTGAAAAGCACTGATCGAAATTTTTATCCTTGATGAAAAAATTCATTCTGAATAAATTTGAGTCGTTTTTTGAACGCTCGAACGAGGGCTATATAATTTCGTCACGATGTCTGTATTTTTCGAATTTCGAGCCGAAAATGGTCTTAATTGACAGAGTTCGATTTACTGATGACTAATCGGTCGAAAAATTCGAGTCTGTCCGTCCGGCCGTATACACGATAACTCTCGAACGGAATGTCCCAGAGACTTGAAATTTTCAGGGTTCCCCCAGGGGGTTCCGTGAATATGGCCGCTCGACATTTTGTTTTCCTGATTACTTCGAAACTACTGATTTGATCGAAGTAAAATTGCACTCAGATGAAGAATTACGTGTTCAAGCTACATGCAAAATTTTGTTCAGCTAGCATGACCAGAACCATAGAAAATCATAACTTTGCAATGGAAAGTCCTAGGGGCTTGAAATTTCCGGGATAGGTGTGGATCTCGAATGTTGCAGTCACGTTCATCAATGAGCAAAATTAGACTAGGGGTTCCGTAAATATGGTCGTTTGAAATTCAGTTTTTTTGATAATTTCAAAACTATGGATTTGATCGTGACGAAATTTTGTATTTGAATTGAGAATGATATATTCGAGCTACATTTTTTCCAGATCACATGATCAGAACCATAGAAACCATAGAAAATCATAACTTTCGAACGGAAAGGCCTAGGGACTTGAAATTTCAGCATAGGTTCGGATCGCGAATTTCGCGGTCACGTTCATCAATGAGCAAAATTAGACAAGGGGTTCCGTAAATATAGCCGTTCAAACTTTTTTTCTCCTGATAACTTCGAAACTACTCATCGGTTTGGAATGAAATTTCGCACATAGATGACGAATAATGTATTCAAACTACGTGGGAAATTTTGTCCAGATCGCAATACTAAGACCATAGTTACCGTAGAAAATTCTAGCGTATTAGCGAAAAAAAAACTCCTAAAGCACTGACGTGAAGTCTGGATTTTCTCCTTAGTTTGAAATTTTTTTTGACAGCACTCAAAATCTTTCCAATTGGTTTCTCAAACTGGAGAATGCGAATCTACCAACAAGGTGGATGAACGAGCGCTCAAAAGCTCCTGACTTCACGGCAGTGCTTTTCGTAATTTTTTTTCGCGTGGAATCCGGTTCTCAACTATTTCGAAGTGGACGTCACCAGTTGGGTCTCTTGAAAACTCTTGCTCAATCGAACAATTTCAGTTCTTTCAGAAACACTCAGTAATTCGAAAGAAAATGTGTGAGTCCATATATGAATGATGAAAAAAATGGATAGTCGTAATTTTATCATTTCTTCACGAGATACTACGAAAATATGAATTTTTCGATCATTCGTCATTTTTACTAGTCCCTTGAAGTTCGAATTATCGAGATTATTCATGGAGGGTCTTCATAAATGATTGTTGCATCGCAGCCACCGAATTTATTTTCTGCGTGCATGACAAACCGATAATAATGGCTATCAGTTTCGAAATTCTTTGATACTGTTACGAACTTAGTCCGGACCTGTCGCGGGGTATATGAATCGTCATAGGCCAGAAGCGGAGACAGTACAGTACTAGATAGCGTCAAGATAAATCAGATAGTGTGTAAATAAATTAGTGATTAGTGTGTTAGTGAACTGCATATAAATAAGTTAAGAATTTGGACAATTTACAATACCTACCATAGTATGAGGAGCAGCAAACAATAATCCAAAGCCGACTATTATGCTACAATCATTTATAAAGACCCTGTATTTATAGGTTCGAATATTTTCCGTGCCATAGTGTGCGATTTCAATGTTTTCGGCTGAATTAACGAATTGCAATTAAAAAAAAATATGTCAAAAATACGATGTATTCATGTATGTAACACCAATCTTAAAGATATTGTTTAATTCAGAACAAATTATTCGACAACCCGAATATTATGACGATTTATTGCTATAATTCCTTGAAAGATCAACCTACGATTAAGCCAATATTCTTTAACCCGCTAATTCTGAAAGCTTCCAAAAACGTTCGAACTATTTGAATCCTTTTTCCAAACCACATCGAATTATTTCAAACTATTCGTTGCATGCCTTCACCGAATCTACGCTAAAATATCTATATTTCATAACAGACGAAATAGTTTTGAACTATTTTGATGCGAATAAACGAGTTTTCAGACAAACTGTAATTCCAGATTTCGATACTCATACATATCACATATCGAAATCTCGAAGTTGATTAGTTCTAAATTGATATTTCCCTTCATTCCATAGATGATTAGAGGAAATCTGAATGGTACCCAACAAGAGCCACTCAGTATTTCAGCTGTTGCTAAAGAACTGGAGATAGATTCAGTTAAAGCTTATATTTATTGGTCAACGGGATATGCTGTCGAATGCGCTCATCTCAATGGAGTGGATAAAATAGACTATAGAAAAGCCAAATTCTTCTCTGGAAAGCAAGGTAAGCATCCTGATCCTGATATCATTGAAATATATTTGTAGATTAGTACTTCAGGCATAAAAGTACCATGAAATGCTCTTCTTCATCAACTGTCTTATACAATCATCGATTTTACTTTCAGTTATGGGTTTAACCCTCGACATGGACCACAAGAACCTCTACTGGATCGTCAGGGGTTCCGAAGGATCCAACTTATTCAAAGCACCAATGGCAGGCTATATCGATATGAAGCATATTACTGTTGAAAAAGTTGCCAACTTACCAAATCCTCTTGAGGGTCCTTTATCCTACTTTCACAACAGGCTCCTTTGGCTTCAAGACGATACGACTGCCGCAGTTAGTGATCTCTTAGGTCAAAATATTGCCACTCTCATGGATGCAACAATCACAGATTTGACAACGGTCTACATTGTAGACCCTACATTGCACAAGTTGCCAGGATTAGGTAAATCAATTTTAGAAAGACACCCTTTGTGAAATGTTTGAGTAATATTTTCACTAAGTCTGCATGCAGTATGAGTCTCGTCATAATATGAACCATGATTGTTTTTCAGATACCATGAAAGTAGAAAACATTGTAGTCATCCCTAATATGGTTCAAAGAAATTCTGTTAGGGTATTAGGAAATTCAGATTCGTTTAATGTTTCTTGGTATCCAGTGAACAACGTTAATTATGGAACCGTTTTTTACGAAGTACAAATCGATAATCTTTCCCGCAATAACTCTACTGTAAGTACCAATATGAAAAAATTATAATCGTTTTCCGCTGATGGTTGTTCTCTAACGAATATTTCAATATCTAGGTGATCACCACCCATCCTTCTATCAAATACTGGCAGAAAGTGACCCCTTATACCAAATTGAATATGTCCATTAGAGCTTTCACCTATTGGGGAACTTCGCCAGAAATGAGAGCTAACATATTTTCACCTCCATCAACACCATCTGAACCTAGAAATACAAGGAGTTACGTCCAAAATATTATAGACAACGAAAATATCGTCACAATAAGGTTCAGGTGGGATGTACCATTATACCCAAATGGAATAATCCAAGGGTATAGAGTTTTTTGCTGGTACTACCATGAAGATTCTAAATTCGATATGTGCCAAAAAATAATCAAACGACCTGATGAGATGGAACACATTGTTCAAAACCTAAGCAGAAATGAACTTTATTACTTTGAGGTAATGAGAAAACTAGAATAAATGAATATTTATCTCAATTGGTCTGATCTAGATAAAAATTGCACAAAGATTGACCTTGCAGATTTTAGACTTCTGAAATTGAAGGAATTTATTTTTTTCCTATCAAGAAACGTCATCAAAATATATGTATATCGAGCGTTAAATAAAAAACGACGTCAAGAGTGCTATGGACTCATCAAAGTCTTGAAGAAGGTCTTAGCATGTGTTATTATATTATTGACGTTTTTTCCGTACGCTCAAAAAATGTTATTCATGATCATTTTTTCGTTGTTGTTCTGCCTTTTTGTTTTCCATGGAATATTGAAAACAGTTATACAAAAAAACAGAAAAGCAGTTTCATGAATCATTTTGATCTTCAATAAAAGCATTGCGTTATAACACGAAAACTAGAACAGCTAAAACAATAGACAAAGAAAGTTTAAAAATTCAATATTCAATGTGTATTTTCCTTGCAATATATGAACAATGTTAAAATTAAGTAACCATTTCGCAGGTTAGAGCCTTCACGAAAATTGGCGATGGGAAAATGTCTGAAACACTTCCAGTGGATTCTAAGGAGGAATTTCCCTTGCCAACCTTACTGATAGCGTCACCAGATTCTATTTTCGTTCAGGACATCGATGCTAATCAGAATTATTCTCTTCTTCATGGACTTAATTCTCCGTCGGAAATGGGTTATTTGATAAAGGAAAACAAGATATTCTGGATCAACGAAATGAAAGAGCTCTACATGTACACTACAACAACTTTTAACAAGACGAAAGTACTCGATATTGGTGGAAATACCACAGGGTTAACCATTGATTGGCTAGAAAGAAGTGTTTATTTTGTTGTTGCAGAAGGAGGGTTCTCCATAATTAGTAAAATAGATTTGAATCTTTATGAAAAAGGATTGTTGCAGCCTGTAGAGGTGATGAGAAGGCCTTTTAACATATCGAAGTTAGAGATTTCACCCTTCACAAAGAAATTGTACTGGATAGAGGTGGAAGATAAAACTTATCATAGATTGATGGAGAGTGATGTCGATGGGAGCAACATAATCCAATTCTTCTCAAGGTTTGAAAGAACTAAAAGGTTCATTTCCGATAATATGAAGGAGAATTGCAATTGTCCTTTGAATCCTGCAGTTGAAAGCTCTTTCTCAATTGATCATTCGAATATTACGCAAAAACCTTTATTCACTTTCATAGATCACAATTCCAAGAACATTTTGTCGGCTGATAAAGATGGTTGCAGATGTGATATAATCGCGAATTATTCAACTGTAAGTAACTATCTGCCTGTTCAGAAAATAAAGTCTGATTTTGGATCCTTATACTGGACGAATCAAGAACATGGAAACCTGTATGTCTTGAAACGGCAGAAACAGCATTCCATTGTATCCAGGGAAGTAAGAGCTCTAGATATATCGATATTTGGACATCATATTCAACCACATCCTTCCAGGAATTGTCTAGCCCCCAAACAAAATGAGGAATCCAGTGTTATTCTCAGGAGAAGGAAATCTTCATCTTTGCATTTAATACTTCCAGATCATCAAATTCATCATAATTGTTCAGCATTTTCACTAGCTACAGTTGAGTACACATTGTGCTACAGTGAGGACAATAAAAAGTGTGATGCTTGTGTTGGAGAGTGTCAGAAAATCAACACTTTCAGCAAAGAGTTGGAAATAAAGAATTTGGAGCCTTATACCAAATATAAAATATGGGTATCGTATGGAAATCATTTCACGAAGTTTGAAGACAGGGTTGTGGGGCCTAAAATTGTCCTTCGAACAGCTCCAGGAGGTGAGTGTTAAAATCAATTTTTGAGCGCTCGTACTACTTACACGAGGGCTATATCATTTCGTCACGATGTCTGTATTTTTTGAATTTTGAGCCGAAAATGGTCTCAAACGACTATGTTCGACTCACTGATGACGAATCCGTCGAAAAATTCGAGTCTCTCCGTCCGGCCGGCCGTCCGTATACACGATAACTCTCGAACGGAATGTCCTAGAAACTTGAAATTTTCAGGGTAGGTTCGAATCTCTAATGCCGCAGTTAAGTTCGTTATTGGGCAAAATTCGCCGAGGGGTTCCGTAAATATGGCCGCTCGAAATTTTGTTTTCCTTATTACTTTGAAACTACAGATTCGATCGAGATGAAATTCTGCACTCTAATGGAAGAATTAGGTGTTCAAGCTACATGCAAAATTTTGTTCAGTTCGCATCACCAGAACCATAGAAACCATGGAAAATTGTAACTTTTGAACGGAAACGCCTAGGTACTTGAAATTTTCAGGATAGGTGTGGATCTTGATTGTCGTGATTACTTTCATCTATGAGCAAAATTATACAAGGGGTTCCGTAAATATGGTCGTTTGAAATTTAGTTTTCTTGATAATTTCCAAACTACAGATTCGATCGTGACGAAATTCTGTATACTAATGGAGAATGATATATTCAAGCTACATTTGTCTAGATCGCATGACCAGAACCATAGAAACCATAGAAAATCATAACTTTCGAACGAAAAGGCCTAGGGACTTGAAATTTTCAGGATAGGTGATCGGATGTCGTGATCACGTTTATCTATGAGCAAAATTATACAAGGGGTTCCGTAAATATGGCCGTTCAAAATATTCTGTTCCTGATCATTTCGAAACTACCGATTTGATTGGAATGAAATTTTGCACCTAGCTGAGGAATAATGTATTCAAACTACGTGCGAAATTTTGTCCAGATCGCATCACCAAGACCATAGATACCGTAGAAAATTTTATCGAATTATCGAAAGAAAATTGGTCACCTAAAGCACTGACTTGAAGTCTGGATTATCGCCCCAGTTTGAAAATTTGTTTGACAGCTGTCAAAATTTCCCTGTTTCCAAAACTGTAAAATGCGAATCTACCTACAAGGTGCATGTACGAGCGCTCAAAAGCTCCTGCCTTCACGGCAGTGCTTTTCGTAATTTTTTATGGTTAATTCTGTAAGTTTCACGGCTCTAATGGGATGGATTTGCCAATGCAAATTGGAGTAGGGATGAAACGATACTTTTATTTCGATACCAACTACATTTGGTATCAATACTTTGTGACCAAGTACCAAGTATGTACCGGTGAAAATTACTAGTATAGGTACTCATTCGCAGAACATTTGAACCTGACAGAACTTGAAACACACAAAAAGGTTATTATATTATTTAAAATATATTGGCTGTTCATCTAATTCAAAATACATACATGTAACGAAACAGAGGAAAATTGTTCCAGATAATCTTATGAGCAAGCCAACAAATCAATCCATGTAATCCCAGATAACACCAAATCCATCATTCGCAACTATAGGCCGGTTTCGACTCATCAAGTCTCGTCAGTATAGCTCAGTGAAGATAAATTCAATGTGATCACCCGATCGGACAAAATTTTTCTAGTCACGCCACCTGTCCGCTCCAAAAGCAACCGTCTCCCTTTTTCTGCAGGTTCATGAACAGTGTATATGTAACCACCGCAAACATTGTGGTATAATTGTCACATATGGAAGTAACGGGTTGAAGCTATTCAACCTTATTCGTCTGAGTAAACTTAACTCGTTACTTCCACATGGGGCAATTTTACCGCAATGTTTGCATAGTTACCGGTTGTTTTACGTGAATTTATATATTCGAAATATTGCTGTACCTTTTCTTCGATTGAAAAATTTTCATGTCTGTGGAAACATTTACGTAGCTAGGTACTTTTTACGTAGAATTCAATGACGGTAATTAAACTTTTCGCTTACCGATTTTTCATCTGATATCGGTATGAAACTCTTTTTGTGCGCTCGTACTAATTACACGAGGGTTATATTATTTCGTCACGATGTCTGTGTCTTTAGAATTTTGAGCCGAAAATGGTCTCAATCGACAGAGATCGAATCACTGGTGACGAATCCATCAAAAAATTCGAGTCTGTCCGTCCGGCCGTATACACGATAACTCTAGAACGGAACGACCTAGAAATTTGAAATTTTTAGGGTAGGTTCGAATTTCGAATGCCGCAGTTAAGTTCGTTATTGGGCAAAATTCGCCTAGGTGTTCCGTGAATATGGCCGCTCGAAATTTTGTTCTCCTGATTTCTTTGCAACTACTGATTCGATCGAAGTGAAATTTTGCACTCAGTTGGAGAATGACGAGTTCAAGCTACGTGCAAAATTCTGTCCAGCTCGCATGACCAGAACCATAGAAACCATAGAAAATTATAACTTTGTAATGGAAAGGCTTAGAGACTTGAGGTGTGGATTTCGAATGTTGCGGTCACGTTTATCAATGAGCAAAATAAGACTAGGGGTTCCGTAAATATGGTCGTTTGAAATTCAGTTTTCTTGATAATTTCACAACTATGGATTTGATCGTGACGAAATTTTGGATTTGCATTGAGAATGATATATTCGAGCTACATTTTTTCCTGATCGCATGATCAGGACCATAGAAAATTATAACTTTCGAACGGAAAGGCCTAGAGGCTTGAAATTTTCAGAATAGGTTCGGATCGCGAATTTCGTGATTAGTCCAATTTTGCTCCATTGATGAAAGTGATCGCACTTTCATCAATGGAGCAAAATTGGAATACGGGTACCGTAAATATAGTCGTTCAAAATATTTTTTTCCTGATGATTTCGAAACTTCCTTGGAATGGAATGAAATTTTGTTCATAGATGAATAATAATGTATTCAAACTACGTGGGAAATTTTGTCCAGATCGCACTACCAAGACCATTGATACCGTAGAAAATTCTAGCGAATTATCGAAAAAACAATTGGTCACCTAAAGCACTGACGTGAAGTCTGGATTTTTGCCTTAGTTTGAAATTTTTAAGTCAAAATCATTCAAATTAGTTTCTAAAACTGGAGAATGCGAATCTTCCTACGAGGTATATGAACGAGCGCTTAAAAGCTCCTGACTTCACGGCAGTGCTTTTCGTTATATTTTTAAATGAGGCACCCCCTATATTTCTGGTAATTTGAAACGCTTTCGTATAAAATTGGTAAGTGAATATTTTTACATCGTGATGAAATGATATAGCCCTCGTGGAAGTAGAACGAGCGCTCAAAAATTCCAAACTAAGGCGAAACTTGTGACTTTACGTCATTGCTTTAGGTGACCAATTTTTTTCTCGATTTCTATGGTCTTGGTGATGCGATCTGGACAATATTCCGCACGTAATTTGAATACATTATTCTTCAACTATGTGCGAAGTTTCATTTCAATCCAATCAGTATTTTCGAAATCATCAGGAAAAAAATATTTTGAACGGCCATATTTACGGAACCCCTAGTATAATTTTGCTCATTGATGAACGTGATCGTAACATTCGAGATCCACAACTATCCTGAAAATGTCCTGTCCCTAGGCCTTTCCGTTCGAAAGTTATAATTTTATATGGTTTCTTTGGTTCTGGTCATGCGATCTGAACAAAAGCTTGAACAAGCCATTCTCCATCTAAGTAAAACATTTCTCTTTTCTCCAGGTGTAATTCTCCATTGTTCATGTCATGTCATAAATGACCTAGGAGAGTCGGGATATAAAAACACAAACAAAACAAACTTATGAAACATGTCTGACGGAATTTACCTTTTCAGCTCCCTCAAAACCTCTGAATGTGACTGCAACAGTTCTGAATCCAACTTTGGCCGAAGTCACTTGGACGCCTCCACTAAAACTGAATGGCGAAACTGTTTTCTATGAAATCCATTGGCAGACTGAAGGGACAAGATCAGGTGTGAGGAAAAAGGAAGAGCAGCCTGTTCAAGAACATCAAACGACAATGAAAACGCAAAAAAAATTCAAATCTTTCTTGCACAAACTATCACCCAATGAAACATACACGGTATGGGTCAGAGCCTACTGTGAAACAAACGCAACCTCCAACGATAGTGAAAAAGTGAAAATAGTGACCTATCCAGAACCATCTGG
Organism: Aphidecta obliterata; assembly: GCA_963966015.1. Lineage (NCBI taxonomy): Eukaryota > Metazoa > Arthropoda > Insecta > Coleoptera > Coccinellidae > Aphidecta > Aphidecta obliterata. The sequence continues at coordinate 5,158,757 of OZ014432.1, forward strand.
AATTCACTTGTTGAATAAAACCTCGCAAACAATGGATTTATCGTGGAACATTTCACCACATATTGAAACTGCCAAAATTCAGTATTCATCTCCAATATCCGAGCATTGGCTGAATGCAACACTTTCAGAAAAAGACGAGGAGGTGATATACTTTCATGTGCAGGACTTGAAGCCGAAGAGTTTCTATAGATTCAGACTGAGCTTGATCTATGAGAAATATAAAACAGAATTTGTATGGCCCCTGGATTCTAAATACACTTTTGAAACGCTCGGTGAGTTATTCGAATAATATATTATTTTTGAGAGCTCGTACTACTTACACGAGGGCTATATCATTTCGTCACGATGTCTGTATTTTTCGAATTTTGAGCCGAAAATGGTCTCAATCGACTATGTTCGACTCACTGATGACGAATCCGTCGAAAAATTCGAGTCCGTCCGTCCGGCCGTAAGCACGATAACTCTCGAACGGAACAACCTAGAGACTTCAAAGTTTTGTTCTCCTGATTACTTGGAAACTACAGATTTGATCGAGATCATTCCGTTCGGCATGAAAAATGATACTTTTCCTCCTTATGAAATAATATACTATTTCATGGGCTTCCCCTCGCATCAATAAAATACAAATAGTTTTCAATTGATCTGAGGAATACCCACAGCATTTGTCTTGGGGAGGGGGCAAATCAGGAATTTTCCATACGTGTTACAATATTTTGGACAGATGTTGGGTCTGAAGGGAGATTGAACGGCAATTTTTTTTTAGGTTTGTTTTTGTTTTGACTTTTTCAGTCATTCACAAATTTAATCATGGAAAAGTAGAGCATTGAACAAAGTGTTGAAGTAATTTTATGAAAACAGGCGTTCAAACAAAATTGCATTTATTCGGCCGCAAATTTATGACCAACCAAGAGTGCTTTTAGAAATATTGTGAAGAAATTCTAAGAAACCAGGTCTGCGGCAAATGTGATCGTGCTCATGCAGGACGATCAGTCGAAAACATTGCAGCCATGAGGGAGAATGAGTCCGAGTTCAAACATCTATTTTCGAAGTAGAGCACAATGTTGCACAACTTTTTGTCGTGAATATTGGGGAATTATGACATCGATGATATGTTGTAGTTATGAAAAAACCCTCGCGGATATTATTCTACACGGACCGTACGTTTTTATGAACGTTCCGCCGTTTACTCTCCTCGGGTCCTGATTCTAGCCCTACAGTTTTTTTGGCCTCCAACTGTGTATGCCTATAACCAGACACTAGCTCTGCATTTTCCCCCTCCGAAATCATTGTTTCTATTCCCATGGCATCCTTAGACACAATCTCAGTGTGTCTGAGCCGAAATTCATTGAAACGTTTTGAGTTTCTTTTTTGATTTTCTTTTAATTCTCAGTTATTATTACCTAACATTCGATACCGTCGGATTTCATGTTGAACAATGTATGACCAAATTTTCTGT